>CAWUFW010000360.1:3950000-4644745 GCA_963921515.1 Calotriton arnoldi | reverse complement strand
GCCTGGCATATGCTGTCCACTAATTATAGTGGGCACCTTGCACCAGTCCAAACAACCCCTTATTGGAGATAGGTTAAAGACAACCTTATTGAAAGCTATCCTAGTGGTAGCTATGGAGAGCAGCCTTCAGGCTAAGTCTTGAAGGAATGTAAAGCAGCTTGTTTTACCAGTCTATAATCTCTTGAGTGACCAAATGAAAGAGCACCACACCAGGTATATATTCAAAATATATGTATTTATTACTAAACACACCCCTCTAGTCTCTTTATGAGGCTAGAGTTCGAAGTACATAAGTTAGAAGTTATCTTAAATCACAGTAATAGCACAAATACACGTTTGGGCCCTAGGGGCGTACCAAACCATATACCAATAAAGTGGTATGCGAACCACGACTGAACTAGACACTAGGCCTAGAGCCTCTAGAAGTGCTTGGACCACAAGGAACCACCCAAGGTAGTGACACAGGGGACCCACGGGAGACGCGTGCAGTGTAAATACACAACCGCGATACGCCGTTGACTTCTATGGAGAAAGTCGCGATCGGGAAATTAGAGGAAAAGGGACACTTAAAGGAGGACTTGGAGCAAAACCCTTTGAGATCTAGTACTTTGAAGAGTCTCTACCCACGGGAGCACCGGAGTACTTGTGTTACCTCACCCAGGGAAGCCGGGTGCATAGGTGCCTTTCGGGGTCGGGTTTCGTCGTCGATTCGAATGGCGATCTGCTGCAAAGTGCTGCTGGCGGCCAAGAGAAAAGTGTCCGGGTGGATCCAAGGGTGGATCGGAGTTCTGGTGAACCTGAAAGCAGAGGGGACAGAGTCTGGGTCACTAGCCAGTGACCAGGAAGGCGATGGACAGATGCCCACCGATGTCGAGTGCTTCAGGTGCGTTGACGGTCGTCTTGACTCTTCAGCCACGAGGTCCGGGAGGCGTTGTCGGCGACCAGGAGCAGGATTCGGGCTGGTGCTCGATGTCTGTCGAGTGCTGAGGTGTCGGCGACTGGATTGGACCCAACAAGCCTTGGCAACGGCAAGTCTCGAGCAAGATGTAGATCGTCGATGGTGCAGACCAGCAAGGTCTGTGGAACTCACCCAGCGAGGGTAAGTGAGGGCAGGCCTGGAGCAACCAGGATGCCAAGTAAAGAAAAGATTGGCCTTCGTTAAGGGCTACTAGCCAACGGGCTAGCGACCACGAAGGAACCTCGTGACGCCGCACGTGGAGCTGGCTTACAGGACACTCGTGGAGTGGGGGCCAGTGATCTTCGGTGCAGGTGGTGCTGGAGGCTAGGGCTACTCTGAGCCCAAAGCACGACTTCTTGGGAGACCCAGAAGATGGTGCTCTTGCAAGTGTGCTCGGTGTCCAGGGGTCACGGTCTCAAGTCACCCACAATAGCCACGGGCCTCAGCTTTGCTGGGGACTCAGGGTAGCCTCGGGGAAGTCTGAGAATCCACCTCTGGTGATGCGATGACTTCGGCGTCCGACGGGAGCTTCAGAAATGCGAACCGGACAGATGCTTCTTTGGTGCCTGCCAAGCAGGGGAGTCACTCCTTGACCCCAAGGGAGATTCTTCAGTCCTCTAATCGTGAGTAGAGCGTCGAAGGTCCAGGATTCAGTTTCAGAGTTTCGTCCAGGTATAATCTAAAGTCCTAAGGACTGGGTTCCTACCTTTATTCTAAAAATAGGGGTTGGACTACTCTGTGGCCCCACCTATGGGTGGGTCAGGGCAGAGGGGTGGCTACACCCCTTTCCCTTTGTCCAGTTCGCGCTAAAGCAGGGGCTGCAAGCCCCTGATCCGGTTTGAACTGGGGTATGCACAGGGACACCAAATGTGCCCCCAGTGCAGGACTTCAAAGCACCCGAAAGTGCTCCCGCCCAGCCCCAATACACATTATCCTGTCTGGGGAGGTGGTCACACCTCCCTGGGACAGGAAACCTATTGTCCAGGCCTCCCCTGCCGGAGTTTCGTCCAGCAGCAGGAGGCCAGACTCGTGTCTGTGGCAGCAGCATCCATTTTGTGATGCCAGGGCTCTGGAAAGAAGTTACCGGACTCGTCAGAGTTAACATGTCTTTCCCTCTAGAAGGGTGGAATGCTACCCCCGCCGCCAGGATTGGCGGGGGGTAGTATTCCAAGATGTTTGACACCAAACACGACATGTTTAGGTGCAGCCACTCCAAAGTTAGCATTTTACCGCGAGGATATAATGCGCTTAAGAGTATATGGTCAGGCTGCACTACAAACAGCATCAGAGATGGTCTCCGAACGCTGCAGAGGGGCCCTGCTCATGCAGGGGCACCCTCTCACATAGGAACCATGCACTCTGCCTTTAGGATTGATAAGGCCTGCCTTAGGAGTGACTTATAGGTTTATATGTGTGTATGTATTTCGTGATATAGGTAACCTATATCACAGTAAGGGGTGCATGCACCACCTTACCCAGGCTGCAGTAGCAGACCTGTGGTGTCAGTTTGGATGGCCTTCCAGGGGTGGCATAATACATGCTGCAGCCCCTGGCAGGCCTCTGAGGTACCTATGCCCTTGGTACATAGTATACCATATACTAGGGACTTATAAGGGCACTCCAGATCCCAATCAGAGATGTGCCTAAGGCACATGGAAACCATTTTAGAGAGGAAGCAGCTAGGCTGGGGTTCTGATTAGCAGGGCCCCAGCCAGACTAATGTCGAAAAACAGTGAAGCATCAGCAAAAAGTGGGGGTACCCATGTGAAGCAGATCCTACTCTCCTACACAACCCCCCCCAAACGTAGGGACATTAAACTAACCTTGCCCAGTTAAGTCTTCATGTTCTAAGTGGAAATACCTAGAGAGTCCATCTGCATTCGCATGGTTACTCCCAGGCCTATGTTCCACTGTAAAGTCCATCCCCTGTAGGGAAATGGACCACCTAAGCAGTTTGGGGTTTTCACCCTTCATTTGTTTTAGCCATAAGAGGGGCTTATGGTCTGTCTGAACCAGGAAGTGTGTACCAAACAAGTATGGCCTCAACTTCTTCAGAGCCCAGACCACAGCAAAGGCCTCCCTCTCTATGGCTGACCAACGTTTCTCTCTAGGGGTCAGCCTTCTGCTAATAAAAGCTACTGGCTGATCCTGACCTTCTTCATTCAATTGTGACAGTACAGCCCCTACCCCCAATTCAGATGCATCTGTTTGAACAATGAACTTCTTGGAGTAATCAGGACTCTGCAGAATTGGAGCAGTGCACATGGCCTGCTTGAGGTCATCAAATGCCTTTTGACAGCTAACTGTCCACTGAACCTTTTTGGGCATTTTCTTAGAAGTTAAGTCATTCAAGGGTGTCACTATTGATCCATACCCCTTGACAAATCTCCTATAGTACCCAGTCAGGCCTAAGAAGGCTCTCACCTGAGTCTGGGTAGTGGGAGCAGTCCAGTCCATGATGGTCTGGATCTTGCTCTGCAAAGGTTGAACCTGGCCTCCACCCACAAGGTGGCCCAGGTACACAACCTGACTCTGCCCTATCTGGCACTTAGTGGCCTTGATAGTCAGGCCTGCCTTTTGCAGGGCCTGTAAAACATTCCTGAGGTGGACCAGGTGATCCTCCCAGGTGGAGCTAAAGACAGCAATATCATCTAGATAAGCTGCACTATAGGCTTCCAGTCCTGTGAGAACTGTGTTCACCAACCTCTGGAAAGTGGCAGGTGCATTCTTCAGACCAAAGGGCATTACCACAAATTGATAATGCCCACTAGGGGTTGAGAATGCTGTCTTGGGCTTTGCAGTATCAGCTAGTCTGATCTGCCAGTAGCCAGCTGTTAGGTCAAATGTGCTGAGATATTTGGCAGAGGCCAAAGTATCTATGAGCTCATCTGCCCTGGGTATTGGATGGGCATCAGTCCTAGTGACTGCATTGAGACCCCTGTAGTCTACACAAAACCTCATCTCTCTTTTTCCACCACTGGTGTGAGGTTTCGGTACTAGGACTACTGGACTAGCCCAAGGGCTATCTGAGGGTTCAATTACTCCCAATTCCAACATTTTCTGGACTTCAGTCCTGATACAGTCCCTGACATGGTCAGGTTGCCTATAAATCTTGTTTTTAATAGGCAGACTGTCCCCAGTGTCCACTTCATGAGTGCACCAGGTGGTCTGACTGGGTGTCAGTGAAAACATATGTCGAAACTGATTGAGGACTTGCCTGCAATCAGTTTGTTGCTGGGTAGTGAGGCTGCCTGCCAAGGCTACACCATCAACTGACCCATCGTCAGGGTTCTGTGAGAGCAGGTCAGGGAGTGGGTCACTCTCTTCCTCCTGCCCTTCATCAGTAGCCATGAGCAAGCCCATGTCTGCCCTGTCCACATATGGTTTTAACCTGTTGACATGGAGAACCCTGTGGGGACTCCTGGGTGTTCCTAGGTCCACTAAATAAGTGACCTCACCCTTCTGCTCAACAATAGTGTGGGGTCCACTCCATTTATCTTGGAGAGCTGCTGGGGCCACTGGCTCCAACACCCACACCTTCTGTCCTGGCTGGTAAACAGTCAGAACAGCCTTTTGGTCATGCCAGGCCTTCTGAAGTTCCTGGCTAGCCTCAAGGTTTTTGGTTGCCTTTTTCATGTACTCAGCCATCCTGGAGCGGAGACCAAGTACATAGTCCACTATATCTTGCTTTGGGGGCTTGAGAGGTAACTCCCATCCTTCCTTCACCAAGCACAGTGGACCCCTCACAGGGTGGCCAAACAGAAGTTCAAAAGGGCTGTAACCAACCCCCTTCTGAGGCACCTCCCTATATGCGAATAAAAGGCAGGGCAAGAGTATGTCCCATCTACGCCTAAGCTTTTCTGGGAGCCCTTTAATCATGCCCGTCAAGGTTTTGTTGAATCTCTCAACTAAACCATTGCATTGTGGGTGATAGGGTGTGGTGAACTTATAAGTCACTCCACACTCCTTCCACATTGCTTTTAAGTACCCAGACATGAAGTTAGCACCCCTGTCTGAGACTACCTCCTTAGGAAAGCCCACTCTTGAGAAGATTCCCAGGAGGGCCCTTGCCACCACAGGTGCTGTAGTGGTCCTGAGGGGAATAGCTTCTGGGTACCTGGTGGCATGATCCACTACCACCAGGATAAACCTGTGCCCAGAGACTGTTTGGGGATCCATGGGACCAACAATGTCAATCCCTACCCTCTCAAAGGGCACCCCCACCACAGGTAGTGGTATCAGGGGGCCTTTGTAGTGCCACCTGCTTTGCCACTGGCTTGGCAGGTTACACAGGAGCGACAAAACTCCTTACTGTCTTCAGACATGTGGGGCCAGTGAAAGTGAGGGACAATTCTGTCCCAAGTCTTGTTCTGGCCCAGGTGTCCTGCTAAGGGAATATCATGGGCTAGGGTCAATAGGAAGCCCCTGAACTTCAAAGGTATTACCAACCTCCTGGTAGCACCAGGCTTGGGGTCTCTACTCTCTGAGTACAGGAGTCCATCATCCCAATACACTGTATGGGGACCACTAGCTTTCCCAGCAGCCTCAGCAGCAGCTTGCTGTCTGAGGGGTTCAAGGGAGGGGCAGCTCTGCTGCTCCTGGCTCAGATCTGCCCTAGAAGGTCCCCCTGTCCCCAAGAACTCAACCTGGTCAGGTTCAAGTTCCTCTGGGACAGTTCCTTCTTCAGGGCTGAGATCATCCCCCTCAAGGGACTGATCTTCCTCCTGAGCCAAGGGGAAGGCACTGCCTTAACCCTACTACTCCTCCTCTTGGAAGGCACTTGGTCCATTCTTCCAGAATCCAAGGCCTGTTCAGTGCTAGACATTTTGGCTTGTGACCTGGTCACAGCAAACACATCTGCAGGGATCCCCAGCATTTCTGCATGGGTCCTGAGCTCCACTTCTGCCCAAGCAGAAGTCTCCAAGTCATTGCCAAGCAAGCATTCGACTGGTAGGTTTGCACTTACCACAACCTTCTTAAGGCCAGTTACCCCTCCCCAGGAGAAGTTAACAACTGCCAGAGTATGGTCTGTTCTGACATTGCTAGCATTGGTCACTTGGTACATTTCACCAAGCATAACTTGCCCAGGCAGCACAAGGTCTTGTGTCACCATTGTGACACTTGCCCCTGTGTCCCTAAATGCCAAAGCCTCACGTCCATTAATTAAAGGCTGTTGTCTGTACTTGCCCAGATTACTGGGACTCACAGTGGAGGTCACATCCATGCCTCCATCACAGACTAGCACAGCCTGAGTCAGTTCCCTGACTAAGTCAGAGCCCAACTCAGTTCCCAGGGTGAACCCTACTAAACCCTTTGCTGGAGCACTTCCACCAACTGTACTAGGGGGAACAGGTGCCTTAGGGGCATTGGTGGGTGCTGGACTGGAGTCTTTGGACTTGGTGCAATCACTGGTCCAGTGGGTCTTTTGCTTACAGACCTTGCACCATGGTTTTCTTTGGCCTTTACCCTTGGTAGACTGGGAATCCCCACCAGAAGAAGATTTTTGGGGGCCTGATGAAGACTTTTGATCTTTACCCTTCTCCCCACCCTTGTCAGAGTTCTTAGCATCTTGCTTCTTGGTTTCCCCACCTTGGTTCTGTACCTTCTGCTTCACCCTGGTCCTGACCCATTTGTCTGCCTTCTTTCCCAATTCTTGGGGAGAGGTCAGATCAGAGTCTACCAGGTATTGATGCAACAGCTGATTTTGACAGTTATTAAGAATCTGCTCCCTCATTATCAGATTATACAATCCTGAGAAGTCACACACCTTACTGCCCAACAACCAGCCTTCCAGAGCCTTGGAAGAACAATCCACATAGTCTACCCAGTCTTGAGTCTGTGCTTTTTGGGTGTCTCTGAACTTCAACCTGTACTGTTCAGTGGTTAGGCCAAACCCATCAATAAGAGCACTCTTCAAGACCTTGTAATTGTCAGCATCCTCCTCTCTAACAGTGAGGAGCTTGTCTCTACCTTTGTCAGCAAAGGATAGCCACAAGATTGCTGCCCACTGCTCCTGAGGGACCTTCTGTACTTTACAGGCCCTCTCTAAAGCAGTTATCCATTTGTGGATATCATCCCCACTCTGGTAGGGAGGGACAATCTTGCTCAGGTTCCTATGGTCATAGGACCTTTCCCTATCTCTAGGGACATGGCTGCCACCATGGGACTCTAGTCCCAACTTTCTTCTCTCTCTAAGGAGATCTAGGGATTCTCTATCTAAAGCTATTTGCTTTTTTCTGAGTTCCAGCTGAGTTTCCTCATACTGGACTAGCCTCTTTCTTCTCTCATGAGAGGATTCCCTCCTATGAGATGAGACAGAGCTCCCTATAGAGGTGCCAGAGTGGTTAGACTCCGGAGAAGGAGACCTAGACCTTCTGGGCACACTCTTAATCCTTCCTGGGGGGACAAAGAGAGCATCATTCTGATCCTCCTCTTCCTCTTCCTCAGGAGGGGTTGGATTATCCAGGTCAGGGCCATTGTCGCCCTCCTGGCCAGTTTCAGAGGGGGCTGGGGGTACTGGTACCCCTAGCGTCCTCCTCTTCTCCTGCCCCACCCTCAGCTCCTACCCCTTCAGTCCCCAAGGGCTTACTAAGGTCATAAGCCACCAACAACTCCTTGAGGTGTTGGGTGGTGGGGCTTTGGCCTGTCCTTAATTTTCTCAAGTTGCATAAAGCTCTCAATTCCAAGAATGGGAGTGTATCATACTTGGAGGGTGGAAGCTCACTGGCTTCCTGCAAGGATTCTTTGGATCCTCCCTTTAAAGACATTACTAGTGTGGTGTGGTGTATGCACTACCTACTCTAGTGTGGCCTACTAAACTCTCTTGAGTTGTAGAAAGGGTTGTGCTATCCCTTAACACACAACTCTAAGTTCAGTAGAACTTACTGTTATTCTAAGCTTAAATTATATGTACCTTAGGTACCTTTAGTGGTTTTCAGTTGATCAATTCAATTGAGATTATCTGGTAAAACAATAGCAAGCTGGAATCCCACACGCTGCACACCAATGTGAGAAGTTGGCCTGGCATATGCTGTCCACTAATTATAGTGGGCACCTTGCACCAGTCCAAATCGACTCTTATGGTAGATAGGTTAAAGACAACCTTATTGAAAGCTATCCTAGTGGTAGCTATGGAGAGCAGCCTTCAGGCTAAGTCTTGAAGGAATGTAAAGCAGCTTGTTTTACCAGTCTATAATCTCTTGAGTGACCAAATGAAAGAGCACCACACCAGGTATATATTCAAAATATATGTATTTATTACTAAACACACCCCTCTAGTCTCTTTATGAGGCTAGAGTTCGAAATACATAGGTTATAAGATCTTAAATCACAGTAATAGCACAAATACACGTTTGGGCCCTAGGGGCGTACCAAACCATATACCAATAAAGTGGTATGCGAACCACGACTGAACTAGACACTAGGCCTAGAGCCTCTAGAAGTGCTTGGACCACAAGGAACCACCCAAGGTAGTGACACAGGGGACCCACGGGAGACGCGTGCAGTGTAAATACACAACCGCGATACGCCGTTAACTTCTATGTAGAAAGTCGGGATCGGGAAATAGAGGAAAGGGACACTTAAAAGAGGACTAGGACAAAACCCTTTGAGATCTAGGACTTTGAAGAGTCTCTACCCACGGGAGCACCGGAGTACTCGTGTTACCTCACCCAGGGAAGCCGGGTGCATAGGTGCCTTTCGGGGTCGGGTTTCGTCGTCGATTCGAATGGCGATCTGCTGCAAAGTGCTGCTGGCGGCCAAGAGAAAAGTGTCCGGGTGGATCCAAGAGTGGATCGGAGTTCTGGTGAACCTGAAAGCAGAGGGGACAGAGTCTGGGTCACTAGCCAGTGACCAGGAAGGCGATGGACAGATGCCCACCGATGTCGAGTGCTTCAGGTGCGTTGACAGTCGTCTTGACTCTTCAGCCACGAGGTCCGGGAGGCGTTGTCGGTGACCAGGAGCAGGATTCGGGCTGGTGCTCGATGTCTGTCGAGTGCTGAGGTGTCGGCGACCGGATTGGACCCAACAAGCCTTGGCAACGGCAAGTCTCGAGCAAGATGTAGATCGTCGATGGTGCAGATCAGCAAGGTCTGTGGAACTCACCCAGCGAGGGTAAGTGAGGGCAGGCCTGGAGCAACCAGGATGCCAAGTAAGGAAAAGATTGGCCTTCGTTAAGGGCTACTAGCCAACGGGCTAGCGACCGCGAAGGAGCCTCGTGACGCCGCACGTGGAGCTGGCTTACAGGACACTCGTGGAGTGGGGGCCAGTGATCTTCGGTGCAGGTGGTGCTGGAGGCTAGGGCTACTCGGAGCCCAAAGCACGACTTCTTGAGAGACCCAGAAGATGGTGCACTTGCAAGTGTGCTCGGTGTCCAGGGGTCACGGTCTCAAGTCACCCACGATAGCCACGGGCCTCAGCTTTGCTGGGGACTCAGGAGTAGCCTCGGCGAAGTCTGAGAATCCACCTCTGGTGATGCGATGACTTCGGCGTCCGACGGGAGCTTCAGAAATGCGAACCAGACAGATGCTTCTTTGGTGCCTGCCAAGCAGGGGAGTCACTCCTTGACCCCAAGGGAGATTCTTCAGTCCTCTAATCGTGAGTAGAGCGTCGAAGGTCCAGGATTCAGTTTCAGAGTTTCGTCCAGGTATAATCTAAAGTCCTAAGGACTGGGTTCCTACCTTTATTCTAAAAATAGGGGTTGGACTACTCTGTGGCCCCACCTATGGGTGGGTCAGGGCAGAGGGGTGGCTACACCCCTTTCCTTTGTCCAGTTCGCGCCAAAGCAGGGGCTGCAAGCCCCTGATCCGGTTTGAACTGGGGTATGCACAGGGACACCAAATGTGCCCCCAGTGCAGGACTTCAAAGCACCCGAAAGTGCTCCCGCCCAGCCCCAATACACATTATCCTGTCTGGGGAGGTGGTCACACCTCCCTGGGACAGGAAACCTATTGTCCAGGCCTCCCCTGCCGGAGTTTCGTCCAGCAGCAGGAGGCCAGACTCGTGTCTGTGGCAGCAGCATCCATTTTGTGATGCCAGGGCTCTGGAAAGAAGTTACCGGACTCGTCAGAGTTAACATGTCTTTCCCTCTAGAAGGGTGGAATGCTACCCCCGCCGCCAGGATTGGCGGGGGGTAGTATTCCAAGATGTTTGACACCAAACACGACATGTTTAGGTGCAGCCACTCCAAAGTTAGCATTTTACCGCGAGGATATAATGCGCTTAAGAGTATATGGTCAGGCTGCACTACAAACAGCATCAGAGATGGTCTCCGAACGCTGCAGAGGGGCCCTGCTCATGCAGGGGCACCCTCTCACATAGGAACCATGCACTCTGCCTTTAGGATTGATAAGGCCTGCCTTAGGAGTGACTTATAGGTTTATATGTGTGTATGTATTTCGTGATATAGGTAACCTATATCACAGTAAGGGGTGCATGCACCACCTTACCCAGGCTGCAGTAGCAGACCTGTGGTGTCAGTTTGGCTGGCCTTCCAGGGGTGGCATAATACATGCTGCAGCCCCTGGCAGGCCTCTGAGGTACCTATGCCCTTGGTACATAGTATACCATATACTAGGGACTTATAAGGGCACTCCAGATCCCAATCAGAGATGTGCCTAAGGCACATGGAAACCATTTTAGAGAGGAAGCAGCTAGGCTGGGGTTCTGATTAGCAGGGCCCCAGCCAGACTAATGTCGAAAAACAGTGAAGCATCAGCAAAAAGTGGGGGTACCCATGTGAAGCAGATCCTACTCTCCTACAGTAGTCACGAGCTGTCTGAGTCCGAGGGTGGCGAGGTTGTCGATCAGGGTGGTGGAGTTGGTGTCCTTGTTGTTCTCGAGGTGGAAGTTCAGGTCCCCGAGGAGGATGTAGTCCGTGGAGGCGATGGCGTGTGTGCTGACGAAGTCAGCGATGGAATCGCTGAACTGTGGTCGGGGTCCGGGGGGTCTGTAGATGAGGGTTCCTCTGAGGGTGGTGTTGGGATCGGTGTGGATCTGGAAGTGCATGTGTTCGGCGGTGCTGAGGGTGTCGTCGGTGTTGGTTGAGACTCTGAGGGTGTTCCTGTGGACGATGGCGATGCCTCCTCCGACTCCGTTGGTGCGGTCCCTGCGGGTGATCTTGTATCCGTCCGGGATGGCAATGGCGATGTCGGGGGCTGAAGCGGGATTCAGCCAGGTCTCCATCAGGAATGCGACGTCTGGGGAGGTTGAGTCGAGAAGGTCCCAGAGTTCGATGGCGTGTTTGCGGGTGGAGCGGGTGTTGAGGAGGATGCATCTGAGGTAGTTGGGTTCTTTCCTGGGCGGTGGTTTGGCGGGGCGGGTGCTGGCGAAGCTGCAGTTCCGGCAGGTGAAGGGCCCTTGGGTGCGCTTCGGGGTGGCCTGGTAGCAGGCGTGATCTTTTCCGGGGTTGAGTGCGTGGAAGGTGCTGGCGTCGTATCGGCGTCTGTTGATGTGGCGGGCGCGGGGGATGCCCGGACCAGGGGGTCTGGCGCTGGGCGCGGCCACGGCGCGGACGGGCGCAGACGGGTTTGCCTTAGGCGCGCCACCGGCGCGCCAGCGGCGCGGCCGCACAGCGGCCGCCATAAATGGGGAGGTGGGAGGGAGGAGCAGGGAATGGGGCAGCGAATGGGCAGTGAGGGGGCGGGGCCGCAGTGGCGCAGCGGCGGGAAACAGGCACAGAAAGGAAAAAACGATCACAATCAGGGGCAGCAAGGGGGCACAGAAAGGAAAAAACGATCACAATCAGGGGCAGCAAGGGGGCACAGAAAGGAAAAAAACGAGCACAATCAGGGGCAGCAGCAGGGCACACAGACGGAGCTGTGTGGTGGGGGAGCGACCTACCAGTCAAGTGGGGGTCAACATTGTTACGGATCGTTTATTTTGCCATTTACCTATAAGGAGAGTCTAGATTTGTTTTTCATTTCTTTCAAAGTCCGTCTGGGACGTTTTTCAGAGGATTGTGATAGGAAGTATTTCCAAACTATTGCAGAAATAATGATGTTAGTATTTTGTGCTGCTGGTAACTGCTTGGGAAGTTTCATTTGTTTTTCAGAACAGATATGCTATAGACGTAGTATGTTTGCATTGGTGAGGAAGCCTGTTTTATGACTCTACTCTGTACTTGATTGCCGCCAAAGCTCTTCTTGGTTGCCCAAAAGCCCTCTCTGCTTGCCCAGCAGCTCCTCTCAGTTTCGCTCACAACGCCTATGAGTTACCACAACATACTTGTGACACCGGACACTCAACATGCCTCATTTGCTATATAATTGTTCTCATTTGTGCAAAAGGACCCGCCAGTTGTCCAACTTCTCCTCTTATTTTCTTCTGAGTTATAATTTAATGTATGACAGAGCCACCACTTTATTGTCCGGAGAACCTCTTCATAATCCTCAAAGCGCCCCCTTTCCTTGCAAATTTACCCAGCGTCTCTCTCTTGGCTGCCCTTTATCCTACTCTTCTGGAGTCGTACCAGAGACACTGCATTCCAGCAGGGTCAGATGGAGCTGGCTTACAAAAAGAAATTCCCTGACTCCTTAGATGACATAATACAACATCCACTGCAGTTTGCGTCAAAATACAAATGCAAAAAACATACAAAACACCAATCATTCAAAAAACTGGATGTAAAAAAAAAATCTGCACTTCAAGAATGAGAATATAAACATGCTTTGCCGCCTTTAAGAAGCTATTTTAATTTGTTATTGATCAACCTGTTAAATCTCTGTTATTGGACCATATATTGCCCTATGCACAAAACATATATCCCTGACCCCAAGTGGAGCAGATGGCGATGAGGTATTTTTCCGGTTACAGAGAAACATAGACACCAGGCGTGAGATCTTTACAAAGTGCGGTCAATGCCCGCTTTACATAGGTTTCCCTGCAGAAAACGAGGGATGCGATCTAGAATGTATTGCTCACTGCACTGAGGCCACATGCATCACTATTTGCTGGGCATTTTCCCCTGGTAAGTCCCAGCAGTTTTGACCTGATGAAATCTCTGTGTATACTGGAAGGAGCAGTGGTCCTTTGTGCCATAATGCACGAGTCCTGAACAGATGCTCGGTTTATTGCACTTTCTAAACAACCTTCATGGTGCTGCATTTTAACAAACATAGTGCAAAAATGTACCTGGGCTGGTTGGTGCTGGAGAGGAATGTGAATGCAACATTGTGTCAAATACGCAACATACGCTTTTTGACTTCTTTTCTAAAGTGGTTCTTTCTGGCATCACCGCATTTCAGAAGTACCAGTAAGCACAATGCCACACTAAGGCATCTGCTCTTTCATAGACTAGAACAATATTGTGAATGTATTTTCTCTATCACGTCATAGTTCATATTGTTCCACATCTGTTCATTGGCGTGTACCCACAGCATGAATTGTCTAATGATAAAGTTAATAAAAAAGTGTAGGCCAGATAATCCGAGTGACATCTGAATCCGACCCCTGCAGACACAGCTACAACATTCATTATTTACTCAATACTGCGGCTTCAGGTTTGATATGTTCAGCATTTACATAACAACCATAATGTTCCTATTCGGAGGTCACACAGGATACACAGTCCTGGATTTATTAATGTTGTTGCGGAGGATGCTTTGCAAGATGAAGTGGTGGAACTGGCAGTGCTGATTATCTTGAGCATGGATAGAGCCATTGTACGTCGACAGTTCACGTCACTATAGAGGCAAATGACTGTGAGTTGGAGCAACAACCCCACTGATAACGTAAGTAGAGGGGGTGTCGCGCGTCGGGAATACTACAGACCTGCCTTGATTTCCAGGCTAAGCCAGATCTACGAATTTAGAGTCACTGGGATGTGCCTGAAATCCTAGTGCAAAATGAAGCCAGGTGCAAACAATGGATAAGCAGAATATTGCATACACATTTTATGTGGCTGACTCTTGACCAGTGCTTTAAATGGACAGGTACTCAGTACCTGCACTTCTTTAATTTGGAAGGTATATATACCGGCACTTCTCAGCACTGCTCCAATAATTTTAGGCACTTCTCAGCAGCAAGCAGGTACTCTGGCACAAGAAGTACCTGCACTTCTATCTTTCCATTACAAGCACTGCTCTTGCCGAGTTGTAATTGCGCGCTAATTTTGAGTGGAGGGTGTACCGCGAGTACAAATCTGGTCAGGGCCACAGCTTCATGGGGAGTCTTTGGGGTGTTACACCCTCTAGTAAATGTATTTTCTGGAAAATAGTTGGGTCCAGGTGCTTGCAGTCCGGTATGGCGAGGTGTCTGTCGGATTTCACCAGGAAGAGTTCCATACACATAGATAAAAACGCAAACACACTCTCTCCCTCTCTGTTCTAAAAGTCTTCAAAATGTTGGCTATTTTACAAAATATTGTGTTTTCTCTCACTTCGAACCCGTCCACTGCCCCTTTAGCCCCTCTCATTCACCCTGCTTGTCATATTATGTATTTTAATATTATATGCCAGCTGATTGTTGGAAAATCTGAACCTCCCAAAATTATTGCCCAAGCTACGCCCCTGAATCTAGTTCAAGTTGCTCGGCTTTGCAAGAGCATAATGGTTAACATCATGCTAAATTGGCAATTCTTTGCATGCATAGGGCCAATGACATCACCAGCATGCAACTCTGTAAATATGGCACTGCACACTTTTTCCCCATTCACCCAATGCAGCCCTGCAGATCTTAAGCCCGTGCTGTGCTGCTCGATATCACCGATTCTATGTGAAACCCTTCTCACAATAACCCATCATCATGTTTTCCAGACCTCATCCTCCTGTGCGTGTTCTGTGTAAGAATATCCAATCAGGAAGCACAGCAGGCATCCCGGAATCCTTGACTCACGGCTTACTTTCTTTCAGTTACGGAAGTTTTACATTTCAGGCTCAAAAAGAATGTGATGTGTAGTATTTTGGTATCTGCTGCAGAGTGTGATAGTGGGGTCTAAGCCAGAGCAGGAGTCCTCTTTAATGACAGTTCACCTGTGGGATTAGGGTACAGTGTTGATTTTTGGTGCCAAACTTTTTTAATTTGCATTTTCACAGACACATGGGCGAATATATTACAACTCTGTCTCTAACATTACTTATGATTTCCTAAAATGTATACTTGTTGCAATGCAATGTACTTTGAAGAAAGTAGTGTGTAGGGATGAACAACTGGTGAGCCTGCCCCCCAGACGAAAAATTCAGTGGGTGGAACTTCAATTATATTTTCTCTAACTTTTCTCTTAACAAAAATATAACTGGATTTGAATGAATATACCAATTCACCCTGAAAAATACACATTCCACTTCAGGACTGTTGGTCATTTTTTCGGATTTGGCATGTAGTTTGAACGTGCTCTTTAAATACATTTTTTCCTGCTGCTGGAAAAAGACATCCTGGGCCCAAGAGGCTCTGCTCCATGAACACTTTCCACTGCATTGATGTCCGCACAGAGTGCGGCTTCCAGTTACAGCCTCCACTCCCTAAATGTGCTGCGGAATAAAGTCTCAATTGTGTGTTCTTTGGATATATAAGAAAGAGCCGAGGCTTTGAGCATTACGGAAACGATATGTACACATGTATTGGAAGTTAGATGGGGCGGTATGTAAATTCAGCAGAAAATCCTTGCTTATACTGGAAGGGTGTAGTGGAAAAATCAATCATTTTGCAAGAGCATTTGAGTACGTCTGAGCTTTACTAGGCACATTTTCCCAAGTCCTCTCTATGCAGGCAGGAGAACCAGGGTGAATTTACCTATTCATTTGGAGTTTTATATTACTCACCTCTCTTCAGTGATTGGTTGTAAATTAATGAGAGTTCACCACAGTGATCAGGATACAGTATTAAGGGGGCTGGATGTTGTGGGCGCAATGTAAATGGCTTTATCTGTGTTTTTTCTTGCAAGAGTACATGTCCTACAGCGTCTGGATGTTCCCACTGTTGAAATGTAAATGTTATGCACTCGTTTTGCTTAAAATGTTATGCACTCGTTTTGCTTACATATTGCTCTATATAAAGTTAGCATTCGCGACACTATTTTAAGTTGAGCTGCCATTTTGAACCATGATCGAAACTAACTTCTGTCTCACTCTGTCTGCCTCAAAAGCAGCTTCGATATTGTTTTTTTTTTTGTATTTCTCCAAGTTTGAGCTTCGCTGTACTAATGAATAGACTGTTTTTGTCATTGCATACCTTTCCCGCTAGATAGGCCTGCTCCCACCCTCAGACCGGTGGGGCGCAGGCAGAGTAACCTTGACGCTGAGATACCATGTACCCGGTCCCAGGATGGTAGCTCATCTTTCTGTATCTCTTTTGTTCACTAGCTACCAACTGGAAATTTCCAGTCTGGGCGTGTCTTTAGTGGTTCTGAAGATGTACTTTATGTGTTACTCCGTTGGCAGAGGTCAGTCCCTCTGCAGCAATCTAAGGAGGCTGGTCAGACCGGACTCCACTCGAGTGTACCTCTAATAAATACCTTTGGTTTGTATTCTCTACTGTCTGACCGACTCTTCATTTGTATGGAAGGCTGAGAGGTGGTCGCGAGTGACCCTAATCGGGTCACTTCCTTCACCACTGATTGTACTAACTAGTCTACCGTCTACTCCATCCATGCCTCCCCTCTCTCTCTGGAGTTGCATTTTCATTCTAAAGCGATCATATATGTTTTTGCTCATTAACTTGCTAAATGCGTAAAACAAATCTCAAATACCACCAAGAAATTGCTTTTCTTGTAAGAGCAATGGGCTGTAGAACAAGTAGCCACTGTTCAACTGTTTCTTCTCTTTGTATTAGTGATGCTGCCTCACATCTAAAGCTATGAATTGAAAACATTTCCCCACACGTTTGCCTTTTTGTAGGGCCTTGTAGAAAAGGCTGGGTTGTAGCCTTTGTCATTGACCAAAATCACAGTAGTCTCCTGTCATTTTTTTAGACGAGTGGAGAATGTGTATTCAATGCAGTATGCAGTCAAAGCCCTTAATGGTTTAGAGGGAACAATATGTACTGTTAGATATTTATAGAGTTTCTGTAAAATATTTAGTGGCTTGATTCGTGTGCCACCAGACATCAACATTTATTTCGGCCCATGAGGTTGAATGTTTATTCACTGCTTGCCCTGAATTGTATTTGTTGCTAAGATAGCAACACTTAACTGATTATATGTCTTTGGCGCCATGTTCTGATAAGAATGGTGGGAGGCCTGACTAAAATGTTTGTCGGAGGTGCAGAATTTACATTTGCATTCAGACAGGCATGACTGAAGGGTTCTGCTGGCTGGTGACTGTGAAGTGTTACTTGAAGCCCTGTGTGCTTAAATGGCATATCGGAGCTCTGTTGGATGTTAGTAGTGTGACCCATGTAAAGTGTTGTGTTTGATGTTTGTGAGTGTGCATTAAGAGGTATTTCTACATTCATTCGTACTATGTCTATGAGTTTTTTCTTAGCAAAAAGTGGGCTTTCATCAATGTTTGTTGGCCTCGGTGTGGAAGGTTTACAGAAGACCTTAACAAGCTTGCAACCAGATTTCGTTCACCACATGCTCTCTTTCCTCTTTTTTCATGTGTATATATACCAGGCAGGCCGGACTGCCCATAGCGGGCACCGGGCGTTTCCCCGGTGGGCCGCCAGGGTGGGGCCGGTTTTGGGCCTTTAGGGGGCCGTTTTTGTTACCGGGGGCCGACAATATCGGCCCCCTGTAACAAAATCGGCTGAAACTGGCACTAGCAAACAGCTCGGCCGCACCCCCCCCCCCACTGCCCCACAGGGGGGCCGGCCGAGCAGGATGCCAGGGCCCATTTTGGTTCCCAGTCCGGTCCTGAGAGAAGCAGTGAGCTGTAATGTTTATTTTTTATGCCCTCATGGAGTTTCAGTGGCCCCTTCGTGCAGTTCTTATACAAAACGAATCTTCTTTTCATACCAGCCCTCACCATGGTGCAATTCTAGTGTTGCTCTTTAGAAAGAATATTACAGTTTGCTATATTGCAAAGAGTACATAGTAGTGCATTTCCTGTCTGTACAGAAACAATGAATAGTAAAAAAGCACTATCTGGTGCATGTAATGCAGGGGAGATTAGTCTTTTGTCCTCTGTCTACATCTTTATAGGCAAAGCAAAATGATGACATGCACTGTGGAGTGGAGGGTATTCATGCCCATTCCTCACCACAAACCTCTAAGTACAAGCATCATGGATTTAAGAAACTGACTTATAGAGGCCTGCAGCCTTTTCTGCTCAAAACCAACAAAAGGAACCCAGCCAGGCCAATCAATGCGTTGAGAGGCAGCAATGTAGATACTGGGATGGCAATGTTTGTTTATATATTGGGTGCAATGTAGAAACCTGCATGGGAATGCCACTTTACATAAAGGAAAAGTGAGTGCATCTGCATGCACATGGTTCTCGAAGTACCGGCAGAAATGAAGATACTTGCTTAGGAATGGTGCTTTACATATTTGGACAGTGACAATCGTGTCATTGCATGCGTGCTTTGCATATTGCCAACCTGTTGTTATTTTCATGGCATTGGCTTTTTTCATTCTGTTAACAAAGTGAACAGTAAATAGTACATTACACATTGAAGCTAGGTGTTCCAGAGGCACTTTGCATACTAAGGGCGTTGTAAACTGTGTCATCAACTTTTTTTTGTTTTGGAGTTTGGAGCACAAACTAGACCCGAAGGTATCAGAGCGCATTACATGAGCACCTGCTGCGTTGCAGACAGACACATTCATTGTTCCGCACGGGGGGATTAAGTGATTTGCCCCAAATCACAGGATGTTGAGCTAACACCAAGACTCGAACCTGGTTCCCCAGCTTCGAGGTCAACCGCTCTAGCCCTTAGGCCGCATGCCCTTGGAAATTATGTTCTACATAAGAAGCATTGTGGATACTGACATGGAAATGACTAGACAATGGGGGCTATGTGGATAGTGGCAGGAAATGTGTGCTTTGCATAGGGAGATTATGGCAGTGTGTAAAACATACTGGTGCAATGGGATTAGTGGCACTTCATGTTGTGTGGCAATACAAAAGTGGTATACAACAGTACTTTTCATACTGTGTAAATTAAACATGTAATTTCAATCTGCACTGGTGGGGATGTGATAAGTAGCAACACAATCAGTGGTGCTGGAACAATTTTCAGAGTGGGGGTTTTGCCATAAATGTTGCAACACTTCAGTTATGGCGATTATAAAAAATCCAAGTGTCTCACAAAGAAGAAGTGTAGCAAATGAGCTATGCCTATTCAGCAGGGGAATGATAAGGGTTTTGCATGTAACCTGTGGTACATTTTGGAGCACAATGTTGCAAATATATTACTTGCTAGACTTGTCAGCCTTCGGGTGGTCTTCCGCAAAATGTTTTGCCTTATTACACCATTTTTGCTGATTTTGTTTTTGTTGGCCTTAAGACTCGGTGCACTTTACCACTGCTGACCAGTGCTAAAGTGTGTGTGATCTCCCCTTTAAACATGGCTTACATCCAATTGACACATTTTAATTTACTTGTAAGTCCCTAGTACAGTGGTACTACATGAACCCAGGGCCTGTAAATTAAATGCTACTGGTGGGCCTGCAGCACTGATTGTGCCACCTACTTAAGTAGACTTTTAAACGTGTCTCAGGTCTGACATTACTAGTAGCCTGTATGTGCACTTGTAAACTGCCATTCCGACCTGGTAAAACAAACCTTTTGCCTGGCCTAAACCCTCCTTTATAATACATATAAGTTACCCCTAGTGTAGGCCGTAAACATACAATTGGGGAGGGTGAAGTGCTTTTTAAAAGTGGGACAGGTACTTTTAACTTTTACATGTCCTGGTACTGAAAAACTCTTAAATTTGTTTTTCACTACAGCAAGGCCCATCTCTCCCATAGGATAACTTTGGGTTACCTTATTACATTTAAAAAGTGATAACTTTTAATTGGGGGCAAGGGAGAATGTTAGGTTTGGTATCTAAAGAATTGTAATTTAAAACCCTCTTTAATGGTAATGTTGGATTTTAAGTCACAATTCTGACTGTGCCCCATTTAGAAATGTTAGACCTGGACCTTTTGACAGGTTTATCACCAAGCTTTTTGCTTTTTGCCTCCTATTTTTCTGACCCTGTTTTTGTTGGCTATAGGATTCTGGTCTCTTCACCACTGCCGATCAGTGTAAATTGTGATATGATTGGCTATCCATGATTGGCATATTTGGTTTACTGGTCAGTCCCTAGTAAAGTGCACAGTGTGTGCCAGGGCCTGTAAATCAAATGCTACTAGTGGGCTTGCAGCACTGGTTGTGCCACCCACATGAGTAGCCCTGCAAATCTAACTTAGACCTACCACTGTAGTGTCTGTGCACGCAGTTGTGAACTGCCATGTTGTCCTGGCAAGTGCACCCACTTTCCAGGCCCAAGCCTTCCCTTTCCTTACATGTCAGGCACCCCTATGGTAGGCCCAAGGTACCCTCATGGGCAGGGTGCAGTGTATGTGAAAGGTTGGACATGTACTAGGGGGTGTGACATGCCCTGCTAGCGAAATACAGTGTATTTCATTTTTCACTGTTGAAAGGCTATAATGGGGTTGCACTGTTCCATGTTTACCTGTGTAACTTTCCCTAGGGACAAAATGAGACAATCATGTTTGGACTCTCTGAACTCAGAATTTATCAACGCACCTTTTGGTAGATGTGGTTTTTAGATCCTGTGTTTGAAAATGCCACTTTTAGAAAGTGAGCATTTTCTTACTTCACTCTTCTGTGTGCCTCTGGCTGCTTGTGTATTGAGCGTCTGGTGTGTGGGTGACAGGAGCGGAGATGTGCATTCACTCTAGACAGTCCCTGATGGGGGTTGAGGTGTGCCCTGCCTTGCCTGGGTGACTCGGCGCAGAGCTGAATAGACCTGGCCTGCACTTTAGAGTGGTGGGAGGAGTGCTACTTACACCTGAATCGGCTGGGTCTCCTTTTGCACAATGCTGTCTCTGCCCCCTGTGGTCATGCTGCACCAGTGAATGCAGAAATGGTTTGGACTGGGTTCGGAGACCCTTGCTACAAAGACATAAAAGACATTTTGGGGTATAAGTATGTGACCTAAAACCCCATGAATTGGGATTACATCAAGGAACAAGAGGACCCTGCCAAGAAGAAGAGCGAAGGACTGTGTGAGGAGCGCTGCCTTTTCTGAGTGAGGGGTGGGCTGGCCTACAGTTGATGCTTCTGTCTGTGGTGGAGGAAAAGGACTGACTCTTTTTACCCTACTGTGGTATCCTGCTTGTGAAGGACTCTCCAAGGGCCTGTGTGTGCTGGCCTCCTGTTTTGGGAAACTCAGGGACATAAAAGTTTCCAGTGGGCTCTTCCTTTGCTGAAGAAGTATAGGGGGCTGCTGTCTGCTGGTTGAACCCCCGTGCTGGAGGAGCTTCCAGGCACTTTCTTGATGGGAAATCTCCTGGTGTTGTTACTCTGACCAGACTTACCTGGGCTTTATTCACTGGTAAGTCTTCCTACTGGTGTTTTCTTTTTTTTTGTACTGGTTCTTTTTCACTATTTAAAACCTACCAGAGCGCCTGATTGCCTGGAAGCCCCCCTGTGTTTCACTTGGAGGAGGGGACTTCCCTGAGCGCGTGGTTTGAAAAAGTACCGGCGGCTCTGCCGCATCCTCTGTGAAGCCCGGAGGGAGAGAAGGCCATTCAGACCCCCCAACCAGCGTATGGAAAGTGCTGGCTTGTCCCATGCAGCGCATGATGGGCGCTTTGTTTTGAACCTCTAAGAGGCTTTTGCCGCACAGCGACATCAATCCCAGCGTGAGAGGAGGCCCCAGCGGTCAGAGTGCGAATGATCGGCTGCGGAGGCAAGTGCCAGGTGTTGCCGTAGCAACGAGGGAACCGAGAAGGAGCCTGGCCCACCCTAAGGTTGCTGGAGCAACCCAAGCGTGCCGGGAGGTGAGGCGGTGACGGAGAAGAGAATACGCGGCCCCGCCCTGCAGGAAGCTGCACCACGAGGTATCGGGCAGGGACGGAGAGGGACTGCTGTTCTCTGACGCAATGCACTCAAGAGTGCAGCCCTCTGCAGGAGTCACAGAGTTGAGGGAACCGGAGGAACTCCACCTTCGTCCCACAATGCTGTGGGGGTGGCGCAGCCTCAGTGGAAGAGGCCGATGCAGTTCTGGAGGGGGTGGGGGCAGTGGGCATTCCTTCCACAGTGGTCTGCGAGGCCCCGGAGGGCTCCAGACACATGGCAACATTGCCCCCCCTTTTGTAAAGGCTGCCGTGGCCCATGGCAGCAACACAAATTGGCAGCTGCCGTGAGGTCATTCCACGCGCGGGGGACCCAGCGAGGTCTCCCCCCCCAACAGGGGCAGTGTGGCCGCTGGTAGGCTCGCCACACCCACGAGTAAGGTATGGGTCGGCAACCCGAATCTGTCAGCCAGTGCTAGCGCACCGGGACGGTGTGCTAATGAGTGAGTGTCCTCCCACCATATTGTCCCTGATAGGGAGGCAGGTGTTCTGCACTGGGGAGCCAGAAATCACCTTATTGCCCTTATTAGGAGCGCATATGCGGCTTGGGGGTGACTCAGGTGAGGCCTCCAACCTAACCACAACCTTGCCATTATGCCCTGATGTTGTGGGATATGGCGTTTACTGCCTTGCAGTGTCAGAGTAATGCATTTATTACAAGGTAAACATATGATGTACAGGGGAATGTTTTTGTGCCATGGGCAACGTATAAGTATTTACTTTACTGCACCGCATGTAATGTAGTGACAATGGCCTAGTGGCAGAGTGATTTATGTGCCTATGGTCTAAGCTGATGCAAAGTTATTTATGTGTTTTATGGTTTATGCATCCTTATGACAGGGGCCCAGTGGCACAGTGTTTTATGTAATTATGGTCTTTGTGGTTTTAGTCTAATGTGCTTTGTGTATGTGTAAATAATAGAAAGGCTATTTTTATATAACCTTGTGTGGAGTCTCTTTTTGTAGTGTGCCTAGTGTGTCACTGGTGTGTGTGTGCTGCACAAATGCTTTACACATTGCCTCTGGGATAAGCCTGACTGCTCTGCCAAGCTACCAAGGGGGTGAGCAGGGGTCATCTTGGGTGTGTAACTCCCTTACCCTGTCTAGAGTGGTGAGTCCTGCATGGCTTAGGTGTATGCCCTAGCCAACCAGGAACCCCATTTCTAACAAGAAAGTTGAAATTTTCTTGTCTCAACCATTTGGGGCATGCTGCCTGTATCCTTGGTCACATGACTAGGTGTATCTGGCAGTTGGTCTTTGTGTTTTGCTCCCATACAGTGAGACAAAGTGGGAATAGGTGTTGACAGGATGGACCATCTCTGACTTGATAAGACGCGTAGCTGTCACCTATCACTCTTGCACATCACAAAGCCTCTGCCTGAGTACACTCACAAAGGGTTTGACACTAGACCTTTGTGTCCCCAGACAAGCTAGGGCCAGGGCAGGGAGGCAGGAAATTCCAAACACTTCTGACATTGGAAAAATCCAGAACCTTCGCCTATTTTAAAGCTGGCACCAAGTATAAATATTGGATTCTCAGATCCAACTCTTCAGTACACCTCTGGACTTGTGGATACTACAGAAGAAGTACTGCTGTGCTGCCAGAAGGACTGCTACCCAGCTGTCCTGCTACTCTAGTGCCCTGCTGACCTGCTTGCTGAGAAGGGAGACTGGATCTGCACCCTTCATCCCAGGCTGAAGTGACTCAAGGGTCAGCTCACTGACCTCCTGTTCTGAGTTACTGGGACATAACAAGCTCTAGAGGCCTCCCTGCATCTGCCCAGCTGACCTGCTGACTGGACTTGCCTGAGCCTTGCTGGCCTCTACTGGAGTGAGTGCCTGATCCCCAAAAGATGCCCCTTGGGGCCTTGACCCTTGATGTGGCATCAGTTGAGCTCCTCTCCAAGAAAAGGAGAGCTCCTGAAGTTTAGAGCTCTTCATGACCACGAACGTGCTTGTTTGTGCCAAGATCCTGCCACCTGCCAGCGTGAAGCTCTGGTGAATCTGGCTCTTCACACCACAACGATCGCCAGCAACGACCGGCAAGGCAAGATCTGCACTTCACACTACAACATCAACAGCCCACAGTGACCACCAGCACAAATCTCCAGCAATGACTGTCCACGACCCCAGGCAGGATCGTTGTGCTACAGCGACGACCGCCCATGACGTCTGGCCTGCTGTTCATGCTACAGCTACAACCACCCGCAATGCCCTCCCTGCTCCTTGCAGTCCCCTCCACAAGAAATGGACTCTTTGCTGCACACTTTTGAAGGTAATTTTTTCAGTGAAATTAACTTGGTCCCTCTATCCAGCCCACACTCCTTCCCTGTAGGCCTGAATTTGTGACTTTCCCCTCATTTTCGAATGACCAGATAACCATGAGTGGTGCTTTGGGCCTTTTGGCTCTCTGCTTACTCAAATCTTTATAATTGCATATCTCAGGTTCTACTGATTAGATTTTTGTCGTTTTGGTGTCAGATAACTTATTAAACATTACTCTGTTTTTCTAAATTAGTATGGGATTTTTCTTGTGTTGTGGATTCACTTTATTACGGTTTCAAGCACTGCGTACATACTTTACACATTGCCTCTACGTTAAGCCTCACCGTTTTTGTGTCGAGCTACCGGAGGGTTGAGCACACGTTAATATGAGGTTTGATTGTGTTTCACCGTGACAGGAAATGTGGCTGCTGTTTGAGAAGGGTTTCACCTCCTTCAACCAGTAACCCATTTTCCCACATTACTAAATCATGGTGTTGTAGCACACTGTCATTTACAGACATCACATTGTCCATTAAAATGTCTGTGACATTTGCACAGGCATGCAAATTTACTGGTAAACATCTACAGCACACAAATGGCAAATGGAAATTGGGGTTCAGTGATCATTTGTGCATCACCAAGTAAAGTGTCTTGATTCGTTTCATCCTATCAAAATCTTTGTTTCTATCACACTTCATCGTTACAAAATATTTGCTTCATTTATGCTTTCCTACCTGCTGATATATTTTGAAATATATGTACAGTTCATGTACATGTATTCAAATTTTGTTGTGTGTTTAAAACAATTTACATACTACATTGTTTACTTCCACACTCCCTGTACCCCAGCAAGATTGTCACATAGTGTACTTTACCAGTTTGACATCTGACGTCAATCTTTGAATGCACAGCAAAAGTGACAAGATAAAAACAAAATCAAAGACATCTTTATTGCTCATTCACCTTCGGAACTCCAGCATGCTTATTTTGGTGGTGCTGCAGCACCCCCACGCCCCTAGTTCCAGCACCTAACACAATAGTGGTTTACATGCAGAGATAGTAGAGATACTGGCAGTACCTGTAGGCAGATGTACAACTTTGTGTTATTAGTCTTAAGCCTTGGCACAGAGACAAACCTTCTTGTCACTTGAATCCAATTATCATCTCTGGAATATATCTGAGCATCAATGATCAGCCCTCAAGGGCTGAGATATTGATCATCATGTTAAAACCAGCATGCTGTTATATTGAAGAAGTCGCCCGATGTTATTTTGCCATATCCCGGACTATTTACGGAACACTCGCATAGATATTAAAAGCGATTGATGTTCTCACTTTGGAGGATAATAGATTCTGCTTTGTTCATGAGTATTCTCTGGCACTCAAATATTAGTGTACTAGCTGTTGTCTAGTGGGGTACATAGGTTCAGGCCGGCACTGCTTCACTTGTGGAACAAATGTTTTCCTGCGGTGCGTGAAATGGCTGTTATCCAACACAACCTTTCCCTAAAGACACACATGCAGTTTGCTACTGTGAAGAAGTAATGTTTCTAGGGCCTGGGATCTTACCAAGTTAGAATATTTAACCAGTTTTTCTTCAGACCTGCTTGTAAGACTTGTGCCATTTTAACAAATCTGTTTAAAATATTGTACATCAGGGTTAGTAAGCCCTATATAAATGCAATTGCAATTACTTTAAAACACAGACTTAGATTTCATTTTATGTAACAGTTTCTAGTGGGAGAGCACCCCATAACCTGCTAGGACTAGATCCTGCCTTGTCCATTACAAGTCACCTTCTTGCTCAGTCCAATATATGGCTGTAATGAAAGCATTTGCCAGCGCCTCATCTGGTTCCCAGTTCAACCCAGAGCTCATCAATTTTTTTTTGCACATGGTAATTTGATTTGCTACTCTACCGAAAAGCTCAGAGGTTTTTCTCCCTGCTCTATCCCCCCTCACTCAAATCTCCTCCTACTCTCCCTGCTTCCGGAATATAGTGCAACAGTGAGAATTGGATTCCTCATTTAATTTTTTGTTTTGGTCTGGAAATGAATCGGGGGGGGAGGGGTACGACCACAGATCAAGCACATGGGATGCTTCACATGTGAACTGAATGACTTTACTTTTTTCTGTGAAGACAGAGCCCTTATGATTAAGCAATGTGACAATTCAAAGACTCTCAACTTATTTTCTTTTAGAAGGGTACCAAAAGAAACTTTTTTTCCTGAGGAAGATGCCAAAGTACATCTGGTTTAAGAAAAGTGAAATCATCCATAAGTCATTGTGGTCGTTGTGTTCATGATTGTGGGTTTAGGATAGCCTAGGGAATTTGCTGGCTGTAAACTGATTTTTGGCACTCTAGGCTGTTTACCATGGTAATGAACTATAGAGTAAATGAGGCACACATTCCAAATACATCCGTGTATTACATGCATTGGTGTGAGAAAGTAGGGCGACAGGACACTGGGTCAAATCACAGTCTGAATAAGACACAGCGACATCTGTTTCCACATAACAAAGGGTTTCCCTCTCGCACTGCCAAAAACCTGCTGAACGTCTGTTTCACTCACTGAAGACAACCTGCCTATAAGATTCGAGGGTTTAGCCGCTGCTAAATGTTTGGACTTGCAGCTGTTCTCTTCATCGCTTTGCTCGGGAAACTGAATATCCATTTTTAAACAGTGTGACACCAGATAAAATGCCTACATCAAATGGCGTGTTAAAGCGTGGCAGTTGCTTTCTAGTTGGCTTCAATTACAGAGAAACAAGTACCTTCTTTCACAGAGGAACATTTTAGTGCTTTGCAGTGGACAGCAGGGGCCAGTGTTCAAAATGGCTTCATCATTCTGCAACCATGCTAAAATCATTTTGAAAATAAACACTTTTAAGAATAAGAAACTAAAACACAATAAAACAACTCCCATTCCGTTATTTCCGAATGTACTTAATTTACTCATATTGTAGACATTTTTGGAAATATAAAAAAAAAAAAACATTTCATCCTATTGACGAGTTCAGTAACTTAAGTTTTATAGTGCAGATGTCTAAATGGTGTCATTGTCCATGTCCGCATATAGGGCGAATGGCTCTAGAAAGAAATGTTACCTCTTTATTTCTCACGTCACTGTTTTTGGGTTTCATAAGGAACAGGCATTGGTAAAGTTAATATGTCGATCCTTGGCAGTCTGGTGCGATGGTTATGTTTTTGGAAACATATGGCACACAAATTAAAAGAAGAAAAAAAACATGGTGCCAACTGAACGTGGATCACTTAAAGTACGACTAAACAAAATTGAAAAGGGTGAATGGAAAAGAAACAACATTACTAAGTAAGGTATTGGCCCACCAGCTCTGATACGAAGTGCAATTTTTTAGGTGGATGTGCACATGTGGATACGCAAAATGCTGTCACTCCCAGTGCAAGTGAGACAATGAAGTGGGCTTACCCACTGCCAGAGCTGTATGGTGAGGTGGACAGAAGCAAAATGTTAGTGATAGACAGATATATGGACGAAGAGGGCTAACCTGAAGCCACTTCTGTGTATGTTAACCAGCGGCAGCCGGCACAGATCTGAAGCGGGGAAGTGGGTATTATTAAAAAAGAAAAAGAAAAAACTTACCTTCTCGCCGCTTCCTTGCAGCGTCTCCCCTCCATAGTCCCTCGCTCGGCCTGAACAAGAAGCACACCCAGGCTCCCTTTCAGCCAATCACAACGCTGCCTTAGCAGCGTTGTGATTGGTCTGAGCGCCGTGGTTCGGCGCTTAGATGCTGACTGGGAGCCTGGGCATGTTCTCCATGCAGGCTGTAAAGCAGCCTGCATGGAGAAAATGTGAAGTGTGCATGATTGTTTGGCCAGCCTAGTAGGGCCGGCCAAACAGTCACTGCACACTTAGCAGTGTGCTATCACTCCTCCCATGCCCTCCTCTGTGAGCAGAGCAGCCCCGCAAAGTTGCCAGAAGTAGGACATAATAAAATGATAACGTTAGTTGTTACCATTTTTTTCCCCTTTATTTCACTGTTAAAAAGCAGTGGGGTGACGCTCCTCCGCCTTAGCGGAGAAGCTGCCACTGATGTTAACATGATTTGTTTTTTATTTATGGATTTTTTGATGGCATGATGCTAATGAGACAGCTAAAGATGCATATGAGCCAGATCTAAAAATGGTTTGAACTTTTTTTTTAGTAAACTGAAAATATCTCCCCATTACAGTGACTTTGACACAGTCACATTTTTTTAAGACGTAATATTTTAGATCATCTGGAATAACATTTCTTACTTCGATTCTCTTGCATGTGGGACTCTCCTTTAAAATCAGCAAATAATGTGGAATATATAGAATTTGTTTATACCCTTTTCTAAGGTTAGAGTAACACTAAGACTGTGAGAAGTATTGTCGGCACCCCCAAATTTCTACTGAAGAAGGACAACAATCCTGAAACCAATCGTAGAGACACACAGCACTGACTGCACCAACAATGGTGAATACTAAAGACTTTCAACTGAAGTGAGTGTTATCATGCACTACATTTACCACAATGCATCTGGGCTAATTGTGTGCTGGTATGCCAGGCAGTGTGCTCCCTCCTTAATTTGTGATTGGCTCCTTGTAGAGTAACAATGTAGTTTGATGCTTTGTAGGGATCTGCATGTTGGGAATATATGAACAGACCCTTCATATAAAAACGTGTCCTTTTTAGGTCTCGCGCCTAGCGTTGAAGTGCGTAGCCCTGCTCGCGCAGCGCGAGACCTTTAGAAAGGGCTTCTGAAAACGACCTACACGCTCGTGCGTGTGGTTTTGTTTTCGGAAGCCTACATTGGCTGTAGCGTACGTTTTTTTTTATGGAGACGGCACGCGATTGGTCAAAGGCGGGCGCATGTCCCGCCTTTGCCGCGCCCATTCCCGACGGTGGCCAGAACGCGCATCAGCGCGCGTTCGCCTCGCTGCCGCTCTCTGCCCTCCCCCTCCCCGCGCGCTCCTCTGTGGTGCGCGCGCACCACTGTCCTGAACTAGTAATGTCCCGTTTATCCCACAGCTCTGTAACGAACTGTTCCTACAGCCCCCTCCCGACAGCACTTTGTTCTAGACTTTATCCTAACTACTGTGATTTACGAAAGTTTAAAGCAACGGAAGGGCACCGAATTCGTGCCATGTACCTCCCAGGGGAATGCTAAGCTCGCACCCGCGGTGTGATGACTCTTAAACACCCCCTCCCCACATGGGGTACCCCCTGACGTGGCCCCGCTCTGTCAGTGACACGAGAGCCCTCTTCCCTTACCCTACACCCGATGACATTATCATGGGCACATCCTAACCGCACACGAAGGGTCGCCTCTCGACAACTATTTAAACTGCCCCATGCGGCAGTCTTTCATAAACCCTATGGCATTATCCATTGCAGTCCCTTCTCCCGCCCAACGAAGGGTCATGTCTCGATGACCGTATACTAAAAACTGCTCTAGCGCTCCATGCTGACCTCAATAGAGCCACAGACCCTCCCCGGAAGAACTGCAAGGACTGTACTCCCGTTGCTTCATCACGGGAGAAGCTCGTCCTGTGCAACTATGGCGACGGCTCTTCTGCCCCCTGGCCTAGAAACCTCATGCTGCCTCGGCAGATTGTATAATGCCCGATGTCAGCACCCGCCCCGCCCTGTGAGTCACGTATAGTAAGACATCTGGTCTCCTCCCCTTTCAGGAAGCGGGTGGGGAGGAAGTGCTCACATGCAGAATTAGTCCCTCAAATCTTTTCCATTCAAATCACTCTTACCAGTGAACTTGTCTGCCGGCATTTAGGGTGGCCTTCCTTCGCGTACCCGTTCTATGAGCGCTGTACACGTTAACATGTGTGCTCCGGTGCACGCACCAAGCACGCCTTGTCCATAAGCAGTAAAATAATGCACAGCCCTTGTGGACAGGAGCACTTGTGCACAGCTCTATGAGCGCCGTACCGCCGCCATGTGTGCTCTGGTGCACGCACTGAGCCCACCCCGCCCATAAACAGTAAAATTACTGTGCAGCCCCTATGAAAGGGATGAAAACTAGGAATACCCTAACCTTTTCTTACTGCCCTTCTTCTGTACTGCCTCCTTCCCTTCTGTTTCTTTCAACAACCATATGATTCTCCCCTCGCCTGTCTCTTCCCCCAACATTCTATTTTTCCTATAACCTTCTCTCCCCATACCCTTCTGTCTCCTCAATGCCCACTTTACTTTCCCGTCTGTTTCTTCCCAGCCTTTCTGTCTTTAATCCGGCTCCTGTTTCTCCCCTGTCCTTCTTTCACTCCCCTTGCCCTTCTGCTTTTCCCCTTGCCCTTCTGTTTCTCCCCCTGCCTTCCTATCTTTACCCGTGTTTCTGTCTGTACCCCTGCCCTTCTGTTTCTCCCCTTGACCTGCTGTTTCTCCCCTGCCTTCCTGTCTTTCCTGTGCTTCTGTCTCTACCTCTGTCACTCTGTTTCTCCCCAGCCTTTGTATCTTTACCCGTGCTTCTCTTTCACCCCTGCACCTTTGTCTGGTCCCCTCCTATTCTGTTTCTCTCCCTGCCTTAGTCTTTACCCATGCTTCTGTCTCCACCCCTGCCCTTCTGTTGCCCCGCCCTTCTTCTTTTGTCGTGCCGGTCTATCACCCCCTGACCTCCTGTCCAGGGCACAAGTCCTAACAAGCATTTGCAATGCAATAGGTCTCACATTTACGCAAGTTTAAGCTATTGGCATTGTAAATCACAATGCCTTTTATTTATGTTTTAAAAACGAAAACCAAAATAAAAGGCATTGTCAATAGCTCAAACTCGCGTAAATGCGAGACCTATTGCATTGCAAATCCTTTTACTCTTACTTTTCCCCCTACTTCCTTCCTCGCCCTCACCATCTTTTGCTATCCCTTCCCACCAAACAGATGTGCACTCCCGTCTGCTCGGGCAAATCTGTGGGCATCTCATCCAGACCACATCTGGAAAAATAGCAAGGAGAAATAAGGGATGGACAGACACTTTTGTTTATTAGTGGCTAGCATTCATCCCTCATTTTGGATTAATATTCACACAAAAGGATGTTTGCACTCATCTGTGGGCAAACTAAAGCGGAATCTCAAGTAGTAATTGTAATGATTCATTATCAATATTTAGTCCGGTCTAAATAATAATAATGAATTATTACAATTACTACTTGGGATTAGGTTTTGAGCCACAGATCATCCATCACTTGCTGTTGTTGATAGGAATCTTACAGTTCCTAAAACCTTGGTAGAACAGTGAAACAAAGCAGACAGGCTACCTCACCAGGCTCAGGCCCTCACAAGTTAAAGGTGGGAGTTACCTCTCAACCCCCACCAACAGCCCCCCATCTTTATTGTGCTTTACAAAAACAGAACATTCCAAAACCTCAATATAGGAAACTTATTGTAGGTTTGTATATCTGTGAATGCCTGTAAGACTATCTGGCATGGCATTGTTGTTTACCACAAAGAGTGGTTCTACTACGCAATAAGAAAACGAGCATTTGCTATGCAATAGGTGTCGCATTTGAGAGAGTTTGAGCTATTGGCATTGTAAATACCAATGCCTTTTATTTCTGTATTTTAAAAACCTGCAAGCGGTGCGTAAACAGGCACTTTGTACTTGCAGTCGTTGCTTACGAGAAGCAACGCTGGCAGTAACTATGCCTCTTTTACTGCCAGCCTTCCTTTTCGTAAGCAAGGACTATAAGTACAAAGGGCGTGTTTATGCACCGCATACAGCTTTTCGAAACACATAAATAAAAGGCATTGTCGTTTACAATGGCAATAGCTCAAACTCTTGCAAATGCAACACCAATAGCTCAAACTTTAATAATGCGAGACCTATTGCATTGCAAATGCTTTTTTAAATTTTAGCTGTATGATGACCAGGGGCAGCTCCTCCACTAGGGCGGAGGAGCGTCGCCCCACTGCTTTCGCCAGTGTGAGAAGCAGAAACATAAAATTATAATAACTTTCCGTTATTAACATTTAATGTTTGGTTGCAGGTGAGCGGGGCTGCTCTGTGAGCAGCCAGGGCAGGGGAGTAGTGGTGTGTCCACACCTGAGGGCGCAGAGACTGTTTGGTCGGCCCTTCGGGGCCACCCAAACCAGTCATGCGCACTCTGCCCTTTCTCCATGCAGGCTGCAGTGCCGTAAGCTCCACCAATCACAACACTGCCATTGCAGCGTTGTGATTGGCTATGGAGCGGGAGCCTGGCTGCCTGCTTCCTCTTCCTGCCGGAGGCAGGAGAGCAGGAGCCGAGAAGACGCGGGACCCGGCCGGCGGAAAGGTATGTTTAATTTTTTTCTCTCAAAATTATTAAATGAAACTCCCCCTCCCCTGCGACCCCCGCTCCAGGCCCGACCTCCCTCCCCCACCCCCGAGCCATGCCGGCCGCGACTGATGATGACCCCCACAGTTCAAAAGTACAAATATATGCTTTAAATTATACAACAATTCTTTTTTTATTGGGTAGATTTTTTGAAACCCCATTCCAAGACGGTGCATATACTGTAAAGTTATGAAATATCAAGGAATACTCATAGACAAAATTACGCCATACATTTAGTATACTTAAACATGTGAAGGTCAAATGGTGTTTATTGTACTGTAAAACGTCTGGGTTCTTCATTCTAGGAATGGAGAATCTATTGGTATTTGGAGGATGGAGGTTACATGCAAACTGGCCCTGTATAGAGTTAATTGAATTCTTGTTGCAATTGTGTGATGGAACAACGCATGCCTCAATAATGCATGCCTGAACCACGCGGTCTCAACCACGACCGCGTCTTTACCACGCATGCCTTTGCCACGCATACCTTACCGCGCACTTTCGTGGTAAAGACATGATTGGTAAAGAGACGTGTGGTAAAGATCACACCCCTGCCCCGAGCCCTAAAATGCGGTACTCCTGCAGTGTATTCTACCCATTCCAGCCCTATAAACCACCACAACCCCATAACCTGCGCCCTAATACCAGACTCCCTAGCCCCAAAAAACAACTCTGACCCCAGTACCCCCCACCCTGACCCCCTAATACTTCCCCCTAGCCCTGAAAACTGCCCCTTTCCCTCCTGCCCTGAGCACTAAAAATTGCCCCCAGCACTGAAAACTGCCCTGTTGGAAATGGCCCTTTTTGCAGGGTCACCCCTAAACTTTTTGCCTGCCTCCTGTATTTTTGCTGACCTGTTTCTGTTGGTTTTATGACTCTGGGCACTTTACCACTGCTGTTCTGTGCTAAAGTGCATATGCTCTCCCTTGGTAAATATGTCTATGTGAATTGGTATATCCCTTATTGGCTTATTTGGTTTACCTGTTAGTCCCTAGTAGTGTGGCCTGTGTGTGCCCAGGGCTGGTAAACCAAATGCTGCTGGTGGGCATGCAGCGCTGGTTTGCGCCACCCACAGAAGCAGCTTTTAAAGTGTGTCTCAGACCTGCCACTGCAGTGTCTGTGTGCAGTCCAGAACTGCCATCTTGGCTGTGAAGTGCACCCACTTCCCAGCCCCTGAACCTTCCCTTGGCATCCTGTAAGTCGCCCCTCGGGTAGGGTGCATTGTATGTGTAAGGTAGGACATGCCTTGGTGTGTGTAGCATGTCCTGGTAGTGAATTATGCACCATTTCGTTTTTCACTACTGTAAGGCTACCTGTTCCTCATAGGCTAGAATGGGCAGTTTGACTATTACATGCTATAGTCCTAACTGACCCCAGGAACATGGTAGAAAAACGAATTTAGTATGCCTGAGCTCAGAATATTAAAATACACCTTTTAGTGAAGTTTATTTTTATATTCTGTGTTTGAAAATACCACTTTTTGAAAGTAGGTCTTTTCTTGCCTAAGCCTTCCAGTGTGCTCTGCCGTTATGTGTATTGGCTGTCTGGTTTTAGAGGGGCAGGACAGGCTGAGTCAGACCTAGGTTGAATAGAGAGATCTGCATTTAGAGTGTGGGGAGGGGTGGCTCTTTGATCTGAATAGGGCTGTGCCTGGCAAGGTGAATGCTGGCTCCACCTCCCACTGTGTGTCTGCTAGCAGACCCCTCTTTCTGAAAGGAAGGATGCAGCCTGGTAAACAAAGTGCTCCAGGCCTGAGCAGAACTGGTTCTGGCTAGGTTCAGGGACTGGTAGCTTCAAGGATCAAAGGCTTTTGGGGTATAAATATCTGTGCTCAAACCCCTACTTTTGTATTGCTTTTGGATCTGGAGAGGAAACTCTGTCCGTGCCACTGGAGGAATCTGCAGGAAGTGACTGTCCCTGTGCTTGTGTGTTGTTTCTTGCACTGGCCTGCAGCAGTGACCACTGGACCTTGAAGAAGAGGAAAAGGAACTTTTGAGAGAACTTTTATTTTTGTTACAGCAATTACCCAAGGGCTAGGAAAAGAGCTAGCCTCCTGCTGGAGTCTCAGGCACATCAGACTCCACCACCAACCTCCTGCTTCCTCCCTGCGAGGATTGCTATCTGCTGATGAGGCTCCTGTGAGTTCCAGGGCCTCTAGTTTGCTTCAGAGAAAAGAGTGCTGGAAATCGTCGCTAACGCACGTTTGCGAGCCGCTGCAGCCGAGAGCGCTGGAAAAATCATCGCGCTGCTGCCGCTGAGTGCTCGCAACACGAGACCATCGCTAACGCCCCTTTGCGAGCTGCTGCAGCCGAGACTCGCTGGAAAAATCATCGCGCGGCTGTCGCCGAGCGCTCTCAACCCCTACAGAATCATTGCTTCAAGACATCGCATTGCGGACGCCGTGCGACCGCCATTTTCATCGCATCGCATCGGATTTCGTCGCTCCCTCGCGGAGCGCCATTTCTTCGCATCGCAACACGATCGCACAACGCAACCGGCTCGTCGCATCGACTTCTCCCTCGCGGCAAGAAAGTCATCGCATCGGCGGCCTAGCGTGCAGAAGTTTGTCGCATCGTCTCCGCACACGCAACAGGATCGTCGCATCGCCTTCGCCCTCGCGGCAAGGTCTCAGCGCATCGGCGGCCTAGCGTGCAGAAGTTGGTCGCATCGTCTCCGCACGCATCAGCAGATCGGCGCATCATCCTCCCTTGCGGCAAGGATTTTAACGCATCGCCGGCCTCGCGTGAGGAAATTCATCGCTAACACTTCTTTGCGACATTTTGTTGGTTTTGCTACTGAATACAGTCTTATGAGAGAAAGGGTCGCAGAGACCACTGCCTTGAATTTGAACCTTATTTTTGCAACCTCTGAACGAGAAAGGGGCGCAGAGACCCCTGCCTTGAATTTGAACCTTATTCTTGCAACCTTTTGAACTATCTTTGACAGCCCTTCAACAGCTATCCTATTTTTGACAGTATTGTGGCTTTTACAGTTATTGGTCTTGTGATAAATCTGCCTTTATATAAAGATACTTATTTTTTATAACTACTTGTGTGGTGTCCCTTTGTAGTGTTCCTCACTGTGTTACTGTGTATGGTCATAAATGCTTCACACACTGCCTCTGAGATAAGCCTACCTGCTCGTGCTACGTTACCACAGGGTTGAGCAGGGGTATTAAAGAGGGTAGCCCTCTCACTCTGACTTAGGAAGAAGGGTCCCTACTTGGACAGTGGCCAGCCATTGCCAACTAGAGACCCCCATTTCTAACATGCCCCTTTCCCGCTCCCTGGCCTGAGCCCTAAACCTCAGCCCCCTAAAAATGACTCCGACCCAGTACCCCCGCCCTGTGCCCCTTGAAACTCCCCCAGCCCTGAAAACTGCCCCTTTCCCGCCCACCCTGAGCCCTAAAAACTGCTCCTAGCCCTGAAAACTGCCCCTTTCACGCCCCCTGCCCTGAGCACTAAAACTCAGACCCCAGAGAACTACTCTAACCCCAGCCCCCCTCTCTGATCCCGAAAACCTGCCCCCACCCCCTAAAACCTACTCCAATTGTAAACTTTGTATACAAGAGGAGATTAATGGAAAAATATGTAGCGTACCAGATTGTTCTGTCACTAGAGGGCTTGTGTATTATGGTAGAGGCACAGGGATAGTTACTTTCGAAGTCCCCAGCTTTGTTAAATTCAACTAAATGGCAGAAGGTTAGCGCTCATTAATTGGAATCCGTGGTGCATTTTGTATGCTGCATGTATGAGGGGTACTACATTCTACGATGTACATTTTCCTTCAATTTGGAATGATTTTGTGCTTGTTACTGCCAAATTACATGCCAGGGATTATTTGCGTGCTAACATGTCTACCCAGTTTAGTAGATTATTTTCACACTCCGAATATCAGACTTGCATATTTTTTACAGAAGCATACATCTCATGAACCGCCAACAAATAGCAATTCCAGAGTTGCTTTATTAGACGTTCATTTACTCAGTGGGATGCGTATCTCCCGGTGACAGGACATTATTTTTATACAGGTCTGGGCTGGCAAAATAGTCTTAGCAGATGTCTCACCTCTTTCTGCAGAAGCTGACATCCTGTCATACTGGGAGAGGTTGGAGAGAATATTTTGCTTTCTGGCACAAGCACAGTAGAAGCAGGACTTATGAGTTGCAATATCAACAGTGAAACGTCAGAGACGACTGCACATCTTTCTTTCATGTGCCAAAATTTGCGGGTACCTTGCACTTTGTTTACAAAATTATGTTTGCCAGAGCAGTACTGGGTGCAAACATTGTTAGAAGTGAAATGTAATTCAATCGACTCGACCAGATATTGACTCCCACCCCCTTTTTCTTTTATCTGCTGGCCAGTGCTTGTATCTCATCCCGTTTCCTTTATCTCTCACCCATTTCATTTGTACTTCAAATTTGTGTTTGAAGCAGAGGAAGATATTTTAAGAAAGAAGCACATAAAAAAGCAAGGTAATGTCATTAAGCCTAAAAAACTTTGCCAAACACAGTACTGATGTTTCTCTTGGAAAACAAATCTACTTACATAATGACCAACTAAGCCAGGCTAAATGAGGAATAAGGAAACCCATGAAAAATGCCAGATTGGCACAAAAGCCCAAATCATTAAAAACAATGTATCTACGAGTAGCATTTTACATAGGAACAGGCTTCCAGATCCTTTACAGTGAAAATTAGCTTTTGTGTCCTGTCTCTGCAGGGACAAGCCAATGTAATTATTGAACATTTTTCACTTTTGAGCATTATGTACACAAACCTTACAGGCTACAAGGCACTACTCATAGATGACTTAACTAATGCCAAAAAGACTGATAAATCTGTCAAAACAACTTCCTGTGACATGCTTGCTGCAGCGTTATTCACTGAAGTTCAGAGATGCAATTGCAAGCATGAAGTTGTGCTTTGTTTTGATTTGAAAGAATTTTATTGGGTTTTGTACTAGAGGTACTGAAGAAAAACAATAATGTAAATACATGACGGGATGTGCTGGTACAATAAACATTTCTTTTGTACAAGATTAGTTAATAGGCTAATAGTTGTAAGGAAAACAAAAGAAAAGTGTAGGAAAGTAGGATCTGCTACTTATGGTTACCCCCACTTTTTGCTTGATGTAATGCTGTTTTTGGCTAGTCTGACTGGGAGCCTGCTAATCAGGACCCCAGTCTATCTGCTTTCTCCCTAAATTGTTGTGTTCAGTACTTGGGTACATCCCAGATTGGATACTGGGGTACCCTTGTCAGTCCCTAGTATATGGTAACCATGCACCCAGGGCATAGGTACCCCAGAGGTCTCCCATGGGCTGCAGCATGTATTATGCCACCCATGAGAGACCATTCAAAATGGAACTACAGGCCTGCCATTGCAGCCTGTGTAAGTTGGTGCATGCACCACTTACTAAAGATATAGGTTTACTATATCTAAGGGTCACTGCACTTAAAACCTATAAGTCACCCTATAGCAGGCCTTTACAATCCTGAAGGCAGGGTGCTTGGCTCTAAGTGAGAGGGTGCCCCTGCATGAGCAGGACACCCCTGCAGCCTATGGAGTCCATTTTCCCGGGTTGTCAGTGAAGCAGCCATATACTATATAGAGGGGCACCGCGTAATCGCACGATGACTATCTCGAAAACGGCTGCAACGAATCCTATCATGTTTGGTATCAAACATGTTGGAATCATACTTCCACACCGTAAACGGTGTGGGAGTATGATTCCAAGCATTGGAAGAGCCCTCCGTTGGCTCTCAGTGTTCCCAGTACCAGCCTTCTAGTCCCGGACAGCACAAAATGGTTGCTGCCGATCAGAGACACATTTCTGCCTCCTGCTGCTGAGCCAAGCTCGAGCAGGGGAAGGTAGAACAATAGGCATCCTGTTACAGGGAGGTGTGACTACTTCCCAGACAGGATTTAGTGTATCAGGGCTGGGTGGGTGCGCTTGCCAGAGCCTGAAAGTCTGCATGAGGGGCACATTTGGTGTCCCTGTGCATAGCCCAGTTCAAACCAGTCCTGGGAGCCATTGGCTCCTGCTCTGGCGCGAAACTGGACAAAGGACATGGCAGTAACCTCCCCCCTGTCCAGACCCTCCCCTGGGAGGGTCCCCTGAATCTTCCCAACCCTCTCCTTAGGGTACTTAAGGGCTTACCTGGGTGTAGGTCCCTAGATTCGTCGTGGGATAAGATTCAGAACTGAAATCACTGCACTTCTACCGTCTGGGCACTCTGGACTTCACTGGACTTCGTTTGGGCCTGACTTCGTCTCCCTTCCAGTCTGCTGCATCGTCTGTGCGTGTGCATCATACAGGAACCTTCCAAGGCCTGTGAAGCATCAAGGACTACCGAAGTAATCTCCCTTGGAGTGAAGGAGTCCACTCCCCTGCATTCGCAGGCACCGCAACTAAGTCGACCGGTCTGCAGATCCTGAGCTCCTCAGGACTCTGAGGGCTCTGCAACACAGGTGGTGGTTTTCCCTAGCTCCCGAGGCCTGCTCGACCCTCTCACCAAGTTTGAGCCAGTAGTCCTTGTGAGGGTTGCAATAACCGAACCCTTGAGTACCGCGTCCCCTTTGCAGTTGCAAAGGCTTGTTGACATCTTTATAAGAAGATCTTCAGGCTCCAAGTAGACCCAACCTCGAGCACCTCCAGTGACCAGAATCTTCAGCCACACCGCATCGTGTGCATCGTGGCCTGCATCTTTTGGTGAGCTGCTTGAGGTCCTCTCGCGACTTCAGTGCCTCCGGCCTGTGGGTCCACTTGAGGGTCACACTTGTATCTTTTGGGCTCCCCTGATTGCTCGTGGCCTGCCCTGACTCCCCTGCTTGTGGTGAGTCTCCTGGACCTTGCTGGTCCCAACCGTGCACCTTCTTGACTTCCTTTGTGGGTTGCATTTGCCAAGGCTTGTTGGTGCTCCCGCTAGACACCGACCCCTCGGCACTCGACATCCTTCGTGGGACAGCTTGTATCCGGGTCCTGGTTGTCCTCCGCATCGCCTGGTCCTCGAAGCTGCAAAGTCAAGGTCACTGTCATCTTTCCTGAAGCACCCGACATCGGAGGCATAGACTCTGTCCCCTCTGCTTTCAGGTACTCCTCATCAAGAATCCTTCTTTGGATTCCTCCGGACACTTTCTCCTCTTCCAGCAGCAGCACTTTCCTGAAGTCCTCCATTGGGTTCGACGGCGGTTTCCGACGCCAATTCACACCTATGAACCCGGCTTCCCTGGGATAGGTAACTTGGGTACCATGGTGTCCACGGGTGGGGTGGCTCTCCAACCTTCTGTCTTCCACTGGGTTTCTTCAGGGTCCTCTGGGAAGGGTCCCTAATCTTTAAAATTCCAACCGCGACGTAGACATAGATTTGTACGGAGCACGCTGTCGTGTTCCCACACTGCACACGCTCTCCGTGGGGTCCCTATCTACTTACCATGGGTGGTTCTGTGGGTCCCCAGCAATTCTACATCCTCTCGACATTGTCTTGACTCATGTCGTGGTTCTTATACCACTTTCTTAGTATATGGTTTGGTCCCCCCCTGGGGTCCACTGTGTATTAGTGCTATTTATTGTGATTTCTTTGCTAAGGTATTGTGTGCTTTGTGTCTATCTCCATGTGGGAGATACTGTAACGTACTAGATAGTGTTATATAATAAATACATATTTTTATAAATACTTTGTGTCGTTCTTTTTCATTTAATCTATACTATAAGATTGCATTCCGGTAAAACAAGCTGCTTTACACTCCTTCAAGACTAAGCCTGAAGGCTGCTCTCCACAGCTACCACTTGGACAGCTTTCTAAGGTTGTCTGAGACCTCCTAAATCACCATGAGGGTTGTCTGGACTGGTGCAATGTGCCCACTTACATTAGTGGACATCATATACCATGCCAGCTTCTCACAAAAAGTAAACCATAAAATTAATAAAAGCGAGTCTTATTGCGAAATAAAACTTAAAGGGAAAGGTGCTCAAGAAGTTTCCAGCAGTGGGCATTTTAGTACAAATTGCAAGTACATGTCCTTTAAAATACATAATCTCAAAATGCATATCACAAGATGCATACTTTTAAAATCCACCCTTTTAGGAAGGTGACAATCTGGCGATAGATAAGTAAGGGATTCAGTATAGGTAGTGGTTAAGAGGTTGTCTTGAAACCTGTTAGTTGTGGTTTTAAAGTAATTTTAAGAGATCTTTTTAGACATCGACAGCTCCACTGCCTCGGGTTCCCCGTTGGATCCCCTACCTCTGAGGATGTGGAAGGAACTGAGTGATGACCTTACTCTTCCTACTTTGCAGATGTGTAGCCAATCCCTGGACACAGGGGAGGTTCCGCAGGCTTTGAAGAAGGCAGTGGTCACTCCCCTTCTGAAGAACCAGCTGCAGATTGTTAGACATGGACCTTTTTGACTGGTTTATCCCCAAACTTTTTGCCTTTTGCCTCCTATTTTTCTGACCCTGTTTTCGTTGGCTATAGGATTATGGGCACTTTACCACTGCTGATCAATGCTAAAGTGCACATGCTCTCTGTATAAATTGTGATATGATTGGTTAGCCATGATCGGCATATTTGATTTACTGGTAAGTTCCTAGTAAAGTGCATGGTGTGTGCCTGGGGCATGTAAATCAAATGCTACTCGTGGGTTTGCAGCACTGGTTGTGCCACCAACATGAGTAGCCCTGTAAATGTGTCTCAGACCTAGCACTGTAGTGTCTGCTCGCGCAGTTGTAAACTGCCATATTGACCTGGCAAGTGCACTTACTTGCCAGGCCCAAACCTTCCCTTTCCTTACATGCAAGGCACCCCTAAGGCAGGCCCATTGGTAGGGTGCAGTGTGTGAAAGGTAGGACATGTACTGGTGTGTGTGACATGTCCTGATAGTGAAATACTGCCAATTTTGTTTTTCACTATTGAAAGGCTATCTATCCCGTAGGCTAACATGGGAGTTGCTTTGTAACATCTTACAAGTATAACTTTCCATAGAGCCACGATAGAGAAATGGAGTTTAGGCTCTCTAAACTCAGAATTTATTAACACACATTTTGGTAAAGGTGGTTTTTAAAATCTGTGTTTGAAAATGCCACTTTTAGAAAGTGGGCATTTTCTTACTTTGTAAATCAAATAGGAGAGGGAGGAAAAGGGTTGCTGTGGGGGCTAGTTCACTTCCCTATTTAGTACAATGGATATCAAGAAGAACTAGCTCACACTTTAGAAGCTAGATGTCCATGTGTGGGAAAACCATTTGTTTTTTATGAAAACCCTCACCCACCAACCTAGTTGGTGGAATGCTTCATCATCGGGTCCCACCCAAGGTGCCGAATGCACCTCGGGTGTGGTTCAACGCCTGATTTACAGCGGAGCTGGTTTTTAGTGTGGTAGGTGCAGAGTGGTGCTATAGTGGTGAAGTTTAAAAACTGTCAATTGGGTCCCTTTTAACTAAAGGTAAATATTTTAATGGTGGGCCCTGTGTCAGTGCTAAAAAAAAGGCGGCGGATATGTGTAGAGATTAGATTATGTCTCTAATATCCTATAATAAAAGGTCAGGTCTACATGTTTCAGCCAGGCAGCAACATTTGCTGGCTTTCTTCAGGACCTATGTGTTAGTGTTTAAGTGAGTTAACGTGATGGTCAGGTGTGGTTTATGTGACCAATGGTGGTGCCGCACACGCTAAGGTGCGGTGATGAGGGAGGATGTGTCCTCCTAAAGTTGCTTAAAATGATGAGTTTTTCATCACGAGCAACATGAATCCCACGAGGGGGCAGGACCTATAGTCACACCTTCATCAAGGTCGTCTGCCCGCTTCCCATACCTGCTTCGGCCTGCTGCTCAGGATTCTGTCAAGGGTGGGTGAGGATTTTCATAAAAAACAAATGGTTTTCCCACACATGGACATCTAGCTTCTAAAGTGTGAGCTAGTTCTTCTTGATATCCATTTTCTTACTTTACCATCCTGTGTGCCTCTGGCTGATTGTGTATTCTGCGTCTGGTGTTGGAGTGACCGGAGCTGAGGATGTGCATTCACTCTAGACAGTCACTAGGGGCGTTGAGGTGTGCCTTGCCTTGCCGACTCATCGCTGGGCTAAATAGACCTGGTCTGCATTTAGAGAGGTGGGAGGAGTTTTGCTTGCACCTGAATAGGCTGTACCTCCTTTTCACAATGCTGTCTCCGCCCCCTGTGGTCATGCTGCACCAGGGAGGACAGGACTGGTTTGGACTGGGTTCAGAGACCCTTACAGCAAAGAGAACAATAACAAACCCCAGGACTTTAGATTACTTCAAGAAACAAGAAAACCCTGCCAAGAAGAAGAGCAGAAGGACTGTGTGAGGAGCACAGGCTTTTCTGAGTGAAGGGTGGGTTGGCCTGCAGTTGCTGCTTCTGTCTGTGGTGGATGAAAAGGACTGACCCTTTTTGCCCTGCTTGTGAAGGAATCTCCGAGTGCTTGTGTGTGCTGGCCTCCTGTTGGAAGTCTCAGGGAGATAAAAGACTTCACGAAAAGTAAACCTGTCTGGGAGGAGAGCTGGAGAAGCTGTGTGAGGAGCGCTACCCCTGACTTGTGTGGGGTATGACGGCCTGCAGTGGTTGCTCCTGCCTGGAGCAGAGAGAGGACTGGACTGTCCATTTACCTTTTGGTTTAAAAGAAGCAAGCATGTGTTGAATGCTTTATTTCAAAATGGGAGGAGTGCTTTATCTTTCAGCCCAGTGCGTGGTGAGTGCTACATTGGGCAAATCAACTGTGTTGGGAAACTGCCATGCTGAGTGCTTCTATTGCTTTGTATCAGCCGCAAGAGAAGCGCTACTCCACATCATGAATTGGGAAGGTAGCTCAGGTTAAGTGCTGTGTGGGGTTTACCAGAGCCCGAGGCGCGGGCTCATTCTGCAGAGAAGCGTGTGTTCCTACGAGCTCACTGCCCTCTCCAGTTAGGGAGAGGGGCTGCAGTAGTTAGGAAAACCCTGGGAGGAGGAGCGCCTATCCTGAGGGATAAGTGCCATGCCGCAACCCTGCCTGCCCCGGTGTGCCACGTCGCAGCGCAACTCCAAGTCCTGCGTGCTTGTGAGCGGTTTCAACGGTGTAGTCTTGGCAGTGGTTCGCGAGGCCCCGGGGGCTGCGAATACGCTTCATCCCCAATTCGGCTTCACAAGATCCGGAGGCTCTGTTGTGGCCTTCGAGACAGCGGTCCGAGAAGCCGCCGAGGGCTCCGGATATGCTGGAGCCCAGAACGGCTTCATCTGATTGAAATGCTGCAACGCTGCAGCAGCTGCCTTATTGACCATTCCCCTTGCGGGGAGGATTGAGCAAAGGCTTCCCTCAGACATGGGAGGTGCGGGTGCTGTCCCCCCTTTATCCCCTCATGCATACACATGTCTAGGGGCATTTGCTATTGTTAGTGATGATCGCGGGGTGAGAACTCGACGAAGGCCTCCCGATTACCAAGAGAAACGTGACGCATTTACTAATTACCGTAATGTAACTAGGAGTGCAGAGGCTCTGGTTGGATATAGGGAATTAAGGTGTAAAGTGTTGTAGGAGTGTAGCGAAGATGCACCCTCTAAGTTCATGGTGATGGTATGGTGATTTGTGTATTTACATGGTTTTCTCCAAACTGCTGCGGTTTGAGGCCCTGATGTTTTAAGTATTGCCTTATTTTGCACTAAATGTTTGACAACTGCCTAGTGGACAAAAATGATTTACAATATGTACTGTTATGATGATTGCCTAGTGGCAAAGTGGTTTATGAGATTTGTGCTCTACTGTACTTTGCATACTACAAAGTAATTTATGGTGGATGTGATGACATGACAACTGCCTAGTTGGCAAAGTGATTTATGTGATTGTGGTCTGTGAGTTTTATATACAATATATGAGATATTTTTATATAACTTTGTGTGGAATTTCTTATTGTGGTGTATGTAGTGTGTCACTGATGTGTGTGTGTGTGTGTGATGTGCAAACGCTTTACACATTGGCTCTGGGATAAGCCTGACTGCTCTGCCAAGCTACCAAGGGGGTGAGCAGGGGTTATCTTGTGTGTGTAACTCCCTTACCCTGACTAGAGTGGTGGGTTCTGCCTGGCTTAGGTGCATACCCTAGACAACTAGAAACCCCATTTCTAACACCGATCGTCTGGTCTTAAGCAAATTAAGGCCAATATCACTCCTCCCTTTTCCTGTGAAAATTCTGGAGTGGTATGTAAGTAGGACACTGTCCCAATACTTATCATGTTAGACGAGTTATGAATGCAAGTGGAAAGGGGACAGTCTGCCGGTTTGATCATGCTTGACCTCTTGGCTGCCTTCGATACGGTGGACCATAAAATCTTTCTGTCAAGATTATCGTCAATTGGTATCAGGGCACCGCTCTGAAATGGATGAACTCCTACCTCGCGGAGAGATATCAGGCTGTTGCTTTTCCCTCCTGCCGCTCGGAAATTCAGACCCTTGTGACAGGGAGTACCGCAGGGCTCTGCACTTAGTTCTATCATGTTTAATGTCTATCTAAGGCCACTTATCGCTCTAATAAAGGAACATGACATCAAGTTGCTTAATTATGCTGATAACACCCAGCTAATTTTGTCCTTCAACAAAGATCAAGAGGAAGTAATTAGGGCCTTTCAGAATGCAATGTTGGATATCTCCAGATGGATGAATTCAAATTCATTAAAACTAAACAGGAATAAGACAGAATTTCTGTGATGCTCGTGAAGTGAAATCCCTATGACCCTCCTCTCAAATCTTTGGCCCCTCTTGTCATAAAAAGTGATCTCTGGAGGAACATGATACAAAACCAACATGCACATGTTTCTCACTTTTGCGTGGTCTTAGAAAGGTGCTACCACTATTACCCAGTCAAGTCAATCCTCTTATAGTGTGTAGTGTTATACTTGGCCGTCTAGACTACTGCAATTCCTTGCTACTAATTTACGCTCAACAGACTGGACAAAGTCCAGGTGACAGCAGCCAAACTTGCCTTGAATCGACCACGCAGATCATCAGCATTAAATACCGTGAAGGCACTGCACTGGCTGCCTCTGAGGCAGAGAATTGTGTTCAAGGGTATGTGCATCATGTTCAAGGCACTCTAAGGCTCTGGATTGGTGCCTCTAAGATGAAAATTGAAAAGATATACCCCCAGACGATACTTGCGCTGTAGCACAACAAATTTAGTCTGTGTTAACAAGGTCCGGAATGTAAAACAAGGTGGTTGGGCCTTTTCAGTTAGAGCTGCACACATCTGGAATAATCTCCCACCATCATTGCGATCCATTCAGAAATTGATGCATTTCAGGAAAGTCTCAAAGACTTGGCTGTTCCCCTAATAAGGTCTTCCATGTTTTGAGGGTATATAATATAGTTGGTGGCTCTGCACTTCTGTTTACTCATTAGCGCTAGGATACCAGCTTTGGTGACAGTCGCGATGATCTATAAATATCTATAAATCATCTATAAATGATATAAATAAATGTGGGTGGTATAAATGTACACTACAGCCCACAAGCGACATCTAATTGTATGTCACTGGTGCAAGTTCTGCATTACTGTACGATGGCCCTACTCGAAAGTAAGACAAACCAGTTGGGATCAGTCAATGATTCACAGTGTCGGATCGTGTGCCTTTGGGTGCTGAATTGCAGTCACTCAGTGCCTAGAGTCTAAAGGTCAAAATGCTAGCAGAACTCAGTGCAAAATATGATGGGACCTCTCAAAAATGTGAGTATTCCTACATCAATAATATGCCAAAAGTCACTTCTAAGTTTGTAAATTGTCTAACAGACTTCGAGGGAACTTTTAACTCTCAAGACCTTTGTTTTTATATGTTGTGTTATGATCGCCTTGCCTCCAGATTTAGATAGGTTGGTCTATAAATTCTGTTTGTCCGTGTAAGGTAAGTGGCAATTTATCTGGTTTGGGTATTCATTCCAGTTCCAGATATCAGAACTGCACAGTAAAAAGGAGATAGAGGATGTACCTTGACCCAATTCTGAGGGAGTTTTATCGCACTTCAAATAGACCTGATTCCAAACCATTGACGTATAAAGAAAATGAAACCCAAGCCAACACACATCCATTCCATACCCCCTTGCACACATGAAGTTTGGTCCATTTATCAATGACGTATCTAATACAGGCAAATAATTAAAGAATATATTCGACCATCGCTTGTAGACTTCCCTGTTCTCAATACCTCCCACAGTTTTTATTTGATAATGGTCAAACTACATACTTAGATCCATGAATCCAAGATGGATTGTACTCTTGTGCATAGTTTTATAATGGTGAATATATTTAAAATCTTATTGTTACGTTACCTTACCTTAAACTATGACAAAAGAGTTTTGTAATTCTAAATATTCCCGTGAACTTCTGATTTGTGCTGTTTTCTACGCATCCTATTGCAGAGACAAAGATGATCCCACAAATACTAGGCAAGGTAATTTGCACTATATGCCGCACCATCCTAAAAATACCACAATTCAAGTGTGCTGACCCATGCTTCCACCTAGAAGTGCCTGCGATATGGCTCCTGAATTTGTCAGTAATACAGTAGTAGGAAATACTGTTGCTCTGCATGTGGGCTCCAAAAGCAACAGATCTGTTTTTGAGCAAACCGCTTGCACCACAAAGTCACCCGTGTTTTATCGCAGAATTTATTTCTGGTACAGCTGTTCTGTAAAACATACATATTTTTAGCTTTCAAAAGTTTTGTATTACCCACCTCATTTTTTTTCTCCCTAGAGCTCGAGACAGAATATTTTAATTTATTTTTGAGAGCCTAATTCTAGCTGGAAGGAAATGGTTTTAATGCATTTATTTCCCAGGGATTTATGACCTGGATTCTTCAGCGCCTTCAAAGGTCAATCACTGTTGCTCACATTCATCTTTGCTACAACTACCGCCTCATAAAAAGATGATTAAAGGGAAAACTCGAAGGGATGACTGATGAAATCATGACTAAAGATAGCAAAACGTAAAAAACTTTGATCTTCTGCATCCTATTTACGAAAATTAACATGTGGAATCAATCAATCAATCAGGGGTTTTATATAGCGCGCTACTCACCCGTGAGGGTCTCAAGGCGCTGGGGGGGTGGGGGGGAGTGGCTCCGGATCAGTCGTAGAGCCAGGTCTTGAGTTCCTTCCTGAACGTGTGCAGAGTCGGGGAGCCTGATGTTCACAGGGAGCTCGTTCCAGGTCTTGGCTGCGATGTAGGAGAAGGCTCTCCCGCCAGTTCTGTTTCTGCGTATGCGGGGGACCTCTGCCAGGGCGAGGTCGGCAGAGCGGAGGTTCCTCTTGGGTACGTGGAAGGATACTCTCTCGTTGAGGTATTTGGGTCCGATGTTGTTGAGGGATTTGTAGGTGTGGGTGAGGAGTTTGAAGGTGACCCTCTTCTCGATGGGGAGCCAGTGGAGGGCTCGTAGGTGTTGGGTCATGTGTTCGTGACGCGGTGTCCCGAGGACCAGTCTGGCTGCGGCGTTCTGGATGGTATGGAGTTTGTATAGAAGCGTTCTGTTGATTCCGGCGTAGAGGGCGTTGCCGTAGTCCAGTCTGCTGGTTATGAGTGCGTGGGTGACGGTCCTTCTGCAGTCGGGGGAGATCCATTTGAAGGTCTTACGGAGGATCCGAAGGCAGTTGAAACTAGTGGAAGCGATGGCGTTGATCTGTCGGTTCATGGAGAGGGAGGAGTCCAGGACGATGTCGAGGTTCCGAGCGTGATCTGTAGGGGTGGGAGCGTTCCCGAGGGCGGAGGGCCACCAGGTGTTGTCCCAGGCAGAGGTGCAGGGTCCGAGGATGAGGACCTCGGTCTTCTCTGAGTTGAGCTTCAAACAGCTGCTTTTCATCCATGCTGCTACGTTCTTCATTCCTTCCTGGAAGCCGAGACTGGTGTCTTCAGGAGTCTTCGTGAGTGAGAGGATGAGCTGGGTGTCGTCGGCGTAGGACACGATGCTGAGCCCATGCTGTCTGACGATGGCGGCGAGGGTGGCCATGTAGATGTTGAAGAGCGTGGGGCTGAGTGAAGATCCCTGGGGTACTCCGCAGTTGATTTCTGTGGGTTCGGAGAGGAAGGGAGGGAGTCGAATCCTCTGGGTTATGCCGGAGAGGAAGGATTGGATCCAGTCGAGGGCGGCTCCTTGTATCCCTGCGTCGTGAAGATCTGGCTGAGAGCGTGCGATGTGAAACGGTGTCGAAGGCTGCGGAGAGGTCTAGAAGGACGAGGGCCGCAGTGTGTCCTTGGTCGAGTAGTATGTGGATGTCGTCAGTGGCGGCAATGAGGGCAGTCTCGGTGCTGTGGTTGCTGCGGAATCCAGACTGGGAGGCGTCTAGGAAACAGGTCCCCAAACCTTCACCATTTAATTGCATATTATGCAAAATTGATTTCATTTAAAAAGGTATCTGGGGTTAATTCATCTTGTGCTTCCACGATGTAAATTAAAAATAAGGAAAAAGGAAATTTCCTCGGAGGGATTCTCAAATTTGTTGGGGAATCCATGACTGGCCACATCACACCAGATGTTCGAACGAATAAATAAGGGAACTTGCTTTTGTTGAGTAATGCTTTCCTGGTGCATTTTCCAACTAAGGAAATGTGTGTCTGAAATAATAATAACCTCACAAGAGCATTAGTTTCAGATTGGTTCAAGGAGCACAGCCATGTGGAAAGAATGAGATACTAAGAGAGGGATGTCTGAGACTGTTTTATCTGTTATGCTTTTGCTCCGAAGCTATGAAACCACAGGTAATCAGAGGCTGCTAATAACATAATACAGAGTGAGCATAATGAGGTTATCAAGTTATTGTTTAGACACAGCAAGCACTGAATTAAATTACAAAAAAAAACAATGACCGGACCCTGTACAGTCTCCCAGTAAATGTGTATGATTAATCCCTAATGGCATCAAAGAGCCTTTTTTTAAACCAATTCTTACCCATAACTGTTCACCTTCCATAATGCATTAATTTTCATTTCTTCTTTTAGAAGTGGTTGTTCATTAGTCCGTGCCTGTAGAATAATGTGTGATCCCAACAAATATAATGTATAGTTAGCGGCAGCAGGAATGTGTATTCATTTTGAAACGTTGGAATTTGATTACCAAAGTTTTATGTGTATAAGTGAGACTGAAGTGTTGAAATTGTTGTAACACAGGTATGCTTGATGTTGTGATTGGCAAAGGCAGAAATGTCTTAGGGGCACATGCATCAAAATTGTAAATTGCAAATACCTAATTGCGAATTCATGAGAATCGCAATTAGGTAAAAGCAATTTACAATGCATGAAACTCAAAGAGTTTCATATTGCGATTCCTAGGGGTTCGCAAATCGCTCTACCTCATAAATGAGGTAGAGCGTAATTTGCGACCCCCTAGGAATCGCAAAAATCACGGGGATGGTGGCCTGCTGAGGTCTGCAGACCACCATGTCCGTAATTGCTTTTAAATAAAGCAATTTTTTTTTGTAAAGCAGCCTGTTTTCCTTAAAGGAAAACGAGATGCTTTACAAAAAGTAAAATGAAAAGTTTTCTTTTCATTTTTTAAGACCAGGCAGTCGCTGCCTGCTCTTAAAAATGCTTTTTCAACCATTCACAAAGGGTCCCTTGGGGACCCCTTCCTATTTGCGAATGGGTTACCACCTACTTGAAGTAGGTGGTAATATGCAAATGTTTTGCGACCACATTCACAAAACATTCATGCATACCGTTAGGATTTGGTATTTGGAAGGGACGCCATAAACACGCCCCTTCCAAATACCGAATCACATACTATTTTGTGATTCGGTATTCGCAAATTGGGGTTTGCTGCATCTGACATGCGAATCGGCCCTGAAATGCGAAGGCAAAAATGCTTGATGCATGTGCCCCTTAGTTATGCTTGTCAATGTGTTATCTGTTTGTGCTGGATTTACACAATGTATGAAAAATGGCTAGATTTCCATGTGTTCTAGAAGACTAGGTGTGGGGATTGATAAAGGAGGGTCAGCTAAGGGATGAGGTAAATAAAATACAAATGGTAGGAAAACCACGGAAAACTGAGTCTTGAAAAACAAATATTTTTGCAAAAAAAAGATTTTTGGCAGAAAACTGCGTTTGTTATTACAGTTGATACAAATATTTACCTGCATAGCTAGCAAGGTTTCAGATTGCTATGTGTGACATTTTTATAATTTCAGAGTAATTATGAGTGACATATAAACGACTTGGAGTGACACTTTCTTGCGAGCAAAATCAAGCAATGAAGACGAGGGAAACATAAAAATATTAGAAATTACACCCATTTGATGAACGAGAAACTCGAAGAAGATCTTACAACTGCAAAAAATCACCAGAACTGGAATGGCACTAACGTAGTGCCCTTGTAACCTGATCATACTGTTAAACAAATATATAATCATGATACAGACTGGCAGACAGTGACTGCAATCAATGCAGAGGAGCTGTAACTTTACTTATAGTAAAGGCTGATTGATGGCATGCTGCGCTCTTCTAAAACATATAAAGCAATACAAATAAAGTTATTCATTCATATAAGGATTATACCCACAATTGTATCATATAATGCATACTAGGATGTGTGCCTTTTATTTTGCAATCCAATAAATTTAGTATTATTGGAGAATGTTTGCCCGACATATTTAGCTAAAGGTGACTACGTCGATTATATTTTGTAAAAGTATACATGATAATGTGTCCAATATAAACTGATTCTGTCTAAGTAAATCGGTGCTATTCTCATCTTTGTTGCTCTGCTCTCTGGCTCTTTCCTGACTCTTTTCCTCTTCCACAGTTTGTCTCTTTTCAGTTGTCCACATTTTGCTTACCATGTGCCTATTTCTCCACTTTTGTCCCTTATATTTCACTTGCCTGCTTCTCCCCTGCCCCATGTCTCATCCTCATTCCAGCTCAGCACCTCCTTTCCCTTGCTCGATCTTCTGTCTCAAGTCTCACCCGGCCTTTCCCCTCTCAGCTTTCCCTTTTCTCTCTCTGATACCTCTGCAACCTTCATCGCACTCCCCTGCCTTACTATACAATGTTCGTCTTCTTGTCTTGACTAGTATCTCCCTCCCCTCTCTCTTTGTCTTAGTGTCTGGTCCTGAAAAGTGAGGTAGGGGACATTCATTCCCGTACCCATCCAGTTGTGCTGTGAAATGAAAGTCTCTTGTAGCATGAAGTACTGGCCTTCTAGTGACGGCATTAGAATAATAAGGTGGCATGTCCCCAGAGACCTGTGACGCCCTAGCATGACCGTTTACACACAATGAGTACGGTCAGAGAAGACCGCATGTGAGAATGCGGCAATCATGTCTAGTGCAGTTTAAGGTCCTTTACTTCAAAGAGAACACTGCTGCCTTCTTTCTACCTTTGGTGCAGTCACAACCGGGGACTACTGAGGCTGCAGCTACAACAAAAACAAAGCACCAGAAGTTGAAGTGCGTGGCATGCAGAACTCTGCCTTGTTACTCTTTAGGATGGGTACCAGGACTCTGGAGCAGAGATCAGCAGTTGAAAATGAAAAAGGTACTTACAGTGGAAAAATGAAAAAAGTTGAAGGATGGAACAGCTGCATAATACTGTGCTGCTATTACTCTATCCTGTTTTCTTTTAAAGTGTTCTAACATTTGTATGTTGACAGTGGTAGTGCAGTCTCAGTAACCTCGTGTGGGAATTCACAAATGATATTGTCAGCAACATTGACAGTGATGTCAATGACAATATCATTTGAAAGTTTTCCTCCGATGATTTTGTGCTGTGAAATTGTCAAAGCATGTGTTGCAATATTGCGTAGCTCCCCATTCAGCAGCGACCCGTACAGGTAGGAAGCGATGGGGCGGTGAGGCCAGGTTGGGGGAAGGGGGATTCGACAGACGACCACGAGGGAAAATTAAATAAAAAATGACTTTTCACTCATGGTCCTCTGTTAAAATCCCCCACCACCTGTCCCCACCGCTCTTACCTGCAGGGGTCGCTGCTGTCCCCATTACTCTGAAAGTTCCGTATTTTCTAGGCTTTGGATCATAACCACAATGTACCTTCATCTGAATTTCCATGCATAGCAGAGCCCCTGGCACAACTAAACGCCCTATGCAATAGAGAGTGGTGGCACAGAGTGGCATTTGTGGCTGAATTCTGAAGAATCTGGGAGCAGGGAGAGTGAGGTTAGTTCATGATATTCAAAAACACCATGTGATCAGAAACTGCACAGCTTAAGTGCTTGTTAAGTAGATGTTGAAGCAAAGAGAGTGGGTACATGATGTCTCCACAAGCCACAGAAAGAGCCTCCTGGTCACTGAAGTATGTAGTGCATAGTGACTACTAGTGTCAAGAGTACCAGACACTAGACCACAGCCCATGGACTGTAATGAAGGGTACTGCCATAGATTGCGACTAGAAGCAACGCAGTCTAGTTTACTGTGTACAGGGTGTGGTCTTAAAGTCAGATCCTGCTATGTCGGGCTGAAAGCTGTGCCAAGCATGCACTGAAGGACAAGGGTACAGGAAAAAGAATGGCACAGGTTAAAGTATACACAAGGAGATGATGGACGGAGCGCAGAAACTTTTCAGACACTCACCCCCAGTCACAGATCTGGGTTGAATCCATCATCATTCTTTAACTCACTTCGCCACCCCAGTTCAGACCCAGCTATATGCAAATCGGTCTTGACCCTGTGCCTCATGGGAACAGTCCAGCCCTAACTGCCAAGCCAGGTCTTCCCCGGACCGGAAACAAGCATCCTGGGACCCCTCATCAGCCTGGCTAGCTTGAATCCAGTGGCAAAGTGAGCAAGGTTAAAGTATATCATTAGCAAAAGTAGATTAGATTAATTTACTGAAAGCTTGTGAAGTGCTGGTTGCCTATTCAGTTATTCATTATTGAGACAAAAATATCAAAGTTGATGGGGCATTATGGTTGTAATCCAGAACATAAAAGGACTCGAATTCCCATTCATGGAGAGATGCACAACCATAACTTCACAATTCAGTTCCCATGATGTAAAATATTGCATCACATTTGCCCTAAAAAACGACAACACTAATAATCTAATTGAAGCAAAAAATAAATTTGCTGGGAGGATATATAGGCCCTTTCATGCATATAACTTCACTGGGGTCATCTTGACTGTGACTCTGCTGCTGCACATTTTTTTTCCACTTAACATATTTACCTATCTGTTGCCAGTGATCATAATTGGAGACAAAAGTGACAAAAGTGAGGAGAGTAATCTCTCAACCTTCCACCTGCATTTAATGTACATAACAAAAGTAGTATTTGGAATTGTAACATTAGGAGCCATTCATGTCCATATAGTTATTGAGGACATCTAGCTGTTGACGGTTATGGAGTATATCTCTGTGGTGGCATATTTATTAGAATATGTGTTATTTGTAAGCGAAACTTCAGCAGCCTTTCATTTGAGTTTCAAATGTTTTGCTGCATCAGTAATATGATTGATGATGGCATTTGCCATGTTGTCTCTGATGTTACTAGCCATACATTTCGTGGTGATTTTGTACTGCAGTTAACCATAACTGGAGAAATTCAGTGTATAGGAGTTGGATCATAATGATCAGATTAATTCAAATGAATTATTGTCAAATTATTGTCAAAGTCAATTGTTTAGTAATTGATGTTAGTAGACAACAATAAATTCCCATAATGAAAGTTTTATGAACAACTGAACACCCCATCAACATGAATAGCTAACAGATAATGGTGGCGAGATTCCACAACTTGCATATGTTTGCAAATATAAAATAAATTTAAATAAGTTTCCTGAAAATACTTTTTCATCTGTCATTTAAAGTCCAAAATGAACACAATTATTTTCCTTATGACTGTTGTTAGACCTGGCCCTTTCTGCAAGGTCACCACCAAACAGTTTTTCCCTCCACTTTTCGCTGAATTCATTTTTGTTGGCCTTAGGACTCTGGGCACTTTACCACTGCTTACCAATGCTAAAGTGCTTGTGCGCGCCCCTTTAAACATGGTAAAATAGGGTTATACCCAATTTGGCATATTTCATTTACTTGTTAGTCCCTTATAAAGTGGTATACAATAAACCCACGGCCTGTAAATCAAGTGCTAACAGTGGGCCTGCAGCACTTAAGTAGCACATTAAAACTTGTCCCAGGCCTGCCATTGGAGCATGAATGCAGTTTTAAACTGCCATGTCGACTTGGCAATAAAAATCCCCTTGCCAAGCCTCAAACACCCCTTTAATTATGTATATGTCACCTCTAGAGTAGGCCTTATACAGCCCAGAGGGCAGGGTGCAATGTATTTAAAAAGTAGGATGTATTTTTAAGTATTGCATGTCCTGGTAGTAAAAAACACATTTGTTGTTCACTACTGCAAGGTCTTCCTCTCCCATAGAATAACATTTAAGTTTCCTTATTACATTTTAGAAGTGTAATTTCCAAATGAAAACAGGTAGCCCCTTCATGTTTGGTGTCTCTGGAATTGTAATTTAAAAAAAAATCATAACATTTGATGAAGTCGGATTTTAAATACAATTTTTAAAATGCCACTTTTAGAAAGTTGGCATTTTCCTCCCTTAGCCCCTTTAGTGCCTGCAGCCTGTCTCTGGGTCACATGACTGGATTTAGCTGACAGTTGGGCTTTATGTATGCCTCCTAGACAGCCACACACAATAGAGAGCATAGGCGTGCCTGGATGGGCCATCACTGGCAGGATGGGAGGGAGAAGCAGGGTACAGCCCTACTTACACTTGAATAGGCTGTGTCCTGTTTCCACAGAAAGGGCTGCATACCCTCTGTATCTAGTCTGGAGCCAGGACAGGGGAGGCCTGGCCCCTGTGCACCTCTAAGGAAAGCCTCTAGTCACTTCCCCCCCACTTCAAAGGCAGAACTGGGTGTAAATATTGGACTTCAGAAACCATTTCTTAAGTACACTACTGGACCTATGGATACTCTGCCAGGAAGAAGGACGTCTATGCTGCTGAAAAGACTAGGGTCCCTTGCTCGCTGTGCCACTGGATTCAAGCTAGCCTGGCTGATGAGGGGTAAAACCCTGAAACTGGTCCCAGGATGCATGTTTCCGGTCCAGGGAGGACCTGGCCTGGCAGTTTGGACTGGACTGTTCCCATGAAGAACAGGGTCAAGACTGATTTGCATATGGCTGGGTCCAAACTGGGGTAGCATAGTGAGCAAAAGAACGATGGGGGTGAGTGGTTGAAAAGTTTCAGCACTCCGGCCATCATCTTGTTGTGTTTGCTGCTGAAAAGACTGCTACTCTGCTGGACTGCTGCTTTGAAGTAGCTGCTGCCCTGCTGTGCTGATCGAATGCCTGCTGCCCTCTTGCTCAGTGAGAAGAGAACTGGACCTGCAACTTCACCCTTGAACCCAAGGCAACAGAGTGACTCCGAGGGCAAGTCTGCTGACCTCCTCATCTGAGCCTCTGGGAAATAAAAGGCTCCCCAACATCCTGCACCAGCCCCTGGACCCAGCTGAAGTGATTTCCTGACCCCCAAGTCCTGGACCCTTGGTGTGGCTCAAAGAGCTGTATTCAAGCTTTGGGCTCTTTGTGACTGCAAACAGGTCAGTTCGCATGAGACCTCGCTGCTCGCACCACAATTCAATGCGAAGCTCCGGCAGCTGCCTCTTTGCACTACAGCATCGACCGCTACCCGGGGACCACCAGCAGGCAACACCAGCAACACCTGCCCGCGGCACCTGGCCTGATCTTTGCGCTACGCCGGCAGTCTTCCGTGATGTTCGCCCTGCTCCTTGCAGCCCCCTCCATTGCGAACCGGACTCTCGGAATGGACTTGAAGGTAAACTTTAGCAGGCCTAACCTGGTGACTGTAGCCAACCAGCACTCCATCGCGGTTGGCCTGGAATTGTGACTTTGACGCGGCCCAGTGAGACCAGATATGCCTAGTTGGTGCTTTGTGCTTTTGGCACTATTTTCACTAAAATCTTTAAAGATTCATAAATCTGGTTCTACTGATTGGATTTTGTTGTTTTGGTCTTGTTTTATTTATTAAATTGTACTCTATTTTTCTAACTTGGTGTGGGATCCTTTGTATGTGGTGTTTTTTATTTTATTACTGTTTGAAGTGTTGTCCAAATACTTTACACATTGCCTCTAAGTTAAGCCTGGCTGCTCTGTGCCAAGCTATCAGAGGGTTGAGCACAGGGCCAGAGTACAACACTTGGGGACGCAAATATTACGCTAATAAATATATTCAGACCGAATATTGATGACCCAGACTTATTTTTTTTAAATTGGGCACACACTCACTGCAGCGGCATGATGGGATGACATTTCACCAGTGGTGCTTACTCTACACGTGCCAGCCACCTGAATTGTTAGACCTTTTCTTCACAGCTCAAGGTTATTCTCTCCTACTTTGTGGTAAATAATGGATCAGTCTCTTCGATGGCCTCAATATGGGAGGCCTTTAAGGCAGTTGCACATGGTGAATCTTTCTCAAAAGGACACGGTATTCTGAAATCCTTATGTAACTACCTTGCCAAGCTGGAATCCCAGGTAAGCACCCAGGAGCGAGAGGGAGATGGCAGGGGCGGCCCTACAAGTTTGCTTCTCTGAACCTGAAGAGGGTTGAGTTTCAGGAAGCTGCTGAGAGAGAGGTTACATTTTTCAGTAAATATACAACCACTGGACACTATGAGGAGCGTGACAGACCTGGTGGAACCCTGGCGACATCATCTGCCCACCCAGGACAGCAGCTGCAGTTCTGATCGCCTATTAAGTTATTCATTATTGAGACAAAAATATCAAAGTTGATGGGGCATTATGGTTGTAATCCAGAACATAAAAGGACTTAAATTCCCATTCATGGAGAAATGCACAAACATAACCTCACAATTCAGTTCCCATGTTGTGAAACATTGCATTAATTTTGCCCTACAAAATGACATCACTACTAATCTAATTGAAGCCAAAAATACATTTGCCCAGAGGACATATAGGCCTTTTCATGCACATAACTTCACTGGGGTCATCTTGACCCCAGTGAAGTATAGTAAGGATAGACACACCTGATGGTAGGATGCATTATTAACCTACCGATATACTAAAGCAGTTCAGTCTCTTTTATACCGAGCTCTATACATCCAGGAGTGACAAGCTCAAACAACCTAAACACAAGTACCTAAATAAAGCAACGCTGGCCTGGCTTCACCTACATCAGCAAGAACCTTTATGTGAGCAGGTAACCAGACAAGAAATCAAAGGGGTTATAAAATCTATGAAAGATTGATTGGTCCACCCCCGGCAGAGATGACTTTCCAGTACAATATTGTAGACCCATACCTTTAAAGCCTTCTCGCCTATGGTATTAGGAATTAATATTCCGATTTGCTCACAGCTGTGCAGTTGAGAAACTATAAATGATGGGTCTTTTTATTATTTAAAGTACGTGAGCCTCGGCCTCTCTCTGTTGCTGGCAGGTGCCTGTCCCGGTGCAACAGAATGTGTCACAGACATCAAAGGGCAGCCCCTTTGTATATGCTGCCTGCAGTGTGTTACATGTTAACCAATAGAGAGTCTGCTATCAAATGATTGTGGCAGCGCACTGTGTCACAACCAACCCCCTCAATGGTACTAATTTCATCGACCTCTAGTAGAGAAAGTCTGAATTGGCCCAGCTTGAGTTTGCACAAGTAAATTAAATTCCACCCAGATATCTGCATCAGTCACTTTAACCCACTGAGGTGGCTGCATCTGTTGTGAACACAGGGGTCTGAACTGCCATCCCAGATGCGGGTCATTCATGGCTGCCTCTATTATCAGTTGGGTTGTGCGTCCCTTGTCATTTTTGTCTGATGGGGGAGGAGGGGGCGCTTAACAAGTTCACACCTTGTCATGGTTGCTTGTTAGCAGGCTGCATATGCACCGTGTAAATTAACCACACGACCAACACTTTCTAAGCCAATAGAACATATTTGTTTAGGCAGTTTGTTCTGCACCCTCACAGCTCAGCACCAAAGGCAATTAGTTGTCAATGTGCTGTTCTCAAACAATTTAAGCGAAGGGCAGAAGTGTGCTGCACACGAGCTGGGAGCATGGCATGTTGCCTTGAGACCTGTGTGCGGATCCCTGCACCCCTGCACAGAAGTTGCTGCATAACAAGGGTCTTCCTCTCATGCCATCAGCATTACTGAGTCCACTCTTCAGTGCACCCCAGCCCCTCCACCCCTTCCTGCCATTGAATGTCCTCCTTTGTGCATTGGAGACGGGGTCCTCGCCGGGCGGACTGATAACTCTGCAGTATTAGTTACCTGAGGGAAGGAATACACGTTTGAAACTTCTGTATATTTTTTCTTGGTGGGGGTGAGTTGGGCTGCCGGCTTGTGCGCGTGCGTCTGCTTATAGCGCCTGGGGAATTCCATGGTCCGAGACTGGGAGAATACTACAGCCTTTAGACATCCATTCAGTTTTTAGAGGTGAGACTAGATGTAAGCAGTCGGGAACTGCCCATTCACTTCATATGTTATCATGCTGAGATATGGAAAGATTCTCCTCAGACAGGTCGGGCCCGCCTTCTGGTCACTTTTCTTCTGATCTTGAGAGATCCCAGCATTAGTTGTAGAATATATCTGCAGTGTGGCCGAGCATTCCGCCCACTCGTTGAACTCTGTGGAATTTGGCAGAGTTTTTTGGCAACTCAGCGGAATTCTGCAGTGTGAAACTCTGCGAGCTCCACCCAGGCCTATAGATAACTCCAAATGATGACCACTGGAGATTTGTCTATCTCACCTATGATGGGATAGACTGATCCCCATTTCCTCTTGGTGCAGCCGACCTAATATGGGGTCTCGCTTATGCAACACATAAATCTTACCCTTACCAGTTGTTCGGGAAAAGAGGGAACTGTACAGGTGAGACATTGAATACGTATTGTTCCTTTATTGTTTATGGGAAAACCCAGAGTGATACTGAATATCCTCTTTGTAAGGATATAATAGAGCCTGTGGAGTTGTTTCCTTCTGTCTCTCTGGCGGCCATTTCACTTAAGAGTTCAGAGGACTTACCCTCTGCATAGACCTAAAAAGCTTCAACATTGACAGATGCAGCAGTGTTTTCACATTGATCTAGTCAGTGCATATCATCAAATCGTACTGGAGGGTGAGTCAAAATATCTTACAGCATTTGTGGCCTGAAAGGCACGGTTCAATATAAGTGCCTGTCTTTCTGGCTTTCCAGAGCTGCATCTGTTTTTCAGAGAATTATTATTATGAGTTTTTTATAGCGCTATCTAGACCAGAAGGTATCAGAGCGCTTTACATGTTATGTGATAATGTTTACAAGAAGTACATGAGGGGATTCATAAGAGTCATAGTTGAACAATATGAAGGAAACACTGGATGGAGTGGAAGGTGCTGTCATTTTTCAAGATGATATCCTTGTTTTTGGAACCAGTCAAGAGCAACATGACAGAAACTTTGAGAGAGTATTGCTGGCACTCCCTGCAAGAGGTTTAATGCTCAAAAATAAATTCAAATTCCGAATTGAGGAAGTTGCATACCTAGGTCATGCCATCTCCAAAGATGGAATAAAACCTTAAATGCGACAGGTAACAGCAATTCTTGATGCCACAAGTCTAGTGTCTAAGGAACAGTGTTTCTGGCTGACTATTCTGATAAGGTAGAGCCATTAAGAATTTTATTCAAGAAAAATGTCAAATTTAAATGTGGGGCTAAGCTAGGAGAACTGTTCCAACTATTTAAAAGGAGATAGTAGGTGCATCCTGTCTGAGGCTTCTGATGATGAGACAAATGGTGTACTTTAGCAGTTGATGCCGGTAACTGTGGGTTTGGGCAGCCAGAAAGAATAGATTGTTGCATACAGGTCTGTAGCCTTACGGGAAGTAGAGAAACACTACTCTGTTATTGAGAGGGAGGTACTTGTTTGCATCTGGACAATTGAGCATTTCAGGATATCTCTGTGGTGGGACAACGTTTAGGCTCAGCACTGATCATAAACTCCTGGTTAATATTCTCTCATCTCGTGGCGGTCGACCACTCACAGATGATGGGCCAGGTTAGCTGTTAAATTCTAGGCTTTACAATTTGAGGATGAATACATCCTAGGCAGAGACCATCAATAAGTTGATTGTATGCCACGTTTACCCGTGCCAATTTGTGCTGAGCAGGGTGAAGAGAGTGAGTGTGAAGTGTATCTTACCAAACGTGATGTAGAGTTGCCTGGGAAATGTTTTCTGAGCAGGATTGGATTTGTGCTATTGATAGTGATGCTGTTATTGCAAAAGTCAGTTAGTATTTTGCTGTGGGATGGTCAGAAGAAAGGAAGCTTCATGGAAAATTAAATCCTTTTTGCAGATTCAGGGACATTGGCATAGGCAGGTGATGTCCTTTCTAGAGGAGATAAAATTGTTCCAAGAGTAATTCTGAGGAGTACAATTATCAAAATAAATCATTAAAAAAATATTGTTCTTTAATTTTCCTTTAACCTCTTCGATGCTCATGACGGCACCACGCCGTCATGAGTCACTGTTGAGCTGTGCTCATGACGGCATGGTGCCGTCACGACCCCGCCCGCGATTGGAATGTCCAGGACCTGGCTGGAATTCCTGCCGCAAGCAAGCGGTTAAGAAAATATGCATGAGATGTTATGCTAGGTTATTTTATATTGTGCATTATGTACCTGTTAGAAATGGGATTTCTGGTTGGCTAAGGCTTGCACCAAAGCCAGGCAGAAACCACCACTCTAGTCAGGGCAAGGGAGTTACACGCTGAAGATAACCCCTGCTCACCCCCTTGGTAGCTTGGCACGAGCAGTCAGGCTTATCCCAGAGGCAATGTGTAAAGCGTTTGCGCAACACACACACACAGCAGCAACACACTAGGCACACCACAAAAGAAACTCTACACAAGGTTATATAAAAATAGCCTTTGTATTATCATAAACACATTAGAAACATAATCACACATTTACACTGTGCCAACTGGCACTAGGCAATATTCACAGGGGATTATATACAGGACCAGGCCATTCAGGCCACGGTCAGAACCATCAGAACAGGTAGGTAAATGTAAAACACAACCAGTAACTACTGGTACCATAATGACCTAAGCATTATCACTTTAGCATTAGACACCATCCTAAAATATCATAACATGACATAGGCAATAAATCACATTAGGCCCACACCTCATTAGCATAAACACATTACGCATTAGGCCTCACCAGCATAAACACATTATGCATAAACATCCTAAACATAAACACATTATGTCATAGGCATCACCATAGATACATTATGCAACATCACATTAGGCCGAAACACATTATGCCTAAACACTGACATACGTCACATCACATTCCAGTAAAACAACCAGTCATGACTGGTAAGATTGCATCTTGCCTGAACCTGTTAGGCAAACATAGTAGGCCTGAAAACTGGGCATAAACACATTATGTATTGGTATCACATTAGGGCCTTGCGCCCTACCAACACCCTAAACTGACCCCAGGCCAACTGGCCTTCCTCTGGGCTCAAATGCCCTCTGTCCAGAAATGTCAGGGCTCTAAGAGGGACCTCACAAAGGGCCCCCTGGCTGCCTCAGCAGCAAACACAAAGCGCACACTGCGCTGGGGCCTGGGGTGCTTCTCACCCCTTTTCTGTTGCAAACACAAATGCCCCCAAGTTGCAGCTGCCCTCTACCAGGCGGGGAAACTGTAAAACTAGCCAAAAGGGAAGAGGCACGGGCCCCACTGGGCCCTCGGGACTCCCACTGGGGCCCTGAAAATACAGTGCCCATCGTTGGAGCAGCCCGCTCTCCTGCGGGTCCGCTCAGGAAATCCAGACACTGCCCTGGTGCCTCGTGGGCACCCACAACAAAAAGAACGGCCTCAGCCCCACTCACCAGGGCTTGGATCGGGCTCCTCTTCTCCTCTCAAGCGGCTGTACGCGGCGTGCATCAGTAGAGCCCCCACTCCTCGGGGGCTCTCTCCTCACTCGTGGCCTCGCTCTCCTCTCGCGCTCTGCGGCTTCACTGCCGGCTCACCATCAGGCGGGGTAAGCTCCCGCCTCTTCAGCAGGCTCGTCCGTTTCCGGCCATAGGCTCCGCCCCAGGTCAGGCAGACGTGCCCGGCTTCCGGCGCTGAATCGGGCCGCGGCGGTGATTCCCAACAGTAGAACGCGGGGTGGGCTCCCGCTAGCAAAATAAAAGCATAAGCGGGGTGGGCACCCGCAATTTAAATATTCAATAAGCGGGGTGGGCTCCCGCTCTGTACGCAAAGCATGCGGGGTGGGCACCCGCTCCACGGCATCACTGGGAGGGGGAATCCCCATGTCGGGATTCCCTCCAAACCAGTTGGAGCTTCGGCGCCGAAAGGCCCACACGCTCTTCTCCTCCTAATTAAAATATAGCGCTCACGAGGCGCTAGATGCAGCAAAAGTCTTTAAGGTCCTGGAGGATTTAAAAGAAAAGGGCTCCCAGGGCGCAAGAGTCTTCCAGGGCCCTCCAGCAGGGAGGCAAGCCCCCATGGCGGTTCCTCCTGGGCCCCAGCAGCAGCAAGCCCCCAAAGGTCCAGGAACAGTACACAAACATGGGGTCACAGCCCCTATACTTATACTCCTTTTCTCCTTTGTCTGCAGTGCAGGGCTTGGGGGAACCAGCAAAAACTGGTTCAGGGGGGAATTGGAGCACTTTGTTTACAAGGCTCCTCTTCCCCTTTGTCAGGTGGGGGCTCAGTGATCAGACACACCACAGGGGGCAGAGCCAGCATTCACTAGGGCAGGCACAATCCTATTCAGGGTCCGGGGATTACTCCTCCCACTACTCCCAATGCAGCTGTCCCATTCAGCCTAGTGCTGACTCACCCTGCCCCTCCTGGAGCCACACACACCTCCCAGCACCTGTAACTCAAAAGCCAGACATGCAATTCACATCAGGCAGGCAGACACATAGTGCACAGAAATGCCAACTTCTAAAAGTGGCATTTCTAAAATAGTCATAATAAATCTGCACACACCATTGCGCAGCATTTATTATTACAATTCCAACTATACTAAACTCGACCAAGCTGCTCCTCTCATCTCAGGGATTACCACTGAAACACTTATCAGGGAATCCCCAATGCATTCCTTTGGGAGGGCAGGCCAATCTTACCACATATAACACAGAGAGCACACGCACTTTACACTGGACAGCAGTGCTAAAGTGCCCAGAGGCCTAAAACCACCAACACCATGTCGGAGAAAAGGCTAGGGGAAAGGCAAAAAGTTCAGGGATGACCCTGCAAAAAGGGCCAAGTCCAACAGTACCATTTCCATGGAGACATGGCACAGTCTTCCAGAGAGCCATACAATAACCTATCTCACTTGATCGTGTTGTTCGGGGTGGGTTTACGATCTCATGGCTTTTCTCCATAATCAGTGTCTATTGGTTCATGTCCTTAAATTCATAGTGATAAAAGGCTCTCAAAGTGTTTTATCCTTTATTCGTGTTTTATTGCTTCCATTGCCAGTGTTGTCTCAAGGAGGCCACGTGTAAGAAATTACATGCTATCAAGATTTTTGCCTACGTTTTTGACCTATGAATCTTTTACCTCTATGTGGTCTTCAGTCTGCTGACCAGGTCTTGGTGACTATGTGCTCTGGCATTTTCCTCCCCTCACAATGCATTCTCTGTTGAAATGGAACATGCCTGATATTGTGTCAGGTCACTGGAAGGAAACACATGAAAAGCAAGCACACTGCAAGTTAGCTTAAAGAGTAGAGGTTCACCTGTGACCAGCTGGATTTTTGTTGAATGTGGCTGAAGAGCGTCACCTCTGTTTATTTTAAGGGGAATTGATTCCTACATTAGTGGCTCAGGTCTAGTTGCTGCTCTTGATTTGATTTTAAAATCTGAAAACCAAGTCATATTAATTTGCAAATTGAAATAACAATACTAGTACCATTTAGACCGAAAAAGAACACTAACGATCCTTGATTCAATATACAAAACATTCACAAATCCTCCTCACCTCATTTCTGTAGGGCAACATTCCCTTCTCATGGCCTCGGCACCTATGGTAGAATTGTCATGGGCAGAGGGACAAAAAAGGGCAGAAGAAAAAAGATGTATTTGGAGGAGGTGGTGAAGGGCTTCTGCACTGAGCTTGTTTACACTAATATGCAACCTAAAAATGTTTGAAATTTACCTTTAAAACCTGCCCAGGTATGCCACGTGACAGACGTCTCTGTTGTTCATTTAGACTGCCACTGAAAATGTCTGTAATGTTTGGAAATTTTGTGTTTTACTAAAACGCTTCCTCATACATACGATTTTACGTTTTTTTTTAATATTTAATCATTCCTTTTATTGTATTTGAAATGTGCTTTTATGGTTTGTTTTATGAACCGAATAAAGCTTGACTTGATCTTTAAAACCTAAAATGAAATTCAAATAGATTCACAAGCATGCACAATAATAATACAGTAGTTATATTTTGGCCATTTTAAGAACACTAATGAGTGTTTGCTTCTACACACAGTAACACACAGATAAACAAAGTTGCATAAGATATGTCACCTTCTCTCAGGTCTCCCACAGATATGCAAAATATCCAATATACCAAACAACCATATCATGGACTTTTACTCTGACCATTCTCATACTGTTTCTAATACTTGGTTGGACCTTTTTAGGTCTCACCTAAGACAGCGCATGTGCTGCCTCTTGCGAGACCTTTTGTTAATTTATAGGGGGGTGAGAGCTGACCATTGCATAACATTGGTTGGCTTCATTGCCATTCTCATGTGTCTGCTTCTTATTTGTCAGCTTCCGTAGGTTTCCTTCCTCTTTGTGAGTTTATCCACCCCACGGCGCATGAATGCATTATTTGTGTCCTTTCACTGCTCATTTTTCAGGTGCTACATTTTTCTTTTTGTTTAAGCACTTTATGAGAGTGTGTGCTTTACCGCTGCCTCCCTTATGTACTTCCCCCCCATCTGTGTTACTCCCCACCACCCCCCTCCCTCTGTTGTCCATGTGTTTGCCCCAGCCCAGCCATCTGTTGTCCATGTGTTTTACCCCAGCCCCTCACGACCACCAACTATTGTCCGTCTGCTTGCCACCAGCCGGTTCTGCACATCCCTCCATTGCCCATATGGTAGACTGAGGCCCTCCTGCCCACCCTCCATTGTATATGTGCTAACCCCTGCCCTTGACCTGTCTGTTGTTTCTGTGCTTGTTCCCAGCCTCTTCCGCCGACTCACTGTTGTCCGTGTGCTTGTCCTCAGCTCCTGCTGCCTGTCCTCTGTTGTCTGTCTGCTTGCTTGCCCCCAGTCCTTGTCGCCCACCTCCCCTTTTTGCATGATCCCCCCCAAGTTTTCGACTGATGCTGATGGTTTTTCAACTCTGAAGGTCCACTAAATCCTCCCAACCAGGCCTTAGTGAAAGTGGTCTGGACCTTAAAATGTGTAAGTCTAATTGGTTAACCCATTAGAGACATAAGTTTACTTACTTATAAGTCCCTAGTATATGGTTGCGAGAGTACCTAGGGCCTGTAAGTTAAGTGCTCCTCTTCGACTGCAGCACTTATTGTGCCGTCATGAGTGTGATGAAGCAAAGCATGACTCCTAGCCCATCATAGCAGACTGATAGAGCAGTTTAAACTACTAATTCGACTTTGCCATTCAAACCAACGGCAAAGCCAAAACCTTCCTTTTTAATATTTATATGTCACTTCTAAGGCAGGCCTACTGTGCCCTAAAGGCAGGGTGCATTATATTAAAGAGAAGGACATGTGTTTGATTAACTTTAATGTACTGACAGTTAAAACCCCTGTTATTCCATCCTGCCTCAGGGGAGCACCTGGCTTCAAATAATAAACAAGAGCTACGAAGCAGCCAGTTCTAATTTGCCTTTAAATAAAAAGAAAAAGAAAAAAGTCTTGGCGCTAGACTGAGCCATAGCACGTTTTCTTTTAATTGCTGCACATTTATTCATGCTGCACTGCAGCCGCACTGCTGTAAAGCATGTCTGCAAAACATTGCCAAAGCCAATAGCCCTTGAAGGTGAGACCTGTTGGCTTCAGCAATACTTGTTTGGTTAAAGGAGCTCTGGGTCTGATCTGGACATGCCCTATGTAATTAATATTAATGTAAGGGTCCCTGCTTGTAGTCTTAACTAGGTACATTTGTGAGTACAGCAACTGAGGCCTGATTAGTACAGCAGACCTACAGTTTCAGTTAGTTTGACAGCTACTGGGGAGCAGGGAGCACTTCTGTGGGCTGCTTCCTGCTTACCCTATGGCAACACATTCTGCAGGTGAAACAGTAGAGATCAGCTTTAGGTGCCTTTTCTTTAACATGTGCAGCCGTGCCCGTGCAGGTAAGAGCGGTGGGGAGTGGGGCTGGGTTGGGGGTGGGGGGATTCGACAGACGACAACAAGGGAAAATTAAATAATTAATTTTCCCTCGTCGTTTGTCGAAATCACCCCACCGCTCTTACCTGCACGGGCCGTAGCGACTGAACATGTGGTGGCCGCTTGCTCGGCCCGATACTATGTGTGTGATTGTCACGAACTAAATGAATAGCTCTAGCATTTTGTGCATACCATTGCAGCCTCTTAGCATGGAGTAAGCATCACTCCTTTCGTTTGTTCTTCATTGTACTACGCAAGTTATCATAAGGTACACTAATGCAAGCATACTTGCATAGTTGGTATATTTGCAAGAGTTGATGCATAATGGGCTCAAACCACAACGTTGGTATCTTCTCTAGCAGTTGGTTGCACAGAGTAGTATTTTATTTCTTTAGTGCTTCTTACAATTTCCCGCTTCCATGCTAAACTAGCTAATTGTCAGTGGATCATATCTACCATTCCAGTCCATCCCTTGGTTATTGAAGCCACTTTCTTCGCTTGCCAAACTCCCCGACCCCATTGCCCATGAATTGTACTTCGAGCCGGAAGGCGTCTCCCATAATGATGTGGGGAGGCAAATAGCTAGGGACAGTGATTGGGAGACTCGGAGCAAGTAATTCGGTTTGTTGCCATCTCAGTGTCTTCATTAGTGTTCAGGATTTGCAAAACACTGTAGTTATTTTGCTCCGCTGGCATTTCGGACAGCTGATGACAAATTACTGAAAGCATAGATTACCTCATGACATTCAGATCACCTGCTGCCAAAGCAGTAATTTCAGATAATGGGGCTACACATTATTTGTGACTGCCCATTTCTGTGATTTACATGGCTTCTCTGATGCTTCAGTAATGAGTGCAGCACTAACTTCTTCATGGAGCCTCTACATTTCAAAAGAAGCAAAAGCTATCCCTGTAACTGGGAGACTTGCAGCTAAAGCAATTACAAGCATGTATTATTTTCTAAAGAAAGTTAAGGAGTTTGTCAATTCATAAGATAAATAACTTGCATATTCGATAAAATAACATACCCTCTTTAATTTAATGCACGTAAACTGTGCGATGTTAATTCCCAAATATTTGAAGATACATTTCAGTGTACGTTTTACAATGCTCTTGCTTTGTGTCGATATTTTAAACCAAAAAGTAGGTCTGGCTTCGGCAGGCTGATGCGAGCGTTACAGTTTTTAATGCTTTATTGACATCGTATGCTTCAAAAACAAATTTGGAAAGAAAGAAAAAGGCACCATATTAAAAATAGCTGCCAAGGTTTCAGATGACTGTGTGACATTTTCATAATTCCAGTGTAATTATCAGTGACATTTTAAATGACTATGAGTGACACTTTTTCGCGAGCAAATGAAACATATAGGGAAACATAAATATCAGAAATTACACCCATTTGAGCAACAAGAAACTCTAAGAAGTCACTGAAGACACAACATGATCTCAAATTATTTCATGCATTCATTCACTCTTTGTGGATGTAACAAGTTAACCTCCACGCATGACTTTTTTGTGCGTTTCAAATGAGTGAAATATAAATTAAGAAAACTATGTCTCCGACTCATTTTGGTGCAAACTAATTGGAATTACGGCCTACTACTGTTAAAACATATGCCAGCAGCGGTCAGAGTGAACTTCAGTACAGAGTCAGAGACTTAGTGCGCGACTCCCCCAGGCTGCCAGTTCACAAGTGCCTGGGGGAGTATGTCTGCCTGGCAGAGCGCTTCACTGGTGACGTCGCAGTGGTGCTTGTGCTGAGGGCCCGTCTCAGGGCTGCTGTAAGTCCACCTGCATGAGAGTTGTCACTCTGATATCTGGCGCTAGGATGCAGCATACCAACTGCTCTCCTGACCTGACCACGGCAGGCTCAAGCAAATCAGGAAAGAGTACATTCACTGCTGCTGTCTGCTGCAAAGCTAGTGGGCCTTTGGTGAGGGGCTGGAATGTCTGCCTCGTGGCAATTCTAAACAAGCATTGGCATAGCCAATAGGTCTCGCTTTTGGGACCTTATAAGTATTTAGTTTTGCAGCACAATATCCTTGGTGCAACAACATCAGCTATTGCATGGCTAAACCTTGTACCTTATAAGTGTTTAGCCATGCAACAGTTGATGTTGTTGCACCAAGGATATTGTGCTGAAGTTATCCAGCACAATATCCTTGGTGCAACAACATCAAGTGTTGCATGGCTAAACACTTATAAGGTCCCAAAGGCGAGACCTATTGGCATGCCAATGCTTGTTTGCTCTGTTCTTCTGTCTCAGGGGAAGCTGGCGGGGGGCACCTAGCTCTGTCTCAGGGGCACCTCTCCTCTGACAGGGAAGGCGTCCTCTGCTGGGGGTATGAGGGTGCTGAGTTTCCTTGGTGCTCCCTCCCACTATTAGCAGCCAAAGCCGGAGAGAGGGAGGAGACACGAGAGGCTTGCGGGATGGAGAGAGGAGAGCAAAGAGGTAAAAGGGAGACGAAAACTGAGGAGGGAAGAGTGACTGAGTGAGCGGAGGAGGGAAGAGTGACTGAGTGAGCGGAGGAGGGAAGAGTGACTGAGTGAGCGGAGGAGGGAAGAGTGACTGGAGAGAGCGGCGGAGGGAAGAGGTGACTGAGAAAGTGAAGGACGGAGGAGTAAAGACAAGTGACTTCAGAAAGAAGGAGGCGTACAAAGTTAGGTGTGATAGAGGGGGGGTAGGAGCTGCAGAGTGGAAGGAAAACAAGGTGCTGTTTAAGCAGAGAATGCAGCAAGAAAGGAAAGAGTTAAAAAGAGAGGATGTCTATAGAGACGCTACAAGAATGCGGAAGTGGAAGAAACGACGCTGGAAGGAACAAGGACTGACGCAACAATTAAAGAGAGGATGGAGGGAGTTGTAAGAAAAGTAGAGAGAGCAGGACAGGTGGAGCACACAGAAAACAAGCGATTGGGCGAGGAAGGAGGGAGTGAAGGCAGGATATGGGAGTTATAGTACAGTAAACCCAGGGGAAGGTGAACTATCAGGGGATGGAATAAAGAGAAGGAAGGAATAAAGATAGAGGAGGAAAATGAAGACTGTACCGGAGCAAAAAAGTGTAGGGGAGGACGGAGAAGAGGGAATAAAGCAAGGAAGAAAACTGAAAAATGGAAGATAGGGAAGAATAAATGAAATAGGGAAATGAAATAGGAACAGATGGTGTAAAAGAGGAGAAGAGAAGAGGAAGGTGGCAAGTGCAAGGAAGAAATAAGGAAACAAGTAACCTGAGACGAGAATGCAGCCTGCAATGGGAGTTCTGTGCGCGCGCGAAAGTGGAACGCGAAAGTGAAACTGATCGCGGTCCAGATGGCGCCTCGGACGGTGAGAGACTGATGAAAAGGGAGGGGGAGAAGGGAGGGGGAGTGCGAGCAGAGGAGCCTGATGACAGCAACCCAGATGGCAGCTGTGCACGTGCACGCTCGCGTGAACGCAAGCTTGAGGCCAGCAAAAGCCTCTGGCAGCGAGACCTAAAAAGCCACTCACTAAATTTCTCGCAGAGCAGCGCATGCGCTGGCTCAGCGAGACCTAAAAACCGTGCCGCGTAGTCACAGGGCAGACACGCCTTGCCAGAACATATCGACAGGCAAGGTGCTGCCTCATGGATCCACATGTGCCTGGCACTGTCTGCAGGAGATGGCAATTATCTTATCACCAATTGAGCAGCCACGCACACCTTTAAGACACGGTCTGACTCGGCTACCAATAATGATTTATGTCTTCTTTTGCCTGCGCCAGAACCCGGGCCCAAGTGAAATAAACGACATAATGCACGTGCCCCCAACCCAGGAAGGAGGCTGTAGGACATCAATACCGGTTGTGACAGAGCGAGCCCCACGCTAAACGTTAGCTCTAACGTGGCTTTAAGTCAGCCCAATTGTTTTACTGGAAGCGGAGTGGACTAACCCATAGCTGCCAAGGTTTCAGATTGACATGTATGACATTTTTATAATTTCAGTGAAATTATGAGAGACATGTTAACGACTGAGTGACACTTTGTGACGAGCAAAATCAAGCAATGAAGACGAGGGAAACATATAGGGGCACCGCAGGCACCTCAGAATGAAGAAAATTTTAGCAACCATACATAGCAAGTGACCAACTACTATACGCCGGGCTCTGTGTCAGGCACACTTACTAATCCAACTCAACAATGGTGCCGAGTTAAACCGTCCTCAGAAGGATGAAAGGAACAGCCAGCCCTGCTGAAAACTCAACCCAAACCTGATCTGCAGTCAATTATGTGAAATTTGTAGCTCGCAGAGGAATAGTGCCTCGAGGCAGCCTTTGAGTTTACACATTGTGGGAGCTGCAGACGTCAGCGCATGGCCATGTGCCAAGAGGCCACTCGGTGTGGCGCTGAACTCGTCTGTCCGCACTCACTCTCCTGAAGAGCTGTCGCATGTGCAGTCTCACTGCCTCCGGTATGCAGCGAGTCCCCCCTGCACACCCCACTTCCAAAATACATATCTTCCGGTCGGGAGTGTTTGGAGATAAGCCGAGCCAGAAGGAAAACCGGATATTTCTATTTCAATCTTAAAAAAATTGCAGAAGGCGAAGTTACTGAGTTACTGCATCTCATGAGGGCAGCAAGTCAAAGTTACCGTACGTGCTTCCTTCGAGGAAGGCAGGCAGCCTGACTACATGGTATTAATAAACTAAAACAGACTCGGATGGCTAGTGCTACAGTCTGAACTTACTTCAACTTTACCACCGCGCCAATTGAGGGTTTGCCGCCCGCCTCCTGAGTCCTCCATAGTCCAGAGTCTAGGCCGTTGAAAGGGTCACACTCCGTCTCCCTCGCCTCGGGGGCAATTGAATTCGTGGGGGAGGGGACGGAGGTGGCATCGATTTTAATTCTACAGCTCAGCTGACAGCTGAGCCACGATGCGGCCGGTGGAAGCACTGAGGCAGCACCAAGAGCTCCATGTGCAAACTAGCCAGCCACAACAAACTCCGGCACTGCTGCCTGCAGGACGTGACGTCGTCCCAGTGGCGCCAGAGACAATACCACCCAACTTGACTAGGCTTTGTCATGTCTAGGTAGTAGCCATTGGGCACTACCTCGACATCACGTCACAGAAAGCCGAGTCGCAGGAATCCGATCATAAATTAACATTGTAGCAGCCTGCCAGCAGCTCTAGCTCAGCTGCCAGCCGCCGGAGCAGCGCATGCATGCCACGGCGCTGCCACAACCAGTTTAGTTAACAGATTTAGGCAGCGCTAATGGCAGAGACTCTATCCCTATAATGCGTGACAATGCATTTCAGTGCGGTTGTTGGACTTGGCCCTTTTTGGCCGGTTCACCCCTAAACTTTTTGCCTTGTATGTCAGTAGTTTTAAGTCTCTGGGCACTTTAGCACTGTGGGCCAGTGTAAAGTGCGTGCGCGCTGAGTGCGTGTGGTGAGATTGTCCTGCCCTCCCATAGGAATGCATGGGGGATATGTGTGTCCATGGTAATTCCTGGTGTGAGAGGAGTGCAGGGGCGAGTTTAGTATGTGCGAACTCGTGAGAATAAATGCTGCGCAATGGTGTGCGCAGATTTATTATAACTTGTGTAGAAATGCCACTTCTAGAAGTTGGCATTTATGTGTGCTCTGTGTCTGCCTGCCTGATGTGAATTGCATGTCTGGCTTGTGAGTGACAGGGGCAGGGTGAGTCAGCGCAGGGCTGAATAGGGAGATCTGCATCTAGATGGGAGGGAGGAGTTGCACCTGGACCTGAATAGGGCTGTGCCTTCCCTCCACAATGCTGGCTCCACCCCCTGTGGTGCGTCTGATGTCCCTAGCCTGTCCTGTGAAAGGAGAGAGGAGCTGAGCAAAACAAAGTGCTCCAAAGCTCCCCCAAACCAGTTGCATCTGGTTTTCCCCCAGCCCTGTGCTGGTTGACAAAGGAAAATGCTGTATAAATATAGGGGCTGTGACCCCATGAAAATGTTCAGTGTTCCTGTTCAGTTCTTGGTGGGCTGTTCCTGCCGGGGGCGTGCTGCTGCTGGGGCCCAGGGGGGGCTGCCATGAGGGCTTGCCTCCCTGGGCCCTGCGTTGCCCCCCTGGATGCCTAAAGGACTTGCTTCTTGGGACCCTTCTGCTTTTCCTGGCATCCTCCAGGACCCAGGACCTTTGCTGCATTCTCTTGCGCCCTGTGAGCGCTTTATTTTTAATCTCCTCAGAGAAGGAGAGTGAGGGCTGCGCAGCGCGGTGCTGCCGCTCTTTTAGAGGGAATCCCGACGTAGGGATTCCCCATGAGGATTAACTGGCGGGTGCCCACCCCGCATTTTGCCGCTTTATTGGTATTCATAATTGCGGGTGCCCACCCCGCTTTGTATTTTGAATTTTGAGGGAGCCTACCCCTCATTGTGCCAAAGGAGAGAAATCACCGCTGCGGCCCGATTCGCCGCGAAAACAGTAAGTCAGGCAGCGTGATGCCTGACGTGGGGCGGGACTTCCGTTTCCTCGAGGGAAGCCCCGCGCCCACACAAGTGCCGTCCGGAGCCTCGCTGGCTCCACTTGGAAGTCCCGGGTCCCAGGAGGGGGCCCGGGTGAAGTGAGAATTGGCGGCCGGGGCCGCCAATGCAAGTGCGGGGCTCCCATGCAAGAGGGAAGCGCCGCGAGAGAAGTGCTGCCGGTCCCGCCGCCAGAGGAGACAGCGTGAACCCGCCAGTGAGTCCCGGTGAGTGTGGACTCCAGATGGGTGGTGTGGTGCCAGTGAGGGCACGTGTCTGTTTCCTTGAGCGGCCCCCGCCTGATAGGGGGTCGCTCCAACGACGGGGGCCATATTTTGTTTAAGGGCCCCAGTGGGGGGGTCCCGAGGGCCGGTGGTGCCCGTGCTTCCCCGTGTTGGTGATTTTCCCAGCTGCCCCACCTGACAGTGGGCAGCTGCACCGATGGGGGCAATATTGTTTAAGAAGCCCCAGGGAGGCCCCGAAGGCACCGAGGTGCCAGGGCCCCCTTGCTCCCTTCCCAGCTGCCCTGCAAGAGCGCAGGCAGCTGCAACATTTTTGCATAACTATTGGTCCAGAAGGCACAATGGTGCCAGGCCTCATTCTAATTGCTTCACAGCTGCCCAGCAAGTAGTGGGCAGCTGCATCGTTTAGGCCACAGTTCTTTGGGGGTATTAGTGTACTTTTGCGCTAGGAGTAAGATGCACTCCTTGGCCCCTGACTCTCCCAGCTGCCCAGCAAGTAGTGGGCAGCTGCTACGTTTAGGTTTGTGCAGTTGCGCACCCTTGACTTTCGCTGCATTGGCAGCGCGCCCTGACTCTGTGGACATAGGGCATTTGGAGCCCCTTTAGAGATGGCCAGTTGGCCAGGGGAACAGTTAGGTTTATAGGGCGCCAGGCCCTAATCTGATCTATGTGCTAATGTGATGTGGTGCTAGGAAATGTAATGTATGTAGTATGGTTTACGCACCCTGTATTATACCTCTAATGTACTGTTATGATTATGAGGTTCTGCATAATGTTTTTATGCTTGTGATTTTCTTATTACCTAATGCGTTTAGGTTGTGAGTTATTCTCTACTGTGCTTTACGCCCCTAATGTGAGTTATACTTAGGAGGTTAGGGTCTAATGGGTTTAGAGTTATGAGAGGATTGCATAATTTATTTATGCTTATGAGGCTGGCGCAGAATGTAATTCGCGCCTGATGTGATACCGTGCATAATGTAGTTTATGTTACAGGCTGATGCTAAGTACAGTAACTACCAGTGAGTACTGGTTGTACGTTTATGATGTTCTACATTTATTATAAGTTCTACATGTACTAAGTTCGCTTTGTGCTGGTTCTGACAGTGGTCCAGTTGGCCCTGTCAGGTGTAAATAATCCCTTGTAAATATGACCTAGTGCCAGGTGGCACGATGTATATTATGTGAGTACTATTCTAATGTGTTTTATGATAATACAAAGGCTATTTTTATATATAACCTTGTGTGGAGTTCCTTTTTGTGGTGTGCCTAGTATGTTGTTGCTGTGGGTGTGTTGCGCAAACGCTTTACACATTGCCTCCGGGATAAGCCTGACTGCTCGTGCCAAGCTACCAAGGGGTGAGCAGGGGTTATCTGGGATGTGTAACTCCCTTGCCCTGACTAGAGTGGTGGTCTCTGCCTGGCTTTGGCGCAAGCCTTAGCCAACCAGAGATCCCATTTCTAACATTGGTTGTCAGCGGTGGGGATTAGGACTGGCGTTTGCGCAATACCACAGCGACAACTGGCTGCATTACAAAACTCTGCATTTTAGATAGTCACATGGAAAGGGATTATTGCTTCTGAGTTTGTTTTAAGTGTCATTTCTTTTGAAATGTGTTTCTTGTGCACTATGAGTTGGGTGTCCTGCCAAGGACAGAAACCAGAGAATCTGGAAGAGAGACTGCCCTTGAGCCATTGCGCTGGTTCTTGGGTTGGCCTACAGTGGGGACTTAATTGGTATGGTCACTAGCTCGGGAGGGTAGATTATCCCCTAAGTGCAGTGTGAGTTTTCTGGATTCCCCAGTAAGGGTGGGATCCAGTGGTGGCAGCAGAAGTGTGTCCAGTGCATGAATTCCCCGTCCCGTTCCCAGAGTATGGTACCTGGTGCTCAGTAAGAGGGGTGCAGGTTGAGATTCAGGGGCAGTAGATACTGTCTCACCGGTCTGGGGGGGTGTGTGTGGATAAATGGTGTGTTGCACTGGACGAGTGAGTGTGAGTTCTCTGAAATAAGGAGCTTGCTGAATACTTGGGTGTGAGTTCTCTGAAATAAGGAGCTTGCTGAATACTTGGGTGTGAGTTCTCTGAAATAAGGAACTTGCATTGGGGAGTAACCTTGAGGGATGGTGCAGGTGTCTCCCAACCCGTGTGGCGGAGATGGTTCAGAGGAACCCAACTAGGAACCGTTATAGTGAGGAGGTTGCAAGGCCTCACATCATGTCCTGCGAGGAAGGTGTGAGACTGGGCCGTATTCCGAGCCTCAATCTCAAGTCTCCGGTACTGGATGGTTCTTAGAAGGAACACCAGGAAAGGAACCTAGTCTGTCCTGTTGGACTGTTCTGTATGGGGGACCTCCCCGTGGTAGGTGAGCTGGAAGTGATTCCAATAAGAGTGGCTCAGGTGTCTTCCGTGGTGGAGGAGGTTCAGTGTAGCCCAGCTATGTCCCGGTGTAGGGGCTCACATCTTGTCTCAAGAGGAGAAAGAGTGAGTGGTTCTGTCCCAAAGTGCCCGAAACCCAGTCTCAGGACCTGGATTGTTTCTTAAAGGGAACATCAGGTTGGGGGCCTAGGCTGTACTTGTAGGCCATTTGAGGAGGATCTCCCAGTGTCTAGAGGACGTGGCGCGTCTGTAATCAGAGCTCCAGCAGTCCTAGTGTCTGGCAGTACCACTCCCCTTGGGAGGGTGCAGAAGTCCAGAGTGAGGGGTGAGAGGGGGAAAAAGTACCCAGTGGAAGAGCCAGTGGGTCAGGGGCCAGCCAGCAGGGCTGAGTCGCCAATGAGTGACCATGGTGATGCCACTTCTGCCCTGGGTTTGCGCCGGGCAGACTGTCACACGACCCATTAGTTATGTGTCACCCTCGTGAAGTCCTGGTTCGCCGGTCATCTGACCAAAGGGTACGTCCCTGGGTTGGGGAGCCAGTAGCCGGTGTTTCCGGATCTGGACGGCAGGGCGACTGTAATCAGTGTCCTGGCCGGTTTTGCCTTTTAGGGGGTACCACTCCAGTTGGGAGGGTATCGGACTCTGGAAGGGGGTGCAGAGGGAGGGAGTCCTCGCCTCTGACCCCGGTGCAGCCGGTGAATTTATTTCCCAGGTGGTAGACCAGTGCTGGAGAGAGGTCCTGAACTGGTGGGAGCGTTGTGTTCTGGTAGGTGTTCTCCTGGGAGAGCGCGAAACGTCAGAAGTAGAGGTAGGGTGAGGAGATGCTTCGCCCGTGACCTCTGGTCAGCCTGAGGGTGCGGACCCTAGGTTGAAGGATCAGTGGTAGTTTGGAACTACACTGAGAGGGAGAGTGGAGAATGGCTATTGTATGCCAGGGGTTACTGCCCCCCACTCTGGATTGGCAAGGACCAGTGGCATCTGGGTGGCCTAGGGCCTGGTCCTGGCCGTGGACAACTAAGGAGTACCGGTGGGGTAGCCTGGTTGGTCCTGAGTTTTTTTTCTCTTAGATGGATTCCATGGGTTCCAGGTGGCGTAGAACCGGAGGGTGTCCCTGCAGTGCAGGCCCGCGTCCGTGTTCTATCGCCCCAAGCAGGGAAGCCCATCACGGTGGTGATTGGTCTGCCCTGCGTTTTGGCTGGAAGGGGGTTGTGTTGGACTTGGCCCTTTTTGGCCGGTTCACCCCTAAACTTTTTGCCTTGTATGTCAGTAGTTTTAAGTCTCTGGGCACTTTAGCACTGTGGGCCAGTGTAAAGTGCGTGCGCGCTGAGTGCGTGTGGTGAGATTGTCCTGCCCTCCCATAGGAATGCATGGGGGATATGTGTGTCCATGGTAATTCCTGGTGTGAGAGGAGTGCAGGGGCGAGTTTAGTATGTGCGAACTCGTGAGAATAAATGCTGCGCAATGGTGTGCGCAGATTTATTATAACTTGTGTAGAAATGCCACTTCTAGAAGTTGGCATTTAGGTGTGCTCTGGGTCTGCCTGCCTGATGTGAATTGCATGTCTGGCTTGTGAGTGACAGGGGCAGGGTGAGTCAGCGCAGGGCTGAATAGGGAGATCTGCATCTAGATGGGAGGGAGGAGTTGCACCTGGACCTGAATAGGGCTGTGCCTTCCCTCCACAATGCTGGCTCCACCCCCTGTGGTGCGTCTGATGTCCCTAGCCTGTCCTGAGAAAGGAGAGAGGAGCTGAGCAAAACAAAGTGCTCCAAAGCTCCCCCAAACCAGTTGCATCTGGTTTTCCCCCAGCCCTGTGCTGGGTGACAAAGGAAAATGCTGTATAAATATAGGGGCTGTGACCCCATGAAAATGTTCAGTGTTCCTGTTCAGTTCTTGGTGTGCTGTTCCTGCCGGGGCGTGCTGCTGCTGGGGCCCAGGGGGCTGCCATGAGGGCTTGCCTCCCTGGGCCCTGCCTTGCCCCCTGGATGCCTAAAGGACTTGCTTCTTGGGACCCTTCTGCTTTTCCTGGCATCCTCCAGGACCCAGGACCTTTGCTGCATTCTCTTGCGCCCTGTGAGCGCTTTATTTTTAATCTCCTCAGAGAAGGAGAGTGAGGGCTGCGCAGCGCGGTGCTGCCGCTCTTTTTAGAGGGAATCCCGACGTAGGGATTCCCCCGTGAGGCTTAACTGGCGGGTGCCCACCCCGCATTTTGCCGCTTTATTGGTATTCATAATTACGGGTGCCCACCCCGCTTTGTATTTTGAATTTTGAGGGAGCCTACCCCTCATTGTGCCAAAGGAGAGAAATCACCGCTGCGGCCCGATTCGCCGCGAAAACAGGAAGTCAGGCAGCTTGATGCCTGACGTGGGGCGGGACTTCCGTTTCCTTGAGGGAAGCCCCGCGCCCACACAAGTGCCGTCCGGAGCCTCGCTGGCTCCACTTGGAAGTCCCGGGTCCCAGGAGGGGGCCCGGGTGAAGTGAGAATTGGCGGCCGGGGCCGCCAATGCAAGTGCGGGGCTCCCATGCAAGAGGGAAGCGCCGCGAGAGAAGTGCTGCCGGTCCCGCCGCCAGAGGAGACAGCGTGAAGCCGCCAGTGAGTCCTGGTGAGTGTGGACTCCAGATGGGTGGTGTGGTGCCAGTGAGGGCACGTGTCTGTTTCCTTGAGCGGCCCCCGCCTGATAGGGGGTCGCTCCAACGACGGGGGCCATATTTTGTTTAAGGGCCCCAGTGGGGGTCCCGAGGGCCGGTGGTGCCCGTGCTTCCCCGTGTTGGTGATTTTCCCAGCTGCCCCACCTGACAGTGGGCAGCTGCACCGATGGGGGCAATATTGTTTAAGAAGCCCCAGGGAGGCCCCGAAGGCACCGAGGTGCCAGGGCCCCCTTGCTCCCTTCCCAGCTGCCCTGCGAGAGCGCAGGCAGCTGCAACATTTTTGCATAACTATTGGTCCTGAAGGCACAATGGTGCCAGGCCTCATTCTAATTGCTTCACAGCTGCCCAGCAAGTAGTGGGCTGCTGCATCGTTTAGGCCACAGTTCTTTGGGGGTATTAGTGTACTTTTGCGCTAGGAGTAAGATGCACTCCTTGGCCCCTGACTCTCCCAGCTGCCCAGCAAGTAGTGGGCAGCTGCTACGTTTAGGTTTGCGCAGTTGCGCACCCTTGACTTTCGCTGCATTGGCAGCGCGTCCTGACTCTGTGGACATAGGGCATTTGGAGCCCCTTTAGAGATGGCCAGTTGGCCAGGGGGACAGTTAGGTTTATAGGGCGCCAGGCCCTAATCTGATCTATGTGCTAATGTGATGTGGTGCTAGGAAATGTAATGTATGTAGTATGGTTTACGCACCCTGTATTATACCTCTAATGTACTGTTATGATTATGAGGTTCTGCATAATGTTTTTATGCTTGTGATTTTCTTATTACCTAATGCGTTTAGGTTGTGAGTTATTCTCTACTGTGCTTTACGCCCCTAATGTGAGTTATACTTAGGAGGTTAGGGTCTAATGGGTTTAGAGTTATGAGAGGATTGCATAATTTATTTATGCTTATGAGGTTGGCGCAGAATGTAATTCGCGCCTGATGTGATACCGTGCATAATGTAGTTTATGTTACAGGCTGATGCTAAGTACAGTAACTACCAGTGAGTACTGGTTGTACGTTTATGATGTTCTACATTTATTATAAGTTCTACATGTACTAAGTTCGCTTTGTGCTGGTTCTGACAGTGGTCCAGTTGGCCCTGTCAGGTGTAAATAATCCCTTGTAAATATGACCTAGTGCCAGGTGGCACGATGTATATTATGTGAGTACTATTCTAATGTGTTTTATGATAATACAAAGGCTATTTTTATATATAACCTTGTGTGGAGTTCCTTTTGTGGTGTGCCTAGTATGTTGTTGCTGTGGGTGTGTTGCGCAAACGCTTTACACATTGCCTCCGGGATAAGCCTGACTGCTCGTGCCAAGCTACCAAGGGGGTGAGCAGGGGTTATCTGGGATGTGTAACTCCCTTGCCCTGACTAGAGTGGTGGTCTCTGCCTGGCTTTGGCGCAAGCCTTAGCCAACCAGAGATCCCATTTCTAACAGCGGTGATGCGGAGCACCACACTGAAATGCGTTAGTCTAACGCATGATGCTTGATACTTGGCAGGACTGATTAAATGTGGTGCTCGTATGCTTCAAATAAACACGCTAAATAAAAAATACCTGTTACACAACATTTTAATGGAAAAGTGTGGATGTTTCACGGCGTACACGTGAACATAGAACAGGTGATAAAACTCTTTTCAGTTTAATTGCTCATCACAGGGAAATCGGACATTGAAGTAATTTAATTGTTGTATCTAAAGACTTGGTTTATTTACAAGGATGACTAAAAGTATGAAAAAAGATAATGAAGTTAGAAAAAAAACATGGGCAAAGTATTGGTCCACCTGTTCTAGCATAGAAGTGCACATTATCCGGCAGAATGTTGTCACTCACAGTGTAACTTGCGTAATTCAGTTTAGCATAACCACGCGGAATTATCCGAGAATTCTGCTAGATTATGCTTAATTACGCGAGAAGAGTAATTCTGCGTTTAGCGATATTTATAGCTCAAAAATACCTTCTTGCATCCGAAATAGGCACAAGAATGCATTTTGCGCTAAGAAATAGCTCTAAATGTGCTGTTGGGGTAGACTTTTCCCCCCAACTTACTCTCAGAGCTACTGCTATTTTCTTAGTGCAAAATGCACCCCCGCATCCAAAATGGACATGAGGATGCATTTTGCGTTAGGAAATAGCGCTAAATGCAGCAGATCACAAATGGAAAGCATGAGCGGCTCACTGTCGCTAAATTTGCTCTCGCAATAGGATTGTTTTCCCCCAAATGACGCCCTTGGTGCATGGCCATGTAGAAAGATCAGGCAATCAGCAGTGTGGGGGGGGGGCAGAGGGACATTTTCAAAGTCCTGTCCTTTCTGCTCTACTGTCATTAGCTTTGCTTGTGATCTGGAACTTTATTCTTACCCCAGAGTGCCAAAATCACTTGATTGGCTACACATAAAAGAACCATAGTAAGATTGCCTCTAGGGGATCTAAGCAGGCATGTGAGTTTATCATCCACCCTGAGGAGTATAGATGGTGGGAGTCTTAATTTAGGGCAGTCAAACCTCTTGTCAATATCTTTCAGTGCCTCCCCCCAGTACTGATTTAGTTTAGGGTAGTCCCAAAGAAAGTTAAAAAGTGAGCCAATTACACCCCAACCCGTCCAGCAATGTGTAGTACCCATAAGGGGTAGTTTGATCAAAGTTTCTTTGACTGCTGCGCAGGTTGTCATCACCTTCATCCAATGAAAGACCATGCCCCGTTCCTTATTATCTATTGATCTTCCCAGCTCACTTTCCCATGTCCTCTGGCCCACAGTTTTCTCAAGGGCCCGGACACAAAGAAGGTGGTTCTAAATTTTTGACAAGATGTGCCTAACTCCAATCCTTGTAGGGGTCTGCGGGCAGCCTGTGTGATAGTGGAATGTGTCACCTAGTAGCGTAAATGGAAATCTCTAAATCTCACCCCTTCTGGCAACCCGCAGTCTGCTTTAGCCTGTTCAAAAGTCTTTATCGTCTTTGAGTCATATAAGTCTCCAATGCTCTTGCACCCTGACTTTGGCCATTTCCTGTAGTTCTCCTATTTGACTGTGGGGGTAAAGTCAAGATTGCCAATTATTGAAGTCTTGGGGGATGAGACAGTGACCAGGATAACCATCCCCATTTTTCCATCATCCATCGGCACAGGAAGTGACATTCCTGGACTATCCATCATCCATCTGCACAGGATGTGACATCACTGGTTTCCTGCCAAAACTCTCTTTTAAAGAAGAAGCCAATCAAGAGGACTTCTTTTCCCATCATCCATCTGCACAGGAAGTGACATCACTGGTTTCCCACCCATCGTAACCTGCTCTCCTCCCTCCCAGGACCTATTTAATTCAGCTGCAATGCAGACGCGCAATGGCAAGCCCATCTGCACCAATCCGTGCTTGGACAGTGCCTGAACCATGCCCAGGCCCAGGAATCCTGGTTCTCCTCCCACCCATCCGATATCCTGTTGCATTCCTCCATGCTCTTAACCCCACCTGCCGCTCACTGCACTGCTGTCATACCGCACCACAGAACATGAAAGAGCATTCACTTATGCTTCCTGCAAGTTCTCATGCTCTCTCCCACACCATACAACCAACACCCATGCACCAACAACAGCTAGCACCCCACTCGCTCATGCTCACACAGACCAAACACCACCCAAACAACATGCCACACTCGCATGCATGCTTCTCAACACCTGCTCACTCACCAAACATACCAGAGACATTTAGGACCTACTGCATGACCACGCTCTGGACCTGCTCCTTCTCACAGAAACATGGCTAAACCCAACCTCATCATGGGACATCCCTTCTGCCATCCCCACTGCCTACAAGATCATTAGGTAAGACCGTTGGCACAAGCCGGGCAGTGAAGTCGCCATCGGATTCAAAGATACCATCAGCTGCACCACCAACAATGACACCCCCACCAGCTACCTGGAACACCTCATGTTCAAGTTACAAGTCACAGCCAATTTCTCTCTGGGCAGAACCTTCATATGCAGACAACAAGGACCCCACACTAATTTCACCAGCGACATCACAAACTTCGTTGCACCCCTCATCTTCAAAGCCAGAACCTTCATGCTCCTCCAAGACCTTAACTTTTTCCTAGAAGCCCACAGCAACCCAAACTCTATGGCCTTCTAGAAAACCTTTCAAACCTTGGTCTCCCCAGCCTGTTACCAAACCCACCCACACCGTCAGACACCTATTGGACCTGATGTTTTCCTCAATCAGCAATATCACAGTCAACAAGCCAGCAACTATGACCTGGACAGACCATGTCCTCGTCACTTACAGTATACCCTTCCTGCACCATCACAGACCTACAACCACAAGAACTACCCGCCGGAGCAGGAAGGGCAACCCAGAAGAGAATGGGATTCCACTCTCTCTCAGCATTACCCTGAGCACACCAGTGACTTGCTGAAAGCCATCAAAAACCTCAACAGCTGGATCACCACAAGCGCCGACACCTTGGCTCCCCTCAAACACAACACAAAGGCAAGAGCCTGACCATAGGTCAGTTGGTACACAGAGGAACTCAGGCTGACGAAACACCACTGTAAGCAACTTGAGTGCAAATGAAGAACAAGACACAGCAAATAAAGACATCTGCAAATCAACCCTAAGACCAGCAGATGCGTAACACCAAACGCACAGCTCTTGTAGATCATATCAACACCAGTACTAAAAACAGCAAAAAAATCTTCGCCATCATCAAACATTTCACTATGGCTCCAGCCGCCTCCAGCAGCATCGCCCCCTCACAAGACCTTTGGACTAGGCTCTCTGAATTCTTCTGTAAAAAAATCACCTCCATATACAGCAACTGTGACCCTCAACCGGACCCCATTACTATTGCAACTCAAATTCTCATCAAGTCCGATGAATAAACCCTGACCTTGTGGCCTGCTATCACCACTATTGAAATCACTGCTACCATGACGACCATCCACTCCATCTGACCTTTGCCCCCACCATGCATTCACCAAAGGACTCCTACCAATCGGTGAAGCACTAGCACCCATCCTCAATGCCTCCATTGACTCAGCCACATTCCTGGGCACCTGGAAACATACCACCATCATGCCCCTGCTCAGAAACCATCTGCTGATCCAGCTGTGCTTTCCAACTACAAGCCCATCTCCCTCCTACCATATCCAGCAAATGTCATAGAGAAACTAATCAACCAACTTCTACCAACCACCTCAGCAACCACCAGCTCCTCGATGCTATGCAGTCTGGATTCAGACCCAATCAGAGTGCAGAAACAACACTCATTGCTGCCACAGATTACATCTGTATGATCCTTGACAGAGGAGACACGGCTTCCACATTCTCCTGGACCTCTCTTCAGCTTTTGACACAGTCCATACCCCATTCACATTAGGCACCTGCACGAGATTGGCATCTAAGGATCCTCTTTCTGCTGGATTTGCTTACTAATGGATATAAAATATGCTGTCAACCTGACACCTTACTCCTCGGAGGCCCGCAAACTCATCTATGGAGTTCCTCAAGGTTCTTCACTCAGCCCCACCCTCTTCAACACATACGTGATCCCTATGATCAATTTCATCCACGCACACATCACTATCCTCTCCTACGCAGATGAAACTCAACTTATACTCTCCCTCTCGGGCAAAACCCCCAACACAAGAAACAAGTTCACCGCTTGCATGACTGAAATCGCCAACAGGATGAAAGTCACTTGTCCCAATCTCAAAACAGACTAGACGGATGTAGTGATCTTCAGCAAAAACACCTCACCTTCAGACTCCAACTGGTGGCCAGCCAAACTCTGACCCACACCCAGAACCCACACCAGGAACCTCAAAATAATCATCAACAGCAAACTGGACATGACTGCACAAGTCAACGCCGTCACTGCATCCTGCTTCCACACCCTGAAGATGCTGAGGAAGATCTTTAAATGGCTCTCAAGTGTGAGAAGTTGGCCTGGTATATGCTGTTCACTAGTTAAAGTGGACACCTTGCACCAGTACAATTCGACTCTTATGGTAGGTAGGTTTAAGACAACCTTTACAGAAAGCTATCCTAGTGGTAGCTGTGGAGAGCAGCCTTCAGGCTAAGTCTTGGAGGAATGTAAAGCAGCTTGTTTTACCACACAATCTCTTGAATCACCAAATGAAAAGACACCACACAGGTATATATATCAAATATATATGTATTTATTACTAAACAACTCTCTACTAATCTCTTGTGAGATTAGAAGTCAGGAACATATGCACAAATCAACGTTTCACAATAAATTAAGCACAAATATGGCTGGGGCCCTAGGGGCGTACCAGACCATATACTAAAAAAGAGACTTAAGAACAACGACTTGCAAAGGGCCAAGACCCAGGGCCTTCAGAAGTGCTGGGGCCTCACGAAACCACCCAAGGCAGGTAAGTAAAGGACCCACAGGGGACGCGTGCAGTGAGGGAACACAGGCGCCGATCGCCGTAGACTCCAATGGGGCAAGTCGCGGTTGGAAATTAAGAGTTTAAGGGCACTTCGGGAGTAGCTACAAGCAAGTCACTTACAGGGTAAGTAGTTCTAGGGCCAACACCCACAGAAGCACCGTAGTGCTGGAGTTACCTCACCCAGGGAAGCCGGGTGCATAGGTGTCCTTTGGTGTCGGGTCGCGGCGTCGTTTTCAATGGGAGCCAATGAAGACTTGCTGCTTGTGAAGCCAGAAGAAGTTTCCGGTGGAATCCAAGCCTGGATTCGGAAGGAGGAAGACCTGAAAGCAGAGGGGACAGTGTTCAAAGTCACTTGGCAGTGACCCGGGGCAAGGAAGATGAATGCCCACCGTCGTCGACAGATTCAGGTCGTTCACGGGTGTCTTGACTCTTTGGCCACGAGGTCCAGGAGGTGTCGAGGACGACCAGGAGCTGGATTCAGCGTGTCCCACGAAGTCTGCAGCTGACTGCAGTGTCGGCGACCCGATTGGAGCCAACAATCCTTGGTAGCAGCAAGTCTTGTGGAAAGAACAAAAAGTCAATGGTGCAGACCAGCAAGGTCTGGAGGACTCACCCAGCAAGGGTAAGTCAGGGCAGGCCTGGAGCAACGAGGGGAGCCCTTTGGATTTGTAGAAAAGTCTTCAGGGGACCCACAAACCGGCTGGCAAGGGATCGCAAAGACGCCTCGGGAGGATTCCTTCAACAGGGGCCCACGGTCACTTGGGACAGGGTAGGCCTCTGATCTTGGGAGGGATCTCTGCTAGAGGCTGGGACCACATGTGGTCCAAAGCACAGGTTCGTAGAACGTCGTGAAGGGGTTGCACTTGAAAATAGTGCACGGTACCCAGGGACTGCAGTTCCTCATCACTCGTGGGGTCCACTTGCCTCCGCTTCGCTGGGGACTCACGATGGCCTTGGAGACGTCAGGAAATCCTCTTCCTGGGCTGCAGGGACTTTGGGCTCCGGCGGGAGTGGCATAGTTTGCGACCGTCGTTGCAGTTTTTGGTGCCTGCCAAGCAGGGGAGTCACTCCTTGACTCCAAGGGAGATTCTTCAGTCTTCCAGAGGTAGTGGAACGTCGAAGGTCCGGGATTCTTCTTCAGAGCGTCGTCCAGGGATATCTAGTTTTCAAGGTCAAGGGTTCCCTATCTTATACTAAAAGGAAGGGAGGGACTAGCTCTATGACCCCACCTATGGGAGGGTCAGGGGAGTGGGTGGCTACACCCACTTCCCTTTGTCCAGTTTTGCGCCAGAGCAGGGGCAGGTAGCCCCTGAGCCGGTTTGAACTGGTGTATGCACAGAGGAGACTTCTGCTCCCCCAGTGCAGGACTTCAAAGCACTCTAGGAGTGCACCCACCCAGCCCCAATACACTAAACCCTGTCTGGGAGGTGGTCACACCTCCCTGGGACAGGATACCTATTGTTGGGCCTCCTCCACTGCGAGTTTCGGTCATCAGCAGGAGGGCAGCCCAGTGTCTGTGACTGGTGGCATCCATTTTGTGATGCCAGGGCTCTTCAGGATTCTACCGCGTTTCCACAGTAGGTACATGTCTATCCCTCTAGAAGGGTGGGATCATACTCCCACACCAGGTACTGGTGTGGGGGTATGATTCCAAGGTGTTTGACACCAAACACGACATGTTTTGATGCAGCCATTCCAAAGTTCGCATTAACCGCGAGGTTATAATGCACTTAAGAGTATATGGTTTGACCGTATTCACAAACAGCCCCAGAGAATGGACTCTGAGAGCTGCAGAGGGGCCCTGCTCAGGCAGAGGCACCCTCTCGCATAGAAACTAAGCACCCTGCCCTCAGGATTGATAGGGCCTGCCTTAGGGGTGACTGATAGGTTTAAATGTGTGTGCAGGGGAGATATAGGGAACCTATATCTCAGTGAGGAGTGCTAGCACCTCCTCACCCAGGCTGCAGTAGCAGGCCTGTGGTGTCAGATTTAGTCTGCTTCCCAGGGGTGGCATAATACCTACTTCAGCCCCTGGTAGGCCTGTGAAGTACCTATGCCCTTGGTACCTAAGGTACCATATACTAGGGACTCATAAGGTACCACAGTATCCAATCACTAGTGCACCTAGAGTGCACTCCAAGTCGTTTAGAGAGAACAGAGAGGCTGGGGCCCTGATTGGCAGGGTCCCAGCCAGACTATAGCCAGAAACCAGTGTAAACATCAGAAAAAAAGTGGGGGCAACATAAGAGGCAGATCCTACTCTCCTACATCAAGCAACACAAGAAAACTGTCACTCACATCCGAGTCACCAGCAAATTGGACTATGGAAACACCCTCTACGCTGGGATCACCAAGAAACTCAAAGAAGACTCCAGATCATCCAGAACACGTCAGCCACACACATCCTCAACCTCTCACACAGAAGTCAAATTACACAACATCTCAGGAAACTACACTGGCTTCCATTACACAAATGCGCTGAATTCAAACTTCTCATACACACATTCAAGGCATTCCACTTCTCAGTCCCCACCTACCTGAACAGTCTCATTGCCATCCACCAACCATCGAGACACCTCTGTACCACAGGATGCCTACTCGTCAACATCCCATGCATACACAGAACCAGATCAGGAGGAAGAGTGTTCTCTTACATTGCTCCTAAAGTATGGAAGCTGAAGACCTGGCTTTTCGATTAACCAACCCACCATAGGTAGGGCTAGGCATGCACACCTACTCAGTGCCATTATATCCTCACAGGTGATTGTGTGCTTTATAAATACACATAACATGTTCCAGGCTCTCATTGTCGCGCTTGTCACTGTGGAGAAATCTAGCCCCCCAGTTCTGTGTTTCTTGGGAAGACATACTGTTTTCTAAATTAGTGTGGCAGCAATGATTTGGTCTATGAAGCACCTGTGTTTCTTGCTATCCTCACAATGCCACTCCACTATGTATTGATTGTGCTGCATTGTAATAATGCAAGAGCTTCAGGACATTACATTTGTATGGCTGCTGGTCTGAGTTGCTTCCCAGCCCATATGAAGTCATTAAATATCTTTTGGATGACATGTAAGGTGCCTATTGGTTGCTGAAGCAGAAGTGTTTGCAACAAATATAGAAGTCACAATAGTGCTGTCATCATTACTGCTGCAGTACACCCTAGCCAGGTAAGGCCAGCTCCGTGCCAGCTCTGAAAATCTGCTTTCAGTTGCCTCAATAGGATCACATAGTTCTTGTGCTTCCATTTTTAATCCCAGGTATGGAATACTGTCTGTCACCCATTGTAGTAAGAGCAGGGACTGTAGTCTTGCCCTTGTTATCAATGCAGGGATAAACTGAGTAATTGGGATTTTTGAATTTTAATTTTGGAGCTGGAGACTTTCCCAAAAAGCCTCAATACTTTCATCACTACTGGGATGGAGTGCTCTGGGCTCGCATTAAAATCACATTGTCAGCATAAATGCAGAGTTTATGCTCTGTGCATCCAATTGTTACCCACTTAATAGTTTGATTTTGCTTGATGGTTATTGCCATGGGTTCCATATACAGCACGAATAGGAGGTGGACAATGATTTACTTTTCTGCAGAATAAAGTCCAAATTTAGCAGCCAGGCATTTTGTGGCTGGAGCATCTCTGCCTGGGTCACCTGTGTAGACTACCATAATCATCAGCTCATCAGGAGGTCACAATACCTGGTAAGCACATTAATCGTTGAGAGTTCTGTGAATAGAAGAGTATGTCTGTCATGTGGCCTATATTGTTAGTGATTTGATGTTGTGTGTGTGGGCAAGAGCTGTGCCCTTGTCCTGCTTAGTTGTTGTGCCAATACATAAACTTAATCACCTCTGTTACTTTCAACTGCCTTTATCCTTTATATGCACCTTCTCTCAGGTACACTTTGTTCCTCTTGAGATAAGCTCCTTTGTTTCACGTGTGCCTCTTTGTGCATACATATCTTTTAGACCTTTCAGCCCTAGGGTGTCTTCCTCCAAAGTTTTTGCCTAGTTCTCTCCTGTTTGCTGAAATTTGTTTTTGTTGTCTTTAGGGCTGTCTCCACTTAACCGCTTCCAACCAGTGCTAAAGTGCTTGTGCTCACTTCTTAAAGCATGGTCACATTGGCCTACACCTGATTGCCACATTAAATGTACTTATAATGCAGTAGTGAAGTGGTACCTCATGTACCCAAGGCCTGTAAATTAAATGCTACTAGTTGGCCTGCAGCGCTTATTGTATAACCCACTTAAGAAGCCTTTTGAAACAATTCTCCGCTCTGCCATTGGATCCTGTATGCAGTTTTAAACTGCCAATGCGACCTGACAAAATAATCCCTTTGCCAGGCCTAAACCTCCCTTTCTAATACATGTAAGGCACCCCTAAGGTAGTCCCTAACAGCCCATAGGGGCAGGGTGCATTATATTTAAAGAGGTGGACATGTACATTTACGTTTTACATGCCCTGGTAGTGAAAAACCTCTACATTCATTTTTAACTACTGTGAGGCCTACCTGTCCCATAGGATAACATTGAGTTACTGTATTACATTTAATAAGTGACAACCTTTGCTTGGGAACAGGTGAACATGTCATGTGTTGGTCTCTAAATAATTGTAATTTAAAATCCTCATTAATGGTTAAGCCTGAGTGACTCCAAGGGCTAGTTGGCTGGTCTCCTGTTCTGATCTACAGGGACACACAAAAGCTCCAACAACCTGAACCCTGCACCATGATCCTGCCTAAAGTGAGTTCTCCAAGTGATGCCCCCCCCCCCCCAGCCTGGACCCTTTGAAATGGTGCTAAAGGTGCCCAAACAACCTCAAAACCAAACATGGGACTTAGAACATTTTCAGCCGAAAAGTTCCCTTAGAACCTAGGAGACTGGGACCTACTTGCTTGCCAATCCACTCAAGGTGCGTCGCCGGTCGGTCTGACTTAGCAGTAGCGCTCAGTCCGAAAGTAAGCAGAGACCGGGCCTTATCCACCTCGTGTATCCAAACCGTGCTCCATCGTGTATGGTTATAGCTTTTGACTTTGCTGAGGTCTCACGTGACTAGATGTCCGCGGTTGACGCTTTGATTTTTAGGTGCTAGTTTTAACTAAACTAGTAAAAATTCATAGCTCGACTTCTACTGATTGTTTTTTTGTCATTTTGGTGTCAAATGATTTTTCTAAATTTTACTCTTTTTCCAAATTGGTGTGGGATTTTTCTTGTGTTGTGTTTCCACTTTATTACTGTTTGAGTGCTGCATAAATACTTGACACTTTGCCTCTAAGTTAAGCCTTACTGCTTTTGTGCCAAGCTACCAGAGGGCTAAGAATAGGTTAGTTTAGTGACATTTTGTGGTTCACCCTGACAGGGATTGTGGTTGTTGCTTGAGGAATGATCACATCGCCCTCAACCAAAACCCAATTTCTAGCAATACCTGCCTGGTAGCATGACCCAATAAGATGGTTTCTGCAGCTTCCTTTTAAATCTTTGAGCAGCAAATGCCACAGATTTTGGTAGCTTGCATATTTTTCCCTCTTGCATAGTCAACATTGCATGTCTTAAATGCACATTGCCTTGAATGTAGTGTACAGTGACCCAACATTGCTGCACGCAGAGGAACTACATAGAAGGATAATTGGTAATAAACTGTTTCTCTTAAAAAGTAAACCCCTGTCCACAGCAATTATTTATTCTTAGCCCAACAAATGCCAATGGGTCATTGACATAGCAAAAAGTATTTTTTTTATTACTAGCTCTCCTTCTCCAGAAAGGTATAAATGTCCCTAGCAGTGGTCTAGATATCCCTCCACCTACACCAGTTATTTAAATACCTATGGTTTTTGGTCACATGTGACTGATTCACTGCTATTACCCTAGTCTATCCTAAAAGTCCTGCGACCCCAACGTGTGATAGTCCATCTGCTTTCCTGAGGTTTGCTTCTGCCTTTCTATCATTTTATATGTCTGTTTCCACTCCTTGCATCTCTTTGCTGGATACTGGGGTGGAAAATAAATACTTTTCTTTTGATTGTTTTTTCACTGCAATTCAGGATGTCATCAGATTTAAGCCCTAATTAAAGCCATGTTAGGAGTGTCAAAAGATAACTGGTGGCACAGGGTTTTCATTAGATTGTATACAATTTGCCACACTTTTGTGTACACCTTTTACCACCCCTACAACTAACATATCTTAATGAAACATGGGGGTCTTCAGGTCATATTGAACAGAAATGTTCATATTGAACATTTTTGTCTATTTGACTATGATGTTTGTCAGAGCTACTGAATTTGTTGCACCCCAGCTTTAAATTTGTGTTGTGCTTAGTAAGGACAAGACACCACTATCCTTATTAAGCACAACCTTTCTCCTATAATGATTTTGAGACATAAAGAGGCCAGGGCATTTTCTACCAAACAAGTCGATGGGTGATCAAAACCAGAATGCATGACAATTATTTTAGAAGTAAATGTTATCCTCTTTTAGCCACATCTTACTAAATATCTCAATGTAAGCTTAAAAGAATGAGACATTTGAATCCATAAAATAACTGTCTATAATTCCTCATTAAACTCAGTCACATAACTAAAAACCCTAAACCTTTGAACCTTTCTTTTATTGTGCCTTTCAAACCTTGTAATCTTTCTTCAAATTAAATATATCATTGTGTATATTTGGTTACCTAAGTGTCCTTAAGAAATGTATGCTTGATACTATTCATAACAATCCGGGCTCACCTGTAGCACAGTGAATTGAGGCTGTAATGCGGCTTCTGACAATAGCCCTAATGTACCACCGATCCTGATCTCCACTCCTTTTCCCATCACCCAGTTCTGTTTTAAAAGAAATGTCTGTCACCTAACTTGATTAAATATAAGGTGCTCTAGTAAAATACCTTGGCACATGTAGGGATACTTGTTCATGTTATAATGTAGCTAGCCAAAGACACAGTATCTACATGCAATTCAAGGTGCTTAACACCAGTTAAGTTGGACATGTTTAGATGATTCACAATTCTTTAATGATACACCTTTCACAGAGGGCACCTAATTTAGCACTGGATAGGCATGCCATATTAGAAAATTAAGAGTGATAAATGCACCTTTGACCAATACTCTCAGGAACTGTAAGATATGGAAATAATATAAAAATGAAAGTAAAGAAATTCATTCAATTAACAGCAATGAGTTTATGAAATTTCCTAGATCCATTGCATATATTATATAAGTAGAGGTATCATGAAAAGTCCTTAAGTTACCCTTTCATGTAAATATCATGAATATTTGGGGATCAGATAGGGAAATTCATATATCTGTCAAGAAGGCATTATTTACTCTTTGGCCTTTAATTTGTATTCTCACTTACTTTGACTTGGATTTTGTCTGAGCGTGACATTAATAAATATGTATTGGCAAGTGTAAAATATGAAAGACCTGCTTAAGGACAGGATGAATTAAGGTACTGTGGAGTAGAAGCAAACGACCATTTCCAGCTTCCAGCATTGTTCATGATTTTATGTTGTTCCTCCTTTATAAATGCTGTCAGGGAATCTGGAGCAGCTTGAGCCACCTAGCATTACCTGTACAGAAAGGCAGGTATTGCCATAGCACCTTTGTAATGTATGCACTCCTGTAGGCAAGCACAGAATTAGCAATGTATTTGCATTAAACCTGCAGATTTCTCAGCCAAGGTGATAACAGTACACTTCTTGCCCTCTTAGACTGGTCTCCATGACACTTCATGATAAAACAGATGGTTGAAGAAATCAATCTTTAGGAAATTCCCCTTTTTGTATCATCTCTTCAGGCTTTTTTCCTTTTATAATACTGGATTACTGGCATATTGTGGGCTTTAAGCACTGGGGCACTGCTGTGCAGCCTACTAGTGAATGTTCATTGACCCCTAAACATGGTGAGAGATTGAGTGACCCCGATTGGGCTTGTTTAACATTTAGGTAATACTACAGGACAACTGTGTGGAAATATTGCTAGTGACAAGAAAGTTAGATGTCAGACATGAGCTCCAGTGTAGCACACAGATGAGTGACTTTAAAGGCTTAACTTCGGCATGTCAATGGAGCCCTGAATGACTGTGGGCAATGCTGTAGCAGACACATGCCAAAGAACACTATGACATTAGTTAAGTCACCTTTTAGTTGTACATTGAGGCTGGCAATGTCTGTATGCATACTATTCAAAACTAGGACATGCCTAATACAGAGACAGAGCGGGGGTATTGTTAAGCACAGGGTATATGGTGGCGCTAGCCCAATAACGTGAGTATCGCAGATAATAATATTCAAAGCGGTGCAACAGGTTGAGGGAAAAACCCCTAAGCCCTCAATGATGGACAGAAGTCCGTATTACACAAATGATAACAAGTCCTGTGCACACGCAGATAGGTTTTAACAACACATAAAATATTCGTTGTTTAACAAAAGACAACAGTAGATTCTTTTCTTCAAATGTTGGTTTAATGTATGTTGCTTCACAGGCCAGCCAACACGTGTTTCGTCACTGGGTGTATAACCCTAGACTTCTTCAGGGCTGGAATTAAGTAAAAAATCGACTCGTGTCACAGTATATTAAAGAAATTGTTACAGAATATATGTCTCATAAGAGTATGACATATAGATCGAAAGTGACGATTCATGTTAAACCAATTGCAGTCCAGGTGGGAACAGTAGTGGCCAGAAAAGAGGGATATGCCAATTGTAAAAGGATGTGCCCATCATAGTTGAAGCCAACTACAACAGGAACTCAGCATGGAGTGTAGTCCAAAGCATAAACTTGAATGGTTGCATGCCGACCGCTCGGTGTAGAAGTGTGTATGTTTATCAAGTTAGACCTAGGTACATGGTCAGAAGTGAGTGATGGTGAAATGTGTCCATAATAGCTACTATTTTATGGTGTAGGAAGGGGAGGAACAGAAATATTGCATGTGAGTATGTGTTCGTCATTTTGCTTTCACCTGGCACGCGTGCCTAGTACCTGTGAGGAGTGAACAAGTCTAACCCTCGATTGTGCTTCGTATTAAAAATGTGCATACCTTATGTCTATGGTAGTCACATATCAGACCTGTAACACAATACCGAATAATCGAATTAGATTATGTCCTAGTTTACTCTATATCCGCAAGACGTATAACTAGTAGTACCACATATAAAACTCAAATTTGAGGCTCACCTTCCAGCTGGTGATAATTCCGACCCAGCGGGTCCTAAAAGGCCACTTTTAAAACTTGCACGTCCTAGACACGGATCTGTATAATAATAAATCACCATGAGCATGGTATCCTTGAATATTGACAAGATCAATAGGGTTAACATACTGAGGCATTAACGAATATCTTACAGTTGTGTGTCAAAACTGCATACATATTCTTACCTGTTGTAACTGGTAAGTTCAGGCCAGAACAACGTTTTCACAGATAAATTAGGCTGTATATGCCAAGACAAGTATAAGTCCAGAATGTCTATATTTATGTCCCAGTATTGCCAAAGGGGAAACGCGGCTCCGTTCACCGCAAACCAGCTGAAAATAAAATCACAATGAATATGTTCAAGCGGACGTTTAATTCCCTTTCAGACGCTAGTTACCATCCATGTATAATATCTATCTTCCTAGCTCTCAAGTCTTAAGCTTACCCTCAGGCGAGTGCGCCCCGTGGCTCCTCTCTCCGGCACCGTATGAACCGAAGTAAACAGCGTGCTCTAACCCGGAAGTATTTATCACTCACCATGTTCTAAAAAAGCTAGAGCGCAAACCTCCTATCTGACGTGCTTGTTATCTAACGTGCACACGTAATCACCTGCGTATTCAAAGCCGGAAACATGCAAACAGTGTGGTACAATTAGTGAATTAAGAAAACTCCTATGTTGTGAGGCGAGACCACTAAAGTACACAATGCATTTAAATAGCGACACCATATTAGTAGTGATCCATAGAGCAAAGGATTAGAAAAAAGAAGAAAAGAGTGGAAGGGGGGGCCAGGAATGGCCCCAAGGGGGTATTTACATAGTGATAGTATTGAGTCATTTTCATTGCCAAATACAGTTACAAAAGGCATTATTCAGTTGCTTACAATTGAAATGCGTGACAAATACACATTTGATATCCTTCTGTAATGGGAAGAGTATTCATGATGTGTGACATATTGACACACAAGGGCATAAAAATAAAACGGGACAGAAAATTCACATCACAATTTTGTAATACATTCAAGAAAAGGACATCAAACTATTAAGAAATGATCCACATACCGGTTTTGACTGTCATAACACGGCAAATGCATTGTGTGACCCGAATATGTGGTATGGTGCCATTAGGTACTAATTAAGTGAGGGGCTTTCCATAACCCAATCAGAGACGACATGTTGAAACAGAAATATATAGACAAAAAAGGGAGAAGCTCCTCTATTCGTAGTACATATTAGAATCAAAGCAGAATTAACTGTAAATACAAAGAATAGCCTGATAAGATATACACATTATTTGTAACGCAATCTACAGTTCCTAATCGCCCAAGAAATAGTGCATTTCCCGATCACTATTGAAACCCAGTTCAAAGGATTTAAGACGCATAATCCAAAGGGCTTCAGAGCGTCTCAGTCGTAGCTCTCTGTTACCACCCCTCGGACTAGGTGTGGTGATGTCAATTCCATAAAATAGGAACCTTTTGTGTACACCTTGAGAGGGACATTCCCATATGTGTGTGGCCATGGGGTATCTGGAGTCTTGCTGTTTCAGGGCCCTAGCGTGTTCGCCAATCCTGTCTTTGAGCGCCCTAATTGTGCTGCCCACATATTTCCCACCACAGGAGCATTCGAGTACATACACCACATATTTGGAGTGACAGTTGATGTTATGTCGGATTTCATATGTCTTGTCAGGGCCGCTGAAACTTGTCTTCCCATCAGAGGCCCACCTGCATATACCACATGAATTACACTTGTAAAAGCCTAGAGTACGTGCAGTCATCCACGATTCTTTAGGAGTCGTTCGCGGATAGCTTGGACTTAGTCTGGTCCTTAACGTTCTGCCCCTTCTGTAGGTAATTTGTGGATTTCTACCAATATGTTCCACTAAAGCTGAATCATTAGTCAGCAAGTTCCAGTGTTTGTTCAAGCTCTTGGATAATGCCCCACTGTAGTCATTAAATTCAGTGATCAGTCTCAATGTGTTTGCGTTCGTGTTGCGACTTTTGTCACGTATCGTTTCTTCTCGCTGTGTGTGTCTAATTCTGGTTTCAGCTTTGATCAGGTTCTCATGTGTGTAACATCTATGTTTAAATCTGGTTGTCATAGTCGAAAGGCAACTCTCAAATTCCTGATCTGTGCTACAGTTCCTTCGGGCTCTGGTGAATTCACCATAGGGGATGGCACGAATCTGGTGTGGGGGATGGGCGCTATGGGCATGAAGAATCGAATTGCATGCAGTGTCTTTGCGAAAAGACGGGTCTGTAAATTATTATGTCTGATAAAAATTTCAATATCCAAGAAAGTGATGCTAGAGTTGCTCTTATGATGTGTAAAGCGCATGTCATATGTGTTTGTGTTCAGATAAGTGCAGAAGTTGTCTAGTTTATCCTGGGATCCTGACCATATAAGGAGGCAGTCATCAATATATCGTCCCCAAAAGATAATTGAGTCATTAAAACAGACGCCCTTCTGACCCCAAATCCAATCTTCTTCCAAACGACCCATATACAGGTTTGCAAAACTTGGTGAAAATTTTGAACCCATAGCTACACCTCTCTTCTGCTTGTACCAGTCCCTCTCAAATAGAAAAAGTTGTTATGAAGAATCAGATTCATCATAGCTACAAGTATGTTAGTGTGCTGCCATTGAGAGGCAGGTCTTTTGTTCAGAAAGTGTGATACTGCTTGCATGCCCAGATCTGGTTTAATACTTGTATAGAGCGAAACCACATCTAGGGTCACGAGGGTCATGTTATCCTCCCATGTGAAGTCAGCCAACATGTTGAGTACATGCTTGGTGTCTCTTATATATGATGGAAGATTACGGACCAGTGGTCCTAGAAAAAGATCCACATATTCTGCCAAACGTTCAGTAGGACCCCCTATTCCTGAAACAATTGGTCTTCCAGGGGGGAATGGTAAATGTTTATGGACTTTAGGAAGTGTGTATAAGCACGGGTAGGAGGGTCGGTACACTTTCATGTATGTGTGCTCATTTTCATCAATGAGCCCTGCGCTGTGCCATTCACTCAGATTCTTGTTGATCTCTAAAGATAAGGGGCCAATTGGATTCGATGTGAGACGTTCATAACACTCTGTGTCATGTAGTTGTGTGAGTATCTCATGATTATAATCTACTCTGTTCATCAAAACCACGTTGCCCCCTTTATCAGCCTCTCTAATGATTATGTCGTTCTCACTAGATAATTTCTTAAGAGCTGTCCTCTCGCCTGGACAGAGATTGTCAATGTGTCTCGTCTTGTTCCTGGTTCTTTTGTCATAAAATTTGTCCAGATCTCCCAGAACCAGATTGTAAAATATGTCTATAGTGTTTCCACTAATCAATGTTGGTGTCCATCTAGATCTAGTTTTTAAACCACTGGTAATCGTATAGTCAGCAACATACATTAAACCAACATTTGAAGAAAAGAATCTACTGTTGTCTTTTGTTAAACAACGAATATTTTATGTGTTGTTAAAACCTATCTGCGTGTGCACAGGACTTGTTATCATTAGGACATGCCTAATATTTAGACTAGAATGGCAGTGAAGAGCTTACTGCATAAAACCTATTAGCTTTTTTGTATGGGAAAAATCTACTACAGTAGCTACAGAAATCTTCCAGTAACCATTCAAAACTTTGCTAATCTACAACTCTTTTAAAGGTCATGTCTGAAAAAGTCCTTTCTACCTTGCAAGTCTGAGATCAGCATTGGCCAATCAGCCTATGGTTCTTCCTGTAAACTTAAGAGATTTGGGTGGATAATAATCCATGGATAATGAGTACTCCTGTGGTCCCCTTACCAGTCTTTGTAAGACTCTAAGAGAACTACTGTAGTTTTAGAAATAATTGTCTTCAGCACGTCAAACCTGCATTACACAACCAGGACCACATGTCCTGCTTCATGATCTCTTTTATATCAGTTCCTTACTGGCAGTAGCGGCCAGTGTTGTGACAAGTGGCAGGGTGGGTGGGCGGGCAGGGGGATGAGAGGGCGCATAGGGGCCACGAAGGGAGGGGGCAAAATATATATATGTATATTTTTTTACTTACCTTCAGTCAGCCGCGTTGCGCTCCTCTGCTCCTCTTCTTCACCACAGGCTCCCAGAATGCCCTGTGGCTAAACCTGAAGCTGCTCTCACATGAGAGCAGCTTCAGCATTGGCCTGAGGGCTCTCGATTAGTGCTCCAGGACAGACTGGGAGTCTGTGCCTGCTCTCTGCCACCCCAGCAATGCAGCTGGGGTTGGAGAGAGCTTCACTGCCCATGACGGTTTGGCCGGCCTGAGAGGACCAGCCAAACCGTCATGCGCAGTGAAGGGAGTGCACTACCACTCCACTCAGTGCTGTCACCCCCCAGGCCCCGTCCCCAAGACTCGGCAGGAAAGTAGAAATAAAACGAGTGTTTTATATTTCCTTTCCTGCTGTTTTTGGGGGGTGACGCTCCTTCGCCATAGCGGAGGAGCCGCCGCTGCTTACTGGTCAGATATTGTAATCATATTGTAATCACTGTGCCAGATTCTTGTTGTTTTTTTTATTTACACTCCTTCCCCCTGGTAGTCTGAGGTGGCTTTTACTGTGTATGACTAAATAGACAGAAATGTAATATGTATTAAAAATCGAATGCAGTTGTAAACTAAAGTGAATATGTTGAATGTGCTGCGGAGGATAGGTGATTTTATAAAAGCCTAGTCATCTCTGCCTCAAAACCTGGACAGTAATAAGTCACATTCTGAGCAGGCTGTCCATACTCCAGTAGCAGTAAATAGCTCTTTGATAAGTTGTGAAATGCCATTCCTGGGAGAGAACGATAGGCTTGGCCTGCCAACAGGAATGACTTAATTACATGCCAGCCACAATGAATTGTCTGGAACCTTGAGCAATAGACTGTTAATGGTAAAGTCTTAGGGGTACTGTAATTTTGCTCAGCTTGCAGCCAACCTGCGTCTTCTTCTGAAGGGGAGGGGGGTTCATGGCATTAGAACCAACCAGCATTGGTTCGCCAGAGGAGTTTCCCCTCATTGCCATAGGAGAGAAGCACTTCCATTTTGGAAGATAAACACAAAAGGATTTTCTGGGGTTGTTTTACATGTCGCCATGAAGGGGTGCTGTAAAAGAGATTTCTGTAGAGTTTGAGAATTTTCTCAAAAACTCTGCCGGTGGGACTGCCTCCCTGAAGGCTTGCTTGTCTGAGGTAGCTCAATGGATGGACCTCAATTGCCTGAAATTAAATGCAGATAATACTGAGGTCATTATCCTGGGCAAGCAGCCTTCAATTTGGTCTCCTGACTGGTGGCCAGCATCACTTGGCTCTTTTACATCACCAAGCCTATGTTTAAAAACCTAGGCATTTGGTTTGATGAAAATCTCACCTTTGACAGCCAAATCACAGCCTTGGCAGGCAAGTGCTTTGGGATCCTTAAATCTCTCAAGAACACCATCAGTCTCCTACCTGTAACTGCCCAGAAGACAGTAATCCAAGCACTAGTTAACTCTCGGCTGGATTACTGTAACATCTCATATCTGGGAATCCCACAGTCTCTGCTCAAGAGACTCCAACGTGTCCAGAACTCTGGGCTCTGCTTTTGTTAAATCTCCCTATGCAGGTATTCATGGGCTCAGTGCTCTGCAAACTCCACTGGCTTCCAGTGAAGAAATGTCTAGCCTTTAAAGTCCTATGCTACTGTTACCACATTTTTAGGAAGTCAGGTGTGGCTTATTTGCACCCACTTATTAGACCCTACTTTCCCTTGAGACATCTCAGGTCTTCTGAGGCCTTGCTAGCGGAGGTTCCCAGAGTGAAGAAAGTTTGCACTGGGGGAATTCTTTTAGCTCCCTTACTTCTAAGCTATGGAACTGTCTTCTGCTTCAGCTGAGGCTTTCAAAGACAGAACTTCTGTTCCGGACAGCTTAAAAACCTGCCTCTTTAGACAGGCTGTCCCTGTGCTTTGTGGGCTCATTAGTTAGGCTGTGCTTCCTACATGGGCTTTTGCGTTTTCTTCTGGGCTTGGACCTATCAACACTGGGACACTCCTGTTAGAGTAGCTATGTGCTTTATTAGCCTTTCTCATTCATCCATTCATTCATCCCTGAATTGGATTAGGAGTTATAACCAATCACTGACCAAGAAACATTTCCCACCACCTTAAAGAACTTTGTCTGGACATGCTCTCCGTTGAACCCAGGGACTGAAAGTGATTGTCAATGGTCAAACCATCTGGCTCCTGTAGTTCTATGGACATAATGGTCGTGTAGATGGATCCCCTGTAGAAGAACCTGCTGACTAAGTCAAGAGTAAACTAGACTGGACTTTTCTGGAACCCTTACTCAAATAAGTGATTGAGCTTACCTCTCACTGTCATCTGTGACCTGGTGTCCTGGAGGCATTCCCTAGCAGCATGGGAGCCTTAGGAGACGCCAGGGAGAATATATGCAGTATCTGGAAAGAGTTTGGCATCTTGAGGACCAGGCACCCAGAAACAAATGTGGCCCCAGTGGCACAGGCCTGCCATTTTGAGCTGCTTGCCATTTTTGGCTGTACTTTGGATGTTATGTGAAGACTGCTGAAATCAAGTATCAGACCTTGTGAAGATCTTGTCACCTATTGCATCCTGGCTTGCCCCATTGGAGGACTTTGCAGTCTGAAATTGCGCCCAGATAAGAAGAAAAATAAAGAGAGCCAGATATGGCAGCAAGTTGATCCCAGCAAGGAGTGGACTTTGGTGGCTATATTTTTTAAGATTGCCCTGCTCTCCACATTTAGCATCAAACCTCAAGGCTTCAGCAAGACCCTGAAAATTGAGTATGCAACTTCATAAGAATCTTGTTGGCTATAGTGTCCTGCCTTGCCCTGATGTGAGGGCGTTTGGAACTCCGTAAAAAAAGAATTAGGGCCAGATTTATTATTTGGCATACGAAGTAATCACCGGGTGATGGTATGACCATGTATTATATGGGATAAAGTACCCCCTGTCATACATGATATGGATATTGCAAGTCACGTCGGAGTTCATAACTTTATAAAGGAATTTGGGTTTCAGCCTCGTTCCTTTATATGGGCATGGAACTTCTCAGTGACTTGCGATATCCTTATAATGTATGGCATGGTGTACTTTATCCCATATATCATGGTTGAACATTTGTGCCATTTATAATAAAGATTTTCTTTAAACTGGCCATCTGCTCACTGCGAATTGAACTATGACCATACCAAATTTACTTGTTAGCAATGGAAAGTAAGACTAAAACAGCAAAATAAGATGCTGGTAGCCCTCAAAGTGAACACTTCCCAGACATCCCAGTGTCCTTTGAGGCCCTTTCAGGTCCTCGCAGGTAGTATTAAAGCCCTTATTAATTGCTAATGTTCAGCATAGTACAACATCAGAGAGGTGAATTATTTGAAGAACGGGTAATATTTGTATACATATTACAGAAACAAATATGCAATGAAATGTGTTTTGGATAATGTCCCTATATCAAATATTTATAGTTGTGGATATAAAGCTAACTACTCTACGCAGCACAAATATTCCTGAAAATTAGACAGATAAATATCATCCGTCGAAGAAGAGAAGATGCTAAGACAGTTGCAAACAACGTTTTCCGCCGTGTCCTTTCTGTGCTCCTGTTTGTAGAGTCATGTTGCTAACTTATTGGCCTGTTTATTGAGCTATTGTGGATTTCAGGAAAATATTCTCAGATTTCCTACTCGTTTTTAGGTCGAGCCTCGATTAGCGCGCAAGCGCTGCTCTGGCGAGACTTTAAGTTAGGGGGTTTCGAAAGCTGACCAGACGCTCGTGCGTCATGGCCTTTTCCCTGCGGTTACGCGCGCGGCAGACATCTGTTTCCAATTATCGTGCCCAGACGCAGGCGCGATAATTGGAAACACATGCCGGCCGTGCGGGCAAAGGCCATGACGCACGAGCGTCTGGTCAGCTCAGCAGGCTGCCGCGCTCGCTCGCGCCCGCTCCTCTCTGACGCTGCCGTCTCTGCTCTGCTGTCCAGCGCTTCACTTGTCTTTTAATTGTTGGTGGCACAAAAGGTTAGTTAAATTCTGCAAATATAATTTTGCTGCAGATTGTTAATTTTCTTTTCCGTCACTGTCTTATTCCTACAAAGCCTCCGTATCGTGTTTCGGTTCAAAGCCTGTCCGTCTCTCGCCGTCTCTTTTCTCTTTCCTTTTCTTGTTTATCAAGTTTCTTTACTGGACCCTGGTCACTCAAGACTACACGTGGTCTAGACTAGCAAGAAACATTTTTTTCAGAAAGGTTCTTCGCTAGAAAGTCAGTGGGGCTGAGGGTGAGGCAGTCACATGGCTGGTTTAGACTTAGCATGTTTATTGAGTCTGTGATCTTGCATGGAGGACATCGTTTTTAGTGCTGTGGACAAGTACAGGCCAACACTTCAATAGCATCAGAGCCATCTACCACCCCTTTTTATGATGTATGTCACCGAGATGAATGCAACAAAACGTATAGCAATTAGCATTTTTGCACGTTTTGATACACGTAGCAATATGCCTTTGTTTCTGAATAATTATCGTGGAGCCCTGTTTTAAAAGGCATTGAAAAGGAAGGTTTATTGCATTTGCCCCACACAAACCTTATGATGTCTTGATTTCTACTCCTCTCATTCTGATTTCCACATTATCTTTTGCAAACTTCTGTTCTGTTTCCACTGCCATGAAGTCGACGCAGATGTTTATAAGAGTGATTCTTTGATGTCAATTTGGAAAAGTTGTGAGCAACATACTTCTTAACTCGATGATCAAGGGGAATCAAAACACAGCTTTATTACAAGACAGGAGGTTCTATTCTTGTTGTTTTATTATCGTAGACCATAATTCAGAGTAACAGTATATTTGATTCTGCTCCACCCGGGAGGAACTAGAAACACAGAACAAGCATTGGCATAGCAAATAGGTCTCGCTTTTGGGACCTTCTAAATGTTTACCCATGCAACAGTTGATGTTGTTGCAACAAGGATATTGTGCTGCATAACTAAATACTTATAAGGTCCCAAAATCGAGACCTATTGGCTATGCCAATGCTTGTTTTGAATGAAGTGAAGAAGAAAATTATTTTTTCATAATTTTTCCTAAAAGCGATGGTTTCCAGATTTTCCAATTCTTCCTTTTGAACCAAGACGACTATTCTGTTTTATCCGTAGTCCTGCTTGTTCTCTTTAGACAAACTATTTCTGAATAAGACCTAAGTATTTCCTACTAATCCTTGGATCAGATCGTTTAATCCTGTTTTTATAATTGACACTGTGGGTCACCCGGCCCACTTCCTTACTGTCTTGAAAACATCCACACACAATAGTCAGTTATTGATAGCGTCAATCAAACAATCAGTGGAGGAGTTTTATATAGCGCAAACTAGACCCGAAGGCATCGGAGCTCTTTACATGAGCACCAGTTGGGTTACACAAGGACGCATTCACAGGATGTTGAGCGTCGTTGCCGAGACTCGAAGCGGATTCCCCAGCTTCGAGGTCGACAGCTCTAGCCGCTAGGTCACTTCCTCTCCCTTGAGTTTCTTTCTGAAGCCCCCTAGGGACGGTGCGTTAAAGTTTCCTTCTATAGGATTCCCAAACACCCGCCGTGCAAAAATACCTATTAACTGTTCTGTTGATTATAAAATGGTTCCTAATAACTATTAAATTAATTTTTTCTAGCTAAAGCCATTACCCCTAGTTGAGTGGGTAATATTCTTCTCGTTCATCTCTTCTCTTTTGTGCAATTTTATACAGTGGTGCTCATCTCACGTGAGCTTTTCTGAAGTGTCACTATATTTATTCTCAGTCTGCAGTACTTTAATTCGTTTTGTTATCCTAGTCTATACCTTCTCAAGTTTCTAAATATAGTTATTTGCATAATGACGACCAAAACAACTCCTATGTTATTCTCCATTTTGCAGGGCACAAATAGTGTACATGTGCAATTTGCGAAACCTGCCGCAAATTACAAGAACAAATTTTCACATTTTGTGCCCTCATTGTAGCTTGCTTTGGGTGCAAGGTGTAGTTTGCCATCCCTCATTGGAATCAGGGCCTAAAGGTACTTAATGTTTTTCTGAAACTAAATCTAGGCCAAATGAGGCTGTTTTGTAGGATTGAGGTCTACATTACATTTCAAATGGTGGTGTGTTCTCAATACTTTGCATATATGCAGATGCACTGAATGTAATACACTATTGCCGTTGATGAGTGTTGAACATAGATAGGCCATGATTCAGAAGTGGGTCATGATGCCCCTTCGGCCCCTGAACAGTGGTAAAAAATAACATTACACTCAGCAGAGCTTCATGTATGCATTTATGCCATGCTAATTATTGGTGTGCAGTAGCTATAAACAAAAGGTGTGTGACTATATCCAGAGCACATAGGGTTAAATCCCTGTATTACTAACAAATTATTCTAAAATGAAATGTGAGAGACATGCATTATTTTCTCACACCAGTTGAGTTGTGCTGTGGTAATAATGTGGAATTTGACCTTTATACTGTATTAATGACCAGGTGAAAATGTGTTAACTTAGAATGCTTGCTCCAAATAAAGTGGTTTTTGAACACGTTTATTTTTCGCTAGGGTGGCATAAAACACTGTTTTATGCATTCATAGTGCAGTGATAAGTCATTAAATGACACTGTGGAAAGTGACAAGGAATTAAAATCACTGTTTAATAAAAGCTAGCATTTAAGCAGGGAGACTTTGTTTTTTTTTGTTTTTTCTGGAAGTGGAACAATGTTGAGGCAATTGTGAAGGTGTGCTGCAGGACAAGCAGATCATCAGTTTGTCAGGGAAGATAAATGTGGACAGCCTAGCTGCAATGAACATGTTTAGCCTGGAGCTAATGAGTCCAAGTGGAAGGTGAAGACAGTATTCAGTATACGTCACTGGCCCAGGCAGTGGAGCGCACACAAGTGCGGCCAAGTGCGTATGACCTTCATGTACGCATCACTGGAAACAAATGACACCTTTCACAGGCATGTATACTAACTTTTGAAAGTGGACAAAGAGAAATAGAGAATGTAAGAAAAAGGGGCAGTCCAGCTAATAAGTGTATGAAACCCAGTTCATATAGTAGAAACTTGCCTGGAAACCTTTCTGGAAAGCAGTGCATGCATAATTTGGTTTTGACAGGTCTAACCATTACTCACTAGATCTATGTTAAAATTATGTGTTTCTAATGTATACAGTTCTGATGATGTTTCTTTGAATTTTTATAAGTTGAGAGAAGGCACAATGGTTCTAAACCCGCTTCCCATAAACCTGTTGAAAACGTGTTCCTGTTGGTTTACTCTGAGCTATAGCGAGTTCTGACGTTTTCAAAATTCAAAAACACTTCCAGGAATAGTACTGGGAAGATGTCACTGCTGCGATTATCAGAGGCACACCTGGTGGCCCCCAAACTTGGACCTACACCCTTGCCAACTGACCACACCCACAACCTTGGCATCATCCTGGACAGCAAACTCACCATGAAGCACCAGATCAACACAGTCTCATCCGCCTCCTTCCACACCCTCCACATGCTCTGGAAAATCTTCAGATGGGCTCCTATTTAACACTAGGAAAACTTTCACGTGAGCCCTCATCACCAGCCGACTGGACTATGGCAACACACTCTACGCTGGAAACACCAACCAACTTCTCAAGACCTGGCTTTTCGATTGAGACCAGCAAGACTGCAGCTTCTGGACACCCTCAGGGGTGAATAGCTGCGCTCTACAAGTACTGATTGATAAATATTTATATATATATATCCAACCAACATTGCCTGTTGAAAGAGGGCCCGCACAGGTAGGTAAATTCAGCCAGTCTTTATTGGAGGAACAGCAAATGCCAATGCAGCGGAAACAATTTCACAGCATCTAGGTCCAGCCCGACGCGTTTCGTGCGCTGTAGCACTTCCTCATGGGCTATGGGCATTGAAGGGCAAACAACACGGCAGTTTCTTGAAGCACCTTTTCAAACAGTCATTCCCGCCCCAGTAGGCATTTGCTGTTCCTCCTTGTTTCCGCTGCATTGGCGTTTGCTTTTCCTCCAATAAAGACTGGCTGAATTTACCTACCTGTGCGGGCCCTCTTTCAACAGGCAACGTTGGTTGGATGTGTTTAGCGGCCCCGCCTGAGCCGCGAGAGGCGCCCCGCTGCTGTGTGCAGTCCCGCAGCGGTGCCAATCGACGCTGCGGCAACGGGAACAGGTGGTGCTGTTGGAGTAGCATCACAAAGCAGTACCAAGCAGCGTGAATGTTTCGCCACCCACTTGGGATTTATTTTTGATTACTGGGGCAGCAACGCGGAAACTCACATGAGGAAAACTGAATCACTACAGGTTCCATCAGGCCACTCTGGTGGCCACGCCTATTGGGGCGGGAATGACTGTTTGAAAAGGTGCTTCAAGAAACTGCAGTGTTGTTTGCCCTTCAATGCCCATAGCCCATGAGGAAGTGCTACAGCGCACGAAACGCGTCGGGCTGGACGTAGATGCTGTGAAATTGTTTCCGCTGCATTGGCATTTGCTGTTCCTCCAATAAAGACTGGCTGAATTTACCTACCTGTACGGGCCCTCTTTCAACAGGCAACGTTGGTTGGATGTGTTTAGCGGCCCCGCCTGAGCCGCGAGAGGCGCCCCGCTGCTGTGTGCAGTCCCGCTGCGGCACCAATCAACGCTGCGGCAACGGGAACAGCTGGTGCTGTTGGAGTAGCATCACGAAGCAGTACCAAGCAGCGTGAATGTTTCGCCACCCACTTGGGATTTATTTTTGATTACTGGGGCAGCAACGCGGAAACTCACATGAGGAAAACTGAATCACTACAGGTTCCATCAGGCCACTCTGGTGGCCACGCCTATTGGGGCGGGAATGACTGTTTGAAAAGGTGCTTCAAGAAACTGCTGTGTTGTTTGCCCTTCAATGCCCATAGCCCATGAGGAAGTGCTACAGCGCACGAAATGCGTCGGGCTGGACTTAGATGCTGTGAAATTGTTTCCGCTGCATTGGCATTTGCTGTTTCTCCAATAAAGACTGGCTGAATTTACCTACCTGTGCGGGCCCTCTTTCAACAGGCAACGTTGGTTGGATATATATATATATATATATATCCCACAGCTGAGCTTGCAAAGCCACGCAGTCGCCTCTCCCCTGCCTTCATGCGGCGGCGTTCCACGGCGGGACGGCGAGTCCCAAAATCTCAAAGAACCAATGCTGATCTCCTCATTCAAAGCAGCACACCGTGGACACAAATGTTGCCAAGTGATAATTTCTTTTGCTTTGGCAAACTCAACGCGTTTCGGGGATGACCCTTTGATCACGAGTGAAGTTGTTCGTGTTACAATCGTTTAAATAAACATACCATGTGATAACATAAACATAATAGACAGACTTTCCGAGTTACATCACTCGAAATCTCACCAAAATAACATAGATTGTTTCATTTCTGCAACCATTTAAATGATACTTATTGTCATTACGGAACATTTCTTTATTTAAAGTCATATTTAGACCTATTCGTAAAAGACCCTTCTCAACAAAACTTTATTGTTCATTTTGTCCACATATTACTGCCTGAGTCACCAGCCAGTAATCAATTGAATCATGCCACTCTTAATGTTGTTCGCATGATTAACATCACCTCACAGCCATCGCCATAATTTTTCGTTCTAACGTGTCAATTCTGCCCCTGTGGGCTAACCCACCTTATTTCAGTAAGATGTTTGTTCATTGTTAATTTAACACCTTGGTTCCTGCCCCAGTGGGCATATGGTTTACCACTATTGACTTGTCTAGGTAAATTGTATATAAGAAAACTTTTTAACATATCTACTACATCACTAGGTTGACTACTTTCTTATGACGTTACTTTGTTGAGATGATAGAAGAGGCTTGCAGTACAGACCACAACTCCCAAAATCTTCATAATCCGAAATGATACGTATCTCTTATCTAAACACAATAGAAACATTCATGTTACTTTTTGTACGTGAAATTAATTCCCTCAAACAATTGACACAGACAAAACGAATAAAACATACAAATTGAAAGTCGCGAGGCAGATAAAACCAGATACATAACTTGTTGCCAACACTCAATTGGCACTTTTAAAATCACATATAATCAGTAAAATTCCAGTATTCCTCTTGATAATGATAAAAGCACTGTAATACGATCTGCTGTTTCTAGACTCCAACTTGGGCAGTAGTGAGAATTTCGGGATAATACTCATACTCTGAAATTGAGAAGATCACATTCATAAACTCCACTTGTACTAACCAAGATGCACTGACAATTCTTCGTCACAATTATGGACGACCGATACCATTGTTTGGTACTGAATGATCAGCCTTGATTCGAGTCGTCTAAGGTCCTGTACCCGGTTGCCACCTCTTATGTTCAAACTAATTGTGTCTAAGACACAAAAGCTTAACAATGATTCATTTTGGTTGTGGAATTCTTGAAAGTGTCTAGCTACCGGGTATTGCTTATCCCCATGTCTTATAGCTCTCAGATGTTCTAACACACGCTTTTTGCTTTGTTTAGCGTGCTCCCTATGTATGTTTTTTCACATGGGCATTTGAGAGCATATACAGCATACTCAGTATTGCAAGAAAGATGTTTATCAATTACAAAGGGTTTGCAGGTGGGTGATAACCTGCACTCCTTGCAATTCTTGCTGTACTTACATGCCTTACATTTTTGGCATGTAAAAAAGCCTCTTACCTCTGATTTTCTACTGACAGCAGGTTCTAGAGTTCTGCAAAGGGTATCCTTAAGGGATTTGGCTTTTCTGTATGTTATTTGGGGATAATCCTCTATTTGATGTATCAAATCTTTATCAGTACTTAGAACTTGCCAAAATTTGTCTAGGCCCTTTCTCACTTGTTTAGCTTGTCTGTTATAGGTTGTAATAAATCTGATCTTTTGATCAGAATTTTCAGAGTTCCTGTCTTTGACAGCTAGCATGTCTGATCTGTTACAGCTTTTTACTTCCAACCTAGCTTTTCTAATGGTGTCTTTGGTATAACCTCTCTGTAAAAATCGCCCAGTCATTCTCGCCTCCTCCAGTTCATAGCCCAATTCCGTGCTACAGTTACGTTTGGCATGCAAAAATTCCCCTAAAGGGATGCTCTGAATGAGAGCTTCAGGATGGCAGCTCTTCGCATGCAACAGGCTGTTGCCTGCTGTTTGCTTTCGAAAGAGACTGCTTTCCAATTTGCCTTCAACTACTGTGAGTTTAAGATCTAAAAACTCAATGGATTGTTTAGAAAACTGACTGGTGAACTCGAGGTTAAAATCATTTTCATTCAGGACATCTACAAATTCTTTCGCTTCTTCCTCTTCACCATTCCACACCACAAAAATATCATCGATGTACCGTGCCCATATAACTACCTTGTTGTTCCTGGCTTCAGTTTTATTGACCACCGTCTCTTCCCAATACCCTAGGTAGAGACCTGCAAAGCACGGAGCAAAGCAGCTCCCCATAGATTTTCCGAGGGTTTGCCTGAAGATTCTTGAGTCAAAGATAAAAAAGGTTTGTGTGAGGCACCAGGACATCATTGAAATCAGCATTTCGGTGTGAAGAGTGTAGGACACTGATCTCTCATTCAAGAAGTACTGGCAAGCCTTTAAACCCAACTCGTGGGGGATTCATGTATATAGGCTTGTCACATCCCAACCGAGAAAGCTGTACCCCTCTTTCCACTCTATGGTATCTAGACGCCTAAGGAAATCCCCTGTGTCCTTCACAAACGAAGGTAGTTTTTTCACAAGGGGCTGAAGAAAAAAATCCACATATTTAGACGTGTTTTTATATATATATATTCTCACTGTAAAAAGCAATGGTTAACGTGACATTATAGTTAGGTGAATTTGTCAGTGACAACATTAATGTTTTGAACTAAAAAAACCCAGAGAATCTCACCAGTTAGTTAGCAGCACTTACAATAACTTGGGCACCCGCCATGCACTGCTTATGCCTTCAAATATGACATCACTGATGACTTCTCCAATGACATCATTGATGACTTCACTGAAGGCATCTCAAAAGACATAATTGATGACATCACGGAAGACATCATCTAATGAGTGTGCTAGTTTGTTTTACAGTTCACATAGTGGTGAATAACTACCATATTAATTTTCTACGTAATTTTGTACAGCCTGTGTGCAGATAACCGGTATAAGTGTTTACAAGATGCATGTGCTCCTAATGCACCATTGGTGTGCAGAAGTATTGAACACATTATAAATCTTTGTATTGAAGAGTAACTCTGTGTGCAGGTGACACTTGACTTGTGTTCGATATGCTCCACGCACGTTTTTTGATACAGCAGAAAATATTTCCAGCAGGGCAACGATTCTATGTACTACAAACTAAGTATTGTAAGCAGCCTTGAGTTATTAGACAGAATCGTCTCAGCATGACAATTCCTACTTAACATAGAAGACTGCGTGCACCATGTACTAACATATGTATATGTGCTTGTTTTGCTTCAGAAGTGGGCTATCTCTAAAGTTTTCACCACAGTATGAAAGCTGCTGGTAGGGTGATCTTTAGCACCTTCAAACTTTGGTTATTTGAAGTGAATAGTCGCTCTTTGGACAAGTTTGAATAGAGTGTACACAATTCTTAGTAGATACTTTTTATTACTCTGTGGTGTATTTTTCATGAGAGTGTCACTGTCTGCAAACGGTGTTGTACAGAGTAAACAGTGTTAACAATATCCAATTTCCTACTGATATTCATTTTATTTCTCAATGTAGGTTCAGTGACTAGCCGTGGTTTGATACGGGTAAAGACTGTCCATAGTAAGGCATTAGTTATGTAACAGGGCTTGAGTATCTGAAGAAACTTGGTCGTCCCTAAATAGTTGCATACTGTGTGCAGGATAGGTTACCCATTCATCTGTGGCTCATAGTCAACATGAATTCCGCTACCCAGGAAGAATATGATATTGAGTCAATGTTGCAAATATCACATGCTTGCTTTACTTATGGGGGTTGAATGTATGATAGCAGTAAAGAAGCTTCATATTATTCTAAGCTATTTTGCACTTCATAGCTGTAATGGTACACCAGTTTAAAGAGTGATATTTACAAAAGAAGCTGGGATGATGTCATCAGTAATGTTATCAATTATGTCATTTGAGATGTCATCAGTGATGTCATAAATGATGTTGTAGAACATGTCTTGAGCTATTGCCATATGTGAGGTCATAAGCAGTGCATTGTGGGCGTGCAAGTTATAGTTAGTGTTGCAAACTATAACTGGTGAATTTCTGTGTTTTTTTAGTTCAAAATGTTAATGTTGTCACTGACAGATTCATCTAACTAAAACGTTACTTTAGCCTTTGGTTTTTTCAGTGAATTTCTAAGATTTGCTGATGGATGAACACTTAAGATTATCCATGGTATGATTCCTGGAAATTGGGATACAGTATTCCTCCAACGCATAAACAGGTTGTGAACTGTGGTTCAATATCAGTCCACTGAAGGAGTTCATCCCACAAACATTAGATCAGAAGCACCATGCACAGACACTCACCCTGATCTTGATGAGAGCATATGGCCGGCTATAACAGGCTCAAAAATGAGGATGTTACTAACACAACACAAATATATGTAGGCACAAGGCCGTCTGGACCCATTTTTGATGCGATGATGAATTTTCAAGCTACAGCTCTCACCATATACCTTTTAAATAATGAGAGCTCGTAGGCACCTCTTATCACTGCACGAGCCCGGTGTCCGAGTAAAAATAAAATAAATAATCTTGTGTGATTATCACTGCTACGCCGGGATTTACCTCTGTTTTTTTTACATGTGTATATATATATATCGTTTTATAAAGAGCAGCCTCTATTGTCCCAAGGTGGGTTGCCTCTACGTCAGCACTGTCAGCACTATCCAATGGGAAAGACTCAAGGCAATTGGGGAACTACAAACCCCATGATTCCCGCCCCGAGCCTGGCTTACTCAATCACATGCACCTTATACTGGTGTTTTCAGATTAGCTCCACTGGTGTGGGCACACATGCAAACACTTAGGTTCACTAAGGTGGGAACTCACAGCACCTGGGAGGAGTTTTATACTCGTGCTACACCTGCACTGGCCCCGAAAAAACAATGTCCCACGGCATTGGTTTATTAGGTCACGAGGCATGCTGTATTCAGGAATGGACTTGAAGCTCAGCCCACTCTCCGCCCATATTTTTCATTAGCTTGTGTCATTGTCCTTTGTAAATACTGGCCTCTGATCCGTTAATAGGCTTGTTAGTCCCTCCTTAGTACCGCCTTGTCTTCATTTGTAACCTCCCATGAGGACTGGCCCTTTTGCTCCTGTTGTTACACGGTATGTCTTATTTACAGTCTGAGAGCGCTATTTTCTTTAATGATTTTCTTCTACTGCAGGCATGACATGCTTTCCTGCAATGGCGCCGCCTTGCTTGCACCTTTTCATCCATGTTATTTTTTTTATTTCGCAGCACGGCACACTGTAACTATAGTGGCCGCGCACCTTTATTTTCCTTGCAACTTGCTCCTTTTAATCTGTGTATTATTTATTTATTTAATTTTTACAAGCACGGCACACTTTAACTTTAGCGGCCGAAACCCTTCAGTTCTTTATTTTTTTAGGCAGCGCGGCAGCTTGCCTTTCATTGCCGTCCCGCTCCGGGTGCACGCTAAACTTTCAGAATTAGCAACAACACGGGCGCCGTGCTTAATATTTCAGCAGGTGCCCGCTTGACTTGCTGACTTTGCCAATGCTTGTGGTATTGTATTGCCGAGATGCACAAAAGCCGCTTTACTGTGCAAAATGAGATGCTTGCTGACTGGGCCGGATTTTATCTTGATGTTTTTTCCCCTCCTCATTAGGAATAACCTTTGACTTCCAGTGTACTGGACAAATGGTGTTGCCACTCCTTTTACATATGCTAGAGTACGGTGACCAAGTTTGGACACATTTCTTCAAAGCTCCATTTCTGCGATAGGAGTCAGGAGAAACTAGACTGCAGAGCACAGCAGCACGAGGTTTGCAACATGCCTCAGTGTGCGTCCAATCCTGGAGGTTGCTTTTCATGTGTTCTTTACCTGGATTCAGTGACAGAAACAACAAGCATTTGCAATGCAATAGGTCTTGCATTAATTGGATGCAGAGCTATTGGCTTTGCAAATTTAAAAATAAAATTGCGGAGAAACAACTTTTTTTTCCCCATGTATTTACTTTTGAAGTCAATAAATAAAACATAAATAAAGTTACAAAAATATTGTTTGCCTACCGTATTACTTTTCCATTTGCAAAGCCAATAGCTCTGCATGTAACGAATACGAGACCTATTGCATTGCAAATGCTTGTTCTGTTTTTCAATGAGGCACAGCTGATGCGGACCTGGGAAATAAAGTCTCTCTCCCGCAGCATTTTGTGACCACAAGCCGGGGAAAGCGGGAGCATAGTAGGTTTTTCAGGCGGTAGGGACCATTGACAATGTAAATATACCTATACTATGGCGGCCAAGCCTGGGAGGTGGGGGTGTTCTTTGAACATTTTGCCTTATTCAATTTATTTGAACTCAGCTAAAAGCATATATTTCAGACTCCTTTCTAGGCATTAGTGTTTCATTTTTTCATTTGGCAAAACTGACAATTCAGCAACTTTTGTCTTCCCCTCCACCATTTTTTCTGCTATGGGGAACCCGGTTTTTGACTAGCGGGCCACCCTCTCTTGTAAAAAAAAATCCACAGCATGCCACTATATGTTTATTTATATATGCATCCCTCGGCCCTCTTGGCCCACATAAACTTGTTTTGTATGTAATTTTGAAAACGGTCATCAACCATGAGTACATTCAGTACATTGTTTGGGCACAATACTGAAGAATCTATGTACGAGTCAGCGGATGCACCAGAATGGGGTTCACAAAACACTGATGTGATGACATGCATGAGTTGACATGCTTTGTTATATTGAGTGTGACACAAGAATGTGGTGCGCAATTATCATAGCTTGCAGAATGTGAGGAGACACGCACATGAGGGTGTTGTACACGTCATGTATATAAACACACACTTTGGCACTAACTCTCCATGCCATATATTTAGGCCTGGGCGGTGAACTCCGCTCCGTTCGCGGAGTTTGCGGAGTTTTCTGCACTCCGCGGAGTGCAGAAAACTCTGCTTCGCGTAGTGCAGAGAAGTTTTTTCCCTGCTCGCGATCGCTAGCGGTAAGCTCGCGGTCGCTTGCGGTAAGTTCGCAAACGGTAAGTTCGCGAGCTGCCGCTCGGGTAGAATTTCTATTCGAGCGGCAGGAATACCAGCGCGAACTGCAGCTCGCACTGCACTCCGCCACTTGCGGAACTTCGCCGAATTTTTCTGGAACTTCGCGGAGTTCCGCGTAGCAAAACTCAGCGAACTACGCCAAGGCCTGCATATATTTCTTGCTTTGCAGGTACTGCTGGATAGGAAAGTATACACTGCTTTTGCATGCCTAAATTTAGTGAGCATGCCACATGTAATTTTCTAAAGGCATAATATACATAACCAGGGGAGTACTAGAAAAACAAACCCGCTCTGACGAATGCCCAGGAACTATCAAGGCCAGTAGTGTAGAGCATAAAAATGTTGGCGTTTTAAGGGTCATAGGACCACTGTTATTTGTATTAATTGATTAGCTACCACACAGAAGTATTCATTCACCAGAGCAGATTAGGTCTGAACATCTTGAAGAAGACGCCTGAGACGATGCAGCACCTTCTGTTGTGAACCCAAGCTCATGAAAGCTGCCCAGTTTCACCGCAGTAGCCGAGTGGCAGATTGCACGTCCTATCCTGTAATGTTGCTGCTTCTGGTGCCCAGATCAGCTCAAATGCTTTTCCTCTAAGCAGTATTTGGAAGGGGTGTGCTGAGCGTTTTTCTTTTATGAAATTCTTGTAGTTGTTGGTACAATTACTAGCTGTAGGTGACAAAGTTTTCTACTTGCGGTTTTCATGTGAAAATCCTGACTTCTTCACGGCTATCGCAAGGTTGCCAACATTCAGCCCATTTCAGAGATGCGGAAGGAAAGTTTTCAATATTTAATTGCAAAAAAATACCAATTATGAGGAAATATCGCCTGTTTACTGAGGAAATCTATGCCTAAATGTTGGGAAGGCAGTAAACTGCAAAATCTGGGTCATCCAATAATTGTGATCTATGCAAGGATTCACTAATGAGGTAAAAATGTGCACACTCCTAGTATTTCATTGAACTCTCTTTACTCCATACCCAAATGTATCACATAGAGTTAGACTCATAAACGTTGAAAGGTGCCTTTCCAGAACATGCATACATTACGTTTTGCGAGTAGATCATTGGTACCTTACACTTAATGTATCAAGAAATGATATCCAAAGTGTTGGAGCTATGACACCACACTAACATCCACACGGGTAATTTAAGGAAAGTGTAAAGACAAATGATATTAATGGAAAAGTGTTTACTGAGTCGGGAAAATGAATCCCCTGAGGCAATGTGTCAATCCAAATAATGGAGCCACTTGAGAGGATAATTATACTTGCAAACAAAGAAATAATTCAGAGAATTACAAAACAGCCGACTTAACTCCCTTAAAGCATCATTAGCGTTTTATAACAGTTCAACTCCCTGGTAGCTTGTTTTTCCTTTCTGCAAGTGGGTAATTTGCTCAGTGATTTTCATTTTTTTATACAGTCATTGAGTGACTTGAAAGTCCTGAAAAAGACCGAGGTTAAATCCATCCAGTTAATTGCACTTAGAACCTAGGACGAGGTAAAGCATTGTTTAGAAAAGTAGGTTTTAAAAGAATTCAAAATGTGCACCTCCTTTAGCTTAGTTTACTTTTTTCTGTCTCATGGTTGAGTTTTGAACCGTAACACTATATTGTAATATATTCATTGTGCGCTATGAATCACATCTAATGATCTTGTCAATGAATATGAGTTCATTTAAGAAAATGGTCCCCAGGTTCTTAATGGCATGGGCTTTACGAGGTAAAGGTTGTGCGTGTCCATTTGTGATCAAGGGAAATCAGGGTGGAAACTAATTTGTGCAAATCTTTTTCTTATAAATTGTAGTTTTCCTCAGTATTGTTTGCTTAAAATCTAGTTATAGCCTCTAGAGGTATAGGTCAATAACAAAGGTGCATTCTATTCTATAGTCGAGCTCGGTTGACTAAGTGGACTAATCCATCAACTGTAGGGATCTCTGTTTTAACTTATGGCCACAGGTTCAAATCTCGGCAGATCCACTCAGCCTTTCATTCCTTTGAAGTCAATCAATTAATTCATAATTGATTCGATTATGATTATAATAGTAAATGTTAAACAAGAAAAACAAGCATTGCCAGCAGAACCAGTAACAAGTATACATACTCTAAATTCATCTTATACAATATAATAGCTCAATATACAATTCAAATACATTGTAGAGACCACCAAAAAGAGTCAAGTGTCTGACTCAATGACGGAGCCGATTTTCCTTCTAATACTGATTACATTACATTAGAAGGTATAGCCAGAGAAGCAAACAAACTCAGTTTCTAGCCTTTGCAGAAAGTGCAGTGGTGTTATACAATTTCTAATGACCTCTTTCCTCAGCAGAGGTTTGATGAAGTGCAAACACGGAAGTGGATAAAACGACACAAATACAATCGCAATGACAAGAGGGCATATGTGTAGACCAGTTGTTACGTAGAGCAAAACAGGCTAGGCGATGAAAAATGCTTAACCTGAACCTAATGAGAAGAAATCTCTGGTACTGAGAAGCTATAGATGTCAAATAGTATTGCGAGACCCGAACCACTTCATTTCTCATATCCATGTAAGCAGAAACAGATGGAATATATCTAACCTGTGCCAACCGATTGGCTTCCAATTTCTCCCTAAACAGTTTTTTTCAACTGCACTTTTCCAAAGGGGGGAGGTCATCCAAAAAGTTGAGTCAATCTAACCTGATGGCCATATCCCTGATGCCTCGCAATAAGGGAATGTCCAGCACGTGATCAGAACCCAAAGAGTCTGAAATAATTTGTCTGTTTAACACGTACTCTTTGTTAGCCCAGACACTGCACCACAACAGGACGGGGCTAGATCTGATAATGTCCTCCAGGAATGGTAAAGCCAATTCCTGATGGCATAAATAGGCAGGGTTACTTCTTGGGACACTGGATAGGCTTCTAAGAAAATTATTCTCAGCACGACATAAAGTCGTGACATTAGCCAGACACAAAATCCCTGCTCCAAATCTAGCAATTACCACACATTTGGGCCGGTAAACAGGAAGCATATGATTAATTGATCTGCTACCTAATTTTGAGGCAATTCTTTGAAGGGCATTAATATAGTTAAACAATTGATTATAACTATTCGTGATCTGAGGGGCCCATAAACCTTTCTCATTAAAATTAACCCCCAACTATGAAAAAGTAGGAATTTATGATATGGGTATGTTTTCTAGATAGAACTTATGTTACGGTTTCCCGTTAAGAGCAAATAAGGACTAATGTTTTGGGAACATTTACTTTCAGATCGCGTCCTGTCATAAAGGAAGAGAAACTATTTAAGAGAGCCTGCAGTGACCTCAGAGTGTGGCCCACAAGAACTGCGTCATCGTCCTAGAGAGTGTGGGAATAGGTCGCTGTCCTACCTGTGGCATTTCCCTCACCCCTCCACCGAAACCCCCTCCAGATGGTTAATGTAGAGGGTGAAGAGGAAGGGGGCGAGGTAACCACCCTGCCTCACTCTCTATTATCTTTGAACATATGAGTGCACTCCCCTTTCCTACTGTACCTAACTCTAGCCTTAGCATCACTGTAAATTTACCTAATCAGGGATATCAGGGACCCATCCAGCCCCATATACCACAGGACAAGTCACAGCTTGTCATGGGAAACACAATCAAAGGCACTGGACATGTGCATGATTCTCCTGTACAGAGTGCCCTGGTTAACCCTGGTGCATTTATCTACCAGGAGTGATAAATTGAGGCACTGGTCCGCTGTAGCCAGGCTCCTCCGAAAACTGTATTGAATGTCCATAAAGACACAGTTTTCCTCCGCCCATGTCTTCAGTCTGACCTGGATGATGCGACCCAAACTTTTGACCAGGGAGTCTAATACTTAAATGGTTCTATAACACTTACCATCACCCTGGTCTCCATTTTTAAATATTGGCATGAGAATGGATTCTGCACCTTACCTGTCTGTCCCATTGCCCTTAGAACATTAGTTAGGAGTGCTCCCCAAAACTCAGTGTTAGATTTATATAAATCAAGGGGAACCCCATGTGAATTCGGTGATTTCACATTGCGGCTCTTGGAAATAGCCATAATCTCCTCCGCCATTGTGAGATTAAAGGAGTAAGTAACTGGATCTTTTGATATCAAAGTGTCCTCATAGGCCCTATTCCCCAATGAAGGCTGATGCGTCTAAGCCACTACAAAGGAAGAACAAATATCACTAAAAAAGATGACCCACTCCCCCGTGGAGATCACGACCTCAACAGTCGTGGTCCCTAGATCTTACAGAAAAGGTTGATTAATGATTGACCAAAAATCTCTATGATCTTTGTTTATGGATGCCTCCTTTAAATTCTCCCAAGCAATCACTTTTAACTCCTTTTTCCTAGATGAGAGTGGCGATTTGTATTGTTTCCTACAGGCCACTACCCTACTGTGTGGGTGGAATATCCTTGAGGGACCCCATTAGGGCTTTGAGTGATACCCTGCAGTCATAGTCAAATCATCCAATGCATCACCTAGAGGTGTTCTTTGGGGCGGGGAGTTCTAGTAAACTTCTTCTTAATGGCCAAGGACATTTTTACAAAAGCTGCTTTAATGTCTTGGGTTGGAGCCTCCTCATCAAGGAAATATCAAGGGCTGGTGTATTTTCCTTAATGACCTGGGCTAAAAATTAATCTGGGATAATAGGATCCCACTTAATACTATTATCCCTCTGGCCCCTCTGCTTAGAAACACACCTCGAATTATCTTGACCCTTTCCCCACATTGTAATATCAGAACAAGACTTTGGGGGCTGTGGTCACAATAGCAACTAATATGGGTGTTAAAACTACAGGCAAATTCACTACTTGACTCGGATAACAAAATATAGTCTATAGCAGAGTCATGGTCTCTCCATAGATAGGTTGCAGTAAATGGAGCCTTGATCTTAATGGGAAGGTGTGCTAACCCATTCCCTTCTTCATCAGTGATACCACATGCTCCGAAAAAATGTGGTGGGCAAAGGTGTAAGTTGAAGTTGCCACCCCCATATATAATGTATTGATTTACCGGTTATTCGGGAAAGTACCTAGAGACCTTTATCCAATTTAGGCAACATAGTGGCCCTTTCATTACTAATATCATTATTGTAGAAGTTGATTATACTCAATCCGCTGCCTTTTGTTTATAGTCCAAAGATAGAATCTGATGGAAAGAGTATCCAGATACTGTTGACTATCCTCGCCTTAATGGTTGTAGCAACATACATCAAAAGTCCCACCTTAGGTAGTCCTGAGGGAGATTTAATAGCTGGTATGTTGTGTGTTATATATCCATTTAATTGTACTGGCTCAACAGTCCACGTCTCCTGTAGAAACAAAGTAGGAAATGACTCCATGAACTCCCTCCAGTCACTAAAATCAATTTTCCTTGCCAACCGTGCAATATTCCAGAATAAAATTGGCAATGATGTTGCTGACTTATCCGCAATTCCCTGCTCTATTTTTGCTGTCACCCTTAAGCCCACAGATGGATTTGTATTAACCATTGGTTCATTAGTAAAATGAGTTTTAATCTTGTCTCGAGCATCTAGTGACAGAGCTATTGGGGATGAATTGATTGCAATTATGCTGTATTGAATACTACTAGAATGGGGCACGGTCTCAAGTAAGTCCATGCATTCAACCCCTTTGAAACTAGCATACTTATTGCCAGCAGGACAATTAAAATTGGCATGCCACCTATATGGATTTTTCAACCTTTGAAATCACTAAAATGGGTATCCTTGAGTTGGGTAACAATAAACATCTGGTATTTCAGCACCAAAATACCCTTCAGGGAGAACATGCACTTTACAGATATGCATGTTATGCTACACGTCTGGGATGACATTGATTTAAAATTTGAAGATGACTGCTGGGGATGGATTTAATAGAAATTTCATGGCAAGAAGTGTTTCAAGAATGGTGTCTGGTTAGACAGTGGTGAAGATTCTGATTGGACGCAATGAACTTTTTGATGGCTTGGGATTTGATTAATTGCCTAGTACACCTTTGGTCTGACCTTGGGTACATGTCCAAACAAAGAAAGTGATATGCAGTCTTCTGTAAATAGAAAGGGAATTGTTAAGAATAACTCAAACCAGGATTGCCTTCTCTTCTATAGTTTCTTGTGCATAGGTTTTGATGTAATGGTATATTCATAAATTCAAGTGACTCAACATAAATACTGTGTTAGGAATGGTTAGTAGTGAATAAGATCTGTGAGTTTAGCATGTTTTAGGTCGAGCCTAGCGTTGCAGCGCGCATGAGCTGCTCGTTCTGCGAGGCATGCAGTAGCAGAGTGTGGTGTGTAAGCCTCGCCTACTCTCCGCCCATACTTTTCATTGGCTGGTGTCATTGTCCTTGGTAAATGCGGGCTTCCGATTGATAATGAGACTTGTTAGTCCCGCCTTGTTACCCCCTTGTCTCCATTTGTTCCCGCCCATGGCGACTGGCCCTTTTACTTCGGATGTTACATGGTCCCTCTTCTTTAGTCTCTGAGCACTATTTACTTTAATGAGTTTCTTCTGTAGGCACGACGTGCTCTGCTTACATTGAGCGCGCCATGTGCGGACAATACCGGCATAGGTCTTGCATTTAAATGCGAGACCTATTGCATTGCAAATATCTTTTTTCCTGCCTGCAGCTCTCTCCCCCATCACTTTTTATTCATTTATTTAACGAGCACGGCTGTCTTCCTCCCCCCTCCCTCGGCCCCTTCCATTCACCCTCCGGTCCCCCTCTCAGCCATCGGCTTCCCTGCTCAGTGTCTTCACATTCCTGCCTCATTGACGCCCAGAGAGAAGTGAAGATGTCCCGGTCCCCCTCCCTCGGCCTTTAATTAGTGGTCCCCTTTGAGGCGGGGGAGTGCTGCTGTTGTAGGCCGCACATTCCCGGCCCATTACCGCACAGGCTCCGGGCCCAGCCAGTGGCCGGCAGCACAGAATGCTTATTGTCTGCTCCCCGAGGGGCTCTGGCCAGCAGAAAGGCACAAAGGAGCCGGGGCTGTCCTGCCTGCACTCCACCCCTGCCCTCGGTACGCAGCTCATGCGAACTCGAGCACTTCATGTGCGCCATAAAATGCCTTTGCAATGCAATAGGTCTCGCATTTACGCTAGTTTAAGCTGTTGGCATTGTAAATGACAATGCCTTTTATTTATGTTTTAAACACAAAAACAAAAATAAAACGCATTGTCATTTACAATGCCAATAGCTCAAACTCACGTAAATGCGAGACCTATTGCATTGCAAATGCTTGTTGTTGGTGGTAAACAAATCTGCAGAAGAAGGAGTTTCATGGATTGAGGATGCGCTATTTAAAGGATTCATACATTTTCATAACTTTCCAGGAAAGAAAGTAAATAATATTAAGATCAGTCTTTGAATAGAGTGTTGTTGGTGGTATGTAGGCGCTCACCAAGTATGATAAGCTGGTAAATTGTTTTTTAAATATTTCGATCACATTTACATATGCTAACAATTGACAGTGCACCAAAAGACAACATCAATTTCAGAGGCTCCAGATTCTATACATAGAATGTTTTACATCATACAAATTTAATAAAACGATATAAAGAAGAGAGTATAATTGATTGCATTTTACAATATGGGTAATATTGCTCTTGCACAAGCAAAAATATTAAGCATAAACGAGTAGTCAGGCTGGTTCTAGTAATTACGGAGTAATGGAAGGCAGGAGCATGCTTGCAGACAGCACTTATACAGGAATTGTCATAGCAACACAACAAAGCAACGGCAGGCTTGCAATTCAATGGGACTATTTGGGGATAGCTGTAGTTAATCAACCAAGTCATCTATCAACTGGTGACAGTGTACTACTGCTTAGATCATGTTAATCATGTCCATATCTTGCTTATTAACAATGTAAAATCTAGGATGGTAGGGTGTCATCCCACACTTGCGGTAAGTTGTGTTTGCAAAGGCCACACATTTATTTTCTAAGTGATGTGCTTTCCTCTTCACCCCATACTAGTAAGGCTTGTGCCCATTAGGAAATATTGGGAGGACAATTAGCCTTCAAGCGGCGCGTTATTGTCTGCTTCACAGGGAGCAAGGCCAAGTCCAGGAATCTTGCAGATAATTTTTTTTTTGTTGAGCATCGGAAATTTCCCAGTGCACATGTTCCCATGTGTTCAAAGTGGTATGCCCCGTATCCTGAGCAAGTTGGGCTGTCAGTGTAAAGCAGTAGTGGGACAAAGACAGGCAGGATCATATTATGTGCTTCATGTTTGCATCAGTAGCATTACAGTGGGCATAGCAGGTGTTGGCTTCCAGAAAGAACTCATTAATGTTAGCCATTATGAGATATGATCTACGCACACCATTAAATTGTATGTATTTAAACCTGACATTTCTAGATATTGTTGAGTGATAGGCTAGCATTCTTTCCCATTCCTTTTCATGAAGCACCCTTCCTGCTTTAGTCACTGGTGTAACGAAACTTGAGGGGGCCTCCCTGCAAGGCACGAGGAGGGGCCCCCTCCTGGCTCAATCAGGAGCTCTGCAGCCAGAGTGCTGTGCTGAGGGGGCGCCCTGGAGCTTGGGGCCCCCGGCACCGCGGGGGCTGCTGGGGCCTGTGTTACGCCCCTGATTTAGTTCCCATTTCTCATGAAGGTCTATTAATGGGATGTGTGTGTTCACCAAAAGCCGTCATTCAGTGCCCATGGTGTATAGGCATTGCATAACAGCATGTTCTGGTGGTTCGTAGAATCACTATATCCCTTTTGGGCATGGAGTGTATGCATCAGTGTTGTGCATGCTAAGAATTGACCCCTGTAAATATGAGACTGTTCTATATGCTCCTTAAAGGTCAAAAGTTGTTCCTTGTGGAAAAGGTCTCCTAAGGTTTGAACACCAGCTGAACTCCAGTGTCTGAAATCTAGGGGCATGTAGGGGCCCAGGATGCCCAGCAAGGGAATGACCAGTGCATATGGGATGGTCTTGTTGGTTAAGCTGGCACAGATAGCTCACAGAGTTAACACTCTCGCCTAACTTCTGGTATAATCTTCTTTTAATGAGTTTCAATTTTAGTAAGTCCAACTCAGTTGTATGTACTTCTCATATTGATAAATTTAGTAAAATTAAATTGGGGAATAGTGACATCTGTTATTGTTGTGAGAAATTGGAGACATGCAGTACAAAGTGTTATACATCAAAAACGCTTGCTGGCTATGATATTGAAACTGTATGTTATTATTTGATGATCAAATAATGGATGTTGAAGAAATCTTTTAAGACTGAGGTTACATTAAGTAAGTTGCCTGGAAAATATCAGGAAGTGACATCAATGCGGCTATCCATTCTGTAATTAAAATATGTTCTGAAATGAAAGGGAGAAAAATCTTCCCTTTGTGTAACAGAGGAAATATATAAAATAGGTTTGTTTTTTGACGCATGGTATGTCAATATCTAAATTCATCCATTCTTCCAATTATAATTATAACTATACTTCAGAATTATAGTCCTCTACAGTCATGAAGACAGTATCCCCAATTTTGCCTTGAATTTTTTCAGTGTTCTCATCAGATTTCAAAGACTATAGGGCCCAATTCACAATGGTTTTTTGGTTGGGTGCGAATTACTCTTGCAGTACTTCTAACTTACTTCTGAATTTAAGCTTACTGTTGAACTCCTGGCTTGGTCTTGGAATGCTGTAGAAACCTTTTACAAGGAAGTTTCACCCAAGTTAAATACAGTTCCAAACCACTGATGCAGCGCGTACAATAAAAACTATTCTCCTGCTAGGTCACTTATAGGTCATCCAGGGGCAAACTATATTTTCTCACATCCACATGACGATGGGGCCCATAAACATCGCCTAACACACACGCACACACCTGGATTTCCTTTACACCTTTACGAAATTCTGTATTCCTAGGAGAAGCATGAGAACAAAATGGAAAACACCATTTGTGTACCGCTGGAAGGAGCCGGGATATCTCATTACCTTAACTTATCACTTTCTTTTAGTTATTTTCTTTAAGATATTCCTGCTCATTGGTTTGTCGATGAATCATTCATGTAAAAATTAGTTCATAGTGATTAAGACCAGCTAAATCACAATAACCAATTACTGGTGTCACAATCATTTAGAAAAATAACCACTGAGTCGTTTGATTTAAAGAATCTTAAATTTTATATAATTTAAAAACATGAGAAAGAATTTTAAACTTTTATTCAATTATTCATTCATTATTAATTCAAATATTTATTAAGCATAATCAATTTATTGCAGAAAGGAAATTTTTTGTCATGAAGCAAAACCCTAATTACCTGCCTACCTTCCTAATTTAGCCTAATGATTTCTAACCTAAGTTTAAGAATTAGAAATAACCTGATTCTCATACTCAGCTGGAAAATTAAGACAGCAACAGAAACTTCAGCTCGTCAGCATCAGCTACCTGCAACCCGTCTCATCTAACAGTCTTTCAGCATCTCCCGCTCAGTAATGGATCGATCAGGACCACCCAGCACTGGAAGCCACCAACACGACTCTCCAACTCCGCTCCTGACTGTGACTGCGACTGACCCCTCCCACTAAGAGTAGGCCCTCTTATACCCTAATTCTAACTTTGCTAACTAATTGTTGCAACATTAATAACATGCTTTTCTTTCATTGGTCCATGCATGTCATCTTATTCATTCTTTTAATCAAGTTCTCTTGGATCCAATGGTCCTTGGATCATTTCCTTTCTCACAGTTCAAGACATGTTTCCATCTGCTTCGATCAGTACATTTGTAACTTCTTTCGATACATTCGAGAACTCTGCAGGCATTGTCCTTTCTCTTAAACTGGTTTCCCACGGGTCTTTGCTGATCACCACGGCACACTATCAGTTCAATTAGGTCACATCAGCCTTGACCATTTCTCGCATCCTAGCCTCTCCGCAACATCACGAGGTTAGCTTTTCTCCGACTTCTCTCCCTTGTCACGTGTTTCCCTGCGCTTGCGCACATCACCAACTGGCAGCCATTTTATATCGCCACTCGGTTATACTTTAGAAGCACTATTTTGAAATAAACAAAACATAATTAAAATAGAGAAAAATAGCCTTTTTTTCGTTTCCCTCCCGTCATCTACGTACCCCAATTAGTTATTACCTAGCAGAAAGCAACATTTATGCTGTTTCTTACTTACCATCACTATTGTTTTTGCAACGACACGTTTATTTCTATGAAGCACAAAATCATGCATTTATTTTAAATTAGTACGCATTTATTTTTATGTTATAATTAGACACACGGACATCCATTAATAGATTATTCAGCACATACACTTGCGTATTACCCTTCCCTACACGTACAGTGTTGATTAATACATTTAAACGAACATTTTATTAATTATTTATAAAATTTGTTAGGGGTTAAATTTTTTATTTTCTCTGCTCCATCACCACCCAGGGTTGTTTCCAGAAAATATGCCCCAACTGTACATTTTCTTTGTTCATGTGCACTTGATTTAAGTGTTGGAATGCTTTAGTTAGCCATTTTAATATTTTTTTAGTTACTAATGTTGGCTTAGTAAACAGCTCTGAAAGGGCCAATGTTCCGCACACATCTTGAGTGTATCTCAACCATGGAATTCTGTGGTAGTTGTTGAGGTGGCGAGAGTTGGACATAATTTTCTGATTTATAGATGTGGTCAGGTAACACCAAAAAGAAATCAACAATAGGAGAGGAAAAATCAAATCACTGCCCCTTGGGATTGCCTTTTTGCTTTAATAAATAAATGGGCCTGATTTATGTTATTGCTCAAAAAAGGATTGTATTATCAACTTTTAAAGGAGTGTTTTAATGTATGTCACTTTAGTTTTCAGGTTTTTGGCCAAATTGACATAACGTCAGATTTTGTAAGATTTTCTGTAAGGTCTTGGCAATACATATTTGTAACATAGCTGCTGAGAAGCCATTGCAACCCATTGTGTGTCCAAAGGATGGTTTTAGCATATAGCAGAATTTGGATGAACATTGACCCTATTCTATGGCTGTCCTATACCCCTTCCTTCTGTTGTGTCTTCAACTTTTAATACATAATGTCAATAGGAGAGGAGTAATAAAGCAACTATGTCAAATCCGCTTAGTGAACCAAATGAGTTGGAGCATTCACCCCCCTTGGGCAGATATAAGGCGAGGCAATAGATCATAGTGCAGGAGATACAAAAGTTAAATAAGGACTGGTGCCACACCCATCTGTTCAGGTATTTTACCCTATTGAAGCAGCTGACGGTCTTAGAAAGGCCCATAAAGGCAACATGTAAAGTGACCCGATAGACCTCAACTAGAAGATCCCAATTTAGACAGGGATTGATTATGTATATCCCATGTTTAAACCCATTTTGAATTTCAGCACCAATTTCATTGCCTGTTACCCAAGACTGAAATGGAGACATGAGGATTCAACTCACTACCTTACTGATTAATCAAAGTATTTGAATAAAAGAAGCTGAGATCTTTTGTTTCCTTTCTTAAAAAATCAAAGTAACAATGCTTCAGGCCATGAGTCATGAGTACATTTTCTCACTATTGCACTGAGGGCAGTTGTTAGAACAGGGGCCCATAACTCTGTATTAATTTTGAATATGACCATTGATGCTCCATTACTCGTGCAAAGTTTCATAGCTTCTGTAACATCAAATATTATAAACATTAGTGCGTCGCAGGGACTTCTTTAAGGACGAAGGTCTGCACACCATAGTTAATAAATTAACTAAAAAGTGCATGACTTGTACATTAACTGAAATATTATAGTCACATGGACAGAGCTCACTGGCTAGGGTAAAATCTTTGTTGACAACTTTCCAGAAAGTAGCTGCTTTCTTCCATGCAGAGTCTGCAGCCAGTTTTTCCTAAGCATTTTCTCTAATAAGCTGATTTCTGCACCTGTTCCATTTTTTGTAGTTGGTGAGCGCATGTTTAGAATGTTCCCCCAGTGAGCTTCATCTAGTTTCTTACTAGCTTTCTTGCAAACTTGTTAAAGCACTTTTTACAATGGTTTCAGAGTACACTGAATACAGCAATCGAGAGATGAGGACATAGATCTCATGATTATAGAAAATGCTTTGATTACGAATGAGCTTTGAAAATTTATGCCAGAGATGATAAGAAAACTGTCCAAGTATGTCCTATCTACTACATGTGTGTGTAGTTGCTATTGGATCTAAGTTCTGTCATTCTAGCCTTCTTCATTTGCATACAGCTATCTCTCTCCTTGGATCAATTATTTCCAAGGGCTAAATAGGGCGAGGTGAGTGGAATGAAGCTGCCAATTGGTTATTATCACTCACCTTTTTTATAAGAACCTCAAAGTGATCTATCCTTTCAAAAAAATACATAAATGCCAGTATATAATCTATGGTGTTAGAAGTAACGCTACCTGAAATAGTGTGTATTCTCTGTTACCTTATGTAATTCAATTGAAACTATCAGTTCTAGGAAGTCTCTTCACAGAGAGTCAAAGCTGTTAACCTTATAATTCAGGCTGATGTGCATTTAGTGAGTACACCTCCCAATGCCTCTGTATCATTGGTGCTGGGGCATTTGTGGCTCCTCACAAAAACTGCCACGCCAAGAAGCTAAATAGTGGTGACATGTGGGCTGAATAAGAAGAACCAAATAAATTGTTATAGAAATAAATACCAGTCTAACACCCTTATTTACCTTATTCAGAGGGCCAAGATATTTTAGCTGTCTATGTTAAAAAGTGAGATTATATACTTTGGTTGTTTGTATTCACAAATGAGGTGTTACAGTTATTGGTCTCAGACACCCTGCCCCCCTCCCCCCTTAGTCTTACCTAAAACCTTCCAACCCATTGTGACCTTGGTCTCTTGGAGGCAAACTGATTAATGCATGCTTTCAGAAAATGCCTTTTGTGTGGTCACCCACATTTTTTTCAAAATGTTATTGCTGGTTTTTAGATTCTGCACACTAGGGCCCAATGTATTTGCTGTGACCCCCAGAACATGTTGACATTGGCTAATCCCTGATTGGCATATTTAACCTTCCTATATAAGGCCATAGCATATGGTGTACAAACTATACCTTTGGTATAGAAATGTAAGTCACCCTGGAATGTAGAACTTATTGTACCATCCACTATTGTGACAAATGAAAGCATGGCTTCAGGCCTACCTGTGAAGCTTGACTGCTGCAGTTTAAACCCGCAGCCCGACCAGTCAAAATAACCCTTTTGACAGGGAAGAAACCTTTTTTTTCAATATTAATAAGTCACCCCTATATAGGCCTTGAAGACCACATGGTGGGAGGCATAATATTTAAAAATGGGACATGTAAAAATGTAATCTTACCATGTTGCTACAGTAACAAACCCCCAAAAGCTATTTTCACTGTGAAATGTCCTGGTTGTCCTGTGAGAACTAGAGTGCAGATTGCAATAATAATTGGGTATATTGGGTTTGGGACGAGCTAGAAAACTAATTCAATCACTCTTTTTGTTATTTATTAAAAACCCAATTCAATGGTGAAACTAAATTGTAATAAATATTTAGGGAAAGCAACTTTTATAAAGTTAACTATTACCTATCAGACGCTCCTGGAGGCTAATTTACATTAGCTCTCCAGCAGCTGTCAATCAAGTACTTGACCTTAATGAGGTGCAAAACTGCTTCTAGAGAAGGAACCTGGGAGTGGGGAGTTGTTTTCTTGCCCAGACTGTAAGAACAGTTGGAGTGGGCCCAGGAATTTAGCCAAATTCAAAGGGGCCTACCCTGTCACAAGCAAATGTCAGGTGACACTTGGAAAGGCCTAGCCTATGTCCCCGTAGTCAGGCTGTTGTATTCCTCTTAGGGTGTCCATAAACGGGCTTTCCAGAATCATGTCCTTATATAGGCACAATTCGCCCTGCCCTTATATAGGCATAAAATCCCAGCCCTTATTTAGGCATTAAACCGTGCACTCCAAATACAGGCATGGTCTCCGACATCCGTCCACCCTAACGTCACAACGAGTTCGTGAAGAACAGACCCTTAGGCTGCGGGAGTTTCCCTAGCCCAGGACTATTGATTTCTTCAAGGACTCATATATTATGCATGAACCATTATTCCTTAGGGGTTCATTCATGACGTCTTCCGCTGTCCGACTCACGTCAATGCTAACATTCTGAGGTAATTCTCAGGTATAAATATACCTTCCCTAGCCCCTGTAAATCAGAGGAGACCTCGACTTCAGAGGAGCCCGTTTCCCGGCCTGACGCACTGAGAAGACGCTGTGATCCCTGCACGCAGAGAGTCCAGCTTCCAGTGATCTGACTTCCCTTGCGGGGTGTTGGAGTTCGAGTCTGGCAAGAGATTCCTACCTCTCTCATTCTTCAGGTATGGAGCTGACTAGAACCTAGAGGGACTCTTGGCATACTAGGCATACTGGGCTTAACATGCTCTTAGTATACCATAGTAAGGAATACTTCACCTACTTCATACCTCTCCCTACACCTAGGACAGGTTAGGTACATCGGGGTAGAACTAGGTTAGAAACGCATCGTATGAGTACTCGCATTTTTAGTCTGTGTTATTTATGTAAATGCATATATGCTAAAATATAATGCTATCGCAGTATTATTTATTTCTACTGCTCACACTGTACATTATTTATCTCGCATACTGTCTTGTGATCGTAACAGCACATTTTACTTACACCAGAAACAAGACTATTCAATAAATCTTTTATTGAAACGCCCGTCTGTTCTCTCTGTGTAACTTTGAGGAAAACTAAGCATGCACGATTGAGCTGAGTGAAATAGTTATCTATTGTTTCTACGACTCTGGGACACGTTCTGATTCTAAAGAGAAACAAAGTGATCATGTTTTGCGGCTGCCAGAAACTACTCCTTTCTTGTCGTCAAGGAGTTTCTAGTGGCCTCTGAGCTAGCTGGCACAAGTAATTAAGTTTAATATACTCGATAGGGACATACTGACCTCAGTCCTATGTCAAACCTATAGGATATATTATTCCAATGCGCAGAGCATATTAGGGAAATAGGAGCTACACTACATGGCGCCCAACGGTTTGGTAAGGCGGTAATTCAACGTTAGATACTGAGTAACTCAGCCGTGCTTTTTCTCTCAGAGACCCCTACCCATATACTCCAAAAGACGTCTGGAGTGGGCAGGGTTAAATATCCACCAAGGCTACATAGGGCAGCACCCTATATATTAGCTGTTTGGTTTGCTCAACGTTGAAGGATACAGTGTTCCAAAATATTGTGCACCTAATCTTTGTTTCCTTGAAACTTGTTCTACATTTTTCAAAAAACAAAAATGCCTGGCTCCGACACTGAGACCGGAAACGGTGGAGCTGCGGCTGATCCAGCCCAAGCAGCAGTTTTTAACATTACAGGTTTAAATGAAACCGAGGAGGGTGTCATAGACATCGCTCCAAACTTAAGAAGAGCCATCACTCTAAAACTTATAAAACATGGCCTACCACCAAGAGAGGGTAGAGCAGTTTTCGTGATAGAGGCACACGAATCCTTTCAGACAGAGGTATTCTATTCATGGGTAATATTTCCTGAATCCAATCCAGTAACACACATGTTTCACTTCTACAAAGAAGATGAACCACCAGAGGAATACATTCCTTTCGAGGATATTGAAATTCCATTAACATACCAGGAGCATCAGCTCTGGTTTAAAGGCGCCCTAAAACATCACAAAAACATTACCAGGCTCGGTCCACTAGGTAGACCAGGAGCAACATGGCCGATTCTAGCCGGCTACACACCTCATCCTGACATTGAAGAAATGTCAGACGAGGAATTACTTACTCAACTCACAGAGTTAATAAAAATCTACAGACAATTGGTCCAATATGTCATGCGGACTTTCACAGTCCAACAACCATTGACACTTCCAAATCAAACCCCTCACCAGGGGAACACTCTAAAAATTACACCACAGACTCTATACGGAGTCATGGGTAAAATGCCCACAAAACGTGATCAAATTCCATTCTGGATAGCTCAAAAATTTCTCAAATAGAAGCAGTATTTCCAAATACTAGCCCGTATGAGAAACACAGAATACTGACAATCAGTTTACCGATGGGGATCACACCACAACTGGAAGACTGCACCACTTGGGGCTCAGTCTTTGCTGCCATCTATACTAAAACACACAGCATTCCGTCAATTGCGGTAATACCTGATGTCCTGAAACAAATTCAAAACAAATACGGGGCAGAGCCTGCTCTAAATTTAGGTATGAAATTACTGAAAAATTTCGACCAGGTCTCAACAATAATATTATCTAATATTAAAGGGGAGGCAGCAGCAGTGGCGATCCGCCAAAAGTTAAGGGAATTTGATGTTACAGAACATCAAACTGAGCTACCCAGAATAATAGAACAATCTTGTGCAGAATTAGGCAGAGATAGTTTGGGTGGAAGACCAGTGAAGCCGAACCTATCTGAAAGTCCTGAGAAGGACTCAATTAAACAAACTCCTACATCTTCTAAAAAGAAGTGGGAGACTAATAAACAAAATTCAAACGAGAAACGTTCTCAATCCCAAGGTAGGTCTCCTCAAAAGGAGCCCTCTGAAAGGAGGTATAACCTCAGGAATAGGGATAATTTGAGAAAACCTGATCGGTATCAAGATACTGATACACGTTCCTCTCGTCCCTTTCAGATCTCATCACAGACTTCAGAAAGAAGAGGACGAACAGAACATAAAGAAGAACGCGTGAAATCGAAAGACGAAAAACACGCTCCAAAAACTAAAGCAAAACCTCAATTCTCCCAAAAAAAAGTAGCAGGTCTAAAGATCAGACATGCCGAGAATACTGAGAACACAACTCAAGAACGGAGAATGGGCTCAGACAATGCTGGACAGTGCAGCAGAAGTCACAATAGCTCGCCAGAACCTGAAGGAACTTCTGGAGATAGTGGACTTGAATGAGTACATTACGGTAGAGACTGTAGACACTAGGGTTAGTACTCCACAAAAGTTATATGACATAACACTCCGGATGGAGGGAGATAAAACTAGACAGGTGAAAGCACTTTTTTGGGAAAGACTATCAAAGGGCTATGACATACTTCTAGCAGAAAAGGACTGGCCACCACAATTTGTCAGGGAGTGCCCACATGGCGAGGACATTATTATGCCTGCCTTCTCCAACCATATACCAATACACCTAAGATATACATATGCCAGGAAATGGGCAGTGGCCCAGGCCCCAGCGTTATATAAAAATCATGTAGGAAGGGATGAGGACTCACCTCACCATAAAATACATCTAAAACATGAACCAACTGCACAACGGCAGTATCCAATAAAGCAAGAAGCTAAAAAACAGGTCAGGGAGATCTTAGATCAACTTGAATACCAAGGGGTGATTGAAACATGCACCTCCTCAATGAACAATCTTTTGTTTCCTGTCTCCAAACCAGACAATACATATCGTCTAGTTTTGGATTACAGACACCTAAACACTTGTTCTAAAAACTTTTGCAGTGCAAAATGCACATAGCACAGCATTAATGAATAACATTTTGCGTAAAAAATATAAAACAACATTAGACATCTCAAATGGTTTCTTTTGTCAAAACATAGCACCTGAAAGCAGGTACTTAACAGCATTCTCCATAATGGGGACCCAGCGTCACTTTTGTCGACTCCCACAAGGGTTCAAGAACAGCCCAGGTTTATTCTCAGCGAGGGTAACGGAGTTACTACAAATTTATGACAATGAGGCATTGTCTTATGTCGATGACATCTATCTGACAGACGATGACCTGGACAAACACTTGAACAGGGTGAGCACCATTATACTGGGATTCGCCTCTGAGGGCTACAAGTTCAACTTTAAAAAGTCCCGAATTGCCCATCTCAATGTCCTATTTTTGGGATATGAGCTTTCAAGTGAAGGCAAGAGCTTGGCAGTTAACTTTCTAGAGAAATGTGCGCTGCTCCAACCTCCAAAAACTCTAAAAAACTTACAATCCATCCTGGGTTTCCTCAATTTTGGCAGAACATACATACTAAACTACGCAGAAAGGGTTAAACCTCTCTATGCATTAATCAAACCTGATTTTTCAATCAAAAACTGGACACAGGAACACACACAAATCTTGCGTTCACTCCAGGCTAACATGTTAGCAACAAATCACTTACAAACACGTGTAAGTCAACGAAATTTGGTGATCCGAATAATTTCGGGTCAATGCGGATTCACCTACTTAACCTTCAATGAGGGTGAGAAAATACCAATTGCATACAAAGCACATTTGTACACACAAGCGGAAATGCGCTTCAGTTCAACTGAAAAATTCTGACAGCAGTTCAAACGGCTGTAGCAAAAGAAAGAGCCTTAGCCCAAGGGAAACGCATTATTGTCGTAACCCCAGTACCGGCTTTAGAAGCGGTCACAAAAGCAAGCATTCCAAATGCTAAAGCATTACATCCAAGATGGATACAATGGGTTAATTCTCTTGCTGCAACAGATGTTGAATATGTTTTTGATCCAGATTTAAAAACACAAGCATTCCTACAATATGAACAAGAATGTCCTCTGCCCACTGAGATTCTGCCTCTCGATCAGTACGAATTCATAATTTACACTGACGGATCCGCACAGCCCGCAACAGGGAGTAAGCAAGCTTACAGTGCAGCGTGTGCAATCGTTAAAGGTCGCATGCGAAATGGCATCTTCAGACCCATGGTCACAAAATCTCAATCTCTAGGAGATTGCGTAGCTCAGCGAGCTGAACTACAAGCATTCAAACTGGCACTTGAAAGTACAGATCGAGAATTCCCCACACTAATAGTGTGCGATTCCTTTTACTGTGTTCAGTCGTATAATGACTACATAAGAAACTGGCTTGAAAATGGTTTCAAAGATGCGAAAGGTGGCACAATAAAGCATAAAATGCTTTGGGAACAAGTAGATCAGTTGAAAAACGAACTACCAAAGGCTCACGTGATCCACACACTGAGTCATCAACGTGATGGCGTTCACATTGCAGGGAATTCATTGGCTGACAAAGCCGCAAAGGGGGCTGTTCAGACGGCTTCCGTAGCTGCGATCACTCGTTCTAAAACAAAAATAGACGGTGAGATAATGTTGGCTGTCAATGCTTCAAGCAAAGGCAGCAGTGCAGCGTTACCAAAAAAGTTTCCACTCAAGTACTCTTATGTAATTGATGCGAACAACGTTCCTTTTGCTCAAATCCCTGGAGTGGGGGATAGGGTAATACCAAACATGGAACGTAGAGCAGCCTTGATTTATGAAACACATTTGGGGGAGGGTCTGTCACATCAAGGGATCTCTAAAACAATTTTAACGTTAAAAGAGATGTACTGGTGGCCTGGAATGAATACAGAAATTCACATATTCATCAATAACTGCTTAGACTGTAAATTACAGCGAGAGAGCCACCGGACACCATGCTGCGAATGCGGCAACACAGTACAGACACCACTATTGGACAGCATTAGACTATCTACACGCCTACGTCCTACTGGACAGGTGCAATCCCACAAATACTGAATCTAGGTTCCTATGGTTATGGCCACAGCGCTCAGCTGACGCTCGAACTGTTATAAAAGATTTGCGAGTCTTTATCGGCACATACGCAATAGGCACGCTACATTCTGACCAGGGTCCTGCGTTTAGCTCTCGGGCTTACAAAGAAGCCATGGCCAGTCTGGGTGTTGCATTGTGGTACTCCTCTCCATTCCATCCTGAGGGAAATTCGGTTGTGGAAAGGAAAAACAGGGACATAAAGCAGTCTATAACAGCTAGGGTATTAGGTTCGGGTGATGGGTGGGTCAAACACCTAAATGGGGTACAACGCTCATTGAATAATCTGCCAAGAAGTTCTCTAGGGGGGTCACTCCATATGAGGTCCTATTTGGGACAAGAATGTGGGTACCAGACCTTGAACACGTAGGCACAGTGGTGGAAAATAAACCGTTTGATATCAAAGATCGTTTGGCTGTTTTACAGGAACTTAATGAATTAAGAACGAAACAAAGCAACGTGTTCCTGCAGCCAACCACCACTGGGGAACAACCGGCTGTCCCAGCAAGGCCTGTCTGGATTCCAAAAGTTGGGGATCTAGTCAGAGAAAAAATCGCGGACAAGAAGGAATTTGGACCTTCTTACAGACAACCAGTACCTGTCCTAGCAGTTCAAGGAACAAGAACAGTACTTCTGCCGCCCCTTGCTGGAAGAAAGGAGAAAAGATTTGTGTCCATCGACCTGATCAAACCACAGTATGTGGCCAATACTAAACAGTAGGCCTCGTGGACTCCGACCTAGTAGCAGACGCACTCCTCTCGCTACTATCCAAGAGGTTCAGACTGAAAGACTGATAACCATCGAGAATTCAGCTGTAACTGATGGAGGACTAAGCAACAACGCTATGGAACTCATCCCTCTTGAACACCCAATAACAGTTCGTCCAAATACACCTGTCTACACCAACGTGGCAAGTGATGAACTGGTTCCTGTGATTTCTACAAATACTGATGCAATTCCAACAATTGACAGAACTGCTTCTGGCTATTTCATTAACTTTGATACGTTCTCAGAAGATCCGAGTGAACCTGAAACGACGCCAGCATCATTCAAACTCAAGCAGCAAGTACAAGACTTTCTTCACTTTTTGAAAAAGACTTATGTGGTTTCTCCATGGATTGAACTCTGGATTATATCTGGACTATTTGTTTTCCTGCTCTGGCTAGCTTTGGTTACAACTATGAGCGTGCTTATAAGTGGCAGATACATCCATGTGAACACTGAAGGAAAAGGCGTGAACGTACTTTTGAAACCTCATAAATCTTCCCATCGTGAAGCAAGAGACTTGTCATCAGTGAACATCACAGCCGTTCCTATACAGGATGGTATAGTGTGGGACAAAACAGATTTTGATATTTTTGGCCCGACGGAACAATTGAACATTCCACATTTATTTAAAATTTCACTAAGTGATCTAATTACGTCCAGTACCTATTCAGATGATTGGGACTTTGAGACTGTTAACGACATAATGTTTGACTTAGAAAAATCTGCTGCATTTTCTAAAAATGAATATTTAGAGGGTTCATCAGACTATGAACAACTGTATTGTTATAACCACTATGGTCATCATTATTTGCATAAATCTGCATATCCAAGAAATGTGTTTATGTTTAACCAATGGGAACATTGTCCTACACCACCTAAAGGTAGTTCAAAAACATTTGCTAACAAGTTTCCATGTTTTTCAGGTTACTATTCATCTGACCCAGAAACGTTTTACTATAAAAATGTAAACAAAACAGGACTGAAAATTATGTTAACTAATACGAAACAGATATACTCTGCAGCATTTATTGCCCATCTGTCTAGACAGGGATTCGACTTATGGAAAGACACAATAGACACAAAAACTGTCTGGGGTAGTAAAGAATGGCAAGTACAGGGTGTAGAAGCTTTATTTAGAGCCTGTATCATCCCTGAACAAATACTGTTTTTGAATGAAACCGTCCAACAAACATCTTGTCTTGGATTAGCCAAGATCAAAGAGATGAACACACCTTGTGTACCAACACCTGCAAGTGATAATAATACAAAGGCAGTGGTGACAGTTGACAATATACTACAACTCAACAGATCTAATCCTGATTGGAAGAAATGGTTGATCTGGCCCACAGACACTAATAACTGTCAGGAAAGATTCCTGAATAAAACTCAGGGCTTTACTATTCATAGGCCAGACCCAAGATACGTCCAAAGACAGCATCCGGGGGTAGTAACAACATACAGTGTAGGAAAATTATGCCTCGATTGGCTGCATAAGTCTACACTACAGGATGTGAAACAACACTTATCCTTACTTAAAGAGGACGCAGACCTTAGGGAATTCTTGCTTGGACCAAGAAAACCGCGTCAAAAACGTTTCATATTTGCCGGCATTTATGCTGCCTATAATGAAGCATGGAAAGTGTCACAGATGGAGGCCGCAGAACGAATACGTGAACTTGATCGTATTAATTTAGAGAAAACACTCTCTGTGGTCGACAATGGGTTAACAACTCTGTCCTCCAGAATATATTCATTGGATGGCATTGTATCCTCTGCTATCGACATACTAGAACAAGATTTGGCGATGTTACAACAAGGTCAGTCTCAGTTACGTTCTATTGTGTTATTAAGCTGGACGCTGCAATCTTTGCGAGCGGGCTATGTGCCTTGGCGTTTTATCAACACGTCAGCTCTGTTTGCGGAATACAATCTAACTGATAAACAGATCGAACTGGCACAAAGAGGAGCAAGGTATACAGTGCTGAGCATTGAAAAACTGGAAAAGTTACCATTCACAGTGGCAGAAAAACCAGCTACAGAATGGCTTATTCATTGCAAAATAACATTACCTGTGACTACTTTTCAGTTTCAGTATTGCCTCAGACAAATGCAAGCAGGCAAATATGACAGGTTGGGTAAGGAATACATTAAGACATCTTGGGATTTACCGTATACATATAGATGTTGGAGTGGGGATCGTGAAGTGTTTTTGAGCGGTACACACTGTAAACGTGCACTGAGCGGTTCACTTATATGTCAGGACATTTCTTTACACGGGGCTTGTAATGGTTCTGTGGCAAATTTGTCTTGCCATCAGCAGGGTACACCAGCTGCTGTGATTAATCCAACGTTTGGACAACTTTCTAATGGGAGTTACCTCATGTTGAATGATCAGAGTTGCTGCGGAATGTTGCCAGGCATCCCATATCTAGTAACGGTCAACTCCAGGGTCACTTGCTGAATGCAAGTATTGTTTCCCCCAATAGACACAGTCAGGGAGTCGCCTCTATGGCCTTCGCTGAACGTCTCTTTTATAAGATTTGATACTTTGAGCAGAATGAAAGCCATTCTTTTACAGCAAACAGTGCCTTTGACCTCGGCCAAAGAAACCTATGATCTACAAGTAGCAAGGACTTCGGCTGAGATACAGACTTTAATACGTACAAACTGCCCTATACATTTCGTAGAAATGATAACACATATCTTTAACATGTCTGATACAACAGGAATTGTACATGTATTTAAGAGCATCTGCACCGGTCTGTTAGCACCTTTCCAGGCAATACTCTGAATCATCCCGAACTTTGCACATTCGGTGTTTGGTGGCATACCATTCATTCTAGCACTTGTTGCCGGAATTCTATTTCTCTTCCTGCTATTGCGCTATGGCCAGCCTATTCGCAGACATCACTCCGAGCGAAATGGAGAAAGCTCTCCTTGAACGAAAGTGCCGTGAGCGAATAGTACAGCTATTGGGCATGACTCGTCTACGGGACCTGAATACCACGTGGTTCCTGTCATTCAGACCAATCTGGCAAGATTGCATCTTACCTGTTCTACGATGCCTGCTATGCGGTGAAGAATGCGTGTTGGACACCTGTCTAACATTTCCATCAGCTACGCCAACGGATGTCGATACTTTGCTGGTCCCGATAACGGCCCATGCTCTGTGTTGTCCCCAGAGGCTACCAATCCTGATGTCAGCATTCATTGAGATCTCACAGACGCTTCCGGCTGCTGCTGAGATACGAGAAAGAACTACAGGCACACAGGTAACAACGGACGCGAACATTACTGCGGCAACCTATGCTGGAAGCGATGCTTCCCATCTCTGTGCAGTTAATCTACTACACGAGGTGTTCCAACTAACACCAACTACAGTGGATGATGTTTTGTCTATAGAAATAGATGATCTCATGTTTACACCAGACCCGTAAACTGACTCTGATTCAGCATACAGTGTTCCAGAGATGCAGTAACAATTTGGCCTTCATTTTCAAAAAACTTGGAACTCTACCAAATTTGAACTTTTGTCCCATTTTTTCGAACGAAAATGGCACTTCAATCTGCTTAAAGTAGAACTAGCCTTATAGTACAGACTTTGCGGTACTTCCACGGACACTTAGTCATCTTGTGTGTCTAGAACAGTTCATTAATTTTCATGACATGAAATGACTTTGATTTTTGAACAACTTATCGATCATTTTTGTCATATGTAAATATTACTGCTTATTTTCATTCCAATTGCATTTAATTTCGAAATTTATGCCTGAAATGAAAAGCATTGCTTGATATGTACAGTACCTTTTGCATTTTTAATATGTTTTTTAATGCTTTTAAGAAATATTTTTTAATATGCAGTACTCCATTTAATGTTTAGCATTTTAAATGTTTAGCATTTTAGTATTATCGTACACACGAAAGTGGAGTGGGTGTTGTATTCCTCTTAGGGTGTCCATAAACGGGCTTTCCAGAATCATGTCCTTATATAGGCACAATTCGCCCTGCCCTTATATAGGCATAAAATCCCAGCCCTTATTTAGGCATTAAACCGTGCACTCCAAATACAGGCATGGTCTCCGACATCCGTCCACCCTAACGTCACAACGAGTTCGTGAAGAACAGACCCTTAGGCTGCGGGAGTTTCCCTAGCCCAGGACTATTGATTTCTTCAAGGACTCATATATTATGCATGAACCATTATTCCTTAGGGGTTCATTCATGACGTCTTCCGCTGTCCGACTCACGTCAATGCTAACATTCTGAGGTAATTCTCAGGTATAAATATACCTTCCCTAGCCCCTGTAAATCAGAGGAGACCTCGACTTCAGAGGAGCCCGTTTCCCGGCCTGACGCACTGAGAAGACGCTGTCATCCCTGCACGCAGAGAGTCCAGCTTCCAGTGATCTGACTTCCCTTGCGGGGTGTTGGAGTTCGAGTCTGGCAAGAGATTCCTACCTCTCTCATTCTTCAGGTATGGAGCTGACTAGAACCTAGAGGGACTCTTGGCATACTAGGCATACTGGGCTTAACATACTCTTAGTATACCATAGTAAGGAATACTTCACCTACTTCATACCTCTCCCTACACCTAGGACAGGTTAGGTACATCGGGGTAGAACTAGGTTAGAAATGCATCGTATGAGTACTCGCATTTTTAGTCTGTGTTATTTATGTAAATGCATATATGCTAAAAGATAATGCTATCGCAGTATTATTTATTTCTACTGCTCACACTGTACATTATTTATCTCGCATACTGTCTTGTGATCGTAACAGCACATTTTACTTACACCAGAAACAAGACTGTTCAATAAATCTTTTATTGAAACGCCCGTCTGTTCTCTCTGTGTAACTTTGAGGAAAACTAAGCATGCACGATTGAGCTGAGTGAAATAGTTATCTATTGTTTCTACGACTCTGGGACACGTTCTGATTCTAAAGAGAAACAAAGTGGTCATGTTTTGCGGCTGCCAGAAACTACTCCCTTCTTGTCAAGGAGTTTCTAGTGGCCTCTGAGCTAGCTGGCACAAGTAATTAAGTTTCATATACTCGATAGGGACATACTGACCTCAGTCCTATGTCAAACCTATAGGATATATTATTCCAATGCGCAGAGCCTATTAGGGAAATAGGAGCTACACTACAAGGCTGGCAACAAATTTAGTAGGAGGAAAGCTATCTCCATAACCAGTTTTAAGTGATCACAGAGAAGGGGAGTGATCATTACTCAGGCCACACCTCAGGGTGGGCACACAGGCTCTGCAGAAGGGTCTCCCAATCTTGGATTTGGGGAGTAAGGTGCATCATGGGATTGTTTGCAAAAGGGCAAACCAAACTGCTTTGATAGTGGGTAGGACTGGCCCTGGGACCTTTTACCTCGTTGATTAGGGAAGAGCCAGAAGTCACCCACTAGCTAGTGCCAGGCGTAAACATGCCACCCAATGGCACCATCCTCAGAAAACATTCTGGAACTGTGGAAGAACAGAAGAACTTCACCTTCTGTTTGAGAACTCTGAGGAGCACTGAAGGGCCTGACATGCTCTCACTTGTACCCAAGACAAAGGAGTGGACTCTAAGCATTAGTTGGCTGACCTCCTGTGTGGTTACAGGGACACAACAAGCTGCAAGAGACTCTTTTCCGAAAGTACCCAGCAGACTAGTAGCAGCTGGCCATGCACAGAACCCTGCTGTTGGCCTCTGCTAGACACCTTAAGTGTTTGTGTCTTCCCTATGGTACTGGGGACTTAAAAGAGTACTTCTATGGTTGTTTGGGCACCAGAAAAAAGTTTGGAAACGTTTTTAAACTTTCCTCCAGAGCTTTGAAGAGGCCCATCGGTAAATGTATCTGACTGGCAGTTCCACAGTGTCAGATTGAATTTTAGCACTGTGCCCCTCAAAGTTCCCCACACCTCTGAAAAAATATGACTGACTCCCATTCTTGACTTAAATATCTTTCAGCAAGAAATCTCCAAAGCTCCAGAATGACCCACTTGCTTCAGGTGTCTGGCCGTCAGTTCCACAACGGTGTCTACATTTTCGGCATTAGACATGCATGGAAATGATTTTTCTTCTCAAAAAGTGACAAAGTCCTTTTTTGTATTGGGACTTAAAAACTTTTTTTACATTTTGACTTCCAGATTTTTACAATTTGGCCTCTTGATCAGAGACTCAGTGACAGAGCAGGCCCCAACATCCTTGACCCCAGCATCTGGACTCTGCCAGCTGTGAGTCCTGCTCTCCCAAGTGATGCTACTCCAGTCAGGGACCATTGGAATGGGGTCTGAAGGTGCCCTACCAGCCCATTGGTGGCACCGACAAGAGCGACACATCGACTCCCATGACTCCGCATCTAAACCGCTGTGCAACGCATCCCCCACACAGGACTTCGAATCACCGCCTTACAGCTCATTGGAACTGCTGTTGCCCGATACATCTCCATTCAAGTACCTCGCATCACCCATCGCAACTCCCCGGAACTGCCACTGCATGACGCATCTCCACGCAATTACCTTGCATTGGCATTCACAGCTCCCCGGACCTGCCACTGAGTGGCGAATCTCCATGCAAGGACCGCGCATCGCCCTGCTGCCCGACACATCCTTGACATGGCACACCGCATCGCTTCGCAATCAGCATTTAAGGTACTTTGTTCAGCGGGCCTAACCGGGTCCCTGTAGCCAGCCCGCACTCCATTGCTGTTGGCCTGAACTTGTAACTTTGTCCCAGTCTAGTGTGACCAGATAACCACAGTTGGCGCTTTGTGCTTTTTGGCGCCATGTTAACTAAAAAGAAATTTAAATGCATATCTCCGGTCCTACTGATTGGATTTTTGTCATTTTGGTGTCAAATAATTAATTAAATTTGACGCTATTTTTCTAAAATTGCTGGAGAACTTTTCTTGTGTTGTGTTTTCACTTTATTACTGTATGAATTGCTGCATAAATACTTTACACGTTGCCTCTAAGTTAAGCCGCACTGCTTTGTGCCAAGCTACGAGAGGGTTAAGCATAGGTTAATTTGGGGTTTGCTTGCGTTTCACCCTGACAGAGATTGTGGTTGCTGCTGAAGTAGGATTTCAACCCCGCCTTCAACCAGTAACCCATTTTCCAACACCATGCTTTATAATTTATGAACCGAGAAGAATCCTTTCCCTTCAGTGTGAAGTGTGATTAGTATATCAGCATCAACGTCGTAAATGCAGTTCAGTCAATCATTGTCATTCACTGAAGAAAGAGAAAAGCACCCATTTTGCGTTGGAAAATAAGAGGTGGAAGCAAAGGCCTGTATCTGCTCAATAATATGGCGCAACAACCATGCTGCGTACATGTGCTGGAATGAATAGATACCCTATTTATCGTCAGACATTTCCTGGATTTAAAAAAAAAACTGCAATACATGTTGCAGATTTTTTTGCAGGAGGGAAATTTTTTGAATTCAATTAGTTCATAATACACTTCAGCTTCTACAACTAAAAGATGACAGTGGAACAGACCTTTCACCTGTTTGTGTTAATCATGCAATTTGAGGAGAGGTAGGCTTTTCTAAGCTTTCTTCGACCACATAGCTGCATTTAACAGTGCGGACTTTAATTTGTTGAAGGAGATGCCTCCCACTACTAAGGTGTATGGGGTACTAGTAGAGGCTATCTTTCAGCTATATTGTGGTAACACTGCTACTGTTTACTTTGGCATTTTTGGGGAGGCCACCGATTTTTTTTTAAGGTGAAATAGGAGTACAACATGGTTGTCTGCTGCTCCTTTGCTTTTAGATATGTTTATGAATGAAATGGATATTTCCCTTAGGCATGTTAAGGGGAATTGTACATTTAATGAACTCTCAATTCATTATGTCTCTTATTTGCCGGGAACGCAGTGCTCATAGCAAGGATTGAAATTACATTGCATAAACCTTTGAGTACTTTTGAAATGATTCTAATCGGAAAATGCAGACGCCTAATGTATCCAAATCTAAAGCATTTTTAGAAGGAAGTAAATGTTTTCTGAAGAAGTCTTTTACTTTCGATGGCAGTATTGTATAGATTGTCAATGGTTTTGATTACTTGGGCCTCCGATACAGCAGACATGGTGTGTGGGAGGACCACATAGCGAAGGCTGTGCACATTATATAATCTACCTCTCATTTATTGCAATCCAAGTTTCCATACTCAGAAACAGTCCCATATCTGCTCTCTTGAACTCTTTGGGCGAATTTGGGGGCAGGTCCAATATTTATTGCAGCTCAAATTTGCAACCTTTGTTACTTCCCCAACATGAATTTCTGGGATGCGTTCGGTAACTTTCAAAATGTGCCCCTATAAATGTAGTGCACTTGGAATTCGGTGTGAGAAATTTCAACATCATAGTCCATCCATATTGTTTTCAATTAAATAATGGTCTAATCTCAATGTTTCATTATATAAAGCAAGCCTTAACCGAACTTCTAAGTTAGGAGGGGCTTTAATACTTCTTTGGGTAGTGGATATACATAATACGCAGCTATCTATTGGCCTGATTGAAGTGACGACTGATCCAAGTAATTTAAGTCAAAATACAATCTCCACCATAAAATCAAGATTTTGGGACAAATGGGTATGTTATGAGCTGAATGCCCTTTACACGACACACTTGGTTGGAAAATATCTCTGCCATAAAAATATTCCAGGGAGAGATTCGGGTAATCTCTCTAAATATGGGGAAAATATACACTAGATTTCACCTAAATACAACTGCTTAGTTTTATTTTTAGGTGGTTCCCTAACAACCTTTTAAGATTTGCTTATGTAGTATGGGTCAATGTGTGGATGAGACGCATTGTATTATTTACGTCCTTTTCACTCTGCATTGAGAAAGTGTTGCCATAAGCCCTTTCTAAAAGCATTTAATTTCAGAACAAGGAAGGATAGGGAAGTTGCATAGGAGAAAGCTCCTGTTTATGAAGTAAAACACCATCATGTTTCTTCTGTCCTCCTCTAAGCCCAAACAGTCTCTCTGCTTGAGAAATTGAAACTATTGAAAACAAGTAAAAGACAATTCTTGGCTTGCCATCAACTACTTAGCTTCCCTCTTTGCACGTTCTATAATTGATAGGATAAAGTATGTTCTGTTGATGTAAGTAATCTATTAAGTATTTTTCTTATGTATATTAAATCGTAGGATTTTATCTTATATGCTGTCTATTTTTACTTCCTTGGGAAATTCTTTCTGTATGTTTTATGGATTCCTTTACATTTCTGAACTAAAAATTAGGTAATAAATATATGTATGAACGAATGACAGAAGATATCATTGGTCGACTGGAGCAAATACTATGACAACCACTGTGTTTCACCATGTGATGAATTTTGGAAGTTACCCTGTCCCATTACTAGGCTTCAGGACGCCTGCCAAATTCATTAAATAACAGGTTAATTTGCATGCACATAGCAACTATTTTGTTCAGTCGGATTTTCGAAAGTGCCTGTCAGAATTCACTGAAGTAATGCCCATGGTTCAGAATGTTATTGCTTTGTTCTCCATGACTCTTCAATCTTCTATCATAGCTCATGTGAATGTGCATCAGTTCTCTAGTTAAAAAAAAAAGAAACATGGCCGTGTTACAACTTCGGATGCATTTACTAAGGTATTTATAGAGTAATCTAATGGTATATTAATTGTCAGAGCGTTATGTTTATTTGGCAAGTTATAATGCACTCCCCCGACCTGCTTTGCTTCAGTGTCAACATACAGGGACATTTCTTGTGTGCCATGTCAAGGCCTGTTGTGGGATGAGAACTGGGCCACAATGAGGCTATAAGAAAAGTACAGTGAGGGTGGCTTGAATGTCACTACATAACTACTTCACGAGTATCTGATCGTGTATATGATTTAGGCTTTTTTATTGCCTTTCTGATCATATCGGATCTCTAGATATTTTTAATGCCAGTAAAACAGGACAAGTTATATAAGGTTGAAAGAGTGCATACATGGAAACTGCATTTGAAAGGAAAATGAAGAGCAGGTTTCATATATTGCTTTGTAGTAAACTCGAATTTGCATGCATAAAGATATCCAATACACGCATGTTAATGTGTTAAGGAATGAGTTAAAGAAATAACAAGCATTGGCAAAGCTAATAGGTCACTCCTCTAAGAGCTATTGGCTTTGACAATATTTTGTAGCAACTGATGCTTTGCAGTGTGGAAACAACGAATCCAAAAAAGTGCTATGATTATTTTTTTAAGTGCCTTAGCAGTGGATGCATCATAGTCCTTTATTATTACTATTATTATCTCGTCAGGGGTAGTAAGCGCTATATAAATGGAATTACAATACAATACAATTATTTTTAATTATTTTTGTACCACAGCCACACTGATATACAGCATGGCTACAAATCATTGTCAAAGTTGGAAATGCCCATGATGTACAGTCTGACCAAAGGGCAATGGGAGAGTCAATAGTCTCAAAGGTGAGACCTATTGGCTTTGCCAATGCTTGCTAGGTCTCGGCACAACACCCCTGTGATTCTAAGCAAATCAGTTAATCTCCCCATGCGTGAAATAGAGAAAAAATATGACATTTGGCAAAAAATCCAATCACATAAAGAAAGCACTTGCGTCCATGTCTTAGTGAAAATACATTTGTAAGCAGGTAACATTTGTTGTCACAATAAAAGCAGATAACATCTGTTGTTACAATAAACATCCATTTCAAAGAAGAAAAGGGCTTCTTTGAAGTGTGTGTGGTACATAAACCCTAGCTACAAATGACAAGAGGTTCAACAAGGACAAATGGGAAGTAGAAAAAAAAGCAATCCTTCAATCACAGCGCGATCAGCAGAAGGACAGCAATCCAGCTGAAGCATTCAGTTCTTCTGTCATACTCCAGCCAAAAGAAAAGGAAATAAAGCCAGCCCGGGCTGGCCAAGTGAAAGGTAGCATGTAAGAGTGACAGTGAAGCCAACGAATGGTAAGCAATGGGCAGGCTGCGAGCCCCTCCATGTATGCAATATCTCTTGCAAGCAAACGTGCATGCAGCGCATGTGCTGTCGCAGACGAGACCTAGAAAGCATTGACAAACCAATAATTGTGGCTATTGTAGTGTAGAATGTCTTGGATGTGGAGCTAGAGGTGCCTTTGTTTGGGCCCATAGAGTTTACAGCTGGGTCTCAGCCAAAGTTGTAATGATGATGAAAAGCGTATTCAACTCAAACCTTCCATTAAAACCTCGTGTTGACGGGAGAGATGAGCACTTTAACCCTAATTCGCTAAGACTTGCTGTGTAAGAGCTTTCCTAAGCATGGTCGTTAGGCCAGAGTAGTGCCTAGAGAAATGCACGAGATGATTTGTGAAAAGCACATCCTAATAATGCAGTCAAGAAATTAGGTACTTGAATTTCAAACCTCATTTTTTTTTTTACATGAATTCGAATTTATTAAGTGGCCGGCTATGGGCGATTTTTGCAGATTCTGAAGGCCGAACGCATCTTGAAAATCCCCAGTCATTTTCGCCAGATGTCACTGCTGCCTCAATAGATGTGGCACTGTCTATGTGTCAATGAGTGGCGCTTGGCAGTGTTTATGGCACTGTTTCCCCGACTTCCTCCTATATATGTAGGGAAATGAACAGTCCAGACACGGCATTTCCTAACCGGTCTGTTGCAAAATAAGCCATGTTGTGCAGAAGTATCTTGTGTCTCTTGCAGGGTATGTTAGCCCCAAGGCGGGATCGTCTCACCGCGGCTCTGATTCAATGCTGCACGTTGAAGGAATCTTATTCCCTACCAAAGCCTGATTGATGAGCATGATGACAGTAATAATAATGAAACTGTAATATGAAAAACAGAAAGCAACAGATTCTATTTTACCAAAAAGGAGCGATCCCAATAGAAGTCACAAACAACAAGCAAAAGCTTATAAATGGGGTGAAAGTTATTGAACAAAGATGGTTCAGCCAGTTTTAATCCAAACACCCTGCTAAAAATGATTCATTTAAGCAAAGAGATGGTATAAAGCAGAGTTAGCTGCTTGAGTCCACATCAGTGTATGATCTGCAGGATGCAGAAACAAATCTATTTTTGACACACAACATTTCATACTTCTGCGTTCCATAAACCGAGACCTTTCAAACACCTTGTTACTTACGGCGTTTGAAAAATTATCGAACTTGAACTACATATCAAATTATTATTGGCGTTGTTTCTGAATTTTTGAGACTTATACCCAGGGCCGGACTGGCTACCGGGCGTTTTGTTGTGCTGCCAAGCTGGGGGCTGATGTCACTGCGGTGGGGGCTGATTTCGTTGATGGGGACCTGCGTGTGCTTCTAAATAAACAAAGCAAAACGAATGGTTTTAAGCGCACGCAAGTCCCCATCAACGAAATCAGCCCCCAACTTGGCAGCACACCAAAACGCCCGGTAGCCAGTCCGACCCTGCTTGTATCTTTTCATGTAAATGCTTCTTTTTGACAGTTAGCATCGTTCAGTTATTGACAACTTGACCTTTATAGCTTCTGCCCCACAAAGGTCTACAGTCCTTTGTACATACCTTTAGAGTCCAGCATTAGTTTCGGATGTGGATCTGTCCTGTCTGGGTTACAGAAATCTCCCTACAAGTCAAACAAGAATTTGCAATGCAATAGGTCTTGCATTTACTCGAGTTTGAGCTATTGGCATTGTAAATGACCGTGCCTTTTATTTATGTTTTGGTTTTTAAAACATAAATAAAAGGCATTGTCATTTACAATGCTAATAGCTTAAACTCTAGCAAATGTGAGACCTATTGCATTGCAAATGCTTGTTTAAAGGACACCCCAGACACCACTTCCCAACCTACCAGCCTTCAGCGATAGGACAACTGCAAGCTCATCTCAAAAAGACATCTTGCACCTGGTCCCACAATCTTACCTCTGGAGATTAAAAACTAAAGCTCTACCCCAACACTACCAGCCTGTGAACATACAGAAGTATGAACCCACCAGGTCAGGCATAGTCTCTTCTCCTGCAGAACTATTTCATAGGCTCTCCTGTTACCGTCTTCCCTCTCCTGCCACCTGCTTTCGCTATCCAATCACACACACGACGCTAATGCACTGTTCAGTGATAGCAAATAGAGAACTGGCCTGATAGTGCCTTAGAGCCCAGTGTAAAGCAAGGCAAGGCACTTGGTGAAAATACAAGGCTGCTGGTTTGCTAGCGCTTGAGCTGGCACCTAATGGGAGGTCTGAGCCTGTGTGTAAGTGGAAAATAAGCAAGTGCAAGGCTTGTGGAAGACAGGGCTGCGCTTGGCTATCTGTAGCAAGCTTGCAAAGGAGGGCAGTTGTTGAAGGGAAGTGTGCAAATGTGCTTCAGAGTAGCCTGCTTCAGACACTCGGGCTGTGTCAGCACAAGAGGCCTGCAATGGCAGCCTCCAATGCCTACGGCCATACCACCCTGAATGCGCCCGATCTCGGAAGCTAAGCAGGGTCGGGCCTGGTTAGTACTTGGATGGGAGACCGCCTGGGAATACCAGGTGCTGTAAGCATTTTGCCTCTCGCTCACACCAGGTGGTGCTCGTCCATCCCACAATCGCACAGAACATTCCTCGCTAAGGGTACTTTTGGAAAAAACAAAGATTCTGCTCTTTTTAAAAAAATGTTATTTATAAAGAAACCGGCATCAAGTTTACAATATGCGTGGCTGTGAGAAGTTGGCCTGGTATATGCTGTTCACTAATTAAAGTGGACACCTTGCACCAGGGCAAATCGACTCTTATGGTAGATAGGTTTAAGACAACCTTTAAAGAAAGCTATCCTAGTGGTAGCTGTGGAGAGCAGCCTTCAGGCTAAGTCTCGGAGGAATGTAAAGCAGCTTGTTTTACCATATAATCTCTTGAATCACCAAATGAAAAGACACCACACAGGTATATATATCAAATATATATGTATTTATTTCTAAATAACTCTCTACTAATCTCTTTATGAGATTAGAAGACAAACATATGCACAAATCAACGTTTCACAATAAGTTAAGCACAAAATATGGCTGGGGCCCTAGGGGCGTACCAGACCATATACTAAGTAAGAGACTTAGGGACAACGACTTGCAGGGAGACAAGGCCTAGGGCCTTCAGAAGTGCTGGGGCCTCACGAAACCACCCAAGGCAGGTAAGTAAAGGACCCACGGGGACGCGTGCAGTGTAGATACACAGGCGCGGATCGCCGTTGACTTCAATGGGGCAAGTCGCGGTTGGAAATAAAGAGTTTTAGGATACTTCTATAGAACCTACAAGCAAGTCACTTACAGGGTAAGTCGTTCTAGGGCCCACACCCACAGGAGCACCGTAGTGCTGGAGTTACCTCACCCAGGGAAGCCGGGTGCACAGGTGTCCTTTGGTGTCGGGTCGCGGCGTCGTTTTCAATGGCGAACAAAGAAGACTTGCTGCTTGCGGGAGCTGAAGAAGTGTCCGGTGGAATCCAAGCCTGGATTCTGAAGAAGGATGACCTGAAAGCAGAGGGGACAGTGTTCAAAGTCACTTGGCAGTGACTCGGGGCAAGGAAGATGGATGCCCACCGTCGTCGAGTGATTCAGGTCGGTTGCGGGTGCCTTGACTCTTCAGCCACGTGGTCCAGGAGGCGTCGACGACGACCAGGAGCTGGATTCGGTGTGTCCTCGACGTCTGCAGCTGACTGCGGTGTCGGCAACTCGATCGGAGCCAACAAGCCTTGGCAGCCGCAAGTCTCGGGGAGATGAAGAAAAGTCGATGGCGCAGACCAGCAAGGTCTGTGGAACTCACCCAGCGAGGGTAAGTCAGGGCAGGCCTGGAGCAACCAGGGGAGCCCTTTGGTTTCTTTAAGAAGTCTTCTGGAGACCCACAAGCCGGCGGGCAAGGGATCGCGAAGACACCTCGGGCGGAATCACTCAACAGGGGCCCACGGTCACTCGGGACAGTGTAGGCCTCTGATCTTCGGAGGGATTCCTGCTGGAGGTCGGGACCACACGTGGTCCAAAGCACAAGTTCGTAGAACGTTGTGAAGGGGTTGCACTCGACAATAGTGCACGGTACCCAGGGGTCGCGGTTCCTCGTTACTCGTGGGGTCCACTTGCCTCAGCTTCGCTGGGAACTCACGATGGCCTGGGAGAGGTCAGGAAATCCACTTCTTGGGCTGCAGGGACTTCGGACTCCGGCGGGAGCGGCGTAGTTTGCGACCGTCGTTGTCGTTTTTGGTGCCTGCCAAGCAGGGGAGTCACTCCTTGACTCCAAGGGAGATTCTTCTGTCTTCCAAAGGTAGTGGAACGTCGAAGGGCCAGGATTCTTCTGTAGAGCGTCGTCCAGGGGTTATCTGCTTTGCAATGGCAAGGTTCCCCTCTTATACTAAAAAGAGGGGATGGACTAGCTCTATGACCCCACCTATGGGAGGGTCAAGGGAGGGGTGGCTACACCCACTTCCCTTTGTCCAGTTTCGCGCCAGAGCAGGGGCAGGTAGCCCCTGAGCTGGTTTGAACTGGCATATGCACAGAGGAGCCTTCTGCTCCCCCAGTGCAGGACTTCAAAGCACTCTAAGAGTGCACCCACCCAGCCCCAATACACTAAACCCTGTCTGGAAGGTGGTTACACCTCCCTGTGACAGGATGCCTATTGTTGGGCTTCCTCCACTGTGAGTTTCGGTCATCAGCAGGAGGGCAGCCCAGTGTCTGTGACTGGTGGCATCCATTTTGTGATGCCAGGGCTCTTTAGGATTCTACCGCGTTTCCACAGCAGGTACATGTCTTATCCCTCTAGAAGGGTGGAATGCTACCCCGCCGCCAAGATTGGCGGGGGGGTAGTATTCCAAGATGTTTGACACCAAACACGACATGTTTTGATGCAGCCATTCCAAAGTTAGCATTTACCGCGAGGATATAATGCACTTTAATAGTATATGGTTTAACCGCATCCACAAACAGCACCAGAGAATAGACTCTGAGAGCTGCAGAGGGGCCCTGCTCAGGCAGAGGCACCCCCTCACATAGAAGCCAAGCACCCTGCCCTCAGGATTGATAGGGCCTGCCTTAGGGGTGACTGATAGGTTTATATGTGTGTGCAGGAGAGATATAGGAAACCTATATCTCAGTGAGGGGTGCTAGCACCACCTCACCCAGGCTGCAGTAGCAGGCCTGTGGTGTCAGATTTAGTCTGCTTCCCAGGGGTGGCATAATACATGCTGCAGCCCCTGGTAGGCCTGTGAAGTACCTAAGGTACCATATACTAGGGACTCATAAGGCACCACAGTATCCAATCACTAGTGCACCTAGAGTGCACTCCATGTCATTTAGAGAGAAGATAGACTGGGGCCCTGAATAGCAGGGTCCCAGTCCAACTAAGTCATAAACCAGCAAAACACCATAAAAAAAGTGGGGGCAACCATATAGTCAGATTCCACCTTCCTACAGTGGCCCTTAACTTTCCACTCCAAAACTGAAAGACAATAAAGACCACCTTTGCCCTAAGACAGGACAGAGGGCCCCCAGTTAAGGCTTTGCTTCTGTCGGTCGGCAGGGAGCTGCTGCAAGCTGCTGCTGATGGGCTGCACTGGCCCCAGCTCCCGTTCCAGGCCCCCTCTCTCGGCTGTCCCCAGCAGCCCGGGAGCAGGGGGGAGCTGTGGCCGGGAGCCAGGCCGGTGACATTAAGGGCTCTGGACCCAGGCAGAGCTCAGACCCTCACCTCTCTATATCTCGGGGCATGGACATTATTTGCATATGAGGGGCCTGTCCTTGATTTAAAAAAAAAGGAGACTTGCAGACAGAGCTTCACGGAAAAGAACTTGCCTCCCCAGAGCTCGGGCGGGAGCAGGAAAGCAGGTGAGCATCAGCTGCTGAGCGGTAGTCCCTGCAGCCCCTGGCACATAGAGAGGTGGTTAGAGGCCAGTGTGAAGCAAGGTTAGGCACTTGGTAAAAATCCCAGGCTGCTGGTCTGATGCTGCTACTTGCTGGCCCCTAAAGAAGGGAGGTTCCAGCCTGTGCGCAAGTGGAAAATAAGCAAGTGCAAGATAGGGCTGTGCAGGAAGCTTGCAAAGGAGGGCAGTTGTTGAAGTGAAGTGTGCAAATATGCTTAAGGGTAGCCTCCATCCGACACAATCGGGCTGTGTCAGCACAAGAGGCCTGTAACGGCAGCCTCTAATGTCTACGGCCATACCACCCTGAATGTGCCTGATCTCGGAAGCTGGGCCTGGTTAGTACTTGGATGGGAGACCGCCTGGGAATACCAGGTGCTGTAGGCATTTTGCCTCTCGCTCACACCAGGTGGTGCTCGTCCGTCCCACAATCACACAGAACCATCCTCGCTAATGGCACTTTAAAAAAAAAAAAAAAGATTCTGCTCTCTTTATTTTTTGCTTTTTATTTATAAAGAACCCAGCATCAAGTTTACAAGAGGCGTGGCCCTTAACTTTCCACTCCAAAGCTGAAAGACAATGAAGAAAACCTTAGCCCTAAGACAGGACAGAGGGTGCCCAGCTAAGGCTTTTCTTCTGCCGGTCGGCGGGGAGCTGCTGCAAGCTGCTGCTGATGGGCAGCAGCGGCCCTAGCTCCGGTTCCAGGCCCCCCTCTCTTGGCTGTCCCCAGCAGCCCGGGAGCAGGGGGGTGCTGAGGCAGAGAGCCAGGCCGGTGACCTTAAGGGCCCTTAACCCATGCAGTACTCAGACCCTCGCATCACTATCTCTTCCATACGCACAGACGTGAACACTCAGTACATACCAACGTGCTCCGTGCAGGAATGTGTCTGGTTCTAGGGGAGGGACAAGGCAGCCACCATTGTCCCAGCTGCTTGGAAAGTGAAAGCGGGCTTGGCGTGGTGCTGAACGTAAGCAAAGCACATCGTGTTGTGGTGCCTGAAGGAGGAGAAACTCAATAAAGAAAATAGTGCTTCCAAGAAGGCGTACCGTGTAACAAGAGAAGTAAAGGGGCCAGTAGTCATGGGAGGCTACAAATGAGGCAAAAGCGGTACTAAGGAGGGACTAACAAATTGATTACTTAATCAAAAGCCTGCATTTACGAAGGAAAAACACAGAAGCCAATGAAAATATGGGCAGAGAGGGGGCGTGGCTTCTCTTCCATACTCGACTACAGCAGATCGCCAGAGCAGTGCATGCACGCTGGCTCAGGCTCGACTTCAAAAAGGACCTTATATATATGTAGGGTAACTGGTAAAAAAAACAGATGGTGCTGCCACGGCATTTTCAACGTGGACATGGATATACCATGCTTACCATACATTCCACCACCTGCCACATTATTTACAGGCTTAAATAAAACAAATTTGGTTCAACACTAACTAATGCAACAAGCTACACGTACTGCAGGGCAATGGCAGACACTTTGGAGAGGTCAGCTGGACAGCTGACTGCTGTATTCAGGTATTAATTAAGTGAAAGCTTTGTATAGACTCCATCAATGTCCCTCATTGATGAAGTTCCCTAAATGATACTGTGTGGAAAAAAAACCCTAACTTATTTAAATGTAATTCAAACAGGATGGAATCAAGGACTGCTTAATTGTCACGAGAATGTCGTGTTTCATTATTTGTTGAAATCCATATGACACCATAGGCGCTGTTATTAAAACAGCTCCTATTTCAAGAAGACAAAGTGCAAAAAAATCCCAACATTATACATTTCCTTTTAAGGTAATGATAAAATGCTGTCTATGTGCTTCCATCCAAAGCAACATAGATGTGTGTATATATATATATATATATATATATATATATATATGTGTAATACAAAGGACGCGGCACTCTGAGCAGGATTTTGCTGGTTTTATTAATCGTATCACACTCCACCAACGCGTTTCAGCCTCACTCGGCTTTGTTCACGGTCAGTGAGTCTTTTTTCTATTACACTTTATATACCCCATCTTAGCCTCAAGGTGGCATTGTGGGAGTTGCAGTGTGTTTGAAAATTTCATATAGTGTGTTGTTTTTATTCATTTTTCACTTTGTACTTTTTTATATCACCATGCACTAATCTATGATGTGATATGGTAGTGAGTCACATCGGCGAGTATTGTAGTGAATCAGCCATATAGAGAGGTTTAAAGCCAATGAATAGTAAATGCTAGGTATATAGCCAACAAACTACAATCGATTTATGTAATGGTTTTAATATGCACTTGCACTTTATTTATCTTATCCCTGTGTCAACTAGTGTGATAACATATATGCCATGGTGGAAGTATGGAGAATAGCAGCTTAAGGATTGATAGCTGTTCTGTGGGCACTTGCCCCGGATTTTTGTTTCATTTATATTCCATTGTTCCACTTTACTCCACTTTTTCACATTTGCAATGGGGTAACATTAGGGACCCCTTGGGTCTTTGATGTTGACATTAGGGATAGCATACTGTGCCGGTTTTGATGTGGTTTGTAATTTGTTATTCGGCAATAATAAGAAACTTAATGATTTTTATGAGGCTTTTAATGTTTAATACCTTATATATTAACAGCATCAACTTGATATTGTTCATATGGAATATTTGTTTGAAATACTGATTGACGAAACTCGCGATACTCATATGAGTAAATTTCCATGTAAATTTTCATTTTTTGGTGCAGGTGTTTTTAATGAACATGACTTATTTAAGTATTTTTTCTATGTCTATTTAATTGTTGTTTGAAACTGATTGGTTGCACTCTCAAATAAAATGGTAGCCCGTCACAAGCGCGTCAGGTGATCAAGATCGCTTTGCGATCGAAACGCGTCTGGGGCGGACACTTGTCCACACGATTTTGGTGTAGCATTAAATAAAAGCTATGGAGCTGTAACCTGACGTTTCCTGGTATTGCTTTAACATCGGAAAGGAACAAGTGGTCCGTACCTGCTGTGCTGTGGTGACGTGGCACTCTGAGCAGGATTTTGCTGGATTTATTAATCGTATCACACTCCACCAACGCGTTTCAGCCTCTCTCTGCTTTGTTCACGGTCAGTGAGTCTTTTTTCTATTACACTTTATATACCCCACCTTAGCCTCAAGGTGGCATTGTGGGAGTTGCAGTGTGTTTGAAAATTTCATATAGTGAAAAACGTTATACATATATACAAATATACAAAAAAAGACACTGCGCTTTAAGTCATTGCACAATTCCTCGCAATATGCTTGTTTTTCAAAAGTAGTACCATTCAATAGCCTATAATATCGTCAATGGTTCATCATTATCTGATCAGTATTAGGTATAGTACCTACCTAGGTTGTTCTACTTCCTTAAAGGGCACGTCCTAAGAAATTACAATTGGGATGAGTGCCACACAATAATATGAATATTGTTTACATTAACATATTGCTATAGTACCTATATTGATATAATACTAATCACCAGTCTCCTTATCGGCAATTAGTTGTCTTATCTCGCAAATATTGGGTATAGTACCTATGTTGATACATTCTTAAGATTTCATCATGCGAGAAAGTGAGTGATATCATAATTCATATTATAAATGCTGTGCATATTGGTATCATACATTCATACTAAATTGCATTCATTTAGTCCCAATTGTAAGTGTCAATACATCAGATATACAGCAGTTCAATCAAGATGTACATAAAGTTCCTCGTCATTGTTAATGCCTCTGGGCGCCTTTGTTTTAAGTCTAACAATGAGGCGTGATTCAGTTTGTCGCAGCTTTTTAACTCTGTCACCTCCTCGTTCATTTTGTGTTATCATCTTGATCCCATAGTAACTCATGCTCTCCAATCTCCTTTTTGACATTTTATTACATGTTTGGCTGTGGCATACGTCAAGTCTCCATTTTTAACTGCACGAATGTGTTCGAGGATACGTTTCTTGAGCATGCATGTCGTGCTTCCGATGTATTTCATCCCGCAGTTGCATTCTACCACATAGACGACAAATCTTGATGTACATGTGATATTTTGATCAATGGTGATTGTATTCCCATTAGGTTCCACAATAGTTGTCACATTTCTTGCTATTTTGCAGGCTTTACACGAGTTGCATTTTTTAAAACCTTTCTGTTTTTCTGATAGCCAATTAGGTGTTGATTTTTCTTGATAGTGACTTTTAACAAGTAAATCTTTTAGTGATTTAGTCTTCCTATAGGTGACCACTGGCTTTTGGCCCAAGATTTTCCCTATGTCTGGGTCACTGGAGAGCAAGTGCCAATATTTCTTAAGTTTGTTGATAATTCTCCCACTCTCCTTGCAGAATGTGGTTACAAACCGAGGGGCCCCTTGTTCTTGATGCTACTTGTGTTTCGGTTTTACTATCAGTGTCTCTTCTCTTGAGACTTCATCAATTCGTTTTTTGCATTTTTGTAACGTTTTCTCATTGTATCCTCTCATTCTGAGTCTGCTCGTTGTTTCTTCAATCTTTTGTTCTGCATCCTCCTTTTTAGAAGTTTCTTTTCATGCGTATAAATTCCCCATAAGGGATGCTGTTTATTAGTGGTTTTGGGTGGAAACTAGTCCCATGCAGGATGCTATTTGTTGCCGTCTTTTTCCTAAACAAAGTCGAAACGAATTTCGTTTCTCGCGCTGCATCGCGAAATGTGATGCAGCGCGAGAAACGAAATTAGTTTTATTTATTTATATGTGTACTTACCTGTAATCGCCCGTAATCCGTAGTTTACTACCCCCCCACCCTGCCCCTCCCCACGTCAGTGCCCGGCGGCACTCTCACCACCGACCGCTACTGCAGAAGAGAGACAGAAATAGAGGCAGAGAGAGAGGGAGAGAGAGACAGAAACAGAGGGAGAGAGAGCGGGGGAGACAGAAACAGAGGGAGAGAGGGGGGAAGCTCAGAAGAGAGAGACACAGACTAAAGGCAGAGAGCGGGGGCACAGAAAAGAGAGACACAAACTAAAGGTAGAGAGAGGGGGCACAGAAGAGGGGGAGAGAAATAGAGAGAGGGGCAGCGAGAGAGGTAGAGACAGAAGAGAGACAGAAATAGAGGCAGAGAGAAGGGGAGCACAGAAGAGAGAGACAGACTAGAGGCAGAGAGAGAGGGAGAGGGGCAGCGAGAGAGGGAGAGACAGAAATAGATGCAGACAGACATCTGGACTTGGGGTTTCCACAGCGCGCATTGCTCCACTGTCTTTGGCGTGAAACATGATGGTGGGACAAACCCGGAGACCCCTTCTCGGCAGAGACTAAGGCTGTGACCTTGTGGGGACTCCTAGAGTCACTTCCCGGGGGCACTTGTGACTCAGGAGAGTTGGGTTCGAAGGAGGCCGGATGGGATTGGGGACAGGGTGGGTGATGATGGGACAGGGTGGGTGATGAGGACACCTTATGTCTGTTCCTGGAGAAAGTGGCAGGTGAAGATAGGAAGGAAGGAGAAAATAGTACAGAAGAACAAATGGGAGAAAAGCAGTGAGGGAAAGGAGAGAGAAAACTTGGAAGCGTAAAGGAAGGAAAACCATGGGTGGAAGAAAGAGGGAGAAGGACAAAGCAGAGAAAGAAATTAGACCGAAATCGCGGGTAGAAAATACACAGCAGGTATACCAGCACAGGCAGAGCTCAAAGGAGAGAGGTAAACCAGAAGAAGAAAAAACGATGGGGGAGAGCAAGGTTTACAACCTGATAGAGTTAGATGAAGAATAAGAAAACAAGGGAGAGAACGTGTGTGAAAAGAGAGACTTAGTGACTGAAGTAGAAAGATAAAAGGGAGAGAGGAGGGGTGTAATGAGAGAAAGACATTGGTGAATTCTCTGGTCACACACTCCATCAGCCTCATTTTGTCTTTCTCCCTCACGTTCTTTCCCCTCCTCTAAATCTCTCAGGCGCAAGGGTTGGAGAGTGAGGCAGAAATGGAAAGAGAGGCGCCAATCCAGAGAGGGTGAATGCGGGGGGAGGAAAGAGGTGAAGGAGAGAGGGAGAAACGAGGAAGAGAAAGGCTGTGGGGGCTTCCACACATTGTACATTCCCAGGCCGCCCGTGATCGAACACATTAGCTTCGGTGTTGGACTGATGACCTGTCAGAGATACAGAGTCATTGTCACTCATCCGTAGTAACAAGGGTGAGGCTGGAGACCGCGGGCTGGCAGCCTCGAGTGCTCCAGGGGCCACTATTGTCCCCTTTCTCTCACTGTTTCTGCTGAGGGAGCGGGCTGCTGCAGAGACTACATGAAACTAGCTCCTTATTGGCCTGTCTATGTGCTATTCATAGCGTGACTGAGCGATCGCTGTGCTGATGATGGTGGGGCTAAGAGAACAGGTCAAATGAGAACTAAAACTGTCTAAATAAGGCCAATTCACAGGTTGATCGTGGACGCATCACCCAACCACAAATTGTGTGTGTGTGTGTGGGGGGGAGGAGGGGGTTCTGGGGGCACATAATTTAAAAGGTGTGTTCTTTTGAATCAAAACTACAAAATAGAAAGCAACGCCTGATACAGCCCCCCCCTCCAAAAAAACTGGGAAATGGGCTGGAAGGGAGATTATCCCTGCGGTGAAAGGAATTAAATATTTGCAATGCTATAGGTCTCGCATTTAAATGAAAGACCTATGGCATTTCAAACAAGCGGCCGCCATTGTCCCGGCTGCTTCAAAAGTGAAAGTGGGCATGGCCTGCTGAATGTAAGCAAAGCACGTCGTCATACCTAATGTCGGAGAAACTCAATAAAGAAAATAGTACACGCACTGTGTAACTACCAAGTAAAGGGGCCAGTAGCCATGGGAGGTTTCAAATGAAGACCTGGCCGTACTAAGGAAGGATTAACAAGCTTATTTAGGAATCGAAAGCCAGCATTTATGAAGGACAAAGACACAAGCCAATAAAAAATATGGGTGGGGGAGTGGGCGGGGCTTCTCTCTGTACTGTACTACAACAGATCATCGCCAGAGCAGCACTTGCACGCTGGCTCAGGCTCGACCTAAAAATGTTTTCCCTACATTTAATTCTGAGCATGCAGTATAGTGATAAGGTCATACTTATTAGAACAGCGTGTAAATACACAACATTAGTAGAGCTCAGAGTACTGTGAAAATATGCCGTGGACTGCCTATAATAATGAATTCAACTTGCATGAATTTACCATGGTAAAAAAAAAAATACCTACAAATGACCTTCAGGAAAACTAACAAGTGAAGCACATTTAGGGTGACTCAAGTGTTCATAAAGGTCTAGCTGGTTTCCAGGAACCATCGGCAGCTCTTCCACTAAGGCGTAGGAGCGTCACCCCACTGCTTTTCAGCAGTGCAAAAAAGGAAAAATAAAATGATAATAACACAATGTTATTATCTTTTTATTTTTCCGTGTTGAAGCCAGTTTTAGGGCGGGGCTTGACTGTCGTCAAGCCGACAGCGGGAGGAGTGGTTAATGCACTTAAGTGCGCATGATGGTTTGGCCAGCTGTCTTGGGCCGACCTAACATTCATGCTCACTTAACACATTCTCCACCCAGCTGTATTGCACAGCCTGGGTGGAGAACATGCACAAGCTCCCACTCCCTGCCTGAAAGCCGAACCAGGCCGCTCAGACCAGTCATGGCGCTACCGTCATGTTGGTGACAGCAGCATCATCATTGGTTTAGGGGAGCCTGTGTGCTTCCTGCTTCTGGGAGGAGAGAGACGGCGGCCGTGCAGAGGTAAGTTTTTTTTTTTTCTCACCGGCTCGCCACCCCCGTTCTGTATCAGCCACCACTGCCACAGCCACAGCCACAACTGCGAGGAACATGTTCCTGCGTATACAAGTCAATGATTTCTTGGCTGAGTAAGTAGCCAGGAAACGTAAATCCCAAATTATTTGGTATCTTCATGGACAGAGTTCATGAGTAATCATTAGTATTTCTAAAGTACGTGAAAATGTAACAGCCATTTGAAGAAATCTAAACTAAAAATAATGCAGCATTTCATTTATAGATGCTGTATCAAGGATTTTTTATGCAATGCGGAATATAGATTGAGAAAATAATGGAAATTGGGAACCGTTTGATCAGATGAAAGTGAGCCACCATTAGTAGAATAACTCTCTACATTTGAGGACATCACACTTGAGAAAGAAGAATCGAAGAAGTCTGAGATACATGTCGATTGTAGAATTTTGTGCGTGAATATATAGAAAACATACTTTTTGTTTGAAGAAATAAAGTAATGCTTCAGAGCATCACATCAAATATCAAGTACTGTTTTTGTATTGGGTACCTTCACATTCGCCGTTCCAAGGGAAAGCAAGATCTAAAAAGGGAGTATACTATAGGCACATATGATTACTCATATATTTACTCATCATTCTGTTATGCAATGAATCTATTAAGAAAGAACAAAATAGGCCCAATCACATGAACGCCAAAAACATAGACATATTTACTGTGATCAGAAAGGATAAGAAGGGAAAGACATTAGTTTGATATTGCTGTGAAGGTATTAAAAAATAATTAAGCGAAGCTCTGGAATGAGCTGGAGGTTTACACGCAGAAGGTCAATCTTCCCAAAGCTCCAGTGCAGCAAGTCTATAGTTGATCTGTGCCGGCTCCTTGTTAGCCAATTTATTTTCTAAATTATGCTATAAAACGAGTCCTCTAAACCAATTTTCTTCAAAATGTTCTTACTTAGTAGCTTCCACAGCCCTCATAAACAGGAATGAAATCACTTGTATGCTCAATCGCTCTGTGCAATATCGAGCTGATGTTAATATGTATTCCATTGCTGCTTTTAGTTTCCAGTCAGCCCTGGAATGGAAAATTCAGCAGACCCAGATAGCGGGCAAATCCATAATCTATTCATAACATAAAGATGTATGTCTTAAGTGAATCTACAGACGCCAGCTTAATGTATGCTGCTCCGATCTTTTCACATTACCACTATGGTTCATATGAACTTGAGTGATGAAATGAATCTAGCCTGCAACAATCAGCCTTCCCTCTTGGAAGATGAAAAGCAACTATAAGCTCTCTCTAAATTATGTATATGAGTTTTCTCTTTGCTATTTTTAAGTGAATTTTCCTAGATGCTCCCTAGGAGCTTGATAAAGCGGGATTCTTATCTTATCTTACTATCACTAAGAATCCTCAGGTCGCCAGAATCTTTTTACCTGCTGAATAGTGTGAAGGGAAGAAAACTCAATTCTTCTATACAACAATTTAGGATTCAACTTTGACTCCAAAGATCACTGACTCCGAATTCAAATTTTAGGAGTTTTATTACAAAGCCAAGAATAACTGCACATACAAGCACCTCAACACGAGGTTATAGAAATAGATGGGCACTAATACAAACATCATCCTTCGCAGGAGTCTCATCCGACTCAGAATAAGAAGAATCGTTAGCTCCAGAAGCATTAAACTAGCAATGACTGCTCCAATCTCTATATTATTCTTCATTTACCTAATAAAGAGAAAAGCGTTAAATCTGTCCCTACTCTATCACTAAGGTGACATCCCTACTTAACAAGTTTCCCCAGGCAAGAGTAGAAAAGGTAAAGGTGTCAGCTGTGAAGACTTCCTAAGAAGTGCACTCACTTAGCGTTCGAGCTCGTTCTAAGATGCTCCTTCCTAACTAGATCTCTCTCTTTCGCCCTTCTCTCAGGTCTCCTCTACCTCCAGTCTGCTCTTCTCCCTCGGGGCACTATCCCTAATACAAAATCCACATACAATAGAACACACCCTTGTCACGCCTCTTTGGCCAGGTCTTCCTTCTCGTACTTTTCCATCGAAACTCTTACTTCATCCAGGACGGTTACAGTGACCTTGGGTCCCAGGCACCTTCTCCGCTGAAAGTATCATCCCCACATTCCAGTATACTCCCATCTCAGTCTCCCACCATCCTAACTCCTAAAACAAAGAGCCAGTCTTTCACTAACGAGGCATGTGTCCTTGCACCTGCAACAGAAAATACATTCAACAGAAACTTTCCACTGTGCTAATCTACGGTCGGTGCCCAGAGAGCCTTCCCAAGAGAACACCTTCTCTGCCTACAAAATAAGCTAACATAAGAACGAACAGGCCTTTCCTTGACGTATATGCAGTCAGGCCTTTACACAATTTAAACACACAATTTTATTTACTCGATAAGCATTGGTTCATTACATTTCATATGCGAAAAAGTGAACTACACGTGCAACTTAATATGGTACACGTTAAACTACTGCACCTCGACTACACATGAGCTAATTCATTTATGCATCATTTTAAACGCGTTTCAGTTAAGCATTACATTTGCATGATTATAATAGCACGATTACTCTTCTATCCACTCTAATAAATGCGGTTTAGAACTACATTTTACTAGCCATTCATATATATATAACTGGATATATGCGGGTGCGGACTAACGGTGATTATGATGCACCCCTACAACTTTCTCGAGAACATAACGCTCTATCAGTTCCCCCCTTTGATGACTCCTGTCATCACACTTTTACAACTCTCTTGGAGAAAGAACCGACCTAAACAGAACTTGTTGCCATTCTCCCCTGTCGGAATCTCTCCAAACTCTTAATATTTCGATAGTGACTGTCCTGCAGTCTAGCCATTCTCGTCTCATTTTCCCTCAAAGCTCTTTCAACTCTGCCTGCTCTATACCACTTGTATGCTCTGATAAGACCCCACAAGCAAACCACACAAACCACAACGATAATGAGGTCTCAGAACATAGCCAAGGAAACCCTTTCTCAAATTCGCAAACCAGCTTCCCACTTGACCAAATCCCTTGCCAACTTCCTCCCAAACTCCCTCTTCAGTCAAATCCTCTATCTTACTATGGATCGTAGTGATGTTACTTATATATTTCTCCAGATCCTTGCTGTGGTCTGGTATATAAGTACAGCACTCTTGAACCTTCAACATTTTACAGACTCCGCCCTCTTTTGCCAATAGTACATCTAAAGCAAGACGATTCTGCAAAACCATTGTCCTTATCGACAGCATCTCTCCATCCACAAGTATCAACGACTTTGCTGTATTCATTGATAATTCATCAACCACAGTTGCCAATCTCCGGATCTTCACATCATTCAGGATCACTCCCAAACTTGGTATCATCGCTCCAAAGATATCTCCTACTATCGCTCCTGCACTCGCACCTCTTTTTACTCTCGAATGCTTTCCACCTTCCAAAAGTTCCAAATCCTCTGCAAGCTCCTGAAAGTTCGATCTCAACTCACTTTGAGTGATATCTGTGTAGGCATGGCTGATCTCTGCATTCACATGTTCAAAGGCAGTGCTGCTAAAATGTGATCTACTTTTGTGAAAGTGAACTGATATCTAGATTCAGTACATTTAGAAACTAATAGATTAATAGGTATATTAAGTGACATATTGAAGGCTGATTTCAGGATGAGCTTGGAGAATATACAATGTAAAAGAGTGCTCACTGAACCTAGAACTTCATTTAGGAAAACTAAATTCAAAGTAATACATTATCAATGTGTGCATAAAGTTTACATGACGTTGCTAGCTAGTTCACCAGATTGATCCTAATTTGAATGACTGCTGCATCAGATATGATACAGAGGTGGGCTCCTTTTAACACCTATGGTGGGCCTGTGTTGTGGTGGTGGTTTTCAGGGAAGAGGTGGCTGAGTGTTGTCTGATTTATCTGGATTTGTTTTGATGCCAGCATCTGAGCTCTACCTATCAGGACTAGTGCCAGTTGTTAAGAAAGATAACCCACTACTACGTTTATAAACTTGGGTTTGGTTCTAGCCCAAAAATGTACTTGTGTGGTATGGAAATCAGATACAAAGACAATCGGAAGCTGAAGGATACATAAGTTACACAAGTGGGTTTTGCCCGAAGGCTATATTAAGGAAAATGTGGGGATTGATGTGAATGGGGAGGGGAAGAATTCTTTGTTGTAAAAGTGTGTGCTAGTAGTGTAATCTGGCACACATATTCATGTTTATATAGGTAAAATGTGGTATTAATGTATAGTGAGCACATTCTCCAACAAAATACCCCCAGGATGTTAATAAAACACAAAAGTACCGCTGAAAGGCCTGCTTCTGTGCCATTTGTGGAAGGGTCAGGTCTTAATTGCGTTTTTGAGCTTAAAATAGTCCAATAGAAGTTTCAGACTTATAGAAGTGAAGGTCCTCCATAGGCAACCCTACCACAGGACCCAATTGTTCTCAATGTGATTGATAGGCAATCTGACATGCCTGAGATGTAGAGGTGAGGTGTGCTGTTTCATACACAAGATATGGAAATGTGACTTGGTCCACAATATTGGTGAGCAGTGAGTTCTCTACCAATAGACCTCATTACCGGGCTTCAAGGAGAAGTCAGACTTTCTGAAGTATAGATGGATATTTTACTCCAAAGGATTCATGGTGGCAGAAAGAGGCATAGCAAGGCCAATGGAAAGCAAAATGAAGAAGGGGTGCAGATGGGTGCAGGGAGATGGAAAAGCTAATCTACGAAGCCAAGGGATGCCCAAAAAAGTGGGGAAAGATAAGGGGTGACTGGAGAGATCATTCATCTTGTACCTTTTGCCCAGGTGAACACTCCACACAAATAAAATGCAGGTTGGTGGAGGGGTGCACACATCTGCACTCCGTGAGATTAGACAGCATCTTGGTTCATATGTGTTGTGGAATATGTAATTTTAGGGATTTCATGATGTGAATGTAGAATGTTTTAGAGGCATGGACCTGTTTTATCAGTTGATGGCCTTTGTGGGACTGCCATGGTTTTGTACTGAACTGTTGACTTTGTTTATCACACTAAAACAGCAATAAAGGGATTATTAAAAAACACAATGATGTGACAGGGAACATATGAATTAATATAGAACTTAAATCTTTGCAACACTACTCTGATGTAGTAGCTCCTATGTAGGTCAAACAAACATATTTATGTCCCTCATCTACATGCTGTGCCCATGTAGAATTATTTATGCGTTACATAAATATATTTGTTTTACAGCTGAACTTGATCAGCCTCAAACACTGAGCCACAGCTTTTGAAATGTTTATCACAAATGCAATGGCGAGCTAACTAATGACCATCAGAAATATCTTGCTATGGTTAAAAAGCACCAAAAGGAAGACTGTTATCATAACTGCTGTGTTTCAAGAATTAAAAAATACCCCCAAATCAGTACTATGACAATCATCAGAATATTGATTATTTTTTCTTTAATTTTTATATAGCAGAGCAGATGCATCAGAAAGAAAGCAGGGTGGTAAAACCAAGAATATAATAGTTAAATTCAAGAGAGTATAGTCTGAAAGTCCAGGAGCATGATGGAGATAGTTATCATTGATGTTTATTGTTGGACCTGGCATTCTTGGCATGGTTTTCCCGCTAACTTTTTTCCTTCAACCCATTTGTTTGCTGACTTTGTTTTTGCTGGCTTTAGGACTCTAAACACTCTACCAATGCTAACCAGTGGTAAAGTGCCTGTGCTCTCTCCTTAAAACATGGTCGAATTGGCTTATACCCAATTGGCATATTTAATTTACTTGTGAATCTCTAGTAAAGTTGCTCTACCTGTGCCCAGGGCCTTTAAATTACATTCTACTAGTGGGCCTGTGGCACCAATTGTGTCACCCACTTAAGTAGCACTTTAACCATGTCTCAGGTCTGCCATTCCAGCCTGTGTGTGCAGTTTAAACTGACATTTCATCCTGGCAAAATAAAACTTTTGCCAGGCCCTAACCTTCCTTTTTAGGTCGAGCCTCGAGTAGCGCGCAAGCGCTGCTTAGAGGCGAAGTCTTATTGTAAGTGAGTTTTCAAAGCAGTCCAAGAAACGCTCGTGCGTCGAGGCTGGCCTTTTTGAGATGGGTACGCGCGGCAAACATGTGTTTCCAATTATCGTGCCCAGACGCGGGCGCGATAAGTGGAAACACATGTCTGCCGCGCGTACTCATCCAAAGGCCAGCCACGACGCACGAGCGCTTTGGGACTGCTTTGCAGGCTGCCGCGCTCGCTCGCCCCCGCTCCTCCGTGCTTGTTACACCAGACCTTCGCTGGCTTGTTTTTTATCTTATGCATCTAACAGCCATTGACAAAGACAATAGTCCTGGCTTGTTGTAACATAATCAGCACAGCGCCCTTTTACGAGCGCCGCGCTGTTAATGGTTTCTCTCTGCTCTCACACACCCCTCCCTTCTCCCACTCCCTCCCCCATGCCCAGTGTACGTAGTTTAATCCTACTCAGGAGGTGGCCCCTCCTTCAGTGACACGCGGCAGCCCCTCTCTTTGCTGTCACGTTAGTGTTAGAAGGGGCCTCCGCTCTCTCTTCCACGAGTCTACGTCACGCTTTCTCCGCCTCTCTGCTCCGTTACTGAAGTTACTTTCCAGGCCTCAGTGCCATGCCGGTCACTGTCTCAGAACCGTCTAGCTCGGGGCACACTCTGCTCTGCTTGTGTTCTTCAGCACACACCGCTCTGCTCTCCGTCTCCTCGGCGCTGCTCTCACATTTCATTCCATGGGCCTCCCTTTCTTGAACCTTAGCTGTCTGATCAGCCCCTCTCTGTGACTGGGACCCCGCGGGAGCTTTGCTGCTGATACCGCCGTCTCCAGGGCCTGTAATCTCGCCAGTCAGCTCCGAGTTCACCTCCTTATCACTACTTTTGTACGGCGGACTTAAGTCGAGCCGTGTGATCCTTGACACAATGGCCGGCCCAGGATCCAATCCCGCTAAGACTCTTAAAAGATGTACCTCGGGCCTGAGCCGCCCCGCTGAAGTTTAAATTACTGCAAAAAGACTCTGTTAGGCAAAATAAAAACGAACACACACATAAACATGACCAGCACAAATATTCTCTCAAACAATTAAAACAAGCATTGGCATAGCCAATAGGTCTCGCCTTTGGAACCTTATAAGTTTTTAGCCATGCAACAGTTGATGTTATTGCACCAAGGATATTGTGCTGCATAACTAAATACTTATAAGGTCCCAAAAGCGAGACCTATTGGCTATGCCAATGCTTGTTAATGTATGTAAGTCACCACTAAGGTAGGTCCTGAACAGCCCATAGGGCAGGGTGCAGTATATTTAACAAATGAGACATGTACATTTTCATTTTATGTGTCCTGGTAGTGAAAAAATCTTGCATTTGTTTTTCACTACTACAAGGTCTAACTCTCCCATAGACTAACATTGGATTTATCTTATTACATTTAATAAGTGATAATTTCCAAATGAGAGCAGGTTGCCAGTTAATGTTTGGTGTCTTTGGAATTGTAATGAAAAAACCTCTCTCATGGTGATGTCAGACTTTAAATTACAATTTCGAACGTGCCACTTTTAGGAAATTGGCATTTTCCGGTCTTAGCCATTTAGTGCCTGCAGCCTTTCTCTGGGGCACATGATTAGGTGTAGCTGACAATTGGGCTTTGTGTATTCTTTCTTGACAGCCACACAGATTAGAGAGCTTAGGTGTGCTTTGTTGGGTCATCACTGGCAACATAGGGGGGCGGAGCTGGGCACAGCCCTACTTACACTTGAATAGACTGTGTCCTACCTCCACAAAAAAGGCAGTATCCCCCCTGTAGTGAGCCTGGATCTAGGATAGGGAAGGCAGGGTGACTGGGGACTTTAAAGGGAAACCTCTAGAAGCTTCTCCCTCTTCAAAGGAAGGCCCTGGTATGAAAATTTGGTTCCCAGACACCAACTCTTCTGTAAACCTCTGGACCTGTGGATACTTTGCCAGGAAGAAGGACTTCTGTGCTGCTAAAACGACTGCGACTCTGCTGGACTGCTGCTTTAAAGGACCTGCTGCCCTGCTGTACTGAGCTGCTGCACTCTTGCCTGGGTTAGAAGGACTGGACCTGCCCTTGTTGAAACCCAAGACCCCAAAATGACTCTAAGGGCTAGTTAGCTGGCCTCCGGCTTTGAGCATTAGGGACAGAATGCTCCAATAATCGTGAACCCATTACCTCGACTCTGCCATCTGTGAGTCCTACTCTGTCAAGTGGTGCCACCCCAGTCCTGGTCCCCTGGAAGTTGGCCTGAAGGTGCTCTTATAGACCATCTGCGGACCCAGCAGAACCAACACATCTCCTTTGTGGTGCAGCACACCTCGAGGAGAACCAGCGCATCGCCTTTGCTGCTCGATGCATCGCCTTCAGAACGGATGCATTCCCTCTGCTGCAAGGATTCTCCCGATGCAAGGTCTTTGCACAGACCCCACATGCCGCATCGGAACCGGCGCTTGTGCGAAGCTTTCAGACGCAGGCCCAAGCATTGCCAATCCTTCGTCAACGGCAGCCTCAATGACGACGCAGGTTCTCGCATCACAGCCTCACAGCTCTTCCGAACTGGTGCATCGCCTTGACTGCGGGAAGCATCCTTGACACCAAACTTCACATCACAAGCCCTCGTCGAAGGGACCCATGACGACGATGCAGGACATCGCATCGCAGCTTCACCGCTTCTTAAACTGACGCATCACCCTAGCTGCACAACGCATCCTTGGTGCACGACATCGCAACGCTCTGCAAACCAGGATTTAAGGTACTCTTGTTCAGAGGGCCTAACTGTCTCCCTGTAGCCGGAACGTGCACCTTCGAACTCACCCTGAACTTGTGACTTTGTCCCGATCCAGCCTGACCAGGTATCCACAGTTGGCTCTTTGTGCTTTTTGGCGCTATTTTTACTGAAATCTTTAAACTTGGATATCTCCTGTTCTAATAATTGGATTTCTGTTGTTTTGGTCTTTTTTATTCATTAAAATGTACTCTATTTGTATAAATTGGTGTGGGATTTTCCTTGTGTTGTGTTTGAAGTGCTGAATAAATACTTTACACGTTGCCTCTAAGTTAAGCCTGACTGCTCTGTGCCAAGCTACTTGAGAGCTGAGCACAGGTTAATTTGGGGTTTCCTTGTGCCTCCCCTTGACAAGGATTGTGGTTGCTGCTTGAGTAGGGTTCCAGCACCCCCCTCAACCTAGTAACCTAATTTCTCACATTTATTAAACCTCTATATAGCAAAATACTCTGCAATGGAACAATGCCCATCACGTTATTGGTTCTACAGCATGTGCACAGGTTACTTGGTCACGTGATTTGGCCACCAAATAGGGTGTGGTAAAAATGCACCCTCATTATAATTAACTAATGAAAGCAACACAATTGTGTGATATTTTGTAAAATGAATGTCAACAGAACACCCTTGTTATCCAATGGCATTTAATTATAGATGGCATATTCTTTCAAATAATTAATACAGTGTTTTTAGATGCTTCTTGGTTTTTCTACACAGACTCGGATACAATGAACACTTTCTGCAGGGTCAAATTCTGATGTGTTATTGTTCTTTTTACTAAAACAAAGAATACAGCTTTAGTCTTACTAATACGCAAAGTCACTAATTGCTCTAGTCTTCGTAATACTCAGCTCACTGAAAAAGTCCTGTGTCTCTCAAAGCTGTACCTCATGTATTTCCGCGAGTCACAAAGAAAAATCTGTAGGATAATAACTGTAGTAATTCATAGTTCCGCTCTTGACAATAATTAGGCTGACACCTTGTAAATAGCTACGATTGTTTTGTAAGTGTTTAGTATATAATGTTCTCAGTCCCTATTGGACTTCAAATAAGTTGATTGTTAATTAAAAGTATACTAGCTTACTAGGTTCGTGCTCCTGCCATAAAGGCTCAAGAAAAATCCTCAGAGTTAAAAATAAATGACACAGTTGAAATTCTGGTAGCAGAGCATAACGTACCAACAGACATGCCTATTGTGACATAAAATACACTGCTTTTTGGTCTGCAGCTAAGCCACTGTCAAAAGAAACAAGCATTTGCAATGCAATAGGTCTCGCATTTTAGAAACTTTGATCTATTGGTATAGTAAATGACAATGCCTTTTATTATTGCAGGTTTTTTAAACACATAAATAAAAGGCATTGTCATTTACAGTGCCAATATCTCAAAATCTCGCAATTGTGAGACCTATTCCATTGCAAATGCTTGTTAAACAACCTGCTAAGGTGGGGGTGAATGCCCACCAAAGAGTTGGACCGGCCTTTCGCACTGCTCGCTCACTCCATGCCCCATGGGGCTCGTATGGAAACATTTTCCAGAGCTGGCACTGGCACCGGTCCAGCCTTGATAGCTTTGTAAATATTTCACAAACAAGCCCTGCTGGAAAATCTACGCCCCCAGGACTCGACCCCCCACACATCTTTGCAGAAGTACTGCATCAATGCAATGCTTTTTCAAAACGGAGATGCCGACACAGCTCTGCCAATGCACCTCAAGTCTGACTTTTAGTGCAAAAGTAATGCATGTTATGTCAGGGTAATTAATCCGTGTAACACGCAGTAAAGAGTATGCTGTTACCGTACTGTGAGTGACAGCTCTGTACCTTCCCGGCTCTGCTCCCCCTCGCCAGGGCTCTGGCCTCCTGCACCTCTCGCTCACTGCTGGACGCCTCTTCTGTTGGTGGCGATGCAACTTGTCTCTCGGTTGACAAACTTTGTATGTGAAACCACGCCTGCGTTGGCGATGTGTTGTGATTTCACCAAGAAGGGGCCCTGCCCAGCCGCCTCCTGAACAGGCGCCCCCCGCGCCTAGGGGAGGGCCGCCCTTAGTAGCCCCACGGGGCTGAGCCTCCTACGGGGCCCCTGGACAAGAAAGGGGGTTGGCTGGCTGAGGTGGTGATGTCATTGTGAGGCACGGAGAAATGAAACTTAGCAGAAACGAAACCTAGCAGGTATTTAAGGCTGTACCCCGGGGGGTTTCGTTCTCTTTGTCCCCTCGGACAAAGAGAACGAAACCCCCGGGGTACAGCCTTAAATACCTGCTAGGTTTCGTTTCTGCTAAGTTTCATTCTCCACTGATGGTGGACGAAATGGGCATGTGGTGAGGTTAGCCCGCATATTTTCCAGTGTATGCCATTTATAAAAGGGCAGGGATGTTCGGATGGGAACCTGGGAAAGGTTGTTGCAAAGCGGGGCCTGCTGGCACGCTTGGCACAGCGGATGTCACATTAATATATACTGGATGTTCTGAGAATGGGAAAAGTGATAGTTCACTTGGGTATTCAGCTTCTAGCTTGGGGGTTAATAATACCTGCGGTATGGGCTGGGGGGGGCTCCAGTCCAAGCGGAACAATAACAACTTGATCAAAACGATTTTAGCAGGTCCAACAATAGGCTCAATTGGCTCAACTTGTTCTAGTCAGGACTTTGGCGTTGTTCTGTAAGAATAAGATACGTCTGTAGGCAAAAAAGGCAGGTGTTCTGGAGCACGGTCAGCGTCGGGGGGGGGGGGGAGGACGAGTGCGCCGGGGAGCTTCTCACCCTGTGGCGGAGCGCTGACAGTTAACAACAAAGAGGGATGCACAACAATGGAGGTGCAGCCATTCGATGGACCCCAGGAGGGGGTAGATTCCACGTGTGCAGTGGGTCGGCGGGGAGGAGGGACTGACCTGCCGGTAGTCCTGGACTCTACTGCCCTAACCCACAACATATGAACTGAGTAGAATCTTGGGGAGGCTGCCTGTGTTCAGGTACCCCGGTGGGCCGGTGCGGTATGTGGTGCCCTGGATGTCAAGTAGTGCAACTGTTGGCTGTAGCGCGTTGGGGCCTGCCGGCACAATGTGCGCAGCAGAGTAGGACATTGGTGGCCGAGACGGCCAAGTTCAAATGTACGGCCAAGTTCTAGTGTACGGCCGAGTTAAAGTTAAAGTGTAATGTCATACCTAATTTCCTTACTGCCGTTGACATGTTGATGCAGCTAAAGTGTGATGCTGTGAATAATTCTTATATATCCAAGAAGGATACTTTTCTTTGGTAATGGTCTGTGGTAAATTACTTGGATTGATGTGAATAAAAGGCTACGCCGTGGACAACATACCCTGATTCTGAGAGTTCTTGGGCGTAGTGGGCGGAAAGGTGACGGAATTTGGGGAGGAGGGAATGTCACGTTGTGCGCATACTATGCCACCAAGCACCTTCCTTGCCAGCGTACGTGCCAGGTCCATAGCAGGCCCAGATTACCGCTGCATGGCATCTGCACTCGCCTTCTTATCTTTCGACGCCACCTTGGCACAGCTAACAGAGGGCCGTGTGTGTGAACAGTGTGTGCCCGCGTTGCCTTCGGCAGAAACCCTCCAGGCGGGGTGGAAGAAGCAGAGGAGACAGCAGTAAGATGGAGTCACTGGAGACCTTGCGGATAGACAGCAAACCTACCTATCCTTTGCACAGATGTTAAAGACACGGGCGTTATCTCAAAAGAAAAGGCCGCAGACAGACCTTCCTCCATTGCACAAATTTCACAACTGCAGGATTCGAGGTCAGGTTACTCAGATTTTGCACAAACAGGCCTGAGGCACTAGAGCTATGCCTCTGATTAAGTGTGCAGACTCAGAACGCTGAGCCACCTTCCCTTACACTACCGTAGACAAGATTTTTAACTTTCATGGGTTTCAGACAGCAAACGCTAAAAATAAGCAGCTCACACTAAGTGAAAACTCACCCAATGCAATACCCTGTAAAAGTACGGGAACAGGAAGAAAGAATAATTTCCAAATGAAGCCCTAAACTATCTCAGCCCACACAATGACAGAGATGGGCTACGTGAACATACATTCCATTAACTATCACATAAAATGGCTGGAGAAAGTGAAAAGCTAAGCGAAAAAAATTATTGTGTTTTTCACAAAAAGAGAACATTTATATTTGGTAGGTTTGGGGAGATTAAATGATTTGCGATGTTGAGCTGATGGTGGGACTCGAGCCTGGATCCCCAGTTTCAAGGTCCGGAGGTCTACCTTTACGCCACATATTCTCTATGTGAAACTTGGGCAGCTTGTTCAGATCTGCCTGGACATCGTTGTGCAAGTGAGAACCATAAATAATTCATGAACTGTGTGCAGAGCTGCCCGTTCCTCAGATGTGTTTACAGAGCACAGGTGTGGTTTCTGTGGCTCAAACTTTCTGTAAAGCCATCGCTAGTCACCAGATGCAAGGGGCAAGTGAATCCCAATATTATTTACCTGCAGATTTTTCAGTAAAGCAAATGTGATATGTACTTTCAAGCGCTCTCAACATTGAGTAGGTACTGGAAACAGTGAACTCTAGGTAGTGTTGATGGCTAATCCTTAGCGGAATAGAGTGTAGCACAGCGCCAGAGCTGCTGACTTTGAGCTGGGGATTTAGGGTTCCAACCTTGGTGTTGGCTCAATGGCCTGCGATTTTTTCCAAATTATGTAATTGCAACCCCGCAGCTCTACTAATTTAAATTAAAGAAAAGCAGTGATCTGATTTTGGGTGAGCTGCGGAGGCCCGGCCTGTGGGTGCGTGTGGCACATTGTGAAAGCACGCATAGCGTGCTACAGTTACCAAAAAAAAAACAGCTTCCTTTGCTAAAGCTGGTGTCCCACTAGTGCTCTTTAGATTGATTAACCAAAGAGTTCTCCTGAAGGGCTTATGTGAGCAATACCGTAAGGACACAAGTAAAAGGTCCAGTCCTTATGGCGGTAACAAATGGAGACAAGGCGGTACCAAGGAGGGACTAACAAGCCTCATAATGAATCGGAAGCCAGCGTTTAAGAAGGACAATGACACAAGACAATTAAAAATATGGGCGGAGAGTGGGTGGGGTTTCCACTGCATTCTCTATTACAGCATGCCTTGCAGAGCGAGCAGTGAATGGGTGCTGCCGCTAGGCTCGACCTAAAAAGGTGATATTATAAAAAAAAAACAGCAGCAGCAGCAAATCATGGCGTTCGCTCTTGTTCACATCAAAAACCAGTAAAATGAATTTACGTTTGCTTTTCTATCGACTCAAAATGCTTGTTTGATTCATACTCTAGCAGTTTGGGCTCTGTGTCTAATTTGTATTTTAAATGTTGGTTATATATATTTAAAACATTTGAAAACGTTGGAAAATATGCTGTTAGATAATGCTCTTTTCATCTGTGAAATTTAAAAAGTTTAAAAGAACGTTGTCATACGTTTTTTCCTTTCAGGTTCTGAATAACAGCAAGTGTCATCAAACTTAAAATGATAAATTGCCATCACTTTTCAGCTGAACACATTTAAAGAGTGATGTACTTTTAAAGGGTGATGTGCTTCATAACAGCAAAAACAGTGTTTGCAAAAACAATATCTCTGTGTGTTAATTAAACCCCGCAGTTGAAACGTTCCGAATCTGAGGTCAGTCATCCAGGGTTTATCTCGTTTTCTTGATCTGCTCCAATGAGCGTTAGGTACACTAAGGAGAGCCTCTGTGATCAGAGCTGTGTGAGTGTATATATAACGAATGAGAACTTTCAGCATGTAAAATGCCTGTTTCTGTAGCAGGAGTTATATATAAACAAGCTGTGTTTTTATTTTATTGTTTCTCAGTGTATGTGATCTAAAATGCAAGTCTGCCTGTGGTGTGGATTATTTTCGGCGTTTAATCATCGCAAGTGGAGAAGTGGGCAAAGTTGGCATAGAACGAAATTACTGAGGGAAAAGCACTGTTTACAGGCCTTTCTGTTGACAGGAAAGAATTGTTTGGTAGTATGAGCATGGGTAGCGAGCCCGTAATTCTGAACTTTGGAAAGGGAAGTCATGTAGAGAAGGGGCGCATATAGAGTTTCTGAAACAGAAATGCACCAAGCTCAGAGGTTTAGTTAGTGGTAGTATGTGGCATTCAATAAATACTCTCTTCCAGTGGCGGCCGGCATGATTCGTGGGTGGCGGGGCGAATGCTGGCGTGCGGGGGTGAGGGGGATTCAGGAAACAGTGCGCAATGTAAAAAATATAATAATAAAATAAACACTTACCTTGCCTCGCGCCTGGTCCTGCGTCTCTGCTCCTGCTCTCCTCCTCAGGAAGCACAGCCAGGCTCCCCTGACCAATCACAATGCTGCAATGCAGCGTTGTGATTGGTTTTGAGAGTCCTGGTTCGAAGCTCAACCAGGGAATGGGGGCCTGGGCATGTTCTCCATGCAGGCTGTAATGCAGCCTGCATGGAGAACGGCGAAAGTGCGCATGAGTGACTGGCCAATCAAACAGTCATTGTGCACTTAGGAGTGGGCAAACCAGTCTTGCCCTGCACCGAGAGCAGAGCAGCCCACCCACCCGCCCACCCGCAAAGTAGTGAGCACGAAGCTTAAAATGATAACACAAACAGTGGTATTATCATTTAATGTTTCTACTGCTTAAAAGCAGTGGGGCGACGCTCCTCCGCCATAGCGGAGCCGGCCCTGCTCTCTTTACCCTTTAAATTAAACTGACAGTATGCACACGTATATTAGAAGTGGGTGAGCTATTGAAAGCTTGAGCTAGGATGAAGCTTGCTGGCTGTGGCTCAGCTTGATGTCCTCTTGGAGCGTCAAGCCCAAAAGGAGCCTTCATGTGACTTCTGCCTGCCCACTCTCAAAACCCATGCACCAAGATTTAAAGACAAAACGCTAAATTTTGATGTAAAACAGGAGTGAGTATTAGAGGCCCAACTGGCGGCTAAATGCATAATGGCAAAATATGTGATCCTAGACCAATATCTTATTTCACAGAGCCTCCTTTTTCTCCATTCTCACATATGAGAGCACCCTCAAATATTTGAGTTCAGGATGTATGCTATACAAAAATTTCTTCTGTTTGATTTAATAGAGTATAATGTTTTTGCTGGAAAAATAAGAATCTAGACTATGTACAGGATGCATATGACAACTGATTTGCCTTTTAGTTCACTAGTGCCATTGTCATCCGTGTGGGAGAAGGGGCATGAATTTTCTAAGTTTGTGTTTAAAAACACTTTTAATAAATGCCTGTCAATGCAATGATAAAATCTGATTCACTAAGGTGAAACGCTTCCACATGTTAAAGAAATACACTTGAATTATCATATTTTACATGATACTTATTGCATGATTTACACGCGGAACATTTTAAACTTGGGTAACGTACTGGCTTGAAAAGCCAAGTCAGACACTTGGCTCTGCTCTAGCTATCTCCTCCTGTTAATTTGCTGGCTTGCCCATCTTTAGCATATATACATGTGTGTAGTCATAAGGTTTAAAGTTGTGCACTTTTGTTTGGAATGATTCCATAGACACTGAAGATAAAACTCAGTGACAGGACGTGTCCGACTGAACTCATGATGCACTTCTCAAGCTTCTCCTTGAAGAGCTGTAACCTAAGCAGTGAACTCTGTGTGGGTTCCGAAAACTCTTCATTGTTGATTGTCTGGTTTCAAAGTGCAGCTGTCCTCAAATGTAAGCCTCATAGTGCGGGCTCTGGCTCCGCCCACATGTTGGGAGCCAGGAGTTCGATAGGCAGAAGTTGTGCTCTTCCACAAAAGAAGTGCTTCCCCTCCATGCAGCTGTGATCATTTTGTGTATCCAGCTGCCTATGCTTGAACTTTCAGGGGCACACACATGACATTGGAATTCTATTAAAGTGTCTTAGATAACTAGATAATTTATGTTTTTTTCTGGCAGCAGCACAGATGGGAGTAGGGTGTCATTGTCCTACATGGATTTTTAGGTCTAGCTTGACAGTTCAACTGTCACCCGACCATTTAACCTACACCAATATTATTCTACTATTATTTGCTTCAACACAAATACATATCTATTCCCATGCTATTTACTTGTAATGCTTCATATTACTATACAGTATTCCTTCAAAGCCAGACCTATTGGGATTGCTAATGCTTGTGTTCATTAATTAATTGCGGTCATTTAGGTCTTGAACCTCTCCTGAAATCAATATTTTCCTAAGTGGAGCATTGTTTAATTGCAGTTTTTTCAAATCGTTTTTTTTCTCAAGTCAGTAGAGCTGGCAAGAACATTAACATACAACAGCATCTGCCTTCAATTACTCTGCTGGCTTACCTAGCTTGGGAAACAGAACGATTTTAAGAGAGGCTCAACACTTCGAATAACTGCAATAAAAAAATTAACAAAACAAAGACATCCTGTAGCTCACACAGAGTTTGCTCCTCATTTTGCAGTGCTTCAAGGAGACTTAATTTATGTGCAGCATGGCTTTAAATAGAAGTTTTGTCTGCCAAACGAAACACTGATCACTCCAGTAATTAACCACCCATCTTATCTTACTGTTGTTATATTCCTCTGAAAATTGCTGTGCCCGCTATGATCCCTGCAGCAGATGTGTTAACCCCATAAGATATTTTAAGAAGCAGCCTGTTTGTGACCAATTAAGTAAGCCAGAACAGATTATTTTCCTTGTTGCCAATTTCTTTAAAAAATAAATGTAAAAGTTGAATGTCTGACTATGCTTTTCATGACTCTGACCCTCATGACTCCACCACCTTTCAGCTGCCACAGCCCTCAAATGTTGGGATCCTGGATTACTTTTTTCCAATTTCAGCACTGCATGCAACATTCAGAATGCTGCTTGCCTACCATACAACTGAAGGATGGTTTGTTGCAATTTTCTGCTTGTTAGCCATATCCAGAATGCCACATGTTATATGATGATTTCCTTGTATTGTCTAGTGGACAACTTGCACCCAGCGACCTTACATGATCAAGTATGAGCTTACAGGACCTGGAAGTAAAATATGCCCTGTAATAAAGATATTGCTGTTCCAAAAATGTATATAAATCTCATATATACAGATATATAATAAATATTACCTAAACTGCTTGGGTATGGTTTTCTAAAAAACATCGAAACATGTATATTTAGCAAGTCTTTATAATATACATCCTCTTTAAACATTGTGTAATAGATATAATTAAAAATTAATTGAATTGAATTAATTAAAAACATCAGTGTATCCAACTCCTTTATATATACATCATCCTTCAAATACACATCTGTGTAAATTCTCCATACATACATCATGCCTAATCAATGAAACATATAATGGTGTAAAGCTTCAATATCTCCACACTTGCCCAATCAAATATTTTTAACAATCCTATAGATATGAAACTGGCATCTGTACTTCAAATATTGGATAGTGATCATAAGATTTCTCCATACAAATCCCAGTGCAATGTTATGTAAGATATGTGACAGACTGTTTTCAGTTAATGGCTTAAAGTTTTAAATCCCAGCAGAGCCGGCTCGGTTATTCCTCATTAAGACGTTGATGAGTGGATTACCATTCTGTATGAGAATGACATCTGCTATTAATACTTTCAAACATCAGTGATTAAGATCGAGAGGAAAGATCTGTTATTATTTTAAATCACTGTATCTCTGGTGCTTCTTATTAACTCTAGAACAAATGCATTAAAGGACCAATTAAAAAAGTCTAGGACAAAAATCTGAAATTTACTTCTGTTGGATTACTTGAATGTCTCAAATATGTTTCCCACTTTTCAAGAGTCTGCAAAAGTGCTACAAGGAAAGTATGACAGAATCAGAAGCTGAACTGCTGCAAAGTTCACAAGTTAAATCCCAGGAAGGCCAACTCAGCCTTCTCAAGTCGGTCAAATAAGTATACAATTCAAGTGGTTATAGTTATACCTGTCATTAACAGCACTTAGAAGTGGTAGAAGTGCTATTTAAAAAGGCAAGGTATAATTATCACATAGTTTATACATGCTAAATTTTCACCAGGTAGAAAAATCTATATACGTAATCCTCATACAAATGTGAATTCACAATTCCATTCTCCTTTGGAAACATGTTTTCCCTGTGGAAGATCCTTCCATTGCACCTTTCCAAAATGCAGGTGCTTTCCCTTCCTACTCCCACCCTGGAAATTCTCTTGACATGCACACATTTGCAACGGTTTCAAGGGTGCAAGGCAGCACGTAAAGCTATATGTGAATACCCACTAACCTATGTGTTTGTGGATGATCACTGTCAAAACCTTGTTCAGAGCGCTACGGGCCAAACAGGAGCTACTGTGCCAAAACGTGGGGGTTGGGGTCTTTTTCTTATGGTGTCCTCTGGCCTAACCTGCTATGGGTGCTGAGCAACTGGACCAAGTACTAATTCTTCAGCATTTGAATCTCAGTGCTAGCGCAGGTGGAGCAGTCCAAGGCTTCTTTGGGGGGAAGGAGGGTAATGTGCAAGGTGAACACAGACTTAAGACTCAAAGGGCCAGATGTATCAAGCACAATTGCGATTCGCAGAATTTCAGCGTTTGCGATCGCACAAACGCTTTGTGCAATGTAGGTAGGAAAAAACCCACTCGCAAAATAAGGAATCGCAAAATTTGCGAGTCCCTATTTTGCACACGCATTCAGAGGATCGCAATTTGCGATTCCCTAAATGCTATTCTAGTAGCCATCGCAAATTGCGATATTGCTGTAAGGACTCGCAGATTACCACCAACTTCAAGTTGGTGGTAATTTGCGATTAGCTTGAAAAATGCACTTTTTAGCATTTTTCAAAGTGCCATGTGGCACACATACATGCCCTTAGGGCATGTATGTGTGCCACATGTGCACACATGCACATTTCAGGGGTGCAACAGGGTGTCCTTTAGGAACCCTTGCACCCTTGAAATTGCATGCACAATTTGCGAGTACCTATTGGGTCCTTCGAAATTGCGCACGCAATTCCCATTCATTCCTAAGGGCCTCTTGGCCCATAGAAATGAATGGGAAGCCATTCCTTATTTGCGACTCGCAATTTGCGAGTTGCAAATAAGGAATGTGTAGGAATCACAAAATATTAGCAGATTCCTACATTTTTATTTTATATATTTTTTTTTTTTATTTAAGAAGTTTTATATAGCGCTGGCCTGACCCGAGGGTATCAGAGCGCTTTACAACAGTTACAATGCAGAGAATCACAAAATACAGTAATAGTGTAGGTCAATTGGCGGCGAGTTCAGGTATGAGGCTTGCGGACATAGAGGCAAAGCTGTGAGAGATGTCTGCTTCCACGCTCCGGCTGCTCCTATCGGTTCCCTAGGGAGCGGTCGAGGAACAGGACTTTGAGCTGGTTTTTGAATTTTGCAAAAGAGGGAGTAGTTCTGATATGGGGGGGAATAGAGTTCCAGATTGTGGGCGCGCTCCCGGCGAAGGATCGAGCCGCAGTTTTTGTTTTCGAGTTTTCAGCGGAATGAGTAGAAGATAGTTCGAGCTTCTGAGGTTCCTGGTCTGACCGGCTTTTTTTAGTTTGGCCGCCAAATATTCGGGTTTGCCGGTGTGCAAGGCTTTGTGTGTGAGGCAGGCTGTTCTGAAGCTAGCCCGCATTTCTACTGGGAGCCACTTAAGTTCTCTGAGTGCCGGAGAAATGTGATCAAATTTCTTGATTCCGGTGACCTTTCTGGCTGCCGCGTTGAGCGTTGTTTTGAGGGGAGCAAGAAGTGATTTTGCTAATCCTGAGAGGACTGCATTCCCATAGTCTAGTCTTGACAATACCAATGCTTGGGTGGCCTGTTTGAGATCATTGGGCGGGATGAAAGGTTTTATTTTGTTCAGTAGTTTTAGGTTAAGGAAGGCGCTCTTAGTTGAGTTCTTGATGTGTGAGGTCATGTCCAGTTTCGGGTCTTTTGCGAGTCTATAATAGCGAATCGGTAAAATTCGCTATTATAGACTCGCAAAATGTAATGTTGATACATCTGGCCCAAAATGCTTGTAGCAATCCCAAAAAATGCATGTCTAGCCAGATAGTAGCTTTTAGGACAAAATAGTATTTATATATGAACATAAAGTGAAATACAACACACACAAACAATATACCCACCTATCCTAAGGCAGGCACTCTAGCGTTGTCCGGGCGCTGTCCTGAGTCCCACATCCCAAATCTACTAGCAATGGTTGTTCCCAATGTACGATAGGTAACATTCAGGATAGGCCCGACTAACGAGTCCACATCTTAGAAGTTCCACAGTGGTTTTTTAGAAGTTAAAGTGTTTCAGTGTTGTAGCGCAATGAGGTAGAGCAAGTTTCCCCTGGGCTCTCTGAACCAATTGTCAGTGTTACACACTCCCACTTGTGTTGCAATACAGAAGACCCCAAGAGCAGTATGTGGGGGAGTGAAGAAGCTGTCGGTGATGAGAGGTAGTCTCATTGCTGCACATAAGGTGGCTGATTGTCCTCCTCGCTCTTCAGATGATGCAGTAAGTTCTTCTAATCCCACTGGCAGGTTAGGGGCAGTCACTTGGCTCCCGATCGTTCAGTCGGGGCTCTGGGCACAAGGGGCAGTATCTGCTGCTCTCAGTTATCACATGCTGTACATGTCGACTGCATTCCCTCATGACATACAGTGCACCAAGGCAATGGGCCTTGCTCTTCATGGCAGCACCCTCTCGCTTACACGGTCACAGACTTTAGGTCAACACAGTTGCGGGTGGCACAATCACTGTGACAGCAGCGATTTCTTTATGGTTACCCGCTCTGGCAAACATGGTTGCTACTTTTGGTCAGCACATGGGTGGATGACCCGATTGGTGCAACAGCAACAATATCTTCATGGCGGCCCTCTCTGGCATACGGGGTCGTTAACTTTCCTCAGCACATGTGCGGACGGCCCAATCGGTGCAACAGCAGCAGTATCTTTACAGCGGCCCCCTTTGACATATGGCATGACCTAGGTTTCTCAGCACATGAGCAGACTGCCCAATCAGTGCAACAGATTATTTCACACCTTAATTCAAGAATCCAGCGATACACTCACCAGGTTCCCTCACTCACTCCAGGCACTTTCCTCATCCTCATAGGTTCCTCTGGTCTCAGCAGGCAGGCATTGGTGCTCCAGGTCGCAGGGCATGTGGTCTTGATTTCCCTGGGTGATGTCCCCTCACACACCTTGGGGATTTGCAGACCTAATCCCCAGTCCTGGTAACATAAGGCAGAAGTTTTGCTGAGCTTCTCTATGTCAATGTACAGCCACGGCTGACTGTTTGATCGTTGACTATTTGAAAGTCTCAAGCTCATCTCTTTTAATTCATTTCCAGACACAGATGTGATTTTGTGTCTCATGCTTTGATGTTTGAGTTGCAGAGGGGTGCCTCATTTGAAGTGCCCTCTCCTCTACTCTGTCCTTTGTCCAGCAAGCATTCTGTCACAGCAACAGCAACTCCAGATTGTCCACAACAAAGGTCATTGAAGTTACTCATGGATCCCACCTGAATGTTCGCCACACTGATATATGCCTAACAAAAGGTTACAGAGGCTCCCAGCCCTACTGTTTGATTCCCTCATCAGCCCAGTCTCCTTCCTGAGATGTGCCCAGGCCTGATTCACAGTGACCTTTCCAGAATCTTAGAGCTCAGGAGAGCCTCACTCTCCCTTCCTCCACTGTGTGTCCTGCCAAGCTCTTAAGAATGTAGCAATCCACAAATCTATCTCTGGGACTCCCCCCCCCACTTCCACATGCCTTTCCAAGGCCCGGGGTTTCCCATATGGAACCCACAGTTCCATGCATTGTACCACTCAGAGGCACACCTACCTCATAGCACACACACACAAACACATGTTCCCTGCACAGCACAACATACCAACATCTTGTAGGCCAAGGGGTTAAGCACACAGTAGAGGAAGTTCACATGAGTGGGTCAGTAGGCCCACTCCAGTGACACAGATAAAAAAAGACCTGTTCACACGACTGATCATCATTACTAAAACACAGTATACTACTGCCATCACCACACCCATACTACTTAACTCCTGTTAAGGTCATATCCCTTTATCACAGCGAGGGTAGCACCTTGGATAGCCCTCCTAGTCCAAAAAGGGCGCAATCCATGATAAAGGCTTAGGTCATGGAGCATATGCATGATCTGTGTTCACTAACAACCAAATATTAGCACCTGGGATACAGATATTGCTGCTGCTGGGACACTCAGGTCAGGGGTGCAAGGCCATCACTGTGTGAGGGACTTTTACATTCCAACATTCACATACATTTGCAGGTAAGCTCACAAACCCAATCTTAACCATAAATCAGCATTTTTGAAAGCTGCACCCAGTGGAATAAATGTATTTGCAAATGCCACCTGCAAGGGTAAAATTCTGCAAATAATGGTTCTGTAGACCATGATCTTGAATTTGTGGTCACAAATAGATTTTTTTTTAGTACTTAAGCTGTACCAGTGTTCACAAACTCTTTGAGAATAGGGTTCAATATTTTATCTTACAAGTTATGTCTATTACTTTCATGTTGCCTGTGCACCACTTCATAGTGCTTTAAGACAATGTCAACATAACATACTCCAGAAGATCTGTTTGCACATGCATCAATGATGTAACCAGGGAAGTGTGTGCTATAGTCCTATCTCCATTTGGAATACAATATGTTTTGCATCTATTGCTTTGCTGTTTACCATTCTTACAAATCAAACATTCAGGCAGTTAAGTGCATTTTGCATTACATTCCTTCCCTGGGAGAGGCCGTTCTTAAATGGTTTTATACACCGAGTCCTTTCCACACCTCCTGAATGCTACTAAAACACCTTCGGTGTCAAACCAGGCAAACCCTGATTGGGCGGCTCTCCCACATACCAACTGAGAAATTACCATGCAATGATGAGTGTGAGGCTACAAACCGGTGCATGCCCACTGCCCAAGTCTGTCCCCTAATGACCCAGTGTGGGACATTAGCATGTTGGGATTGGAAGGTTGGTGAGGGACATAATCTTCTATTGGAATGTGAACGTTTTTATTGGCAGTTGGCCAGTAGTTAGCATTTTAGCTTGGTGCTCGCTGGCACCACTCTCTGTAATGAGGAACAAAATACCAGGTAAAATAAAAATAGTAAAAATATCTCTACCTGGTCGGTAGATTGTATTTTCAGCAATGGCAATGGGATGGTCGAGAGCAGTGTCAGTAGGGGAGGTGATCCCACGAATGTGGAGCAGAGCCAGTGTACTGGATCGTGGTTGACCGCGAAGTTGCAGGGGGTGAATGCAGGTGCTAAGCGGAGAAGTCGAAGAAGGTGAAACCGGAGAAGGAGACGGCTCTCTGTCATGAGGACTGAAATACCAGATAAAATATAATAGTAATAATATCTCTACCTTTTCGATGATTGTATTTTCAACACCCAGGCCAGAACCTCCTATTCCATCTCAGAGTTTCCCTTAAAGCTTGCACTATGTCTGGTCCCAGGGAATCTGCCAGCTTCATTAGCAAAATTAAATGGCACGATAAATTAGGCTATTTTACAAGAATGCCGCTATGCCCCATCTTTTGTCTAATGGACTGTGAAGAGATTAGAAATTGTAACAGATGGTGTATTCTCTGACATTATGGAACTAAAACACAGCCATTTATTTATAAAGAACCTCTGCCATTCGCTGCTGGGAGACTTGCATAGCAATGCATTTCATAGTTGGTCCACCTATATCCAGCTTCCTATTGATCTGATTGATAAGATCTGAAGACCTGTTGCTTCAAAATGTATTTGTATCTTTGTGCCCCTGCATCAGAGAGCTTAGAGGCCTGCTATTGTAACACCACCAATGTCACAAACAATGTAATTGATTGTATCAGAGAATAGACAGATTGTAATTTCACACGCAAACCTGTTGCATTTATTCTGCAAGGAAGGTAGCATTGACCATGAATAGTGCTAGAGACGCCCATTGTCGGAACTAAAATTTCACCCATGCATTGCAGTGCAAGAGTCTGACTCGCGCAGTTAAGTTTCATGCTAAATTGTTATTTTCTAATGCAAAATTTAAAGCCAACATAAAATATTAACCTTTGAACTGAACTAGGATATTTTAATTTATGTCAATTTTTGTGACCATATTGAATTCCTGACTACCAAGGATTTGAGCCTACACTTATTAACCTTCTTTAAGCAAAAATATTAGAAAAATGGATAACCTGTTTATGTAACGGAGCACGACTCAGGAGTAATATCTGTATATGCTATCACTGTATAAGCTACCCACACTGATAATACACAATTTTTCAACTTACTCCTATGCAAGCTATGCAGTGCTAAATATTACATTATTACCTTCTAAACCCACCTGTGTATGCATGCCATACATGATGGTGAATGTGCTGCCAATATCCTTCTTAATAAGCAACAGCAAGCATTAATATAGGTGCCTTTATTTACACCATATTTTGAATATCTATAAATCTAACTTTTTATATAGTAATATTTACATGTATAATAACATTGTTGGATGTACTCATATGTTTTAATAGTACAATACATTTTACATCTCCTAATGAATACTTACAATTTTTTTCTAAGTAGTTTTTATAAATATAATTAAATTTATAATGTTTGTAATATGAAATACATTCACAAAAAAGTAGAGTACATAACACGTATAATATTTTAATAATCATATTAGCAACATTAGATAAAAAATAGGGGACCAGAATAATGGTTCAACATTTTTATGTAGTATTAATTTTGTTAATTCACAAAATAGGAAATATAGTAAACTTACAATTGAACATAAGGTAAGTAAACAATGCAACACATTTTTAAGGAAATGTTAGGAAAACAGTAACATTATTAATGAAATACACTTTTCAAACCTTTTACTGACGTTGCGTTCTTTACTGCCTAAAGATCTCCTGACAGATGAGTGATGGGCAGTTTGTGTCATCACTTCTGTTCCTTGCTTGATGCACACTGCAAACATCCTGCACTGATAAACTGCTTTGGCTTGAAGCATTCTCATTTTCAAGGGCTATTGCCATTTCACTTGTAGCTAGTTTTGAAGTTTGAAAAACTTCAAGTGTAGTGGTGACTTGTACTAACCCACGTGCTGCATCACCACTGTAATGGCCCATTTGACCTGAAAATTAATAGTGCGTCTCAACAATATAGCAGTAGCATTAGCATGACGGTTTATGGAACGACTAAATGCATCAATGTGTGTCATTTGGTGATGTCTGCATCTTTGCACCTTGTCATTGTTTTGCATGGTGGAACATAAGGCAGTCACAGCCTCAGTTAAATCCTCCGTATTGCTCTGAATAGATTGAAACCACCATTAGAACATTGGAATGTGGAGCACTCCATTGAATACAATGGAGTGCTCCGAGCTTCTACGGGCTGGTAAAGGCCCGCAGAGCAACATTCCAATGTTGCTTTTGTTCACAGCTATTGCTGTGAACAAAGGCCTCTCGGAGCTCGAGGGGATTTAAACCCCCTCGGGCTCCGAGAGGCCTTTGTTTTATTTGTTAGAACATTCTGCCCTCTAGTGGCAGAATGTTCTAATAGCCTTATAGCCCTTCGTAGCTGGGCTATACCGGCTGTAAAGTACCGCTCCCTGGAGCGGGCCTTTAACCCCTTCGATGCTCATGACGAGCTGGACTCGTCATGGCACACAGTGTTCGTGTGCTCATGACGAGTCCAGCTCGTCATGGGACCCAGCACAGGAAATCCCTCTGGTGCGGGCACCAGAGGGATTCCCTTTTATCCCCTAAAGCATCGGGAGCTGGGGAAGAGCTTCCCCAGCTCCCGAGGCCCCCCCCCCTGGTTTCCCTGAAATGACGATCGGAGCGCACGTCGCGCTGATGTCATTTCAGTGAAACTGAAATGAGCCAAGAGGCTCATTTCAGTTTCTACGTGCTCAGGGGGCTATCTCAGCCCCCTGAGCACGTAGAAACTCAGGAGAGGTATCGTTGGAAAGGGGAGAATCCCCCTTTCCAATGGTACCCCTCCCTAGTGGATCCCTGCTTGGGGATCGCCCCAGGAGGGCGATCCCCAAGCAGAGATCCACCCACTAGGCACCAGGGAGGGGGGAGCGGCCCCTTGGGCAAGGGCCTTTGCTCCCCCCATAAAATATTTGGCATGATTAGTCTTTCTGCCCCCCGGGTGGGTAGAAAGCCCACTAGATACCAGGGATTTTTATGGGAGGTTTATTAGGGGTGGGGGCTGCCCAAAACGGGCATGCCGATGCCCCCCCCCCCCCGGCAGAAAGCCCAATAGATACCAGGGATTTTTTTTAAATTATAATTTGGGGTAGGGGCTGCCCAATATGGGCATGCCAATGCCCCCACCCCGACGCAAAGGTACAGTCTTTCTGCCCCTCCTGGGGGGCAGATGAGGGCAGTAGCCCCCAATCTGCCCCCCCGGGGGGCAGAAAGCCCACTAGACACCAGGGTTTTTTTTCCCCTCGATACATTTAGGGGTGGGGGTTGCCCAAGATGGGCATGCCATTGCCCCCACCCCTCCCCCACAAAATTCCAGTCTTTCTGCCCCCCCGGGGGGGCAGATGGTGGCAGTGGCCACCAATCTGCCCCCACCCGGGGGTTCAGAAACACCCTAGATGCCAAGGATTATTTTTTTATAGGCCCGGGGTGGGGGCTGCCCAGAATGGGCATGCAAATGTCCCCACCCTACCCCCAAAGAAAAAAAAGACTTTCTGCCCCCAGGAGGCAGATGGGGGCAATAGCCCCTGATCTGCCCCCCGGGGAGGGGGCAGAAAGCCCACTAAGCGCCAGGGATTTTTTTATATAGGTAGGGGTGGGGGCTGCCCAGAATGGGCATGTCAATGCCCCCACCCCAAAAAAAATGCTACAATCTTCCTGCCCCCCCCGGGAGGCAGATGGGGCAATAGCACCTTATCTGCCCCCCCGGGGGGGCAGAAAGCCCACTAGCCACCAGGGATTTTTTTTTATTACAAAGTTCGGGGTGGGGGCTGCCAAGAATGGACATGCCAATGCCCCCACCCGCCCCAAAAAAGATGTCACTTTATTTCTGCCCCTCCCAGGAGGCAGATGGGGGCAGTAGCCCCTGATCTGCCCCGGGGGGCAGAAAGCCCACTATGTGCCAGCGATTATGCTGGCTTTTTATACGCAGGGGTGGGGGCTGACCAGAATAGGCATCCCAATGCCCCCGACCCCCAAAAGAATAGCCACAGTCTTTCTGCCCCCTCGGGGGCATATCGGGGCAATAGCCCCTGATTTCCCCCTCCCCAGGGCGGCAGAAAGCCCACTAGGCACTGACTTTTTTCGGAATGTGCCTACCTGTTGAATTTGGTTCCTAGCTCTGCCGGCACCCAGGGAAACCTAGCCAACCTATACATTTTTGAAAAGCAGACACCCAGGGGAATCCAGGATGGGCTGACTTGACTGGCTCTCACCAGGTTCTGTTACCCAGAATCCCTTGCAAACCTAAAAATTTGTCCAAAAAAAACACATTTTCCTCACATTTCTGTGGTGGAAAGTTCTGGCATCTGCGTGGATCCACAAAATTCCACACACCCCGCGTTCCCCAAAGTCTTTCGAGAAAAATGGTACCTCACTTGTGTGGGTAGGACTAGTGGCCGCGACAGGAAACGCCCCAAAACGCAACATGGACACACCACATTTTCACAGTGAAAAAGGACCCTTTTTTTGCAAAGTGCCTAGCTGTAGATTTTGAACCCTAACTCTGCCAGCACCTAGGGAAACCTAGCAAACCTATACATTTTTGAAAACTAGATACCCAGGGGAATCCAGGATTGGGTGACTTGACTGGCTCTCACCAGGTTCTGTTACCCAGAATCCCTTGCAAACCGAAACATTTGTCAAAAAAACACATTTTCCTCACATTTCTGTGGTGGAAAGTTCTGGAATCTGCGTGGATGTACAAAATTCCACCCACCCCGCGTCCCCCAAAGTCTTCCGTGAAAAATGGTACCTCACTTGTGTGGATGGGTCAAGTACCCGCGACAGGCAAGGGCCCAAAACCTATTGAGGCGACATCAAAATTACCTATCACAAACCAACCTGTTTTTGCAAGGGGGGTCCCATGAGTTTTGGCCCCGGGCTCAACGGCCATCTAGGGAAACCTACCCAACCCACACATTTCTGAAAACTAGACACCCGGAGGAGTCCAGCGAGGTATGGCTTGCGTGGGTCCTCCAAAATTTTCTTACCCAGAATACCCTGCAAACCTCAAATTTAGCTGAAAAAAATCACGTTTTTCTCCAATTTCTGTGTGGGAAAGTTCTGGAATCTACGTGGATCCACAAATTTCCTACCACCCAGCTTTCCCCCAGGTCTCCCGATAAAAATGATACCTCACCTGCGTGGGTGGGTCAAGTACCCGCGACAGGCAAGGGCCCAGAACGTATTGAGGAGACATCAAAATTACCTATCACAAAACAACCTGGTTTTGCAAGGGGGGTCACCTGGGTTTTTGGCCCCGGGCTCAGCGGCCATCTTGGGAACCTACCAAACCCACACCTTTCTGAAAACTAGACACCTGGGGGAGTCCAGCGAGGTATGGCTTGCATGGGTCCCCAAGCGTTTTCCTACCCAGAATGCCCTGCAAACCTCAAATTTAGCAGAAAAAAATCACTTTTTACTCAAATTTCTGTGTGGGAAAGTTCTGGAATCTGCGTGGATCCACAAATTTCCTACCACCCTGCGTTCCCCCAGGGCTCCCGATAAAAATGGTACCTCACTTGTGTGGGTAGGCATAGTGGCTGAAACAGGAAATGGCCCAAATCGTATTGTGGAAACTTCAAAACTACCTATAACAAAACTACCTGGTTTTGTGGGGGGGGCACCTGGTTTTTGGCCCCGGGCTCGCCGCCATCTAGGGAAACCTACCAATCCCACATGTTTCTGAAAACTAGACACCCTGGGGAGTCCAATGAGGTATGGCTTGTGTGGATCCCCCAACGTTTCCCTACCCAGAATCCCCTGCAACCCTCAAATTTAGCTGAAAAAACCATATTTTCCACATATTTTTGCGTGGAATCACCATGCTGGCACAAATGTCCTACCACCCAGCGTTGCCCTTGTTCCCCGAGTAAAATGATACCTCACTTGTGTGGGTGTCCAAAGCAGAACTGGCTAAAAACGTATTTTTAAAGAAATATAGCGCTTAGAATTCTCGGTGCTATACCCTAAATCCCTATGTTTTGGGCTCTTCCCAGTCACAGGCCTTTGGCCCACCCACAGAAGTGAGGTATCATTTTACTCGGGAGAACAAGGGGAACGCTGGGTGGTAGGACATTTGTGCCGGCACGGTGATCCCACGCAAAAATGTATGGAAAAAGTGATTTTTTCAGCTAAATTTGAGGTTTGCAGGGGATTCTGGGTAGGAAAAAGTTAGGGGACCCACGCAAGCCATACCTCGCTGGACTCCCCCAGGTGTCTAGTTTTCAGAAATGTGTGGGTTTGGTAGGTTTCCCTAGATGGTCACCGAGCCCGGGGCCAAAAACCCAGGTGACTCCCCTTGCAAAACCAGCTTGTTTTGTGATAGATCATTTTGATGTCTCCTCAATACGTTTTGGGCCCTTGCCTGTTGCGGGTACTTGAACCACCCACACCAGTGAGGTTTTTGGCCCTGGGCTCGGCGGCCATCTTAGGAAACCTACCAAACCCACACATTTCTGAAAAGTAGACACCCGTGGAATTCCAGGGAGCTATGGCTTGCGTGGATCCCCCAACGTTTTCTTACCCAGAATCCCCTGCAAACCTGATATTTTGCTGAAAAAATCACTTTTTTCGCACATTTTTGTGTGGTAAAGTTGTGGAATCATGGGGCTGACACAAATTTCCTACCACCCAGCGTTCCCCCAGGTCTCCCGATAAAAATGGTGCCTCACTCGGGTGGGAGGCCCAAGTACCCCCGACAGGCAAGGGCCCACAACGTATTGAGGCGACCTCAAAATGGCCTATCACAAAACGACCTGGTTTTGCAAGGGGGATCCCATGACGTTTTGGCCCGGGCCTCGGCGGCCACCTAGGGAGACCTACCAAACCCACACATTTCTGAAAAGTAGACACCCGGGGGATTCCAGGGAGGTATGGCTTGCGTGGATCCCCCAACGTTTTCTTACCCAGAATCCCCTGCAAACCTGAAATGTGGCTGAAGAAATCACTTTTTTCACATATTTTTGTGTGGTAAAGTTGTGGCGTCACAGGGCTGACACAAATTTCCTACCACCCAGCGTTCCCCCAGGTCTCCCGATAAAAATGGTGCCTCACTCGGGTGGGAGGCCCAAGTACCCGCGACAGGCAAGGGCCCACAACGTATTGAGGCGACCTCAAAATGGCCTATCACAAAGCGACCTGGTTTTGCAAGGGGGTCCCATGATGTTTTGGCCCGGGGCTCGGCGGCCACCTAGGGAAACCTACCAAACCCACACATTTCTAAAAAGTAGACACCCGGGGATTCCAGGGAGGTATGGCTTGCGTGGATCCCCCAACGTTTTCTTACCAGAATCCCCTGCAAACCTGATATTTTGCTGAAAAAATCACTTTTTCACACATTTTTGTGTGGTAAAGTTGTGGCATCACGGGGCTGACACAAATTTCCTAACACCCAGTGTTCCCCAGGTCTCCCGATAAAAATGGTGCCTCACTCGGGTGGGAGGCCCAAGTACCCGCGACAGGCAAGGGCCCACAACGTATTGGGCGACCTCAAAATGGCCTATCACAAAAGCTGACCTGGTTTTGCAAGGGGTCCAATGATGTTTTGGCCCGGGGCTCGGCGGCCACCTAGGAAACCTACCAAACCCACACATTTATGAAACGTAGACACCCAGGGGATTCCAGGTAGGTATGGCTTGCGTGGATCCCCAACGTTTTCTTACCCAGAATCCCCTGCAAACCTGACATTTTGCTGAAAAAAATCACTTTTTCACACATTTTTGTGTGGTAAAGTTGTGGCATCACGGGGCTGACACAAATTTCCTACCACCCAGCGTTCCCCGGTCTCCCGATAAAAATGGTGCCTCACTCGGGTGGGAGGCCCAAGTACCCGCGACAGGCAAGGGCCCACAACATATTGAGGCGACCTCAAAATGGCCTATCACAAAACGACCTGGTTTTGCAAGGGGTCCCATGATGTTTTGGCCCGGGGCTCGGCGGCCACCTAGGAAACCTACCAAACCCACACATTTCTGAAAAGTAGACACCCGGGGATTCCAGGGAGGTATGGCTTGCGTGGATCCCCCAACGTTTTCTTACCCAGAATCCCCTGCAAACCTGAAATGTGGCTGAAGAAATCACTTTTTCACACATTTTTGTGTGGTAAAGTTATGACGTCACGGGGCTGACACAAATTTCCTACCACCCAGCGTTCCCCCAGGTCTCCCGATAAAAATGGTACCTCACTCGGGTGGGAGGCCCAAGTACCCACGACAGGCAAGGGCCCAAAACATTTTGTGATAGGCAATTTTGATGTCGCCTCAATACGTTGTGGGCCCTTGCCTGTCGTGGGTACTTGGGCCTCCCACCCGAGTGAGGCACCATTTTTATCGGGAGACCTGGGAACGCTGGGTGGTAGGAAATTTGTGTCAGCCCCGTGATGCCACAACTTTACCACACAAAAATGTGTGAAAAAAGGGATTTTTCACCAAATGTCAGGTTTGCAGGGATTCTGGGTAGAAAACGTTGGAGGATCCACGCAAGCCATACCTCCCTGGAATCCCCGGGTGTCTACTTTTCAGAAATGTGTGGGTTTGGTAGGTTTCCCTAGGTGGCGCGAGCCCGGGCCAAAACGTCATGGGACCCCCTTGCAAAACCAGGTCGTTTTGTGATAGGCCATTTTGAGGTACGCCTCAATACGTTGTGGGCCCTTGCCTGTCGCTGGTACTTGGGCCTCCCACCGAGTGAGGCACCATTTTTATCGGGAGACCTGGGGGAACGCTGGGTGGTAGGAAATTTGTGTCAGCCCTGATGCCACAACTTTAACACACAAAATGTGTGAAAAAGGGATTTGTTCAGCAAAATGTCAGGTTTGCAGGGGATTCTGGGTAAGAAACGTTGGGGGATCCACGAAGCCATACCTCCTGGAATCCCGGGTGTCTACTTTTCAGAAATGTGTGGGTTTGGTAGGTTTCCCTAGGTGGCCGCCGAGCCCCGGGCTAAACGTCATGGGACCGCCTTGCAAAACCAGATCGTTTTGTGATAGGCCATTTGAGGTCGCCTCAATACGTTGTGGGCCCTGGCCTGTCGCGGTACTGGGCCTCCCACCCGAGTGAGGCACCATTTTTATCGGGAGACCGGGGAACGCTGCGTGGTAGGAGATTTGTGTCAGCCCGTGATGCCACAACTTTACCACACAAAAATGTGTGAAAAAGGGATTTTTCAGCAAAATGTCAGGTTTGCAGGGGATTCTGGGTAAGACGTTGGGGGATCCATGCACGCCATACCTCCCTGGAATCCCCGGGTGTCTACTTTTCAGAAATGTGTGGGTTTGGTAGGTTTCCTAGGTGGCCACCGAGCCCCGGGCCAAAACGTCATGGGACCCCCTTGCAAAACCAGGTCGTTTTGTGATAGGCCATTTTGAGGTCGCCTCAATACGTTGTGGGCCCTGCATGTCGCGGGTACTTGGGCCTCCCACCCGAGTGAGGCACCATTTTTTTCATAAGACCTTGAGGAACGTGGGGTGGGTGGAATTTTGTGGATCCACGCAGATTCCAGAACTTTCCACCACAGAAAAGTGAGGAAAATGTGGTTTTTTTGCCAATTTTTTAGGTTTGCAAGGGATTCTGGGTAACAAAACCTGGCGAGAGCCAGTCAAGTCACCCCATCCTGGATTCCCCTGGGTGTCTGCTTTTCAAAAATGTATAGGTTTGCTAGGTTTCCTTAAGTGCCGGCAGAGCTAGGGTTCAAAAACTACAGCTAGGCACGTTGCAAAAAAAGGGTCATTTTTCACTGTGAAAATGTGGTGCGTCCACGTTGCGTTTTGCGCTGCTTCCTGTCGCGGGCACTAGGCCTACCCACACAAGTGAGGTACCATTTTTTTCGGAAGATCTTGGGGAACGCGGGGTGGGTGGAATTTTGTGGATCCACGCAGATTCCAGAACTTTCCACCACAGAAAAGTGAGGAAAATGTGTTTTGTTTGCCAATTTTTTAGGTTTGCAAGGGATTCTGGGTAACAGAACCTGGTGAGAGCCAGTCAAGTCACCCCATCCTGAATTCCCCTGGGTGTCTAGTTTTCAAAAATGTATAGGTTTGCTAGGTTTCCTAAGTGCCCGCAGAGCTAGGGTTCAAAAACTACAGCTAGGCACTTTGCAAAAAAGGGTAATTTTTCATTGTGAAAATGTGGTACGTCCACGTTGCATTTTGAGCCATTTCCTGTTGTGGGCACAAGGCCTACCCACACAAGTGAGGTACCATTTTTATCGGGAGACTTAGGGTAACACAGAATTGTAGAGCAACTGTTATTACCTATTGACTTCCGATGCATTTCTGCCTTCCAAATGAAAGACAATGTGTAAAAAATGTCATTTTGAAAAATGACCTATAATTCTCATGCTAGTATGGGTACTCCCAATTTCGGAAATGTGCAAATATCTACTGTTTCTAAAATCTACATTTTGTTCCCATTTCAGAAATACATAGGTGTCTTTCATAACAATTTTTCCATGTATACATTTTCCCAAAATAATTGCTATATACCCGGTACATAATAAAAAACCATTGCAAGATGCTGCTCAGTTATTGGCTCTGGGTTCGTCGGGTTCTTGGTGAACCTACAAGTCCTATATATCCCCACAACCAGAAAGGTCCAGCGGATATAACGGTATATTGCCTTCAAATAGCTGTCATAATTAGAAGAAGTTACAGGTGAAAACGTTGACACAAATGGCTGTTTTTTTCAACTAATTTTCAATTTTTCCTTTATTTAACTGTTAGTTTCTATAAGGAAAACTTTAAGGATATACACAAATGACCCCTTGCTGAATTCAGAATTTTGTCTACTTTTCAGAAATGTATGGCTTTCCAGGATCCATTATTGTTTTCATACCCATTTCTACCATTAACTGGAAGGAGGTTGAAAGCACAAAAAATAGCAAAAATAGGCTATGTCCCAGAAAAATGCCAAAACTGTGTAAAAAAGTTGGTTTTCTGACAAAAGTCTGCTTGTCCCTGAAAGCTGGGAAGATGGTGATTTCAGCACCACAACCCCTTTTTGATGCCATTTGCAGGGAAAAAACAAGACGCTTTCATCTGTAGCCCTTTTTTCGCATTTTTCCCAATAAAACCAAAATTTAGCTGTATTTTGGCTAATTTCTGGGTCCCCTCCAGGGGAATCCACAAACCCTGGGTACCTTTACAATCCCCATGATGTTAGAAAAAAAGGACGCAAATTTGGCATGGATACCTTATGTGGTCAAAAAGTTACAGGGGGCTAAGCGCGCACTACCCCAAATAGCCAAAAAAAGGCTTAGCACAGGGGGGGAAAAGGCCTAGCAGCGAAGGGGTTAATAGCCGGTATAGCCGGCTACGGCAGGCTATAAGGCTATATTAATGCTTTCTTTTAATGCAATAAAACATTCTTTAACCTCTTCGGAAAGCAAACCTACTTTCATTGAAATGTCTTGCAAAGCATAACATTGTTTCTTCTGGGCCAACAACATTGATTCATCCATTTATTTAATGGTGTGGATTTGAGACTCCAACCACACCCTTAATGTTTTTGTAGGCATGTCCTCTATTTACAGATCTCTCATTAAGGCACCTCCTTAATAAACAAGGTCTCAAAGTTGTCTGGAACTTTCATAACTTACCATTCATACTGCTGTGTGTCTGTTCCCCATAATTGTGTGTGTGTGTGTGTGTGTGTGTGTGTGTGTGTGTGTGTGTGTGTGTGTGTGTGTGTGTGTGTGTGTGTGTGTGTGTGTGTGTGTGTGTGTGTGTGTGTGTGTGTGTGTGTGTGTGTGTGTGTGTGTGTGTGTGTGTGTGTGTGTGTGTGTATAATATATGTGTATATACATATATATAAATATGTGTGTGTGTGTGAGGGTATGGTCACTTCTTCACTACAAAAAAAGGTTAAATAGTTAGGTGAATGTGTCAGTTAAAAAATTCAATTTTAAACTCAACGACTGAATTTTACCAGTTACAGTTATCTGAAGGAACTATAACTTGGGCCCCAATGTAACTGTAACTCATGCCCCCGCCATGCAGTGTGTTGTCATAAATAATGTAATTTCAGATATCATTAGGGATGTTATCAATGCAGTCACTGAACGTGTCAGGAGTGATGTAATATGTGAGGGTATAAGCAGTGCATGGCAAGGGCAGGAGTTATAGTTACTTTAGATAACTATAACTGGTGAATTTCTGTGTTTTTTTTTTAGTTTAAAATGGAATTTTTCAACTGACATGTTCACCTAACTATAATGCCACTTTAACCTTTGTTTTTTTCCAATGAATTTCTAGGCATGTGTGTTGGATAGAGGGCCTGGCCTGCAGCCAGACCCTGCTCTCAATGCCCCACAGTTGCCCAATCCCCTGTTACGCACGGCCTTCGGATGTGTGCAGTGTGGCGATGGGCGCAGGGCCTGGCCTATGACCAGGACCAGCACCAACCTCCTGTGTGCACCCAACACACCACAGGCACTCAACATCACACCACACATGGCTAAAGTTGTGGGTTTTAACCCAGTGCCTGGCTGCTCCCCTTGGCAAGCAAACAATGTTTTATATATTTTTTTTGTGTGGTGCCCGAGATCCGCGGTTCTGCCACGAATCCACACGGGTTGTCTGCACTGGGTCCAGTGGAGAATTTGCTGATCCTCAAAATGCACCCCCCAAAAAGTATTTTTATTTTAGCCCTGCAGTCATCCCTTTGGTACCCTCGCACATTGCCCAGTGGGTCAAGGTACCCCTGCCTTGTCCCCTTATGTGTGTTTTTAATTAATTCTAAGACAAGGGGACCGAATCACTGAGTCCCAAATGGGAGCCACAGCATCTTCCTCTGGCTGCGGCCTGCCAATAAGGTTGCCCTTTTCAGCCTCACGCATCCGCAGGGATCCGCGTATTCTCCACAGTAGTACTTCATCACTATATATACACACATTTTGAACCTTAGTTTCTCAATAACTACTGAACAGCTTTACAGTAAATTGCAAAAAGCAGGCTTTATGTACCAAGATCTAACTTTCTGCCATAATGGGTGTACAGCAGTGAGTGTTTAGCTGCTTCTGAGTTATCGTTGGAAAATTTCATGGGGGAAATGCATTTTCAGACCCCTTTTGGGATATATATATATATATATATATATATATATATATATATATATATATATATATATATATATATATATATATATATATATAGAAATAAGTAATTTAAATATATAATATTTGTAACAAATTAAAGCAACATTTTATATAAATATTCTGCAAACAAATTTCATGGGATTAAAATATTTAAAAAAAATGTGATCTACAAATCCCAATATGCATTGCTTTCTGTATTAATTATTCTAGCAAAAACAAAATACAAAGGTAACCGGTTTTTGTAAATTTCTATGTGATAATCATATAGTTGTTAGTCCATTTTTTAAATTATTTTAATAATAATGTTCTCATATAAAATGTGATAACTTTCTCAAAGATGGTGAAGCTAGGCCAGAATTATCTTTGTTTGCAATGTCTGACACTGCTCCAGGGTGTATGGTCGAGTCTATGAGCTGTTCCATGTGAGAAATAGCTCTGCTGTACTAGGAGCTTCTCAAGTTGCCTCTTTGGTTTGTATAGCTAGCCTTTTGTTTGTGCATAATTCGTACATCGTACCAATGTTTGCGTAATTCTACAATGGTACAATGAGTTACTGCGACTACATAAATGGATTGCTGAATTTTGGTCCAGATTTCCTTTTTATGTAAATAAGGAATGGAGAAAGATGATTTGCCAAACAGTTCATCTTTTTGTGCAACACCATGTTTAATCAGGATATCTAACTCTTTGTCACTGAACTTGTGCTTCCTCTTTCCTGCTCCTTCTTCCCTTGGAGGATTTTTACTGGTCATGATTCATTAGGATTCTGCAGTATTGGAAAAGATTGTGTTGGATTGTAAATAAGATGTCGCCCTTGCCAGTATGGCATGCTAGGCAGCATGGAGCATGTGCTGCAGTACTTCCTGGTTATGACTTTGGGCCAGATGTATCAAGCTAAATTGCGATTGCAAACGCTGAAATTCGCAGAATTTCAGCGTTTGCGATTGCAATTTAGCTGTGTGCAATGTAGGAAAGAAAAACCTACTCGCAAAATAAGGAATCGCAAAATTTGCGATTCCCTATTTTGCGCATGCATTTAGAGACTCGCAATTTGCGAGTCCCTAAATGCTATGCTAGTAGCCATCGCAAATTGCGATATTGCTGTAAGGAATCGCAAATTACCACCAACTTCTAGTTGGTGGTAATTTGCGATTTCCTCGAAAAAAGCACTTTTTTGCTTTTTTCAAAGTGCCATGTGGCACACATACATGCCCTTAGGGCATGTATGTGCGCCACATGTGCACACATGCACATTTCAGGGATGCAACAGGGTGTCCTTGTGGAACCCTTGCACCCTTGAAATTGCATGCGCAATTTGCAAGTACCTATTGGGTACTCGCAAATTGCGCATGCAATTCCCATTCATTCCTATGGGCCTCTTGGCCCATAGAAATGAATGGGAAGGGATTCCTTAATTGCGAAACGCTATTTGTGATTCGCAATTGAGGAATATGTAGGAATCGGAATTATTATTGCGATTTCTACCTACATAGCATTTTGCGAGTCCTTAATAGCGATTCGCTAAAAATCACTATTAGGGACTCGCAAACTGCTACAATGATACATCTGCCCCCTTTATCATTTGCTTCCAAACAATCATTCGCAATTTGCGAATGGATTCACAAATTGAAAATCCCACTCCAAACAAGTTTGCTAAATAAAAATATTGCTATTTCCGATTCCTTATTATGTGAATCCTCGATTCGCAAAAACAAAACCACTTTTTAGAACATATGGTTGAGCGATTCCCTATTTGCGATCCGGTAATATTTGTAATAAGTAATCGTTAATCCACAGCTTTATACATCTGGCCCTTCCTTTCTAAACTTCCTCATCTGAGAACTTTAGCTAACCAAAGACTCTCTGGGTTATTCCATGGCACTCTTTTTGGCAGATCCATGAGCGCTGAGGCTTAACCTTGCCGGAGCTGCTAGAATATGCAAAAAGGTACTTTGTCAATGCAAAACATAAGGATCGTCTCGTAGCTCAGGCCAAGCAACCAAAGGCCAGCCAGGAAGCACTAATTGACACCGCATTACTGCTTTCGGAAGGGAAGGCCCACCGGTTTGGTAGTGTGGGACCGCCGCTACAGCACATAACAAGATTATAACCTCTCTTCTGCAGGGCCTGATGAGTGGATTCCCTGAATACCTCGTTCCCATTAGTACAATTTACTTAAAACTATCAGTAAACCAGCTAAAAAAGTAATGTAGGTTATGGTGGTTGATAATTGGAATGTACAGGGTGGTTTGAAACAGGCTTGCATGATTAATAATATTAATATGCTTTCTAACTATAAATGGTGCCAGTTTTCTCTGTGTACACCTATTTTCATCAGTGGTCGTATTCATTTGTGACAAAATAATGATCAGCGTGGTCTTCTAGTCTGACGTCAGGTCATTGACAGGTCAAATTTGAATCAGCAGCAGATCATGATGTTAAAATTGGAGCATACCATTTGTTCTACTTCTAGAAATCAGCAAGCATTGTTGGTACTTTGTTTCAGTAACCAGTGTGTCGCTCACTTACATTTCCCTAGTTTCCTCTGTTTTGCAAATACAGATGAAGTTACTTGAATGCTTTTGTGCAGTTTCTGGAATGAACATTTATGCGCACAATGAACATGTTACCCTTGCACACATTGCTACGTTTTTACGAGTACACATTCATCTGTTATGTTATGTAATGTGGTTTTATAGAGCGCATAGCTGCCCCAGCGAAGGGGCGTCCCAGCGCTATGAGGAAAATGTGAATTTGCGAACCAACCGCCCATTTTATTGGAATACTAATTGATACGTTTACATTTAAATTAGGTTTGCCACATTATTTGATCACAAACACTATATTTGCAATTAAGACTAATTTGATTTGTAACTAAATGTTGATGTTCAATTTTAGTTCTGTTAGTAAATGTAAATTATATGACCTTTCCCTAATGTATTTGTGATCTCATTTCTTCCTAAAAACTAATTCACTCATTGCCAGCACATAAAATTGAAGACGTCTAGTAAGAGCTTTTAGGAGTAATGTTCCATACCAAAATTTGGCTTATAGGCTTTTAGTCATCTTTGGCACAATATCATCCAAAAATGGTCCGAACTGCGGGGCATGTTTAAAATCCAAGAAATTATAACACTAATGCTTCCCAATCTCAAAGATCGATACGAAGACTCGTTTGATCAATAGCGTGACTTTACAAGGTTAATTGTATCCTTCATGATGGAACTTGGTACAATCCATAGCTCGCACGTAATTGAGCCATGGAGTCATACAATCATGGTAGAACTTCTGCAAGGTGTATGGTGCTAATTCCTCAGTGCGCCAGATTTTGCAGCAATAGATCAGTGGCCTTTCATACCTATGTCTAGAAGTAATGGTAATATGGGAGCACTTTGTGGCAAATTAACAAGCGCTTTTAAAACTTTGTTTTCAGCTCGAGAAAGACTATCGACATTAGAGATACCCAGGGCCACTGGAATTATGTGGCCACGGCGGTTTTCACATAGTTAGAGATTTGCCTCATTTGCCACATAATCCATCATCTGCGGCATAATCTGCAGCTTTTAACAAAAAGATGTTTTTTGCTTCTTGCTCAAACAGTTTAAAAGTTACTAAAAATGCAGTGACACGTGTTGCCCCGCTGTGCAAGGCACTCTGCAAAGATGGACTGGTCACCTTTCTGTTGATTATTGCTATATTTGGGTATTAAACTGGTGCTAATGAAGTGCAAACAATGACCAGACCGTATCACCAAGTTTAAAAATGACAAAATAATGAAGTAATACTGTTACAAAATGTGCCGCATAATTTGCCTTTCTTTCCACATAATTTACTCAACCCTGCTGCATAAATTTGGTCCTCTCCTGCCGCATAATTCCAGTGGCCCTGGAGATACCCCACAGATCCACGACATAGGTTGCTGTTTCTCTAGCCTTTGCTCTGTAAATCTTCAGTGCAGGTGAGATTATCCTAATGATGGTTGTTTTAAAATGCTTTAGTACACTAGGGGGCCGGTTACGATGGTCGGAGCCTTCTGAGCAGCATTGTAATGGGCCGGTCGGATTCCTTTCTGACCTGCTCATTTTGATGTAGGCGGTCGGAAAGGAATCAGATAGGTCATTCCAGCTGGCTTCGATGGGCACGGAGAGCCCGTCCGCCAGTCGTAATGCGGCCTGTAATCTCAAAGACGGCTCTTTCCACCCTTGAGATTACAATGCACGATTTCCGACATGGTTTCCATGCAGGTCTGTCCAACATCAAAATGAGGCGGTCGGAAAGGAATCCGACTGGCCCATTACGATGCGACTCAGAAGGCTCTGACCATTGGTCGGAGCCTTCCGTGCCACATCATAATCGGCCCCCATGTCAGAAAGCGTGTTAGGGGGCCCCCAGCAGGGCCCCCTTTTGTGCACGGCCTCCATGTTGATCCCTGCACCTTGTGGCAGGCACCTTGAGGTGCCTGCCACAGGGTGCAGGGATCAACTGCACCTCCCATTTTACTATGGGAGCATGCATTCCAGATTGTTTAAGGCCTGAATGCATGCTCCCATAGTAAAATATAGGAATGCGTCCTAATCGGCCGGTCAGGACCGCCGAACGTGTGTCGGTCAGTCCCATGATCGATGCGGTGTCGGGCGGAAGTGGTTCCCCCCGACATCGTAATGACCCCCTAGATGCCAAATACTGAAGTGCTAATTGGCTCTTGGAAACCTGCAAGGACCAGGACATAGAATTCGAGATTTTTTTTTCCCCTAGGTAATCAAAGATGTGGACTTTTTCTATTGCTGTCTCACCCGCAGTCAGAGTATGCCGCTGTGATTTATGTGGATTAAAGCACTTTGTTTTCTGGGGGTATAGTTGAAGCCCCCGAGCATCACAAAAGCTTACAAATTGATCTGAAAGAAGTTTGAAGTCCATAATAAAAGGACATGATACTTTATACCAGCTATTTTTGGGGACTCATTATTACAGGCATTGAGATAGTCCATAGCTCCATTAACACAAAGAGAAAAAAGTGTAGGTGCCTGTTAGACTTGGCATCTTTTGGCGTGTTTCCCCTGAGTTTTTGCTTTCTGACCTCCCGGTTTTGACTGTTTTGCTGGTGTAACGGTTCTGCGCGCTTTTCGCACTGCTGATCAGTGGTAAAGCGCAGGTGCTCCTATGGTAAATTGTGTTATGGATTGGTGTTTCCATGATTGGATATTTGATTTACCTGTTAGCCCCTAGTAAAGTGCACTGCGTGTGCCAGGGCCGGTGAATCAAATGCTACCCGGGGGCCTGCAGCACTGGTTGTGCCACCCCGTGAGTAGCCCTGAAAACGGTAACTCAGACCTGCCATTGCAGAGTCTGCGCGCAGTTTGTAACTGCCATATCGACTTGGCCAGTGCATACACTGGCCAGTCCCTAACCTTCCCTTTTCTTACATGTCAGGCACCCCTCAGGTAGGCCCAAGGTACCCCTGTGGGCAGGGTGCAATGTATGTGAAAGGTAGGACATGCCCCGGTGTGTGTGGCATGTCCTAATAGTGAATTACAGCCAATTTCGTTTTTCACTATTGCAAGGCTACCAGTTCCCCATAGTACAGAATGGGAGGTTTGTTCATAACATCTTATGAACATAACTGGCCCAGGGAATTTGGTAAGAAAATAAAGTTTCGTATGCCTGAACTCAGAATCTAAAGATGCCTCTTTTAGTGAAGGTGATTTTTACATTCTGTGTTTGAAAATACCACTTTTGGAAAGTGGGTATTTTCCTGCTCAGTCATCCCGTGTGCCTCTGCTGGAATGTGGATTGCCTGTCTGGGTTTTGGATGACAGAAGGCTGGGGGAGCAGGAGGGGCGCCAGATGGTCTAGGTAGGTCAGGAAAGGGCTGAAGAGACCTGGGTTACGATGGGGGAAGGGGGAGGAGATTTCCTTGCACCTCAAAGGGCCTGCTCTGCCTCTGACAAATGCCGTCTCCACCTCCTGCCAGGAATTCACACCAGAGAAGGCAGAACTGGTCCTGACGGGCACAGGCCCTCTCTGCCTAAGAGATCAAAGGATTTTTGGACATAAATGCTGGGTCCCAAACCCCTGAACTCATCTGGACAAGAAGACTGCCAAGAAGAAGAGCCGGAGAAGCTGCGAAAAGGAACGACTGCTTTGCTGGGTGCTTTGCTGGGCTGACCTGCAGTGGCTGCTTTTGTCTTGGGTAGTGAAAGGCCTGGACTGGACTTTCTGCAACCTAAATTTGTGAGTCTCTCCAAGGGCTTGAGGTAGAGCTTGTCCCCTGTTCACGAAGTCTCAGGAACAGCAAAGACTTCAAGTTCTTCGACCCGCACCACTGGGGACTGTGTGTTTTGTGCTGCAACCCGAAGAACACCAACTCGACAACGTCTACGACGCCACTGCCGACTCCGTGTCCTGAAGGCAATGCCGAGGGCACCGCCACAACACCGCACCGCAACCCTGGTCTCACCGATGACGCCTGTTGCCGCCACTGAGCCGCTGCTTGCACCGCGACCTGTGGGCACCGCAGTCCGCACCGCCTCGCTTCACGTCGAAGCTTTGGCACCGCAGAGGGCACCGCCGCAGCACCGCGACCCTGGTCTCACCGACGATGCCTGTTGACGCCGCCACCGAGCCGCTGCTCGCACCGCGACCTGTGGGCACCGCACTCCGCAGCGCCTGGCTTCACGAGGACGCCTTGGCCTGCCTGACGCCGCCACTTCCCGCCGAGATCGATGCCGCTGCTTCCACCGTGGTTCGGGGGCACCGCTCGTAAGTTGCACGAGGCACCGCCCTCATCCCACACCGCAGCCTTGGCCTACCGACGCCGGCGCCATCGACTCCAGTTCATCAGCCGACGACAGCGCTTCAGCAACGACGACGCTGCTGCTTGCACCGTGATCTGCTAGCACCGTGATGAGCACCGCCTTCATCTCGCACCGTGACCCTGGTCTCACCGACGACGCCATCTGATGCCGCCACCGAGCCGCTGCTCGCACCGCGACCTGAGGGCACCGCACGCCGCACCGCTGCACTTCGCACTGCAGCACCCGACGCCTGCCAACGCCAGCAATCCTGACTCCATCAGAGAGGAGATCGACCTGCAACACGTGTGACTTCGAGGGCCCCATCGCCCTGCATCTCTGAAAGGTACTGTTTGCGGGTCTTTCCGACACCGTAGCTGGCCTGTGACCCCGCGGTCAGCCAGAACTGTTTTGGATTTGTGTGTTCACGACGGCGTGGTAGCCCGGACGGCGCTATCCACACAAGGAACTCTTTTTAATCAGCGTATTTTTTAATTGTGAACTTTTATGTATAGTATTGTGGTTCTTTATCGTTTTTGGTCTTGTTTTAATTATATAAAAATATTGGATATTTTTCTAAACTGGTGTGGTGTCCTTTTGTAGTGCGTACACTGTATTACTGTTGGTTATGTGCAAATCCTTTACACACTGCCTCTAAGATAGGCCTGGCTGCTCGTGCCAAGCTACCAAGGGGGTGAGCAGGGGTTATTTTAGAAGTGTAACTCCCTTATCCTGACTAGAGTGGTGGTTTTTGCCTGGCTTTGGCCCGCGCCCTAGCCTACCAAGAATTCCATTTCTAACATTGGTTGTCAGCGGTGAGGATAGGACTTGCGTTTGCACTTGACTTACAGTGATTGGTGTGCACTACTACTATATCGCAGACCATTACGTACCACATACTAACCCGTTGTCTTTTTGGCCGATTTTTGTGATCTTGCCAGGTGAACTTTCTACTTCACCATGCCGGAATCAATAGCATCACCCGTTGCATCCATGGACATTGCCTTTGAGGAGGATAGGTTGGAGCTCTACACTGTGAGAGAATTGAAGTCCGATTGCAAAAAACCTAAAAGTCCAAATCAGAGACCTCACTAGGAAGGACGAGCTACAAAAGCCACTGAGGGCCTGGGTAGCAGCCAGAGACGCAAGTGGGCAATCTGGTGACCTTAGTGGAGAGGGGGGGAGCCTAGTCCTAGGGTGGATGTGCTTTTAGGAGGGGGGAACCCTTCCGACCAGGCAGCAGTGGCATGTCCCCAGAGGAGCTGGAGGACAGGCGGGAAGCAAGGAGAGCAGCCACGGAGCTAGAAAAGATTAGATTGGCCATGGAGGAGAAGAGAATGCTATTGGAACATGAATGAGGTCTTAAAGAGTTGGAGCTGAAGAGTAGGCCCGGCTCGAATGGTGGCAGCAACTCGTCAAGGCAGACAGACCAAATCGTACACATCCCTAAGAATGTGGGCAGAGAGTTCAAGAAGGGGGATGACATACAGAGGTGGTTTCAGGGTTATGAGGCAGCGATACACATGAATGGGGTCCCTGAGGAGAATTGGGGAGCAGGATTGTGGTCTCTGTTTCCAGAGGAAGCCAGGGATACTTTGACAGCTTTGGGTAAGGGGCCTAACCTCACCTATGCTGATATGAAGGAAGCCCTTCTCACTAGGTATGGTCTCACTCCTGAAAAGTACCGGGATCAGTTTAGGTCCTGGAAGAAATCTGATGCCAACACATGGCTGGAATGTGTGGATGGGTTTTGTCGGTCGTTGGATGGCTGGGTGAAGGGCAGTAATGTGACAGATTTTTGGGGGCTCTACAATTTGATTGCGTGGGAGCACTTGTCTAGTCTATGTTTTGCAGATCTGCGCCAGCACCTAGTTGGTAGTAAGCTAACTGACCCCAGGAAGCTTGCTATGGAGGCGGACCGCTGGGTGAGTACCAGGGTCCACAAGAAAGCATTTGGGGGGGCTCAGTCAAAGGTGGGCAGGGTCCCCAGCAGAAAAGTGGGGGGGACAAGGGTAAAACACAGGAGTTCTCGAAAGGGCCCCAAAATAACACCCAGGGTAAAGGTTCCCATCCCCCCAGAGATAAGAAGCAAGGGGTCTCGACAAGAAAGCCTGCCGAGACCGGCCCCCGCAAGTGTTTTGCCTGTGACCAGGTGGGCACATGAGGGGAGACCCCCGGTGCCCAAAGGGGACACAGCCACCCACCGGTGGACCGTCCAAAGTGTTGGCTAGTGTAGTGCTGGGGGAGGAGGAGGAGGAGTCCCAACAGGAGGGTGGGGACCCCGCAGAAATGACCCTCGTCTCACTAGGGGACAGTGAGATGGTCCCAGGAGCCCAGGTGCCCCCTAAGACAAAGAAATACAGCACCTGGGTGACCATCAACGGGAAAAGTGTAGAGGCTCTCAGGGATACTGGAGCCAGTGTAACATCAGTTCGGTGTCACCTGGTCCCTGAGACGCAGGTTGTCCCCGGGGCATTCCACCAGGTGATTGCAGTCGACAATTCCAAGCGCCAGTGTCTGGTGGCGCAGGTTCCCTTCGAGTGGGGGGGGGGTCTCAGGTCCTTTAAGGGTAGTTGTGAGCCCTTCCATGCCTGTCGATTGTCTGCTCGGTAACGATCTGGAGCAGTCCTTATGGAAGGATGTTGAGCTCAGGTCCCACTTGGAGATGCTGGGGTTGCCAGAGTGGGCATGCTTGTCCACTCGGTCGATGGCGGCCAGAGAGGGTGATCAGAAGGACCCGGAGCCTGAAACAGTGGCCCAGGTCCCTGCCAAGAGGAAGGGCAAGGGGCGTGGGAAACCGGCCCCTGAAGTTCCCACAGCCCGGGAGGAGGCGGACCTCGAGGGGGACACCCCGGTGCCTACAGGGGAACAGGTAGCCGAACTGGGGGACATCTCTGAGCTGACCCATTGGCAGCAAGAAGGGGGTCCCACCAGGGAGGAGTTCTGCCGGGAGCAGAAAGAGAGCCCTTCTCTGGAGGGTCTGCGGCAGCAGGCCACAGCCGAGGCGACTGGTGATCAGTCCGGATCACATTGGATATATTGGGAGAATGATCTCCTGTACAGCGAGCCTAATGTCGCGGAACCTGGGTCAGCCCGTGTGCTGGTGGTACCCCAGCGCTTCCGGACCTTCCTACTGGGTCTGGCTCACGACGTGCCTTTGGCAGGACATTTGGGGCAGGACAAGACCTTTAACCGGCTTCTCACCCACTTCTTCTGGCCTCGAATGCGAAGGCAGTCGGATGTGCATTGTCGGTCCTGCCAAAATTGCCAGGCAAGTGGCAAGAGTGGGAGGAAGGTCAAAGTTCCTCTCCAACCGTTCCCCGTGGTGGGGACACCCTTTGAAAGGGTAGGGATGGACATCGTGGGGCCACTGGATCCCAAGACAGCCATGGGCAACAGGTACATCCTGGTCTTGGTGGACCATGCCACCCGGTACCCGGAGGCAATCCCTCTCAGGACAACGACGGCGCCAGTGGTGGGCCGGGCGTTGATGGGGATCTTTTCCCGCGTGGGGTTCCCCAGAGAAGTGGTGTCTGACAGGGGGACCAATTTCATATCGAAGTATATGACATCCCTGTGGAAGCAGTGTGGTGTTACGTACAAGTTCACCACTCCTTACCACCCCCAAGGCAACGGTCTGGTGGAAAGGTTCAACCAGACCTTAAAAGGCATGATCAAGGGTCTCACTGAACCCATGAGGCGTAAGTGGGATGTCCTCTTACTGTGCCTTCTCTTTGCGTACAGGGAGGTACCCCAGAAGTCTCTCGGGTTCAGTCCCTTCGAGCTTCTGTACGGTCACCCCGTGCTGGACCTCTAAGCTTGGTAAAGGAAGGCTGGGAGGCTGCTCCCAGGAAGACCCCCCAGGATGTGTTCAGCAACATGCTGGCCTTCCGCAACCAAACTGCCCGCTTCAGGAAACTCGCTCAGGCGAACCTCGAGGCCAGCCAGGAAGAAATGAGGAAGTGGTATGACCAGAATGCCACTCTGGTCGAGTTTCAACCTGGACAGAAAGTGTGGGTCATGGCCCCTGTGGAACCTTGTTCCTTACCGGACAAGTGGACGGGGCCCTTTGAGGTGGTGGAGCGCAGAAGTGAGGTCACCTACCTGGTGGATTTGTAGGCTCCTCGGAACCCGTTACGGGTCCTCCACGTGAGCCGCCTCAAACCCCACTTCGAGAGGTCCGAAGTGAGCATGCTCTTGGCGACGGACGACGGGGAGGAAGCGGAGAGTGAGCCTCTCCCGGACCTCCTGTCTGCCCAAGAGGGGGATGGGTCGGTGGATGGTGTGACCCTCTCCCCGGCCCTGACCGCTGAGCAGCAGAGCGAGTGTCGCCAGTTGTTGGGGCAGTTTGCCCCACTGTTCTCCTTGACCCCAGGTGTTACTCACTGGTGTACCCATGACGTGGATACCGGTGACAGCCCCCCTGTGAAACACAAGATTTACCGGTTGGCTGACCGGGTCAAGGCCAGCATCAAAGAGGAGGTCTCGAAGATGTTGGCGTTGGGGGTGGTTGAGCCGTCCAGTAGCCCAGGGGCCAGCCCCGTGGTCTTGGTCCCGAAAGCAACGGCACCCGGGGCCGCCCCAGAACTGAGGTTCTGTGTGGACTATCGGGGGCTCAATGCCGTCACGCGGACTGACGCCCACCCCATCCCCCGAGCTGATGAGCTCATCGACCGGTTGGGAGCGGCCAGATTCCTGAGTACGTTCGATTTAACGTCCGGGTACTGGCAGATCGCTCTAACCGAGTGGTCCAAAGAGAGATCAGCATTCTCAACCCCGGACGGGCATTACCAGTTCCGGGTGATGCCCTTCGGATTGAAGAATGCCCCTGCCACCTTTCTGAGGTTGGTCAACCAGGTGTTGGCCGGGCTGGAGGAATTCAGCGCCGCGTACCTGGATGACATTGCGGTGTTCTGTTCCAGTTGGGACGAACATCTGCAACACCTCAGGGAAGTGTTGAGGGCGCTGCAGACGGCAGGCCTCACGATTAAGGCCAGTAAGTGGCAGATCGGGCAGGGGTCGGTGGTGTACCTGGGACACCAGGTAGGGAGAGGCCAGGTGGTGCCCCTACAGCCCAAGATCGACACCATCCTGGCTTGGGAGCCACCCAAGACCCAGACAGAGGTGAGGGCCTTCTTAGGACTCACCGGGTACTACCGGAGGTTTGTTAAGGGATATGGCACCATCGTGGCCCCCTTAACTGACTTGACTTCCAAGAAGCAACCGAGAAAGGTGATCTGGACTGAGTCTTTCCAGAGGGCGTTTGATACCCTGAAGGCCGCCATGTGCACGGCCCCCGTGCTCAAGGCCCCGACTTCTCCAAGGAATTTGTCGTGCAGACCGACGCGTCAGAGCATGGAGTGGGAGCGGTGCTCTCACAACTGAACGAAGAGGACCTAGACCAACCAGTAGTCTTCCTTAGCAGGAGACTACTCCCCAGGGAGCAGAGGTGGAGTGCCATAGAAAGAGAAGCTTTCGCTGTGGTCTGGGCACTGAAGAAGCTGAGACCATACCTGTTTGGGACTCACTACCGAGTTCAGACCGACCACAGGCCCCTCAGATGGTTAATGCAGATGAGGGGGGAGAATCCAAAACTGCTGAGGTGGTCCATCTCCCTACAGGGAATGGACTTTACGGTGGAACACCGCCCTGGCACAGAGCACGCCAATGCAGATGGCCTGTCCAGGTTCTTCCGCCTTAGTGAAGAGAACCCCCTGGTAAATGGGTAGTTCTCCCTACTTTCAGCTGGAGGGGACGTGTGTTAGACTTGGCATCTTTTGGCGTGTTTCCTCTGAGTTTTTGCTTTCTGACCTCCCGGTTTTGACTCGCTGGTGTAACGGTTCTGCGCGCTTTTTGCACTTCTGATCAGTGTTAAAGCGCAGGTGCTCCTATGGTAAATTGTGTTATGGATTGGTGTTTCCATGATTGGATATTTGATTTACCTGTTAGCCCCTAGTAAAGTGCACTGCGTGTGCCAGGGCCGATGAATCAAATGCTACCCGGGGGCCTGCAGCACTGGTTGTGCCACCCCCGTGAGTAGCCCTGAAAACGGTAACTCAGACCTGCCATTGCAGAGTCTGCGTGCAGTTTGTAACTGCCATATCAACTTGGCCAGTGCACACACTGGCCGGTCCCTAACCTTCCCTTTTCTTACATGTCAGGCACCCCTCAGGTAGGCCCAAGGTACCCCTGTGGGCAGGGTGCAATGTATGTGAAAGGTAGGACATGCCCGGTGTGTGTGGCATGTCCTAATAGTGAATTACAGCCAATTTCGTTTTTCACTATTGCAAGGCTACCAGTTCCCCATAGGACAGAATAGGAGGTTTGTTCATAACATCTTATGAACATAACTGGCCCAGGGAATTCGGTAAGAAAATGAAGTTTCGTATGCCTGAACTCAGAATCTAAAGATGCCTCTTTTAGTGAAGGTGATTTTTACATTCTGTGTTTGAAAATACAACTTTTGGAAAGTGGGTATTTTCTTGCTCAGTCATCCCGTGTGCCTCTGCTGGAATGTGGATTGCCTGTCTGGGTTTTGGATGACAGAAGGCTGGGGGAGCAGGAGGGGCGCCAGATGGTCTAGGTAGGTCAGGAAAGGGCTGAAGAGACCTGGGTTACGATGGGGGAAAGGGGAGGAGATTTCCTTGCACCTCAAAGGGCCTGCTCTGCCTCTGACAAATGCTGTCTCTACCTCCTGCCAGGAATTCACACCAGAGAAGGCAGAACTGGTCCTGACCGTGCACAGGCCCTCTCTGCCTAAGAGATCAAAGGATTTTTGGACATAAATGCTGGGTCCCAGACCCCTGAACTTTAGAACTCATCTGGACAAGAAGACTGCCAAGAAGAAGAGCCAGAGAAGCTGCGAAAAGGAACGACTGCTTTGCTGGGTGCTTTGCTGGGCTGACCTGCAGTGGCTGCTTTTGTCTTGGGTAGTGAAAGGCCTGGACTGGACTTTCTGCAACCTAAATTTGTGAGTCTCTCCAAGGGCTTGAGGTAGAGCTTGCCCCCTGTTCATGAAGTCTTAGGAACAGCAAAGACTTCAGGTTCTTCGGCCCGCAGCACTGGGGACTGGGTGTTTTGTGCTGCAACCCGAAAAACACCAACTCGACGACGTCTACGACGCCACTGCCGACTCTGTGTCCTGAAGGCAACGCCGAGGGCACCGCCGCAACGCAACCCTGGTCTCACCGACGATGCCTGTTGACGCCGCCACCGAGCCGCTGCTTGCACCGCGACCTGTGGGCACCGCACTCCGCACCGCCTCGCTTCACGCTGAAGCTTTGGCACCGCAGAGGGCACCTTTGCAACGCCGCACCACGACCCTGGTCTCACCGACGACGCCTGTTGAAGCCGCCACCGAGCCGCTGCTCACACCACAACCTGTGGGCACCGCACTCCGCACCGCCTGGCTTCACGAGGATGCCTTGGCCTGCCTGATGCCGCCACTTCCCGCCGAGATCGACGCCGCTGCTTGCACCGTGGTTCGGGGGCACCGGTCGTAAGTTACACGACGCACCGCCCTCATCCCACACCGCAGCCTTGGCCTACTGACGCCGGCGCCATCGACTCCAGTTCGTCATCCGACGACAGCGCTTCAGCAACAACGACGCCGCTGCTTGCACCGTGATCTGCCTGCAACGTGACGTGCACCGCCTTCATCTCGCACCGCGACCCTGGTCTCACCGACGACACCATCTGATGCCACCACCGAGCCACTGCTCGCACCGTGACCTGAGGGCAACGCACGCCGTACCGCTGTACTTTGCACCGCAGCACCCGACGCCAGCGCTCCTGACTCCATCAGAGAGGAGATCGACCTGCAACGCGTGTGACTTCGAGGGCCCCATCGCCCTGCATCTCTGAAAGGTACTGTTTGCGGGTCTTTCCGACACCGTAGCTGGCCTGCGACCCCGCGGTCAGCCAGAACTGTTTTGGATTTGTGTATTCACGACGCCGTGGTAGCCCGGACGGCACTATCCACACAAGGAACTCTTTTTAATCAGCGTATTTTTGAATTGTGAACTTTTAAGTATAGTATTGTGGTTCTTTATCGTTTTTGGTCTTGTTTTAATTATATAAAAATATTGGATATTTTTCTAAACTGGTGTGGTGTCCTTTTGTAGTGCGTACACTGTATTACTGTTGGTCATGTGCAAATGCTTTACACACTGCCTCTAAGATAGGCCTGGCTGCTCATGCCAAGCTACCAAGGGGGTGAGCAGGGGTTATTTTAGAAGTGTAACTCCCTTATCCTGACTAGAGTGGTGGTTTTTGCCTGGCTTTGGCCCACGCCCTAGCCTACCAAGAATCCCATTTCTAACAGTGCCTATACACACCCCTGACTGACTCTTTTGTCTGTTACAATGCGTTCTGAAAGATACCCATTTTTACTCCATTTGACCTGGGCTTATGTGTTGTTATGGAGACTAATTAATGTTACCTGGAACTCCCATTCCCTGCAACATTGCCCATAATTTCGCTTTCGGAATTACGTTGAACACTGCCCGTAAATCAATAATGGCAACATATAGATGCCCATGTTCTAATGTAACCATTTTCTAGTAGATAATAAGAAAGTGGAAAATCTGATCTATTGTAGTCACTTTCTCCCTGAACCTTGCTTATGAATGAAATGAATTTGTACTTGTAAAGCGCACTGCTACCCTGAGGCATCCTGGCGCTGAACGCATACCGCTGTGGAACCCTTCCTGGCTTTTCCCTGTGAAATGTCCACTCCTGGGCACCCCCAAGGTGAAGCCAGGCATCCCAGCGCTGGTGGGGCCTTTGTGGAGATTAAGCAAGCTATTGCCCAGAGTTGCAGAGTGGGACCCATGATTAGAATAGGCACCGAGGCGAGAATTATCAGGTCCGAGGAAGTTGAGCCCAAGACCCGCCGAGGCGGGAATTGAACCCTGGTCCCGGGCCAGATCTCTGCATCAGGGTCTGCCGCTCTAACCATTGAGCCACACTTCTCCATCTAATTATAAATTAGTACGAATATAGTGCTCCTGCATGTCGGTAGAATATTTTTGGGAGATAGTCAGTTAAACTTATGAGACAGTAGTTGGCAGGATTCTCCTTATTCCCTTTCTTGTATGTGAGAAAAATTATTGCACCTCTCCAACTATCAGGGATATGCCCCTTTGGCGATTACATCTGAGATTTTATTTATGTAAGGACCCCAGACCTTAGGCTCAGAACGAGGGATTTTATCAGGACCTGGGGCCTTGCCACCTTTAACTAGGCCTGTTGCCAACAATGTGTCTTGCAGGGAGAATTCTACATAATCATCAAAGTTTGTAATATTGAATGAGTTCTCCACATGATCCGATGGTTGGTTCGAGGAGTATAGATCACCAAAACGATTGACCCAGGACTAGGGCTGAATATGGCAATCTAAGGCAGCTTGGGTTTGAATACTGCAATTGGCAACAATTTTCCAAAATGCAATACTATCCTTTGTTTTTAATGCTGCCATGAGATTTTCTCAGGTATTTGTTTTCCAGCTGCTCTTGGCTTGGATCAGTGTAGACCTATACCTCACCCTAATCTCTTTGATTTTCTCTCTACTGCCTTGCTTGGGTGCTGTTATGAGGATCTTTCTTGCTTTTCTTCAGGCACTAGAAAACCAAAAGGTTTTCTTTTCAACCACTACACTTTTTTTTACAGTCTTCCATAAAATATGTCTTGAGGGAGGCAAATAATTTATTGTGAGCTTGAATAACCTTGTTACCATAGATTTTGGTCAGAAGTACGTCCATTGTGCCTGCAACCTCCTGGTAAATGGAAGCCAGAATGTCAGTGTGAGTGGTTAAGCGTTCCCAGGATATAGACCTCTTATTGCTAGATACATTTAGCCTGGTGTCAATAATTTGACCAGTCGGTCCCTGCAAACTATTGAATAAGCCTTTTAATGATAGATGAAGAGCGTTATGATTGCTATCCGTGGGTTCCATGATTCGCATCTTCCATAGCCTGCCACAGGTTAATAGAAAGAATAATATAGTCTACGCTGCTCCTACAGCCTATTCTGTTGTAAATTGGGCCTCTGTTGCTGTCAGAGCTTGACCTTCCATTGCATGCCCTCAGCCTACATGTAAGGGTTAAAGCTAGCAGCTGAAAGGCTATGGTAGGCCATTTTTTGATTGATCGAAGATCCAAAGCAGGCACCTCCCACTTATCATCTCGTAGATCATTCATGGGGGATGTGAAGTCTAGGAGTTTAAAAGTGGTATTAAAATTACCAGTTAGAATTACTGGGCATTTGTCTCTAATTAAATCATTAAATCTAATGCAGCTTCCAGTTTTTGAAGAGTCTCCGATTCACTGTGCTGCTTCAAGAAAGGATGATTATATATATTAGAATGTCTAATTTCTTTCTCTCCATCTATATGTAAGGAAAGACCCATAATGTCCTTCGAATTAATGCGGATTTTCTTGACCTTGGAAGCTATAGCAATGTTCACCCATACAGTTAGACACCTTGATTTATGACCTACACCTTTGTGGGATGCTTCAACACTAAAACTAATAATACTAGAAGGATGTGCCGGTGATAAAACCATGTTTCCTGGATAAAACAGATGTCAAACTGATCAGCAAATTCCCCCGCATTCTGTGTTAGCTAGTTTTGAGTTCATACCTGCTACATACTGTGGGAGAATTTGAGTGCTAAATTTAGGAGTTAAGATACTTTTAGCTAGGAATCTATCCATAGGGAGGTTGTGATCTCGAGCTACTATAGAGCCAGGGATGTAAGTAACCTCAAAGGAAGATGTACCCAGTGGAGTTTAATGTCCAGGGGAAGATGGAGGTGACACTGATAATCGGACTCTGCCTTTCACTAAAGTCATCTCCAAGGGCTTGTTGGCTTGCTTGAAACTCAGGGCTATCAAAGTCTCTACCCCTGCTCTTTGTCTGGTTCACTGGAAGTGGACCCAGTTACTTGCACTAGATAAATCAATTCATCTCCAGTCTGTGTGCAGCAGAACTGGCGCATCAACCCTGTTCCAGGAGTAAAGTTGGCACATCGCACCTGGAACCGCCGCATCGCACCTGGAACTGCCATTTCAGAACCAATGCATCACCCCTCCAGCGTGGATTAACCTGATGCATCACCATCGGAATCACCGCACTCGGAATCAGCTCTTTGCTCAACGAACCCAACTGTGTGAAGAAAATTGACGCATCGCCTTGACTGCAGGCTCAACATAGATGCATTGCTTGTATGCAGCCCGCATCTCGCTGTTGCGACCAAGATCAAGGTACTCTATTCACCAGGCCTGCATGGCACCTGTGCGCCATCTCGGTTGACTTGAACGGTTGACTTTTCCCCGGTCCAGCGCGACATAACCCCCATAGGCGCCTATTGCTTCTAAGCACTAGAACTCTAATTATTCTTTAAACATTCATAACTCCAATTCCACTTATTGTACTATTTTAGTTTTTGTCTTGTTTTGTTTATGCAATTATTGTCTATTTTTCTAAACCAATGTGGACTCTATTCATGGTGTTTTCACTGTGTGTGTGTGGTACACAAATACTTTACACATTGCCTCTCTAGAGAAGCCTGACTGCTCTGTGCCAAGCTACCAGAGGGTGAGCACGGGTTATCTCTAAGTGTGTATCTAGCTTACCCTGACAAGAGTGGTGGTCCCTACTTGGACAGGCTGCATACCTCTGCCAACTAGAGACCCCATTTCTAGCATCAATCCTTTCAACAAATATATCAAATAATAGTATCTATATATAGACAATAGCTTTATGATTTGAACTGGGCCTCAGGATATGTTACTGGGGTTCTACGATTGGTTGAACCATAGGTCAGATGACTTGAGGTTCTCTATCACGTATGACCCCCATAACAACAAATTTCCTTGATTTGGTCATAAAATCCAAGGATAATGAATTAAGTGTGAGTTTGTATATGAAACCTACAGTTCGTAATACACTATTACATTGTTCTAGTGGAGTTCCAATGACACTTGAAGAGAATCTTCCTTACGGCCAATTTCTCCGAATTAGGAGTAATTGCACAAATATGGAAGACTACTTTGAAAATGCTAACATCTTGGTCAAAAAAATTACTGATAGGAGGTACCCTAAGAAATTAGTGAGAGCATCTTTAAAAAGAGCCTGGTTGACCCCACGGGCCACTTTCCTTATTCCTAAGAATATAACATGTGTACTAACATACAACCCTAAGGCTAACAAAATAATTTGGCTAATTCTTAAACATTGGAAAAATTTGTCTGAAATTAATATCCCCAAACCCATGTTTTCCTCAAAAAAAGAAAGAATCTTCACCTCTAGACCCATTCAAAAAGCTAAGGAGTTACCTTTGATGTTAGGGTTATCAACGGTTATTGTACACTTCAGATGTCAAAATTGTTCGGTGTGCAAATTCACTAAAGGCACTAAATGTGTTACATTGAATGGTATATTACACAAGCAAATGAAGTTTTCCAACTGCAAAACCAAGAATGTTATCTATTATATGAAATGCCGATGTGACAAAGTGTATATTGGCCAGACCACACAACCTGTGAAGGCATGCATCATGCAACATAGATCATTCATTAATTGCCAAACTCAAGGCGCCCCACTAGTGGAGCATTATACAAGCATGAACAATTCAGTTAATGGCTTAGCTGTTTGGTTCTTTATGTTATCAAACACAACCACAGAGGGAGCTCAGTCTCAGCTATGGTATCTAAAATCAAGGTGAAGATGACTGAGAAATTCTAAACAGATACTAGTGGCCTCAATGAATTTGGTGAAGTGTGGTTGCTAATACGGTAATAGCATTGATTCAGGGTTCAGCTAGAAGTTCTCATATATGGCTTAAATGCAGGGAATCCTTTATATTGTTTCTACTCTTCCCTAATGTTTTGTTCTAATGTATGTCTATACATCTATGTCCAAGACATACAGATCCCAGGACCCTTGGGAGTCATGAGATGAGAAGTATATTTGCACATTATGCGAATGAATTATGTTTGTTTGCATAATGATATGAATATGACTTATTACTTTGCCTTCCACTTATGATGTACAACATACATAAATTGAATTGTATTGCATAAGCATGTAAAAGATGGATAAACCTGTTTTTTTATTTTTGGGAGGTGTCGAATTACTTTTATTTATATGCATAATGATCTAGTGGATATTTTGGTAAGTGACAATTAGTCTGTGTTGTTTTACAATACTGAGTGTTCCTTGAATGTGATACTCCTACGTAGCTTTTGCCAAGATGGCTGCCACACGCGATGGTAAATCACATGACTTTATTCTTTCCCATCACGCTTTTCATCTCTATAAACAACTAATAATTAGCTTGCTCTGTTCATGCCCAAGCACAGCTGAAAGCTTCTTGGATGTGTTCGATGCAGCCATATGATGTACATAGGATGCACACCCTGTCAATGTTGTGGCGCAAGAGGTCTCTGCTCTGATTTTCAGGCAGAGCGCTTTGAGAATTTAGGTAATTTTTCTGTCCTCCTACTCCACTGGCGTTATATCATTACTTTTTTTCTGGGCTTCCATATGGGTGACCTGGAGCTTGCACTGTATATCATGAACATTCTTTGCATTTATGTTTAATAGCTCACCTATCCTAGTCTGCTTTGCCACATTGCTTTCATAGAGGAGAGCTGTTGATGCGCATACATGTGGTAAGTTTGCGAAATTAAACCTTGAGCTAGGCAATACAGTAAGCCGTACTCCATCGCAATTTCTTCTAATTGATGGTGGCACCTTCTGTGATTCCAACATGGCCAGATTAGACATGTTAATACGAGCATGTCTTATTGGTGTGAATGGGATTTGGCCTTTTCTAAAGGATGACTTAAAAATGGCACAAACAGATAGTCACCTTGATTTTTATCGATTGACCTCGCGAGTGGCATAGTTTTGGTTCTCGCCTTGGGATTCTGGTGGTATAATTGTCCTTTTTTAATTGTAATTATTCCATGTAGAAATTTTGGGTGTCTGATCACATTATAATTGTATATAATATAAAGAATTATTTGCTGTATTTGTAATATAAATTACATTTCAGATTTGATATTTACTTTTTCAGATATCAGTTGGCTTTTTCCATCCTGAGGAGACCTTTTAATCACATGGGCTGAAACATGTCGACTTCTCTTGTTGGAAGGAGTCAAAAGGAGTAAAATATTTTTTAGATTAGAATAGCAGTTGGAGGAACTATAGGGGTTTGTCCCATTACCCCTTTTGGAGAAAGGACTACCTTTAGGTGGATCCAATGCTGGAAGTTCTTGGATAACCACCTCTTTTGTCATAAAAGTACGAGGAAGCACTTGGAGTATATTTGTCGAATATATATATATATATATATATACATATATATATATATATATATTATGTTGATCAGTTGCCTGTATAAATGAATATATTTTGGTGGAATGAATATGTATGTTGGCATTGTGCAATACATTCAATGATTTAGTTTAAAGAATCCATACTCAGTGAGAATTTATTGTTTCATTGAGGCGTATGCCAATTGTGGTAATTTTTCCCCTTGGTTTTCCATTAGTTATTTGTTTCATAGTTCTAGCCCAGGTACTGTGGGGTCATATGACCAAACCGTTTAAGTTTCGAGGTCTAAGAGGTTCATTGTGTATTTTTGTAGAGTGTTTAGACCATGGCAGGTTTACACTTTTCAGACGGAGCTCTTTGTCAGGTCTTTTAGCAGTAACTTAAGTAGCTTGTCCAGATCTTGAAGACTCTGGTAGGATAAGAGTCTGGCAGCGAACAGGAACACTGACGGGATTTGAATATAGTGACATCTTGAGCAGACAGGGTCAGTAAGGAAAATCCAATTGGGGTAAAAATGCTGTTTCCAATTCTGTTCTAGTTAGACCAACCGACTTAAATCTGTTTCTTTCTCACTGAACTCGTGCTGAGTTGACACGTGATTGAAGTGCAAGGGATAAAATAGTCACCAATTGTTTAACTGCTTTAGCTCTTTTAGAACTTTTGAAATGCTATTTGGGTGATCATTTGTCACATCCCTGATAGAACCAATATAAGCATTATTTTGTCTTTTGTAGGTTTGGCATCAGTTTGGTCATGAGCACCACAATAGTCCTTTTAGGGCAAGAGGGTTAGCTTTGTGTTTGTTTGTTTGGAGCAACTTAATCTAAAGCTTGTTCCATACAATAATCTAGGAATGGTAATTTAACAGTGTAGAATTATTAGAAGATAACTAGTCCTTTTAGTGAAGGACACAGTGAGGACTTTGTAAAGTAATAGACTTTAATGATCAGTTTCGCAGTCCATGAAAGGATATTTGGGATTGAATAGTTACTTTCGAAAGCCAACATTGTATGTGAGTCTACACCCAGTAAATGTCCCTTTCAGCTGCTTTGATAATGCTTCCTCTAAATCTATGGCTGATACTTCAAATGCATGCATGCCACTACCTGCTCACCTGGAACCTGACTTTCCAATATGTTGTGCTCCTTTGTTATTTGCGGGATATCTTATTAAAACTCATCTCTCGAGAAGATCTGCAACCTGATTGTATTACAGCTACAGGAGAGATTCCTGGAGAGGACATATTTTCTATTCACTATTGGTGGCTATGAATGGTGGCTATGAATGGTGGCTATTTCATGCATGCAGTAAGTCTGAGCATTGGCACAGATATATACCAAGACAACAGATCGCAAACGTGAGCAGTGACACACATGATTGTTTTCATTTCCTAGCAGAAAACTGAATTGCTTCATACATTCTTTAGCTTAGCACCAAAAATGTATGCACTTTTCTTCTCTGTGATAAACCTCTGTATTCCTCATTACTTTGAAACTGGATTACTTTTGGCAGTCTTTTTCCTCCCTACATCTTAGATGGAGTGCAATAATTCAAATTTTCACATTGTGAGTCTTTAGTGGAGAACTTTGTTACCTGGGTTAGAAACAGTAACATTTTCCAACTCACACCCTAAAACATTACTTTAAATGGGCAGGTACTGCCCGGTGCTGAGTACCTGCACTTCTTTAATTTGAAATAGAGAGAATCTGAACTTTTGCCATACATTTAATGAGTGAGTACCAACACTTCTCCAGAACAAACAGGTACTCTAAATTGTGAGTACCTGCACTTCTATATTTCCATTTAAAGCACTGCCCTTAAGTAACTATAACTTGTGCCCCCACCATGCACAGTGTTGTCATTAATGATGTCATTTAAGATGTAATTTCATATGTTGTTGGAAATAGAACATGACATGAGTGATGTAATATGTCAGTTAATTAGCAGTGCATGGTGAGACATGAGCTATAGTTGCTTCAGGGCATGAGTTATAAATATTTGAGATAAGTATAACTGTTTAATTTCAATGGTTTTGTTAATTTTAAATGGTATGGTTTAACTGACGTTTTCACCTAACTATAATGCCCCTTTAACCTATATATATAGTAGATAGTTATAGTTAGGACAGGTTTCCATAGGAAAAGCATTTTTTGACTTGCCTATATCTTTGGTGCCATTTGAAAATGTGTGCCAGTGATTCTAGTTGTACAAGGAAAGTTTTGGGGCGATCAGTCAAGCAGCCGCCAAGAAAAAGGGGGAGGGTCAAAACAAGTGTGTTTCCCATGTTAATTCGCATATGAATTTTAAATATGACTAAAGCCCGAACCGCTGGACGAAATTACACCAAATGTGGCAGAAAAGTAGCTCTTGGTCCAGAAAGCGCCCATTTTGTCTCTTGGTGTAAATCCATTCAGTACGTTTTGAGAAATTAAGGGAAAAGCCAATTTGTATATATAGGGACGCTGATCCTCCAAGGACCTGACAGTCCCCGTGCTGATATCTGATTGGCTGTCAACACTTCAACCAGGAAGTATTGGCAGCCATCTTGGGACTCGGCAGAGTAGAAATACCCTGACCCTCTAGCCCTGGTCCTGGTGTCCCCCTAGGACCCCACAAGGGCAAAAAACCATTTATTTTCCTATTCTTCTATCATACAGATTTGCAACTCCAGCAAAAAATCTGAAGAAAAAAAACAAGCGCTTGTTTTTTAATGAGCTCCCGGGCGGGTCAGTTCCCTGGGGAATTGTTTTTAAATTATTATTGAAGGGTGGAGCATGCACACCCCTCAGCATGTGCAGCTTTTCCCCTGGGAACCGCCACCTCCCCAGGTGATAATATTCATAATAGGAGGGGGGCATGCAGCCCCTCTCCTTAGGCCTTTAAAGGCCCTGGGGACCACCACCTCCCGGGGGCTTTTGAAATAAAAATGAGGGGGGCCGCGCAGACCTCCCTCTAAGTCCTAATTGCCCTGGGATGGCCACCTCTCCGGGGCACACAATAACAGAGAAAATTGGAGGGGGGCTGTGCAGCCTCCCTCTCGGAACATATTTGACCCCGGGGACCACCACCTTCCCGGGGCATGGCCAATTTGAAAGTGGGAAGGGGCTTCGGGTCCCCCCTCCTGAAGCCATATTCGGTCCCGGGGACCACCACCTCCCTGGGGCCAGTCCATGGAAACAGAAGGAGAGGAGCTGTACAGCCCCCCCTCCTACAGCCATTAATGGCCCTGGGGACCCACACACCCCAGGGCTGGCTCCCTATGTCCCAGGGTGCCCACTCCCGGAACATAGCTGTTTGCTCTTGCTTGGCGGTAGCTGTTTGTTTAAACAAAAAAAAACACAGAAATTCACCAGTTATAGTTATCTCAAGTAACTATAACTCGTGCTCTAAGGTAACTATAACACGCAACCCGCCATGCACAATTTTCTCACCAATAATATCATTACAAATGTTGCAGTGATATCATCAATGTGTCATAGAAAATGTCATGAGTGATGTAATATGTGGTGTAATTAGCAGTGCATGGCAACGGCGTGAGTTATAGTTACCTTAAGGTATGAGTTATAGCTACCTGAGATAACTGTAACTGGTGAATTTCTGTGAATGTTTTAGTTTAAAACTTTACAAAGATAACGTTGTTACTGAACATTTCACCTAACTGTAATGTTACTTTACCCTTTGCTTTTTTCAGTGAATATATGTTTGTGTGTGTGTATATATATATTTATATGTGTGGGTTTTGAAGGCATGTAGAAGCAGAATTAAGAAATTTAATGTTTTTTGGTCTTAGGCTACAATATTTAAAAGGTAGTTGAACCTTAAACATGGTATTTGGGATATTAGGAATATGAATGGAACCTAAAGACGCCTCTTTAGAATCTTTAGGTTCCACTAAAATGGAGCTTTTTTTTTTTTTACTGGCAGTGTTTTTTATTTATTTATTTCATTATAGTTATAGCCTGGATGTTAACTCAGAAGGCAGTTGAGAACATTTTCATTGGAGAAGGAGCCTGTCAAAAATGAGGTGCTATAAATAGCACAGTATAGTGTATTTAGGGTCAGGTTGACACAGGCTTATATTAATCTCTAATGTAATGATGGAGAGACAGCAGTGCTTAATTTGTAAAATATTAAGTGCCAGGACTCTGACCAGGCGGCCACTGCAGCTTGCACCAGCCATCGCCCTTGTCATCGCTGCCAAAACAACTACTAACCATCTCTCTCGCATGTAAATGCAACAGTTCAGATTATTCCAGGTTCCCAAAGCAAAAGGAATGGCTGGGGAGGCAGGTATTACCAATTTTAATGTATATTGTATTCCTAAATAACCGTTGTTCTGCTCAACTCTAAATTAGATAAGCATTGCCACCATATGGTCGACTGTTCTAAGTATGGTGTTGACAATTAGGTGCTGGTGCCGAGCACGGGAAACCAATTAAGTGCCGGTGCTGAGCACCGGAAAGCACCGGCTCAAATTAAGCACTGAAGTAAGAGTTATAACGTGTGATTGGGTCAATGGAGTCAAAGCATGTAGCACAATTGTTTTCTTACAGCATTAGTTAAGTATTTCAACATGTTTATATTCTGCTATGTTACATATTTTTAAGTTACCTTAGACATTTCCATTTTGAGACAACAGAAGATGAACTGATTTGCCAAGAATCACATAATTTTTGGTCTTATGACAAAGACAGGTTTATTATAACCCACGTATTTAAGACGAATTCCTTTTCGTATGCCTTAGCAATAAAATAAATGTATTGAATGTGTTCTTTTTTACTAGATTCTTATCCTTTTCAAATGATGTGTCTACCTTTCGGTAATAACAGGGTTGCAGATTGAAAAGGAAAACATTGCTGTTATTTATGGTGAGTGGATTTGCCAAGAATAAGTCTGTTTAGAATGCAGTTTCTATGCGTGGATTGTCTAGAGCCGCATCCTCCTTGTCACTTTACTCTTTAAATGTTTTAAAAGGAGTAGTCACAAATGTGAGTATTATCTAGCACTCGCGATGAAGACGTGGCTGTTGTTTGCAAATATAGAGAGCTGATAAGACTGTACAAGGATAAGTATAAATAATTGAATTGTTATCCACCGACTACTCTTAGTGACACACTAAACAAAGCCATCTGTGGTGTCACTTAGAACTCAGAGGTGGAAAACAACCCCTTTGTTGATACATACCCATGTACAATTTATGTTGTGAATGCCGCATAGCAACCCACACCCCCTAAATAACTATATATGCAATCTTTTACCCAGCGGCGGCCCGCACTGATCGGAGGTAGGGCAGCAGGGGCGGGAGGGGCCAGGACGCGGGAGGTAGGGAGTGGGGGTTGGGACGCCCCCTTGTCTTCCCTCGCTCGGCCTTACTGGAAGCACACCCAGGCGACCAGTCAGCCAATCACAACGCTGCCTTAGCAGTGTTGTGATTGGTCTGAGTGCCGTGTTTCGGCGCTCAGACGCTGACTAGGGGCCTGGGCATGTTCTCCATGTAGGCTATAATGCAGCTTGAATGGAGAACATGCGAAGTGCAAAAGACTGTTTTGGGCAGCCCGAGATGGCCGGACGGGCAGTCTTTGCGCACTTTAGTAGGGAGCTGCCACTCCTCCTCTGCCACCCCCCCTAACGCAAAGTGGGCGTAAGTAGGAGAAAATAAAATAACGTGAGTTATTATCATTTTATTTTCTGTTTGTGTCACTGCAAAAAAGCAGTTGGGCGACGCTCCTCCGCCTTAGCGGAGACGCGGCCACTGCTTTTACCTGGCATCCTTGCACCCTTCCTATGTCCCTGAGCCTCTTCTTCCAGATTATTCATCCTATTGCTTGAAAAAATACACATTGCATCTTTTCACCCTTCCTAACTTCCCTCAGACATTCCCATCCCAATTGTTAGCACGTGTTGTGTTGTGAGCAGGCACTGTGCTTGACAGAGACTAGTGAATGAATAGAGGTGATTGAATGTTAAAGCTAGCTTAGGCTCGACTATTTTGAGAAAACGAATTCAAAGGATTTGATTAGACTACACTGTATGTGAGAAGGGTACATGGTAATCCTACTTTTACCAGATAATATTTCAAGGGAAAAATAAGAATTTAGCTCTAGTTTAGCTTTTGTGTAGGGACTGAGCGAGCCTTTATTGCAATTATGCTGCTCTAGGCCGCAAAACAGCACCGGAAAAAGAAGACAGAATAGGGCTTGTAATTTTTCAGTCTTACACCAATTTGCTGCAAGATTGCTTGAACCTTGCAGCACTGTGTAAATATATTTTCAGAAATTATCCTTCGTGCCATGAAACCATAGCTGTATGCACTGGCTTGTGCTTCTGAAGGTGACATTATGTCAAGAAAAAAGTGCTCTGTTGCCTGTCAGCTATTGCAAAACTTGTTTGCCCTTACGTGGGTTGTTCAGGCCTCTGAAGTTCCAGGAAATAAGCTTAAGCTTAACTTACCTAGTCTCGGGTGGGTGCATGTGGGTCTTGAGTAGGTTCTAGGGGATCAAGAACGTGAATGTGATACATGACTATATTTAAAATTAAGGTGTCTAAGAGAACAGCAATTATAAGGCTAAACAATTGAATGAATCCCCATTCCCTCCCCCCACCGGCACCAGGCAAACAGAAGCCTGGTGAATCCCCAAATGCACAATCCCATCCAAACCAAGGAAAAAAACAATCATTGTGTTTGTGTATACTACTGGGGGGTGGCAACGCTATGGTGGACACCCAATTATCTTCTGGTCTTTATGGATACAAAGTGGATGGGGTTCCTGTAAGTAATGCAGTACTTGCAGTGGAGGGCTAGAGTGGTCATGTCGGCTTGCAACTAAAGGAGCAGGAATTGCGTGGGCACCAGAGCAATGGTGTGGCGGCTTCATACCGAGGGGAATTGGTCAGCACTGGTGCTTGAATGTAGGTCCGGAGGAGACCTTTCAGGGACGGGGCACTGTGATGACACATGGTCCCCCAGAGTATTGTTTACAGAAGGTCTGCACTGCCACTGGGGTGTCAAAGAAATGAACTTTGCCATCCACATCAAGCCTGAGACATGCAGGGTACAGCATATTATAGAGCAATCCCATTTTCCGCAATGTTGACTTGACATCGGCATAGGGTCAATGCACCTCCTGCACCATCATGGTAAAGTCAGGGAACAGGGATATCGTGGAGCCCTGCACTACAATGGACCATTTTCTCGTGCTGCAGGGCGGGGCCCCATCCTGATCGTGGAAATGAAGTAGTCTTGCAACTATCGGTCTCAGGGGGCATCCAGGGTTGGGGCGAGGGCCCAGCAAGTGGTGTGCATGTTCCACTACAAAGATTGAAGTGAAGTGTTGTCTGCCCAGCATGTCTACTAGTAATCTATCAACAAACAGATCGAGGTGCCCTGTGTTGGTGGATTCTGCAATCCCCAAGATGCGTCGGTTATTGCACTTACCCCTTGCCTCCAAGTCCTTGTTCTTGATGGCCACGGATGTTAGTAGCTTTTCCACTGTCTCCAATCGCTTCATGGTTCACATTTAATAGACTGGGAGGGGCCAGCTGCTCTTCCCTGCACTTCTAACATGCGGTTCAGGCAGACAGCAGTTGGCACACTTGCAGTGGAGGGCTAGAGCGGTCATGTCGGCTTGCAACTAAAGGAGCAGGAATTGGGTGGGCACCAGAGCAGTGGTATGGAGGCTTCATCCTGAGGGGAATTGGTCAGCACTGGTGCTTGAATGTAGGTCCGGAGGCGCTGTGATGACACATGGTCCCCAGGAGTATTGTTTACAGAAGGGCTGCACCGCCGCTGGGGTGTCAAAGAAATGGACTTTGCCATCCACATCAAGCATGAGGCATGCAGGGTACAGCATATTGTAGCGCAATCCCATTTTCTGCAATGTTGACTTGACATCGGCAAAGTCTCAATGCACCTTCTGCACCATCATGGTAAAGTCAGGGAACAGGGATATTCTGGAGCCCTGCCACTGCAGTGGACCAATTTCTTGAGCTGCAGGGAAAGGCCCCATCCCGATCTTGAAATTAAGCAGTCTTGCAACTATCAGTCTCAGGGGGCATCCAGGGTTGAGGCGAGGGCCCAGCGACTGGTGTGCATGTTCCACTACAAAGATTGAAGTGAAGTGTTGTCTGCCCAGCATGTCTAGTAGTAATCTATCGACAAACAGATCGAGGTCCCCTGTGTTGGTGGATTCTGCAATCCCCAAGATGTGCAGGTTATTGCGCTTACCCCTTGCCTCCAAGTCCTCGTTCTTGATGGCCACGGATGTTAGTAGCTTTTCCATTGTCTCCAGGCACTTCATGGTTCACATTTAATAGACTGGGAGGTCAGCTGCTCTTTCCTGCGCTTCTAACATGCGGTTCAGGCACACAGTAGTCGGCACACTTTGTCATTGTCATGATATTGCTGTAATATTTACAGTGGAAGCTTAATTTATGCAACAGTCTCATAACCGTGCCAAATCCCACCTTTCTCCCTCTCCACCACTTCACTCTTAGCTCCACTTGCTCCTGCCTCTGCATGACAACAGTCACATATGCCATAAAATCCACAGTGCACTCACTCCTTCGCAAAATGAGATAAACCTGCACCACAAACATCTTCCACCTGCAGATTTAATCTTCTCAACCTCACAGCAACCCTCGAGCAAGCGAGATCTTCTCACTTTCACTGACTTAGCTCCTCTTTTTGCACTCATCCCAACCCGCCCTTTCAGGTCCCATCATTCTCTCATTGTACCTCCCCCCACAATGAACCAGAGTCTAATTCACATAATCAGAAAAGTATTATTCTGACTTCTCAAAAATGTCAAATCATTCACCATTACTACACACACCCTTGTTAGCTTCCTTTTTTCTCTTCTGCCAACTCTTCATTGCTCCCCTTTTGACTCTAAACAACCTTTTTCAACCACCCTCATTTCTCCACAACCTTTTATCCTCCTCAGATCAAAACACTACCTAGCAGCAATGCAGATTTTCTCCTGCCTGTTCACCGTATCACTCAAAATCCACTCCTCCAGAGTCTTAGCTTGAGACAAGCATAGTCCATTCCCTACTTAATAAAGCAAGCACTGGCAAAGCCAATGAGTTTGGCTTGCATTTTGAAACCGGACTAACATATTTTTAAAACGCCTACATTAGTGCAAAACAAACAAAAAATGATTGATTTCGTTATACAATGGATTTAGGAAATAAAGAATTTAATCTGACGTGATTCAGAGATGTAAAATAGTCCCTTGTGCATTGCAAATCAAGCATATCATAGGAGGGCGAAGGATTCCCAAAACAGCCAATAGCATAAGTTAAAAGACTTTTCTGACTAAAGCTTACTGAATGCTTATTTTAAAGAATGAGTATCAATGTGTTGTAGAGACAGCTGTGTCGACAACCCAGAACTAAACACAGACCCCCAATGATCATTATTTTACTGTCTCCATCCTATTTTCCCGAAAGTTAGTGGCCAGTTTTTAAAAAACATTTTCAGCCCCTCTAATTGCATTTGCAATAAATGTATTTTAGAGAAGGGGTGCTTGCGCACATATCCAGCCTTCTTGCGACAGCCCACCACGGCTATCTAGTCCCCATTTTCTGCCTCCTTGACCTGTCCTCTGGTTTTCCTTTCTATCCCTTACCTCTTACTTATTTACCTGTCTGTTCCTTTTTGTTTTTCTAGTGCTCCACCTATTCCCATAAGCACACACTGACATACCCACAGTATCCTTAGAATAACTCCTAGTCCTCATGCCCACATACTTAGTTATCAGATACCACAAAACATGTTTATAATGAATTGTTTATGAAATTGATATTTTAACACACAAGACAAAAATATTTTACTTTTGTCATATTTTGAAGCAGTAATGCTTACTTGTGTTGCCCTGGAAAAGTGTATTGATGTTGTGTTGAATACTTTTAGAGTATGCCTTTCATTTGTGTCGTAATTGTGCCTGTGAGTTGAGCAGATTAGACCTCAAGTGCCTTTAGCGCAGTATAATCACTGGACATTGTTGGATTGTTATTATTAATTTCAAGTGCGCTCATGCATCTGAAATATGGTGCACATTTGAGCATTTCTATCGTAGGTTCCTTGAACACCTTTGCACATTTTTATAGAAGGAATATTGTGCTCTTCCTTCTTTAATTTTGTGTAGTAATAGAATGTCTGTTCTGTCTAGGTCCCCTGCTACATTTAAACCTCGAGTTACCTCCACCATTAAGTACATTTGAAGTGCTGTAATATGCAATTACATTGTTTATCATCTGTAAAATACGACTATTCCTTTTGAGTCAGTGCATTTTAACTTTAAGCTTTTATTTAGGAGCTTCCTGTAAGTTTCAGATAGAGACAGGTTTTGCTTTCTACTGTTGTGGTTATAGATAAGTTAGGGTCGTCACTTCCTACATAGTGTGCTGGGCACTCGCAACAGCTAATAGTAGCCAAGGGTTTTAAAGTCTTCGAACACAGAGGAATGTTTGCAATTTGTCTAACCACTGGCAATCGCTTAGGGTAGCATTCTAGCCCATCGTTCTTATGCCGCCACCTCAGATTAGACCCAGCCGTATGCAAATCAGTCTTGGTCCTGTTACAGTAGGAACAGTTCACACCGAACTGCCTGGCTATGTTGTCCCTGAACCAGACCACAAGCAACCCAATATTATAGGGGGCTTGTCAGTAGGGTGCAGCTTATTGTGCTGCTGCTTTGTTGTGTGATTGTTGGGTCCTGAGCTCAAGCATCCCCACAATACCTCCCTGAAAAACCTGTGATTGCTTGTCATAACTGCCACTGATAGTCAAGTACTGGTGGGCTGTACTTGGCCCAGTTAGGGATCCATGGTAGGATGGACCTCTGGGCATCAGAGACAAACAACCTCAACCAGAGTAGCATCTGCTTACCCATTGGCATACCAATCGGGGTCTGACAATTAGCAGAAATCTGTCTGAAATCCTGCAAAATCCAGTTCCAGATTAATAACCTGAATGTGTGCACATTTTTAATTCATATGGATTTGGAAAATACAAAGCTTGTGGGGGCAGACCTTGGAACGCATGGAGGGAGTGCTGTTATGCCAGGCTCACTTGGCCCCTTAACACGTTTTCCCCAAACCTCCCATTTGTAACCTCATATTTGCCTTCCAGTGTTTCCACAAGGCAATCACCACCACTGAGGTTTAGGGTAGCATTGAATTATCACTGACTCCATGAGTTATTATTGGGTGGAGTAAGTCTAGCTGAGGTCCTGAGCTGACAGTGGGTTCTCATAAAAAGCTACTTGTGAGAAAGAGGAGAAGGTCAGGGAGATGAGAGGGAGAAGCTAAGATTAGCTCTCCAGGAACAAGAGGAAAGGGGGAAAGAGAGACAGGAAGAATGGGCGTTTGGGCAGAGAAAAATGGATTGAGCAAGGATAGTTTTAAAGGAAGAGAAGTGCAGCATTGCAGCATAGTCAGATACATCTGTGAAAAGCGCCTCCACTTCCAACTGCACCATAGTGCCCACCAAAGTTTCAAAAGAACTTGTGCACATGTAGGCGGGAGAGGGGCAATATTGTTTGGAACGGACTGTGACCTTTGAAATCACTTGAACAGCACAAGCTTTGAATGATATTTCTAAGGCAGCAACTTTATAGAGTAGCTTGCCCATATAAGGTACAGCACTCATTTGGAGAATTCCTAGAGCTGAGCAAATAAACTATAAGCAAATGGAGGACCCGCTGATCAGACTGTTCAGAGTTCTGCCACATCAGGGACACTTTCCATTTCTCCATTTGGGTAGACCAGTTATTACTGAGGAGATTCCTTCACATGTGAAGTATTTTTGCAGTCATTAATGAGCCTGAGGAGATGGAAATTGTGTATCACTCTTAGAAATATATTCCAAGCAATGTGTACCAGTTGCCAGCAATGGTAGTGGAATATGGAGATATGGTGAATGTCAAGCATTGCAGATAGATGAGAACCATTTCTGTAGGCATCTCTTCTCACTCCCTATCTCAACACACCACTATTTTTGTCACGAAGAATTGGCCCTGCCATATCTCGATGGCTCAAATAAATTGGGTCCCCTTTTGTTGTGGGTCTTGATTTGGATTAATTCATGGGACTCTTTTAGCCACAATATGGTCAATGATTGTGTTCGATGTGATCAGGGTTTGTATATTACCTGGATTAAATATGTTAAGCAGACTTTGGCTGCCTTGGATAAATATGCCTTATTTGACAATCCCCTATCAATTTGTAAGTCTGATAAACACTCAGTCAGTAATAACTTTATTTGATACTTTCAGTAACATAAAAGTGTGCAACAGAGTAAAAAACATGAATATTAAAATCTTCTTCATATGTACATTTCAGTTGTGAGGGGTCGAGAGAAAATGCACTTGAATAACTCATTCTAAAAAATTATCAGAATAAAGACATTATAAAATTCCATTAAGCAATCAAGTCATACATCAATCAACCCGAAAAATGCTTTACTCATGGAAATTCCACCCGCAGGTTTTTCCTTATTTTCAGTACCTGCCATAAGAAAGAAGTCCTTGCACAGCACACATATGGAATATGTAATTGCTGTAAAAATAAAAGGGATGGTCTGCACTGTCTAAAATTGAGTGTTTATTAAATATGGGCATATACATTTCTTCCTAGGAATTTCATAAAATGTACAAGTAAATACAATGTGCAAATTGGTTATAGGTGACTCACTTTCACACGGGCCCAATGCTAGCTCTGACAGGGAGTGACAATTATTTGGGAACCCTACCATCAGCGGCAACATATTTGCCCTGAATCGGGTCAGAATAAAAGTTTGCTGGTTGTTTTGTACCAAGGTCAGATATGGTTTCAAACCCTCCTTGAGGGCCGTCCTATTATATGTGAGTAGAGATGATTTTACTCTCTTGCCTGCCCATCTCTCTCACTGGGCCTTATTCAAAAGATCCACTAGGCCAAACTCCTTACATGTAGATTTTATGTGTCTCAGCCAGGACATACCAATTGTGTAGTCTAGGTTCATAGTATCCCTAAGAATTCATTTATTCAGCCCCGTTTCTTCTCGTGACCAAATTGTGTGACAAAGCAAGTTCGGTGCCAGCTTTAACCTATCAGATATATACGGGGTTCCCAATTCAGTGTGGACTACATAGTTCGAACAGCTTGACGGGAGAGCTATAATGCATTTAAGGAATGAATCCTCGACCCTTTGGATACGTCGTGTATTGATCATTCCCCAGACCCCTGCGCCATATGAAGCCACTGCCACTGTCTTGCTCGCATATATAATAAGGAGCTCCCTTATTGCCTTAAAACCCAGCTTCTTTGTGAACAAGAGCATCCCATTTATGGATTTCTCTATTTGCGCACACCTATTTGTTATCATAGGGGACCATGAGCTATTACTATCGAAAAGTATCCCTAAATAACAGTAGGTGGGTGAATCGCTAAATTTATGCTCCTTCCGCATAAAATATGGGTTTTACCCTGGGTTCGGCCCCATAGTTCATGGTGTAAGTTTTGGAGCCATTTACTTTCAGATCCAGGTCCGACATAAAGGCAATGAAATAATCAATTAGACCCTGTAACCCCCTCCCAGTTCTAGCAACTAACACAGCATCATCTGCATAAAGTAGAATTGGGAGGGGGAGCGAACCCACCATCGCTGTGTCCCTGACGGATAGACTTAGGGCTGATTCTATCTGATTCGTGTTTAGGGAAAACAGGAAGGGGGCTAAAACAGGCAGGCATTTACATCTGTGTACAGTTGCCTAATATAGTTGGTGATTTCTACCTTGATCCCCAGAACCTCCATGATTTTCCACAGCCTGTAGGCCCATAGGAATGAATGGGGAGCCATTCCTTAATTGCAACTCGCAATTTGCAAGTCGCAATTAAGGAATGTTTAGGAATCACTATTTTTATAGCGATTCCTACATGCATAGGCTTTTGTGAGTCCTTAATTGCGATTACTTAATATGTGCAATTAAGGACTCGCAAAAGCATATCTTGATGCATGTGCCCCTTAACTTTTAGATTATGAAGCTTTTACACTTTTAATGTTTAAATTTTATTGGGTTTCTCAAATCGCATCGTCCCATGTAATAACCTACATATACAATATCAGTGAGTACTTTGGGTCCCATTTGGTAACAACGTGTTGTGGAATTAGTGAGAGTCAGCGTCTAATACAGCAGTGAGAACATAGTGACAGGTACCATGTTGGCACAGTCGTGGTTACCTGTAAAAGTTCAACCCGGTTTTAGGAACATAACAATTAACTGAAACTAATACTACACAAAACCCTCCCTCCCTCCCCCCTAGCGACGGGCGTGACCAGTAGTCTCTGATTACATGAAAGACCTGCTTAGGCGTAGTGTTTAGTAGTGAGGGGGGTGGCTTAGGTGCCCATGTGTTCGAGTTCGTGGGATGGCAGACATCAGTAAGACGTTATTGGAACCCACCATGTTCATAACTTCATGTGTAGTAGTAAGGAGGGCAAGGGGGTCAAGGTGGGCAGGTCAGCAAGAACTAGCCAATTCATAACCAACATGGTCCAGAGCCTTGCGGGTGTAATAATTGCATGTCACTAGATGTTAAAGGTGTCTGAAGCCTTGAACGACTCTAGTAAAAGGTCTCAACTCATTGCTACAGGTCTTTTCTGTAGGCCCCGGTGCTCTTCCCGGCGAGCAGCACCACTCACTGCTAGTCCCCAGTTCTCTACTTCTTCTTTCCATGCCAATACCCTGGGTGGGGCGTCAGATTTCCACTGCCTGGTGATGCTGTGCTTGGCCAAAATAAGCGCTAGGCCCGCAAATTTGGCTTGGACTCGGTGACCCTTTCTCCGTGGATTGAGCCCTAGGAGGCAACTTTCCAATGTGTGCCACTACCTCACCCCAGGGCCAATGTGACCTGGCGCTAATAGAGGAGCAGGGTGGGCCAGGCCCAGAGCAAATGAAGCAAATCGGCATCTTGTTCGGGGCACCTTGGACACACCGCTGTAGTGTTGAGGAAAATGGAGTGTAACCTATGCGGTGTAAGGTATGCACACTGTGTTATCATGTATTGTATGAATTTGAGTCGTGAGTTGCGGGATGCCCACTTGGGGTATTCTAATAAAGTCTTCCACTCTTTTGTCTAGGAATGTTCTATTGATATCTCTCTCCCAGTTGTGCCGTACTGGTAAAAGAAGTGAGAGTTGGTGTGAGCGGATACTATGATACAACCAGCGAATCAAGTGTCTGCCCAATCTCAACAAGTATAGTTCGTTTGTGTCTGGTTCAGTCCCATCCGGTGCCCAATGTCGCTTGATATATCGGACCAGACTGGCATGTACCATGAAGAGCGCCCCCATGAGCCCTTGTTGTTGTATAAAGTCTGTGTGGGTGAGCAATGTTCCATCTCTGAACAGTGCCCCCACTTCTGACATGCCCGCCCGTGCCCATGGAGAAAGTCTGCATCGCGTTAGTGTGCCCGTGGGGGTGGGAAGGCCGAGGAGTGGTATATTAGAAGCGTAGGTGGTGGTGTGTGCAGTGTTTTCAGGGCTTGTTTCCAGTAAGTGAGTGGAGTCTTGAGTAGCACCGGGGCCGACGTTGGGACCGGTACCCCTGGACATAACAGTCTATGAAGCTTCCCCTGGTCTATCATCCGGGGTGTGTAAGCTATTTCTTGCAGTTTCGTCCCGCCAACCAATATGAGAGCCATTGTAATTGCTAAGCGTGGGAGGAGTTCACAGAGTTCTGCTATGTGGAACTCCGCGAAGTGCAAAAAAAATTCCTCTGAGCTACACGGAGCTCCGTAAGTGGCGGAGTGCGTTGGATAAATGCTGTTCACTGTGATTTTCAGTGCCTGGTGCTTGCCTGCACTGTGCAATCACCGCGAATGGCACCATGCACATCGCAAGCGGGCGCTGCTTCCTTTCTGCCGCTCGAGTAGATTTTTACTCGAGCGGCAGTTTTCTCAACGCGAGCGGACAGTTTCTCAACGCGAGCGGTTGCGAGCATACGCGACCGCTTGCAATGAGAAATCTAACCGATTGCGTTGAGAAATATCGCCGGAAAGTTGATTTTCCATGCTCGCGCTCGCCAACTTGATGTGGACGATCGCAAACGAGGAAATATCTCGCCGGAAGGTGGATTTTCCTCACTCGTGCTCGCCAACTTGATGTTGACGAACGCAAGCGAGGGAAAAAACTCCGCTCTGCTATGCGGAAATCTCCGCAAACTTCGCCAGCGGAGCAGAGTTCACCGCCCAGACTTAGTAATTGCCCCTCCAAACAGTATGCATGAAAGTCAGGTCCCCATATCCCTCCAGCATCAGATGGGAGCTGCAGCTTCGCTAAGCTAAAACAACAATGACCTGCGCCCCATATTAATTCAAGCAGAAATGTGTTCAGTGCACGGAAAGTTGAGCTAGGAATTACTACTTGTAGATCTGTAAAGAAGTAGATGATTCACGAAAGTATAACCATCTTGGAAATTGTCAGTCGGCCTGCAACTGTAAGAGAGAGCGATGTCCAGAAAGCAACTTGAGAATGCAGCAAGACAATTGCTTTCTGTAGATTCCCGTCCAGCAGGTCATGTGGGTCTCTATAGATCTGTATCCTCAGATACCGGAAAGTAGTGGGGGCCAGAGCCATCTCATGTTCACCAAAGGGGATGGCTTGTAGATAAAGATCGTCCCTAAAAGGGAATGCATGTGATTTCCCAAACTTTATAGCATGCCCGTGAGGGATTCAAACTGGGCAAAGGTGCGAGCAACCGTATACAAGTTTTCTCGCAGATCTTTAGAGTAGATGATTATGTTGTCCGCATACAGTAGCAATGCGTGGACCGTATGGTTAGTAGGGATACCCCAGTCTACTGAGTTAGTGCGTAAATGACATGTGAGGAGTTCGAGCGTGAGCACAAACAAAATAAGTGAAAGGTGACCTCCCTGTATCGTGCCCCCTTGTATATCATAGGCCTGTGATATATGGGCCCCAGTGTGCACCCGGGCAGTAGGGGAAGTGTACAACAATTTAATCCACTGAATGAACATGGATGGGATCCCAAACCTCTGAAGAGTGGCCAACATGTAATCACAACCCAGTGTATTGAAGGCCTGGTGAAGGTCCAGCGACTGGCAAGTATTTTGCTGAGTATTTTGTATTCCGTATTAAGCAATGAGAGTGGTCTATATGCAGAAATATCAGTGTGGTCTCTGGCAGGTTTTGGCAGCGAGGTCACCAGGGCCTGGACTGTGGTGGGAGGTAACGACCCTGGCCGTCGAGATTCCCGGTATAGCCGCTCCAACCAAGGTGCCAGCTGTAAGGTGAAAGTGGTGTAAAATTCTAGTGGGAAGCCATATGGGCCTGGGGTCTTGTTATTAAGGAGTTCCCTAATGGCAGTGTGGATTTCGGCAACTGTTATAGGAGCTGCGCGCAACACCCTGTTGTCCACCATTGCTTGGGGCACGCGCACTGTTTCCAGGAAGCTTTCAATCACCTGCAAGTTCACCTGGTGTGGGGCTGAGTAAAAGACTTATAATAATCATAGAAGACCTCATTAATTTCGTTCTGGGTGGTTACGCGGGTTTGCGTCGGGGTGACAATCTCAAGTATTGGTGTAGGTGGTGGAGCATTCCTAATCAAATGCACTAACAGAGTGCCCGGTCTGTCTGCCTCGGTGTGTACTTTCTGTGTCATGCACGAAAATCTATGACCCGCAGCTGCTATAGAAGTTCTGCATATTCTATGTGGGAATCCTAGAGTACTTTTGCCCTGTCTGCAATCTGAGCCGCCTCGCTCTCCAGTGCACCCAGGCTCTCCTCTACCCGCTTCAGATCTCGGCTAACAGTTTGGCATGCTCCCACCACAGAGCTAATTGCTGTCCCACGAATGACCACTTTAAATGTTTCCCATTCTACCATTGTAGAGGAGGCTGTATCAGTATTATTTGTGAAGTAGGTATTGATGGTCGAAGACATAGTGTCATGAAAAACCCTTTCTTCTAGAAAGTGGTGATGAAGTTTCGAAGTGGGGATTGGAGTGGGAACTCACCCCCAAGAAAAAGTTACTTCCAATGAATTATGATCTGAACGTGTTTTACCAATGTCGGTTGTGTGGGTGATTTGCATAAGTAATGATGGATTGCAAAATATGCAGTCTATCCGTGAATGCAATTCATGTGTTGGTGAGTAGTAAGAATATTCACGGATACCTATGTTTCGACTTCACCATGCATCCCTCAGTGACCATCCTTGAGACCACATCTGTAGGGCTCTAGCCTGTCATATTGAGGTTGCACCTGGCAGTGGGGGGTGGGACCGATCCAAGTTGGTGTCCAAGACTGCATTAAAGTCTCCACCAACGATCCTGTTGTATGTGGAACAATCCGCGAGCGTTGCCCCCACCTGGGTAAGAAAAGTGTCTTGCTCCGTGTTCGGGGCGTAGAGGCTCCCAAGCACCAGTGGTATGCCATCCAGTGTGCCGCAAACCAGGGTGTATCTACCATTGATGTCTATGTGCATATCTTGTGTGATAAAAGAGACCCCCGCCCTGATCGTAGCTCCCCGTGCAGACGCTGAGTATGCTGTACGAAATAGTTGTCCCCTCCATTTCTTTTTAAGTTTAGCAGCCTCCGAGGCAGACAGATGGGTCTCCTGTAAAAAGACTATATGTGCCTTACGCATGGCCAATTGTGCATGTATTCTGTGTTGCTTATGAATTGAGCCCATCCCACAAACATTCCAAGTGGTGAAGTTATAGTGTTGGGTCGCTGCCATGTGCACCTCTTATGTGTGTTGTAATTTCCGTGCATTCGCCCAATTCAGGTCTATAATGTCGGAGGGAAGTGTGTGTGGCACCCATCATGAACCCCCAAGAAATCCCCAAACAAGGTCCAACTGAAGTACATTGTTCGACCAAACATACATAGCAACATAACATAACCATTTAGTTGCATACGTGCAGCTGCCAAAGGGGCCATGTAGGCGCAACAGTCAGCAAGGACACCAAGTAAGTCCTAGTGTGCTTGCCCAGAAGGACATTGCTTCCCCACCCCGGGGCCCGGCCAAACCACACACCAACAACAAAGTAATGTGACAGTAGCAACATCCATTCACCTCCAATTCATCAAAGTAACATACCTGCTCAGATGTATTATGCAAGACCCAGGGGCATTTACACTCAGAAAAGGATTGTGTCCCGGCACGTACCTTGGTCAAGGCACCAGTGCTGTAGCACAGGCGAGAGAGTAAAATGCAATACTATTCACTACCACTGCATAGCATTCAACCTGCAACCCCTCAGCTCAGCAAGTCATTTGCCATCTGTGGTGTCATAGAGGGGAAGAGTGGCTGGCTATTGTCCGTTTCCGAGTGAATCGTGTCGTGTCGCCTGATGAGGATTCTTCATCTGTAAGTTGAAGTGTGTCCCAAACTGTCGCTGCTGATAGTATAGCTGCTCGTTGACCCTCCAACATCTGTTCAGCGGTGGGCAATAGGTCCTCTTCACGGCGTCCCGGTTTCCTGTACCGAGACTTTGTCTGCGGTCGCCATGCAACCTGTGCAGCAGGACGCCTGAGGACCTCAGTAATGGGGAGGTCAGGGAAGGTATGTTCAATCCACCCCCCCTTTCAAGGAGTGTCTTGTACCTTTAATGTTTATCACTGATGAAAATTGTATTTGTCTTTTTGTTTGCTTTTTGTATATATGTTTTGTATGTAATTTTTAATTTTCCCTCATTGTCTGTCTAAATCCCCCCCCACCCGGCCCCACCGCTCCACTGCTCTTACCTGCACGGGCTGCTGCTGGATGTATGGGAAGAAATGTCTTCACAAGAATGTATATTGTTCAGGGCATGTGTAGCTGTAGATGCACATGACGTGCATGCTCCTGCCATCTAGTGTTGCAACTTGTTTTTGTTCGAAGAAGTCTTTTCGAGTCACAAGGTGTGGTGACTTCAGCTATTGTAGACAATATGCATAGGCATCGGCTCCATAGTTAGATTGTTTTTCTCCGCCATCAGGTTCAGACATGTCTATGGGAGCTCCAGGTCGGTGCCACGCCTTCTTGCCCATCCCTCGTTCATCCAAACAATCCCGCTGCTAGCCGGTCTCCACCATCAGGTGTCGATTCGACTCATATGACCTGCCATATAATCCCCAGGCTCCTAACCCTTGGGATGACTACAAGGAACGGTCCACCATCTGACACAGACCCAGATTTGGACCCAGCCAAACCATCTCCCCCTTGACGACACAACCTCATACCATGAGGTACTGCACAGGGAAGCAACTTTTCATAAGGTTGAACTGCATTTTCAACCTGAGGAAGTGGACTTCCTTCTTGAAACCCTCTCCTCCACTTAAATGTCCCTTCACCCATGTTGAAGGGAATGCTAAAAGCTGCCAGGTAAATCTTTAAGGAGCCCGTGAAAGCCAGAGTCATCATTCTCCTGGTTGATAAGAAACTTAAAGCTTCTCCCTCAGACTCCCTCCCTTCATTAGAGGTCAATTACCCCTGATTCACTGGTGGTTCACACAGCTAGGAAGAAAGCTAACTCACAAGGTACTGGTGATACCTTCCACCAGACCGGGAAAGCAAGAAAATAGATGCGGCTGGTAAGCGGGTTGCTGCGCAATCTGCCAATCAGTGGCACACTGCTTATTCCCGTGGCTTGCTGTCTCTGTATAATCGAGCCCACTGGGATTAATTGGAAGATCTTATACAACATCTCCCAGATCAATACCAGAAAAGGGGTCATGAGTTGGTGGCAGAGGGGAAGTTAATCTCTAACACTAATATTTGCTGCGCCCTGAACGCCACAGACACAGCTCCGCGCAGCATTAATTTTAACCTCCTACCAAGGCGACATGCATGGCTACGTGTCTTTAAACTCAATGCACAACAGCACCTCCTTAAAGTACCCTTCGATGGCAAGCATCTTTTCGGCCCACAGGTCAGAGATTCTCGAAAAAATAAAGAAGGATACTGATAAAGCGTAAGGAATGGGCACACTAAAAACACCAAGCACCTGAAGCTTATTTTGCTGCTCCCAGTACTGTGGCACATCCAAATGTCTGCAACCCCAGAGACTTCCACCTCCAGCACCAGGCAACAGCAGAAAACACCTTCGTAGGTTTCTACAGGGGTAGGTATAAAGGAAACAATGGCAGAGGTAGAGGTAAAGGGGCAGGTCCCAAACGAGCTACTGCCCCAGAACAGTGATGCTCTCCTTCTTCCCCCACAACCACCCAACACCTGTCGGGGGCAGACTACAAGGGTTCCTGCCACAATGGGAGGCAATTACCTCAGACTTGTGGTTCCAGACATCATACAGGAGGGATATTGCTTAGAACATATCTAAACACCATCCAACATTCCTCTGCACAGTGTTGAAATGTAAATGTTATGCACTCGTTTTACTTGCATATTGCTCTATGTAAAGTTAGCATTCGCTGCACCATTTTGAGTTGAGCCGCCATTTTGAGCCATGATCAAAACTAACTTCTGTCTCACTGTTTCTGCCTCAGAAGCAGCTTCGATATTGTTTTCTTTTTCGTATTTCTCCAAGGTTGAGCTTCGCTGTACTAATGAATAGACTGTTTTTGTCATCGCATACCTTTACCGCTAGATAGGCCTGCTCCCACCCTTAAACTGGTGGGGCGCAGGCAGAGTAACCTTGGCGCTGAGATAGCATGTACCCGGTCCCAGGATTGCAACTCATCCTTCAATACCTCCTTTGTTGAACAGCTACCAACTGGAAATTTCCAGTTTGGGCGTGTCTTTAGTGGTTCTGGAGATGTACATTATGTGTTACCATGTTGGCAGAAGTCAGTACCTCTGCAGCAATCTAAGGAGGCTGGTCAGACTGGACTCCACTCGAGTGTACTTCTAATAAATACTTTTGGTTTGTATTCTCTACTGTCTGACCGACTCTTCATTTGTACGGAAGGCTGGGAGGTGGTCGTGAGTGACTCGGGTGACCCTAATCGGGTCACTTCCTTCATGAGGCGCCTGAACAGGGACTCCATCGGGTGACCCATCCTTGCCTGCGGACGGGTGAGGAGGTCGGGGCCACGTCGGGTCTGACGTGCGGACCGGGGATCCCTGCACAAAAGAGTCTTGTACTCGCAGCTGCCCCTTCTGTCTGACCGGGCGGTTCCTCGTCCAGTGATCATCCCGACTGGGGTCCTGAACGGCGAAACCCTTGGATTTGACCGTTTGGTCCGAAGAGTCAGCAGTGGAGAATAAACTCGTTCGACCTGTGTGCACTAGGTGAGTTTGCTTGAATTTGTTTGAGTTCTTTATGAACATGGTACCACTTTGACTTGTATTTGATGAGGTCTGAGGACCAACTTTGGTAAAGATATTTGCAAATATCTGCTAGGCAGAAGTACTGAACTTGTTTTCTGTGAAAATGCCTTGTTTAAGTAAGCTGTTCTGTTTGGGCTGTCGTTGTTCTACTGATGCTCGATTGGAAGAAAGCCAGCCGGCGCCTCCAGAAGGTACTCCAAATTTTGGCATGTACGTCAAACATGGCTTTGGCCCTATTATGTTTAGTAGACTATGGCACAAATATACGAGGGACAATGCCGAGTTGCAGTGGCCGTCGACGGGCACTTTTGATGAACAGAAAATTAATTTCCTACAGGAAAATTGTTTGCGAAAAGGAGTAGACAGTCGATGTTTGATTCCCTCAGAACATGGCAAAAAGAGGCTAAAGAGAGACGAATGAAAGCAGAGAAAGAGTCCTGGAAGGGGAGAATGCAGACATTGACTCAAAAAGCTGTAGCGCACAATAGAGAGAAAATAGAAAAAGGAACAGAGTGTGCTGATAGGAAATTTCGATTACAATGTGAAAAGTCTTATGTTGCTCGAGAGGAAAATGACGCATTTGTGGAGGAATTGTTAGATACTCGACCTCCACCTCCATATGCCCCACAGAGGATATACCCTGCCATACCCCAGCCCCAGTCATCCGTTCCTTCTGTCTCTGCTGCTTCTGCTTCTTCTGTTATTGATCACGCTGTTTCGGCCACTGCGCCTCCTCCCCCTTTCTTTGACTTCGCCTTCTACGGCTACGATGACTACCAGTCGCCCTGCTACGCCTATCGTTTCAGCATCTCTCTCTCCAACCCTTAAACCTATGACACAGCTGGCAGCAAAGTTGGCACCCGTTACTTCTGTTGCTACTCCTCCCCTGTTCCATCCCCCCGCATTACTGAGCAGCGGAACGCCCATATGTGGACTAGGGTACGGAGACTGGGCGACAGCTAGAGAATGACTAGGGCGGATATTGATATGATCCGATGTGGGAGATGAAGAGAAATGGATGGTAGCCAATCAGGCCGCTCAGTGGGCTCGTAACCCCATTTACAGTGTGGAAGATTTGTGGAGTGTGATGAAAGATTATGAGCCATTTGTGCAGCAGCATCCTCTTAAGCACGTCGGCTACCTTGATTGGACTGTGGGAACAGTGTTTCAATGATGTAGCACCCCAGATCATTTATAATATTAGGGATCATGTATATGCTGCTGATATGGCACCTGGTGAGGTTTTTAGTAATGTCGCGACGCTGGTCGCTTACCGAGGTAGGCTGCTCAAGAAAAGCCCAAAAAGGGTATCCCAGTTGCCGATGAGGGAAGTCCACCTCATATATCACCCTGAACTACCGGATCTGCGGGATCAGCAGAATACTGTTATTAGACAAAGGGTAGAGGCCTGTTTCCAAGAGCAATGGGTTTATACTCCATGGAAAAGGAGTGAGGTTTTGTCCCTTAAGACTCAGTTACCCGACCCTAGGAAAAATCCTACTACATATTATAAGGAATTGACTGAGGCCGCTTCATCGACAGTGATGACTCTTGCGGATATTGAAATGTTCTTTGGTTTACTGGTGTCCATTGATATTTGGAGACAGGTGCACACACAGGATCATGTTGTGGAATTGGGTGGTACCTGGGATCAGATTAAAGCATGTGACCAGGAGAGGGAGCCTGGTGAGAAGCATAAGGCCGAAATACTGGCTTAACTGGCCGAATTATTACCTATATGCATTCTCTTATTCCACCGAGAAGGGTAGATTGGGACAAGTTAACGGCATGCTGTCAGAAGAAAGATGAAAGTGTGTCTGATTTTTTCACTCGGTATTTTGGGATTTTAGCGGCCAGGATTTGTCGGTGGCGGGGAGTGTCTGACTGTTCGTTAATAGATTTGTTACGAACATGCTTCCTGAGATCGTGACTTGGCTGCAGGCCTCGAAGAGCACTTGGACTACCTCCTCCCCTTCTGTAATTCTGAGTATGGCACAGTATTATGAGCACAGGGAAAATGAGGAGAAGGAGAAGGTGGAGAAAAAGCATAAAGAATTGAAGACAAAGGTGTTGTTGCAACAGGCTTCTCGAAGGAATGGTAGAGGACGTGGTGGTATGGCCCGACAGCTTCCTCGTACAGGTGGGAATACTACGTCTGTGGGGCCGAACCAGTGTGCGTACTGTAAGGAGGACGGACACTGGCGCAGTGAGTGTCCTGTGCTTTTGCAGAAGGTGGAGGTCCCAAGGGGACGAGGGTCTCATGGACGGGGTCGCGGAGATGGTGGCCGGGACAGAGTTCAGTCAGTCGGGACTTCGCAGGGTCACGCTGACATGAACTACTTTGACGACCCTAAGGGCAAACAGTACTACCACGATGATTATGACATTGACGAGGTGACAGGAATGTTTCACAGCTAGGACAGCCAGGGACGGACAGAGTGAAGGATCAGTTCAGATACCTGTAGATTACTGCAGATTTGCATGGCTCAGCTAAGGAATTTTTGGTGGATACAGGTGCAATGAATAGCTCTATTTCTCGTTCACTGGTCCCCGGGGCAGCTCTGTCAGGCCATAACAATGTTTCGGTAGGATTTTCTGGTATACCGGTTGTGAGCCCCATTTCTAAACCTCTTACCCTGACTATAGGTCCTTTTACTGTAGATTCGCCATTTTTGTTGACATCTAATTGGGCAGAAAATTTGATGGGCTTAGATTTGTTAACGAAGTTGCATGCGACCATTTATTGTTCCCCGGAAGGTGTCTACATAACAATGGGTCCGAATGTGGTCAGCACTAAGCAGTGTCTGTCTAAAGATGTGCCCTCCCTGCTGAATTTAAGGACGTGCCGCCTACGTTGTGGGCAACGGGTGACACAGACTTAGGACTATTGCAGATACCCCCAGTTTCCATTAAAATTAAAGATAATGCCATTTTGCCTCGTATTCCTCAGTACAAAATACCGCAAGCGGGGGAACGAGCCTTGTTACAAATTATACAGGATCTGATTGCATCAGGAGTTGTTGAAGAGACATCTGCTAATGTGTGTAATAGCCCTATTCTTCCCATTCTTAAGAGGGCACCTTTGGGTTCCTCTGATGATCATCCTGATGTTTATCGTTTTGTCCTTGACTTGCGCGAAATTAATAAAATAGTGGTTCCTCAATTCCCAGTGGTCCCTGACATTCCTGCTCTTCTGAGGATGATTCCTTCCTCTGCTAAATTCTTTTCTGTCATTGATCTGAAAAATCAATTTTTCAGTATTCCGATCCATCCAGTCAGTAGGCACTTGTTCGGTTTTACACTCGCTGGCAGAAGCTTTAGATTCTGTCGAGCTCCTCCGGGCTATACTGAAAGCCCTAGTATATACAGTCAGGCTTTGAAAGCACAATTGGACTTTCTCACGCATCCTTCAGGTAATGTATTGCTTCAATATGTAGATGATCTTCTCATTGCCTCTGATACTGAAAAGGGTTGCAAAGACAGTACGGTTAAATTGTTGTTGCGTTTGGCACACCACGGACATAAAGTGTCCCTTTCCAAATTTCAATATTGTCGACAGGAGATCACCTACTTAGGTCACCTACTGTCGAAGGAGGGTAGGAGATTGATCCCTGAGCGCATTAGTACCATTGTTAAAATGCCTATCCCTAAAACTCAGAGGGATGTGCGCGCTTTTATTGGCATTACTTCCTATTGTCGCCAATGGATCCCTAACTACTCATTACCAACAAAGCCCCTGCTGTCATTAACCACTAAAGATGTGCATGAGCCCTTGCCTTGGACGCTTGAATGTCAGCAGTCTTTTGAGCAACTAAAAGTTGCGCTTTGCTCTCCGCCTGTGCTTGGTACGCCTGACTATCCAAAGCTGTTCGTGCTGTATGTACATGAGATGGCTGGCTGTGCACTCTGTCTTAACACAGGCCTTTGGAGGTAAGCAACGGCCGTGTGCTAATTTTTCTGCTCTTTTTGACCCTGTCGCAATAACCCTCCCGAGCTGTCACGGCTGTGGCCGTCTCTATAAGGCAATCGGCTGGGCTTGTACTTGATACTGACCTCACAGTTATGGTTCCCCATGCTGTGGATACCCTTTTGAACAAGACCAAGATGCAGCACCTCACCAGTGCACGTCTGACCGGTTATGAGCTAACTCTCTTTGTGCCACATGTCACGATTAAAAGATGTGCCACTCTGAACCCAGCCATGTTACTAACCCTCCCTTCTGAGAGTGAGGAAATTGACATACATGATTGCATTTTTCGGACTGAGGAAGAGACAAAGGTACGGGTAGACTTGACTGATGTTCCCTTATCTGACCCCCAAGGGGAACTATATGTTGATGGCTCTTGTTTCAAATTACCAGTTGGCACCACCACTGCAGCATATGCAATCACTACACTGTCCACGGTAGTTAAGATGTTGCGAGTTCCCTATCAATCGGCCCAAGCTGCAGAGCTTGTTGCCCTTATTCGAGCCTGTGAGTTGAGTGAGGGACTGGCTGTCAATGTCTATACTGACAGTCAGTACGCCTTCGGAGTCGCCCATAATTTTGGACGGCACTGGGCAGAGAGAGGGTTTCTCACTTCCCATGGGATAAAGATCCAACAAGGTCCCCTCATACATAGGCTTTTATCGGCTTTGACACTCCCCAAGAAATTAGCGATAGTAAAGTGCAGCGCCCACAAGACAATTACTGACAATGTGGGTAAGGGGAATGCATTTGCAGACCAGATAGCTAAGGAGACAGCTCGAACAAAGATGAAAAGGATGTTTGTAGCAGGTCCTGCTAGGTGGGTGCCCGAGGTCGCCATGTTTGAGGATACGCTGGAAAATGTCAAGGAGATACAGAGTGAGGCAACAATTGAGGAATTAGCGATATGGCAGGAAAGCACAGTACGTTTGGATGCGGAGGGGTGTTGGACTGATAAGTCAGGGAAACAGAGTTGGATGCTTTCAGATGCATATGTTCTTCCCGTAGTCACCATGGCACATGGGCCAGCTCATATCAGTGCTAAGGGTATTTGTAAGTTTAGACCCTGTATGGCAAAATGATAATATCCCAAAGACTGCTGCTCATTTGGTCAAATATTGTATGGTGTGCATGATGCACAATCCTGGAAAAGGTACCCCTACGCCACCAGGTAATTTTGCACCTCCCACTTTCCCTTTTGAGGTCCTTCAGATGGATTATATAGAAATGGATCGAGTCAACAATTTGAAATATGTGTTAGTGGTTGTTTGTGCATATAGTAAATGGGTTGAGACCTATCCCACGAAAGAAAACACAGCCCTAGCGACTGCAAAAGTACTCCTGAAGGAGTTCTTTCCTCGCTTCAGCTTGCCCCGTTTGATTTGGAGTGACAATGGAAGCCACTTTAACGCTAAAGTGATTCAGTTAGTTTGCGAGGGACTGCATATCAGGCAAAAATTTCATGCTGCAAATCAACCTCAGTCCGCTGGTTTGGTTGAGAAGTACAATGGTACTCTCAAGCTGAAACTGGCAAAGATTCAGGAAAGCCCCGGGTTGCAGTGGCCAGATGCTTTACCATTAGCCCTTTTGTCCAGGAGAACAACAGCGCACTCTAGAACAGGACTGTCCCCCTACGAGGTCGTGTTTGGGCGCCCGGCAAATGTCTGGGGCGTTCCACGTCCTCGTAAGTTTTCTGAAATTGAATATCCTCTGTTAGTGGACTATCTGTATGAGTTAACTAAAAGACTGCAGTCAAGGTCACAGGCCGAAAGAACTGGGGGCCCGATGTAGGTGGGCGATTAGCGATCGGTAACGCCGAAAATCGCAGATTTTCAGCATTACCGATCGCTAAAAAAGGATGTGAAATGTAGGAGCAGAAACACCGAATCGCAAAATAAGTAATCGCTAAAATTAACGGAAATCAATTAGCGATTCCTTGTTTAGCGAAAATGTTACACCGACACACCATTTAACGACTCGCTAAATAAAGAATCGTTAAAAAAATCGCAAACCAATGTACATAAATTCGTTATTACCGAATCGGTAAGAAATCGCTAATTAAGAGTCGCACATTACCATGGACTCAATTCAGGTGGTAACCAGGTGCACAGCATATAAACAGCCCCAGAATGCATCAGCATGAACACAATGGCTGCCCTGTACATCATTGCAAGGCGGTTAAGGATACAAGCTGCAGCACAAAGGATATGGAGACGACAGGAACGCGTCTACAGATTGCGCATCACCTTATTCCAACTCACAGAGGCTGAAATCCATGAGAGGTACAGGCTACACCCAAACACTATCCTGGACCTGATACGGGACCTGCGCCCATTCCTCGAGCACCAGACACCAAGGGCCCACGCAATCCCTACTCATGTACAGGTACTCTGTTGCCTGCACCTCCTGGCATCTGGCAGTTACCAAGGGGTAATAGCTGCGGCAGGTGGAGTCTCACAGAGTTGCCTGTCGCGTTTTCTCAAAACATTCCTGGACGCCATGTTGCAAAGGATGCCACACTATATCCAATTCCCCAGCACACAGGCAGAACTGCAGAAGACCAAGATGGACTTTTACCAGAAGGCCCAGTTCCCACACGTCATAGGTTGCATTGACGGGACACATATACCAATCTGCCCCCCTGCTGCGACTGAGTACATCTACCGCAATCGCATATCCTCACATTCAATAAATGTACAGGTCATATGTGATGCCTCTTCCATCATCACCGACATAGTTGCGAAATTCCCAGGGAGCACGCATGATTCGTATATATTCAGGAACAGTGGGATCTATACCCGTCTTGTTGCGGGTGAATTTGGAGAAGGCTACCTGCTAGGTAAATACATGTGACACCCCCTGAAGCATACACCTGTTGCTACGATTGTTGACTGTGAATAACTTTCTTTCTTCTCACACTTAGGTGACAGTGCCTATGCGGTGCGTTCATTCATCATGACTCCGTACCTGCACCCATCCACCCCAAGTGAAAGGCAATATAATGTTGCACATAGATCGATGCGCAATGTGGTTGAGCGAACATTTGGACTCCTCAAAAGCCAGTTCCGCTGCCTCCACAAGAGTGGAGGTGCACGGCAGTACCGGCCCCTGGTCTGCTGCAAAATCATCGCTGCATGTGCCATGCTGCATAACCTTGCCACTAAGAGGGGGACACCTGTGGAAATCAGTGAATCTGAGGAGGAGGATGAGGAGGAGGAAGGTACACAGCCACAGCACAGCGCTGCAGGCGGCGCAGCTGCAGCAGATGGGAGACAGAGACGGTCAGAGATCACACAAAACTATTTCTGAGTAAGCAATGAGACAAAGCCAGTTAATGCAATTGTGTCAGGGTGTTTAATTTACCTTACATCAGGCAATTGTACAGCACACCGTAACAGCCAATGATGTCCCCACAGTGCCTGATCAAGCACAACATGGCATAGTCACTCCATAAATCACTAATCCCATCATTGTGTCCAATGGGTTGCATCACCCACCACACAATGGAATTTGCCTGCTGTGCTCATCTCATAAATCACTAATCCCATCATTGTGTCCAATGGGTTGCATCACCCACCACACAATGGAATTTGCCTGCTGTGCTCATCTCCTGCGCCCACGCGCACCTCGGCTGCGTTCAGCAGGCACACTGTCCTCACCAGTGCTGTGTACTGCGGCAGAACCATGCCTAACACTGCACCTCCTGATCTCTGGCAAGGGGGGGGTTATGCTGCTGCGACTGGTTGCCTCCTCACTCTCCGCCCCATCCCCTGTTCCGGTGGCAGCTATTTGGCTTGTCTGCAGCACCTCTAAAGCACTGGTGACTGTCACCAGGCCCTGAGTGACCTCACGGCTGCACTTTGCCATTTCAAGTTGCATGGCCACTGAGCGACGACTGAGCACATGGGTTGCATTGCACAGCCTGTTGACAGATTTTGTGTACGCCTCAAGTTTCTGCCTGTCCCTGCGCCTTGCAGCACGGTCACTCTCACTTCTGCTGCATAACAGCCTCACTGCATCCGACATCTCCTTCATGCCCTCTGCCACAGTATTGTTGAGGCAGTATATGGCCTCCTTCATGCTATTCATGTTCCGGTTATTTGCCACCAGCTGACGCTGAATGCCTCTCAATGCTTTTCCCTGCAGGCGCTGCACTTTGATCATCTGCCCCTCCAAGCCAGAGAAGACACTGGACTCCTCAGCGTCAGGACTCTGTGCCCTTTGTCGCCGTCTACGGGCACCTGTGTTGCCATCCTCCACGGGGGACTGTGTCACAGATGCCTGTCTGTCATCGCCCGGCGTGGTCTGTTGTGCTCCCTGGCTGTCCTCCTCTGTGCCATCTATCTCCTGGAGGCTAGCCACTGTATACCTCCTTGATCGTGCTGGTGGTGGTGGTGGTGGTGGTGGGGATGTTGGTGTGGTGTCAGCAGGTGGTGAGACTTCCTCCTCAATTGTGATTTCCTCCCTGGAATCCTCGCCTGTCTCCCCCTCTGCAGCCTGGGGCGATGTTCCGCCTGTGGATACAGAATGTACTATTACTCACTTGTCTGCCAGCATTTGTCTGCAAATAAATTTCATGACTAGCAATCTAGCTGTCTGGCCTCTGCTAGCTCATCTATTGATGTGTGTGACATGCTTATGCTTTTTGCTGACTGACTGATTAGCTAATACTTGATCGGGACTACATCTCCCATGATGCAGTGCTGATTTAATACAAAACATGTACTGGAGTGGGATTCTTGCAGGGGGATTGGGGTTAGGGAGGAGAGACAGCATGCTGTGCATGCATCTTACCTTGTCTTTTGGATGCTGTTGCTGAGCTGTCCACGGCCCCGATGCCACTGATGCTCTCCGGCTGGAGGGTGTACTCAACCATTTCCTCTAGGGCAGTCTGAGCAGGCGCTGTTGATGTTCCCGCGCCTGACTTCCTGGCTTGTTTCAGCCGTTCAGCCACCCTCTCCTTAGCACGTGCTCTCAGGTCATACCATCGCTTCTTCAGCTCATCTGTTGAGCGATGTGTGACGCCAATCGCATTGATCTGCTGCTGGATCCCCAGCCAAATCCTCCTTTTCTGTGCCTCTGGGACGTGCAGAGATTTCTTGCCAAAGAGCAGGTCGTGATCTTTGACGACATCCTCAATGAGGAACTCCAACTCCCTCTCACTGAACTTGTGCTTGCGCTTTCTTTCGCAAGCATCCTTCCCCTTCTCCTGTGTGGCCATGGTGCAGTTCCTCTGTGTTAGCTAGGTGGTAGCTGTGCTGCTCCTGTGCTCTTGCTCCTTGCCTCTCCAACAGCTCCAGGATCAGTGCAGCTGCATGGGTGTGGCCACTTCCTGGTTGTGATGTCATCAGGAGGCACAGGATTGGCTGAATCAAGAATAGCGATTTTTCAATATCCCCGATTCGGTATTTACCGAATCTGTATTTCCGAATCGGTATTACCGATTTGGTAACGTGGATTCAGTAAATAAAATAGCGATTTTTACCGATTCGGTATTTTTTACCGACTTATTACCTACATCGAAAATAGCGAGTTCTTAATTGCAAATCGGTAAAATTCGCAAATAAGGACTCAGTATTTTAATTTTACCTACATAGGGCCCTGGATTCTTAGTCATCACTGCCGTAAAGTGCCTCTACCCTTACCTTATGATCAGTGGGTCAGAGATGGAATAGGGGGCTCAGAGTGGGAGCAAGTCCCACGGTTCGTCCCCTTTTCAGATGCTAAACTAACGTGGACCCAAACAGAGGCAGAGAATGAGAAGGTGCTAAATGCGGCAGTGCCCCTGGAGATTAAGGCAATTCAAGAGCCCCTCTCTACTGGCCCCTCTGTGTCTGAGTCCCTTTTTACTGACCCTTCTGTGCCTGGCGTAGCTAGGTACAATTTGCGCCCTCGACGGAGGGACAGTGCACCAAAGGAAAAGTCAGATTAGCAGGGATGGACTCGACAAGTCAGGGAACAGTAGTTTAGGGAGAGGCGAGATTGGTGCATTGTTCGGACATTGGTCAGGATAAATCAAGCGTGCTCCCCTGGAGGGGGGTACATTATCCTGTGCGACGTGGGATTTCTTCAAGAGCTGGGATCGGACAGCTCCTCCGCCGGTGCTCAACAGTGCCAACGTTGATGAACAATAGGAGTCTACCGGTAAGGCTCAGACGGACACTGGGAACACTTGCCCCTTTTTGTTATCAGTTTCATTGCATTCTCTTTCCCTTGTTTTGCGATGTATCCATTAGGTCGGCCCATTACCGAGGAAGAACACCGTTTGCACCCCCGCGTCCAGAGCGGGGTTGGTCCACGAAAAGTAAAATAGTTTTTGCATCAATAGTTGTTATTACACTAATAATTGCACTAGGGATATCTTACTTTCTGGATGAGAAGTAACCCTGTGCATTCCCTGGTTGGTACAACACCCGTTCCTCCTGAACACATGTTTGTCACTTTGGCTCCTCATAAGGGAGAACACCGAAAGACCTATTCTGATAATGTTTTTATACAAATGTTGCGCCAAGCTCATGACGTGTCTAACACAACAAATTGTTGGGTTTGTGGATTGCTCCCCTCTGTCACTCATAAGAGAGATAATTTGCTGTCAATGCCTTTGTCATACCATGGAAGTTGCGAGGGCTGGTTTAAATTGCTTGTAATGGAACACCACCATTTCCACCACCACTCCTGTCAGATTATGACCCCTGCAGATTCCAACACTGTTACTAATTATATACGTTTCCATCATGGGTTTATTCCCATAGGTAAGGCAGAATTAAACATCTCTGGTACTTTGTCCTCGTTGGTGCAGCACTCGCAACTGCGTCACACTGGCCAGCAGCCCGACAAGCGTTCATTAACAGCTTTTTCCTCAGAATATTAATTTCTTTGCCTTTCCGCTTGTCAGTTCCTGAAATGTGGTTGCTCTTGAACGGCTGGAATGATCAGATTTATCAGATGTTAGGCACCCGAAGGACAGAGCTCCCTCAACACGCCGCCATTTGCTTCGGCTCCGAAGCCACGCCCCCCCAACAATGTGTTTTTTTTAATGCCGAATTTGAATGGTGCCACCTAGGCAGTGTTGTCAAGTTGAGAGTTCCAAAGATGTGAGACCTGCAAGTGTACAATTTTTCTTATGCAAGTATATTATATTTATTGTTCAGATGCTTGGTTGTAAATCCTGTGGAGTTTCAGAATGCTCTCCTTAGGTACACTGATGTAATTTGAATTACAGTAGTTTGGGCATAATGGCTATTTCAACTTTAATAATGTGGCTCATCTGGATAAGAGAGAGGACTGTTCTGATCATTGTAAGATGGAAATAGGTGTCTTTTACCACTACTATGATCCAGAAGTAGAAATGCCAACACCAGTTTGAGATCATGATGTGCTGCTTTAGAGTGTTTTTTAGGTTCAATATCAATTTGTGTTTTGCTAGTGTATATTTGGAATTGCTGATGATGTTGGGTGATCACATCCTCTAGAGCAAAGTTCTGCTAGGAACATACTGTTTAAATCTCCTTTGTAAAAAGAGAGGACCAGAAAGATAAAGGGCCCTGTAAGTGATAGGGAGAACTTTAAATTCTCTGTTTGATGAGGAGCCAGTGTAAGGTATTCAGGTTTTGCATAGAGGATTGTCTTTTTGAACACTTCAAAATAAGTGAGCAGCAGCATTTTGGACCAGTTGTAATTTATTAAGACGTCCTGTGGGCAAACCCTGATACAATGAATGAACATAATCTAGTTTGCCTGGGATCATTGCATGGATCACCGTCTTGTGCAAGTGATCTGTCCAGAATACTAGGGTCTTCTTTAAATATTTTAAGAGGAAAAAACATGCCGCTGTAATCTTTCTCACCTGAGGCTTGAAAGATAGCTAATTGTCAAAAGTGACACTAAGGTTCCTAACCTCTTCTTTAGGAACTGGAGAGGGGACTAGGTTGTGTGGGCACAAAGATGTATCCCGCAGGAGAGCGTAAGACTCCAAAGAACAAAATTTCAGATTTATCTGAATTTAGTTTCAGATAATTCTGTTTCATCCATTTCACAGTAGGACTGTGATTTCTAGTACTAGGGTTTTCATGAAGCTCTCTATGTGGCAGTTCTGTGGTGGCTGGGCCATTATTTTTTTAATTTATTGTGTAAAACAGTGTGGGTAACATTCTTCAGGGGCCTGTGATGGATTTGGACAGGGAACCTTGATATGGTGCCAGGGGTAGCATCAGTTGTAGAAAATCCATTTAAGGAGTGGCTGGACCAGTATTGCAGTTGCAGTGACAGTTCAGATAACTCCTTACCTTATGTGAACACTTAATCTAGGATATGAGTGGGTAGGTGTGTTGACTATTTGAGTAGCACCTACAAAGCCTGAATTGTTTGTAAAATCCGACTGTTGTTTTTTGTCTCCTGTATCAACCCATAAGTTCAAGTTGACATCAGGATAGCCTTTTCGCCTTCTGGCGATAAGGATTTTATAGAGAAGGCTAAATGTGTTACTTCCACTAAGCTGCATCACAGTTTAGGGTAGACCAGTGACAAGATATAAAATAAACATCTCCCACCAGGAGCAATGAAAAAAACACAGCTTGAAAACACAGTGGCACTGTAGATCCCTCCTTATCCGGGTGCACTAGGGAAATCTCCACCCAAGACTCTGTAGTGACAGTGGAGTTGCAAGTTGACAGTGGGAAGTAATGTTCCCCTGTAATCCCACCAATGACCAAAACAGGCCATAAACACACCTTCTCACTTCAGCCAATCGTAGGACAGCAGCATCATTCCACATACAGCAGAGTCAGGGCACCATAATAAATCCAATACTAACTGCTACCTGAATGCACTCATATGTGGAGTTGCAAAATGTTAGGTGTATATCAGTCTTTGCTCCAAGCCCATGCTTCTAATATCAATGTATTACTTTCTGCTGCTGATGCTAAGACACAGCTATAACGTACCTAAATATGGCAGACGTGAAACACTACCGTCTGTGAGCATTCATTTAAACATAGCATATAACACTTCAGATGAAGGATTTTAACCTGTATCGAATAGGTCCATGGACAAACGCTCGGCCTCCTGTTTTATCCTAACTTATTTTACTGTTCATTTCATGTTCAGATTGGTGGTAATAGAATTTTAAAACTCTCTTTGCAAACACAGTCCAACTCGGCACATGATAATAATTATTTTATAGCTGGGATTTGACAGCGCTATTGAGAACAAGCCTATTTTTCTCGTATCTTTACAGTGGGCTTTGAATCCACCTCCTTCAACCATTGGCCTTTTGCAACCAGGCTCTTTAAGCCACTGGCTTGAGACTTTATCAATTATGTCTTATCTCAGCCGAGTAAAGTATTTCTCTCTCATCCTAATGCTAATAGCTTTATGGTTGTAGCCTTCCACTTCCATGAGGGTTCTTGCATTCCACAGCACGAGGAACTATTTTAGATTTCAAAAGTACACACAGTACTTAACGCTGTTTGTCACAATGATTTTTTGTGTGATATTTGCGTTTATAGCCAAATCAATCAATCATGTATTTTTTTTATATATGTTTGTAGCGCGCAGCAGGCTTTTTTTGTAGGTTGTGGCTGTGCTTAAGTTTGAGGCTGACACAGTCATAGGTGTTCTATAGGTTTCTCCTTTCGACATGCAAGCACGCCTGTGCCCAAAATGGCTGTCCTGATCTTCCAAAACTTCAGCACAGTCATGGTGTCAAGCATCCAAATATCCCAAAACGATAAGCCAGCATCACCCCTCTCTTTTTCCCTTGTGCATCCCTCCTCAACAGTCTGCCACAACATGACTGCTTCCACCCAGCTTCTTTTTACTTTTTTTCACCCCTCATTCCTCCCTCCCAGCTGTTTGTCAATAAGGCTGCAGAAGCAAAACTTGGTCTATAGAACTATAAAGAACGCTCCCTTTCTGTCATTACATTCCTGTTTTAGCTTTCATATAGTAGATCATTTCTTGTGTGTTCTTGAAATGAAACAGGGACTATAATGGAGGCTGTCTTGCCATACAACCTTCATTTCACATAGAAACAGAAACATGACTGCAATTAAGGCAAGGGAGTCTTCGATATAGTCCAATATTTTGTTTTGTTAAATTTGTCTGACTTTTTTATGCTAACGCTGTTTCATCTTGTGTTTAAACACAGACCTATTGGCTTTGCCAATGCTTGTTTATGTCTTGGTGCCAGTGTGGCAGAAGGCAACAACTTCATTTTTTTTTTTTAAGTATCTTTATTGCGTTTTTTCATGTTTTCCAACATATACAACAATACATTAAAACATTTCATGCTTATTACTAAATCATTGGTGATGTGTTACCATGAATTTAAAGCTAGGTATGACTATCATACAGTCATAGCGGGTTCTATATTTGCCGCTCAGGATGTAGTGTGCACATACAGTTTTACAGTGGCAGCCATTACCCACGTGTATCAGTATGTCGGATTATAAAACTTGACGTGTCTGTCAAGTGTGTACTTCCCCGACAGCGGTTAGCATCACGCAATCACATCAGTAGTCGTGGAGGTGCTCAACACTTATGCGGTTCTCCTACGATATACATTGCACTGTGGTCCATAAACATGGTAAATTAGCATGGTTGCAAGTTGCCAAACATCTCCAATTTAAACATTAAAACATAACTAACTAAACAGCGAAATAACAAAAGAAATAGAGATACCAAATAGAAGGATAATCATGTAGTCATCGTGTGGAGTGCCGTGCCGTATGGGATGCGCCTATACCTGTGTGGCGTTAATGAATGTGAGCTGCTGTGCCTAGTCTACGTATCATTATATGGCCGCTAGGGCAACGTATGGCTAGCATCGCATTCGTGAGAAGTCCCTGAGAAACGCGGGGCCAGCACCCAGCCCGGTGACTGTTGGCAGAACCCTCTGCCATTACAGCGCACCTATGGCACCTAGCGACACATCAGCCACTGTCCTCCATCCCATGCTCTGAGGGTACATGTGGTGTGACGTGTGAGGACGCGTGTGTAAGGGCGTTTAGGATGGCATCCCAAGATTGTGCTATGGGGTATTTTCACAGCTCTGCCGTCTCTTCCCTATGTAGGACAGCGCTTTCCGCTCGTGCCCATACCTCCAGAGATTTCAACCAGTTGGGGACCTCCAGAGGATCCTTGTGTTTCCATCGCTTGGTGATCAGGCGTTTTGCGGTCAGGAGGCCTAAATCGCGAAATCTAGAACTCACTTTATTGGCTTTAGTACGTTTATAAAGACCCAGGATACAGACCTCCCATGTGTTAGGCACTTCAGCATTAGTACATTTCGTAAGTGTCTCCGTTATCACATGCCAGTAGGGAAGGAGCAGGGAGCAGGACCACAACATGTGTAGGAAGTCCGCGCCAAGGAGCCAACATCTCGGGCATGTGGAGGTGTTAATGTTAAAATATTTGTTCATCTTGTCCGGTGAGAGGTACGCTCTATGCAATATGTACGTCTGTATAAGCTTAAAGCGGGAATTGCGCGGTATGTGTGTGGCGCAAGCTAATACACCCTCCCACTCTTTGTCGGACCATGGCCGGCCCCTGTCGTTTTCCCAACGTGCTCGGAGTCTTTGTGGTGGTTTCAACACATGCTGAAGTAGGGCCTGTACTAGCCAGTGTACCACATGCGACCCCTCCCCCATTACATGCATATACTGCAATAACTGATGTGTCGACGGCTCCACGGCCAAATCCCCCCATGCCAATGTCAGGGTCCGCAGGACAGCCGAATGAAGAAGGAACTGACCCGCTGGCAAGCCGCCGTCCGCCGCCAAGGTCGCGAAGGGCAGAAGGGCACCGTCGGCGTACAAATCTCCAAGTGTCTCCACCCCCGCCGCAGTCCAGGACGTCAGCATGGCGTCCGTCACAGAGCCCCCTCCTCGGGGTGTCCCGACAAGGGGCAGGACCGGAGCATAAGAGACCGTGTCTTTTGTGAGTTGTAGGCTCCTTCGGTAACCTCTATGAGCCAAGGCTATGTGTAGCTGCGCCGGGCGGGGAGTTTTCGCCAGTGGATGGAACAATCTGTAAATCTGAGCCTGCGTCCAGGACGCAGACTCAGTTGCCGTGTCCGCCAGACCCCTGCCACTCAACCACCCCGCGGCCCACTGCAGCTGTGCAGCTAAGTAGTAAAGTTCCAAGTGTGGAACTGCCAGGCCTCCACGTTCAGGTGGCGCATATAATTTTTGCAACGCTACTCGGGGCCGTCCCTTGTTCCAGATTAGACTTCGAAGTAATCCTTCCAGTTCCCGGAATAGTCGCGCTGGGACATACACTGGAAGATTCGCAAAGTAATACAATAACCTCGGCAGTACAATCATTTTGGTCAAGGTGATACGACTCATCACATTGAGCGGGAGGGACCTCCATAACTGCATCTGCGCCTTTACCGAGGAGATGGCACGCACTAGGTTGCCCTCCAATATGTCTGCTGGGGTTCTGTAGATATAAACACCTAAGTATCGGAACGTAGTTGGATACCAGGTAAGCGCAGTGCCGTTAATAATTATATCTGTCTCAGCCACTCCGTCGCAAAAGGAATAGGCGCCCGATTTGGCCCAGTTTACCTTGAGGCCTGACACTGTCTCAAATCTGCGGAACAATGTGGATATGGCCGGTGGTACAGCATATAGGTCCCTGATGAACAGTAACAAATCATCTGCATACAGGGAGACAGTGTGAATTCCGTCATGTAAAGGAACCCCCCAGTCTGTGCCGCCCTCTCGGAGGAGAGCTGCTAACGGTTCCATGGCCAGGGAGAAGAGCAGCGGGGAGAGGGGGCATCCCTGCCTGGTTCCTCGCCTTACTCTGATTGCGTCAGAGACGGGTTTGCCCGTCCGAACCCGCACTGTGGGGCGCCGATACAGCAGCTGCACCAGTTGCAAATATCCCTCTCCCAGGTCATATTTGCGCAGGACCGCTGCGAGATAGGGCCATTCCAGCGAGTCAAAGGCCTTCTCCAGGTCTAACACTAGACAGCCGGAGCGCGGCCAGTTCCTCGTCGCATACCCCTGAAGCCTAAATAGTCGGTGTATGTTGAGAGGTGCTCCTGGTTGGGACAAATCCGTTTTGATCACTGTGCACCAGAGTTGGTACAAACGGGGCTAACCGCTTAGCTAGGATGGAGGCAAGTATTTTGTAATCCGTGTTTAACAGAGCCAGCGGCCGATAGGAGCCCAGGAGTTCAGGGTCTCTGCCTGGTTTTAAGAGGGAGACCAGTAACGCCTCATTTTGCGTGGGTGCGAGTGCTGATTCATCCAGTGCCGCTGCATATACCCGCAACAGTTCCGGTATTAGTATATCCGAGTACGCTTTATAAAATTCAGCCGGTAGTCCGTCCAAACCCGGAGATTTGCCATTTGCGAGGGAGAAAATACTGTCTCTTACTTTGTCCGATAACAGAGGAGCATCTAGTTCCTCCTGTTGGTACAAGGTTAGTCGCGGTAACGTATGAGTGGATAAAAAGTCATTTATGTCTGCATCTGAGGCCATCAAATAAGACCCGTACAGTATGGAATAGTGTTCCACGAAGGCGTCGTGTATGTTTCGCTGTGTATATACCATGGTACCTCGTATATCTTTTATGGACGTGACAGGCGCCGTGACCGTGTCTTGTCGTATCAGCCACGACAGCAGCTTGCCAGGTTTGTCCCCCATGTGGTGAGTGCGCGTTGAGTGTGCTGCTTAGTTCAAATGCCTAAGCCGGTCGAGTAATCTGGAGTGTTCCTCTCTATCGCGCTCCAAGAATATTGGGACACCTCCGAGTGCTTCACCCTCCCCCCGGAGCAGTTTATTTTCAAGTTGCGTGAAGTCTACTTCCAGCTGTCTACGCATGCCCGCCTGTGTGCCTAAGCAGTCACCCCTGACCACCACTTTGAACGCGTCCCATTCTATGTGCGGTGTCGTGGCCGTATCGACATTCTCTTCAAAGTATCGAGTGATATTACTGGCCAGCAGATTTCGAAAGGGTGCATCTAATAATACATCCGGTTGTAACCGCCAGGTTGGAATTGGTGGTCGGATAGGTTCCCAGGACACCTCCAACATATGTGGATTGTGGTCAGAGTGCGTCCTGCCCATATAGTAGGCCGCAGACACGTGCGGGAGCAGCTCCTCCGAGAGCATGTAGCGGTCCAACCTGACATGTAAGTCATGAGCGCCTTAGTAGTAGGAGTACACCCTGTCATGGGGGTTGCGGTGCCTCCAGACGTCTCTCAGGTGCCACTGAGTTGCCCAATTGGTGAGCGCCTTCATGGCTTGGTGCGTGCTTGTGCCTGGAAGGGGCGGGAAGGAGCGGTCCAATGAGACATCCAGCACACTATTATAATCGCCCCCCAGGAACATTGGAACATTATGCCATAGCGCTAGAACGCGCGAGATGGTGTAAAAAAAAAAAAACAGCCTGTTCCGTGTTGGGAGCGTAGAATGATGCAATGACAACCTGCCGGCCATCCAATGTGCCCCTAACTGCAACATACCTGCACTCCTTGTCTACCAATGAATGCGTGATTTTGAAGGGGACCCCAGGGCGCACCCATATTAGCGCGCCTCGTGCAAAAGCCGAATACCCCGTTGCATACAGCTGACCGCGCCATCTGCGGTGTAAGCGTTGGATTTCCTCTTTAGCCAGGTGTGTCTCTTGAAGAAGAGCTATGTGTACCTGATGTCTTTTGAGGTACGAGTATATCTGATACCGTTGTGACGGGGAGTGCATGCCCCTCACATTCCACGTACTAATCTTGAATGAAGCCATAACTTGTATGAGAAACGAAGAGAAAAAGTGTCCCTAGCAGCCCAGCAGGTATACGTGGCGCAGGTGGCTCAATAATATACTGCTTTCCCAGCATTCTGACTCGCGGCGTGTTGTGTTGTATGACATGGCCTACAATAAGTGATATCTCACAACAATACCCTAACAATAACATCATCATGAACAAATTCCAAAAGGGCGAGAATGCAACCAGCAATCGTCCAAACACTCAATAGAGACAACAGACAAAACAGTCAGGGGGGTTGCGCTACGTGGTGCGCACGGATAATCTACAGTACTTGTGGCCAGTGTCTCAGAGGCTCCCCTTCTTCAGGCAAAATACGGTGTAAGGGAAGCAGTCTGTTTACACCAGTGCAGCGGCACTCATCAGGTGAATGGTATGAGCTGAAGCACCTGCGCTGGCAACGAGATCTACAATGAGGTCCCGTCCTCTCAGCCCCTTGTATGGCGCCTCTCCCGATCTCATACTAATGCTCAGGACCCCGGCAGTGCCCACCACACACAGGTATACTTCGGGCAATCATACCCTCCCACACCCTAATCACAATACCTCTATGTGTAGTCTAAGCAGCGACAAAGTCCCTCCTTGCTCATATGATCGTGTCAGCAGTCTGCGGGGTGACATCGGGTTGCTCAGCAGAGTCCTGCGAGTCTTGCCGTCCGTATGGTCGCTCGTCATCGCTCGATAGGTCCCGCGGGCTGGGGTTTGATGCGGTCTCGGCCACCATGGAACCACTAATCTCCGCTACCGCCTGAAGGGCTTCTCTCTGCCCACCGAGTGCCAGTTCCTGGGAGGGTCCCACAGTCGGTGAAGACGGTGTCCGTGTTTCCGCAGATCTAAATCCCCTTCGGCGGCAACGGGATGGGTCCCTCCGTCGCGGTAGGGTCGTCCTTGCAGTAGGGTCGCGACGCTCCGCAGTGGCGAATGTGTCCAGCCAATCCTCCACCTCCTCCGGTGCAGCAAAGAAGTGTGTTTTATCATTTGCAACAACTCGCAGGCGCGCCGGAAAGAGCAGAGAATATTTCAAGTTACTCTGTCTGAGGCGTTTTTTCACTGCCATGAAGGAGAATCTCTGCCTTTGGATCTGGATGGTGTAGGCCGGAAAAAACATTATTTTATGATTGTCTATGTGGACTTCTTGCAGCTTTCTGGTCTCCTGCAAGACCGCATCCCTGTCTCGATAGTTGAGAAGTTGGAGAAGCATGGACCGCGGACTCGATCCTGTAGGAGGGGGTCGCGCCGGGACTCTATGCGCACGTTCTATGACAAAGTGGGGCGATAGGGTCCCCTCAGGTAACAAGTCTCTGAGCCATTTTTCCATGTGGGCGGTGGGCTCCCGTCCTTCCCAGCGTTCCGGTACGCCCACTACGCGCACATTATTTCGTCTTGCTCGCCCTTCAGCATCCTCGGCTCTCTCCTCCAGAAACTCCACTCGGTTCAATAAGTTCTGTACCTGCTTGTCCGTCCGAGTCACCTGCGGTCCGATGTCGGCGATCGCGGCCTCCAAGACAGTGGTGCGGTATGTCAGTTTCCGGTGATCTGCATGTAAATGAGAGAGGTCAATGGCCACCTTATCAATTTTAGATTCCATGGAGGTGCGGGTCTGATTGATGGTTTCTTCAATTCGCTCCATAGCTGCGAGCATCACGTCTAGCTTATTCGCCGTTTGATCCGCGTGCCCCTGTTTCGCCATCTTGTCCGCTTTGGGTTTGGACGACGGCGCTGGGGTTTGTGTGCCTCCCGTTCCGGTCCGAGCTCGGGTGCCGCCCGACATGAGCCGCCGGTTGTGCGCAACCACGCTGGTCCGTGCGTGGTATGGGCTCTATTTCATGCCTCCAGGTCACGAGTCGCTCAGCCTGGCTTGCGTCTGTGCTAAGGGGTCGTGTTCAGTGCCTTCTCCCCGGCCCAGGCTCTCAGCGGCAGGGTGTCGTGTATCTCCTGGCTGCCACATGTGGTAGTGGACTGCAGAACAAGATGGCGCCCAGTCTCCTGCCGGACCCCGGCCCAGGGGACCACCAGCTCGGAGGGACCTCTGCTTAACAGTTAGCGGAGGTTGAAGTGTTCCACATATTGTGCCTCGCAGCAACCAGGGGCGCTCCAACAGTCTCCTCTACACCGCGTGGCCACATGTATGTCTTAGCGAGCCCCGAGTGCAGCCAGTGGCATTGCGGTCGGACTCACTGCAGAACCCAGCGTCCCAACAGGGAACCAGTCGGTCACAGCCGTCAACCCCCTAGCGGGGGCTCACCTTCACTGGTTGCGTCGTGGGGACCGCAGCGGTGCAAGCGATCCAGGCAGTATTGATGTTGGCGGGTCTCCTCCCCCCGCCGCGGTGACAGGCGGCCAGTCCGTGGGCCGGTGGGCGACGGAGACAGGCAGGTGGCACAGTAGGGGTCTCAACATCGCAGCACTGCTCTGCAATTCATGTTTAGTGCGGCAGCGGCGAGGTTGACAGCCGCAGGCTATCTCCGGCGCTCGCGGTCAATTCGCGCCATCTTCCGCGGCCCTGTGGGCGGAGCTAATCCCCGGGCTCGGGTAGCCGAGTCCGGTCGCACGAGAGCCGTGCGCCTGGAGACTCGCGCAGTTGGGAGCCGCGACCCGGGGTCCCGGCAGGATGGAAACAGCAGCGGAGCTCCGGGTCGCTATCCGGACAGCGGCGCACCCGGCGAGGGCATCCGCAGGTGGCTACATTCGGAGATTGGAGCCTGTTCAGGGGAGCCTCCGACGGAGCTCGACTGAGACACGTCCGCCGCCATTGCAGTGGTAACCACGCCGCGGAAGGCAACTACTTCATATTCGGTTATTTATAAAATAATAGTTAGACTCGTCTTCAGTCTGTTTTTCATCCTATGTCTGCTGACCAGTTACATTAAAACCTGCTCACATGACAGAATGCTAGACTTACACAAGCCAGACAGCCTGGCCACTGGATATTTTCATTGCAAGGACGTTGGGTAAACTCCAGGGAACAAAAAGTAACACCCAGGACTAGTTTATGCGAATCCTCTATGACCTAGTGTAATCTAGAACTCCGACATTGTTGATGAATATTTCTTCTCATTTGTTAGTTATGTCGCATCCATCTTATAATTCAAACATCAGCAAGTATACATGTGTCTTCAGACTTGCATTTATTCAGGATGTTAATGGCATCAATGTATCATACAAACAGTTGATGCCTACAAACTTCGGATTTCTGTGCTATATAATATCATTAGCAACACCTATAGCAGACTTCTACATCTAGTGGATGTAATGACTAAAATATGCTGAACTAACGTTGTGGGTTACATTTATTGATTCAAGTCAAGGTCGAACACTCTTAACTATGCTCTTGCACTAATATATTCATTTACATTTATATTGTTTAACAAGTTGTATACAAGCCACATTAGGTCAAATTATCTTATTGTACACCAGGGCTTAGCATGAAAACTGGAATGTTACATGCAAATAACGAAAACATCATACCATCAGCTAGGCAAATATTGGTACAAGTATTTAGCATCTGAAAAATAGTCAAACATGAATATAAAATCACTGATGTGCATCGATGCAGAATAAGTAGCAGCTCTTCCCAAGAGCCTAAAACACTGTTTGAAAAAGTACTTTTGTGTAATTTTCTTTCCGCTATTATGTGAAGTTATTTGCTTGGTGAATAAACCAATGCACAAGTCAGAAAGGAAGATAAAGTGCATTTTAACTTTCATGACATTGTAAAATTCTTTACTGCTTCCACACTTGCTTCAATTAAAATACGTAGCCTTGCTGCCTTGCTCAGGGCCTGTATTTAGTGCTGTGAGTTCAGTGATAGAAACAAATTGCCCCACTACAGCTCTTTGGCGTTCAAGATCACGCCTGTGCACCTCATTGCCAGAGTAGGCAACTTGTACAGTATCGTGCTTCTCCACGCAGTTTTTGTATGGTATATTGGCAATATATTGTGCCACATTCCCTTCCATCTTTTTTCATCCATTGTGCCACTGTGCACAGAGACTGGCCCTGGGCAAATGAGCCTTGGTTCTGTTTAAATACTAACAATCCATACTCATACTCATAATTGGCATCTTCTGGGTCGTTGGGTCTATTTGTTGTTCTTGATGGATAGAATGTGAATTATTTAGTATGGCCTATGTGGCAAGAGTGTCATGTGTTGTTTTTTGAACATATGAGACAGACTCGGACTAGCAGATATGCACCATTTTAATCTGTCTGACCCGTACATGAGGGGTCATATGTATGGAATCTGCCAGGTCTTAACAACTCTGTTCATTTTGAGGTGATATGAAAATCCATAATTCATGCCAGGAGAGCGTTCGAGAGTGTGGCCAAGTGGACTGAAGAGGGCATTCTGCCAATGGGAGTCATCTGAAGGAGGGTATGGTAAGGAGAGATACCGGACTGGATCTAAGAATCTTTCCTTATGTGAATGTCAGATGTTTTAGTTCCAGGAAGTTTGGTCCTATACCATGGATGCCAGAAGTGCAATTCTGAAGGTCTGAAATAAAATACATATGATCACAGCCAGCCAGTGGATAGTTTGCAGGAGATGACTGTCGAATACACCTTGATTGGCTGTAGTCTGTGGTCGATATGGAGCAAGGTCAATCAGATCAGTCAATTGAACTAGTCTAGGCATGACAATACCAAGTCAATGGTGCCCTAAGGTCGGAGAAGGAATCCTTGATGTGGGAAGTTGTGACATAGAGTTTGCATGGTGTCCAAGGCCCCTCTAAGAGTAATCTTGGAGTCCATGATCTTTCCAAAGTTCTTCACCTCCATTGAGGTTAATGATGGCTGTCTGAGTTCAAGAGGTCATATTGAGGTAGGATGGTAGCTATGGAGAGCAGAATAATAGTGCAGTGCAATAGATTTCATATAATGATGTGCAAAGTTATCCAATGTTGTCTCCTTCATCTTCCAAACGTCACTTGTCAAAGTGAGGGACTTTATTTACTTCCACAAATGTTCATATTTTATTTTCAAATCTCAGAATCCGTGGTCTTTTTATCCGCAAATTCTTTACTTCCCATTGAATTATAAGGCATTTCTTCCATCAATCCAGATTTCAATTCCAAACATTTTTAATAGGTCACAACAACGTTTTCAAACTAGTTAACAACTAATAGCTTTTAATAACTTTTATAGCTGAAGAAATATTTATACTTCTTTATTAACAAAATACCCAAACTAAATTGATACATTTTAATTTTAAATGATTGTGTGTCAGTTAAATACTCATGTTTCTTTAGAACATTCTCCATTTTGACGATAATGTGTGCAGCCTTGCTTTCTGCAGGATATTTTCTGGCAAAGACCAAGTGCTTTGTAGAAAATGTCGCCAGTAATGCAAGTCGCAGCAATTTTGGAAACTAACCAACTTCACAAAAGAAAATGGATATTTCAGTAAAGCGCAGTGTTACCTGTGAGACAAATATGTATTTATTTGGTTTAATACATTTCAAACCATGCAACTGTGAACTGCTTGTACAAAACGTTTGCTGGACTGCAGTTCAGATTCAATTGCTTTTATGATCATCTGTCAAATAGAGCAGCATACTTAGTGAATTATTGAGCAATATGTTCCTTCTCCCTACTTAAAGAGTTTAAATATAAGACTGTCTTAGAGGGATTATGTACCATACGAGCAGAAGCAGGATTACTGGGCAGGATACATAATAAGAATAAAGCCACCTATCACATTGTTTTACCTCACACCATCCGTCATCACTTAAAATTTACTAAACGGGAGCATAAAAATGACACTGTAATCATGTTATTTCAGATCCTCATTATATTTTCGAAAAATGACAATGCATGCAAAAGTGACATGAAACAAAAACGTACTCGGAAACGTTATTGTGGTTCAGTCCCAATCCACGACCTTGAGTCTCCTGGTAAAGGTCAAAACAGACAAACGATCACTTTATAAAAGTGGCCCCAGTGAAGATGCATATGTGGCACTGCATACTTTATATTTGCACTTTTTTCTGTCCTCCTATCTGTCGCGGTGTGATCACTTGAGCACTGCAATAGTGGCTTGAATATTTTTCCTAGCCGCATTGTATATGAATATTTTAAGTGGATGCTGGGTCTTACTGCCTCATATCTTGCATTTGATCTTTGTCTGACATGTAATCTGTCACTAATAGGCATATTGGGATGCTTTTGTACGTGACACTAATATTGGGCCGCCTATTTATGGTGGGCATTGCATGTGACACCATATAGTTTGGTAAACAATAGTGCTCTGTGTTTTGTAGTCTCTACGTCATGCTTGGTGGCAGCATAAGATATATGTTTAGGGGTGCATGGCTCCCAGTAACAAAAACAATGGCACTTGAGATATTTTTAGCTAAATATTGTTCAAGATATACTGGCGTGTAGTGCACACATTACATTTTTATGTTTTTGTTTATTTGTTTTATTCAATGCCAAACTATTCTTGAGGGATTGGTAACCGTTTTAAAGCATGCACTATCAATAATTTTGCACAAAATATGCTGGAATTTCCTGACTAATTTACCAGGCCTTCTGAGCCTGCGGATCATGTTTTTTTAGTTTTAGTTGAGTTCGCTTTAAATGCACACTGTAATCATCAAGGTGAGCCACTCACCTCACTTAAACGCCTGTTGTAATGCACAATAAATATAGAAAAAATTGAAAAGCTGATGATAGGAGTTTGAGGTGGGACTTCACTTTGGAAGCTCAAATGAACCAGTGAATTGTATGGGCTGACAGATAAGTATGTATTCATCCTCCTAAGAAAATAGCGTCCTTGCTCTCTTTGTAATCCATTGCAGAATTCACTCCTTCTCAGCTGTTTGATTGTGAAAAGGTCCTAGATCAATTGATCCAGCGTTTTTTCACTTGCACCAGTGGAGTTTCTGGTTGTAAAACCATGGGACATTAGACTACACTACTAGCATCCATGCAATTCCTAACACTAAGAATGACTCTAATGTGGAGTCCTTTGAAATCAATTAATTGGAATTTTTTACTATTCCATAAGCTGCCAAAAACCGAATGCCAGCCAAGGTAAATACAGCATTCCACGATGATCAGGCACCTCAACCCCAAAATTAGAGTGCTTTCAGATCGGAGCAGTAGAAAAAGTGCCACAAGGAGCAGTTGCCATCAAAATGCTGGAGTTCTTCTCCACTGGGAGCATTGGTCCTTGACATTTTGCTATGTTCTGCATGACACGCACAGGAAAGAACTGTGGATATATAAGCTTCCAGGACATAGCAAGTTGGTGGGGGTGTTGTGGAAAACATGTTTCTGTTGACGAACAGCTCAACATTGACCTTTGCAAATGATGCTCACAATGAGATATACAAGACCTTTTTTTTTTTTGGATTGCCTACCCAGCTGTTTACTCCCAGTTAATATTTATATATTTACAGTTGTTCAGCTTTAAGAAAGCCCTTGTTTCTCTTTAAAACATAAAACATCCTATGAAAACATAAAAATAAAAGGCCTCTCTTTAGATCCAGCTACACTGTTCTAAAATAGAACTCTTTCAGTCTGCTTTCTTTTCCTTTTTTATAAATATAAAGGGCTTCACACCCAGATCTTGTGTATTTATTATTTTTAACTATTTCCTTCACTACAAAATCTACAAAATTATGTATTTACAAAATCTGGCCATAGTTTGTAACCAGTCGTTCGAGACTATTATCAAAAGCCTCTGCATATAAAAGACAGCAGTGATATTTGGGGGAATATGCCCTTCTATAAATTATTTGGTGAGTTGCTGTGTGCAGCAGTGTTAAATTGGTTCAAACCACCAACACATGCTGCTTGTGACCTTTGGCCATACGAAGCTGGGTATGAGCGTTGGTCACCTGTTGTGAAGGCTGCGGTCTGACCCTACATCCACCCATCCGAATGAGGGTCCTTCCCCCGTTGTAGATGGATGATGGCTATTTTAGGTAGAGATTGGCTAAACGCTCTGGTGGGCTAAACTCCAACTGCACGTTGAGAGTGGCCTGGGCAGTGGGCGTTGGCCACTGCTCCTGGCCTGATCAAGGCCCTGTATCCAACCCACTGTGTGGGCAACTCTTTAATGGCATGCAGCTAGCTACATGACTGGCCCACGACAGTGTCTTTCTCCAGTATAACTGCAGGGCCAACCCCTGCTATACATGGCCTTCAATGGTTCATTGGAGTTCCACTTGTGATCATTCCCCTGAACAATCCTAGTGCTGGTACGTAGTGTCAATGCACAAGGCAGTGGACTTGCGCATTAGTAATGCATATGTATTTTAAGAGTATAGGAGCATTGTAACTGTAGGAGAAAAAAAATCTATTGTTTCTCCAATGCTGCAAGAGAACCTTGGTATCCCCCCCTCTTCTTGTTGCACCCACACGAAACCTCCAATGAATTTTTACTGGTAGAGGTAAATCCAACTATGTAGTCTCTGCACATAAAGAAAGGTTTTTAATGCAGCAGTGGTTGGCAGAGAAAGGTCCATCTATGCACCTCTTCTGTATCCAAGCATCCTGTTTTATTTTGCATCGGTTGACAATGGGGCCCAGTAGACTTTCTGCCTGTCCTGGGGGGTGGATGGGGTATTCACCCAAAGCCCACTAGACACCAGGGATTTCAAAATCGCGCCAAAACAAACAAAAGAATGTGGTGACCTATCCAAGCATCGAGCCATATCCTTGCCCCAGTGAGGTCAATATTGACTTTCTGCCCCTTGGGGGCAGATAGGAGGCTTGTCCCAATTGTAGAGTATAGCTCAAACTTGAAATTCCACCTGACACCAGAGATGTTTGACTTTGGGGCAAAACAAAGTGATGTGGCTGTTACATTCTGCATTGGCCATACCCCAAAAGGGACAAACCAGTCTTATTACCCCCCCAAGGACAGAAAGGAGGTGTGCCCCCAATTTTTCCCCGCAGGGGCAGAAAGCCCACTGTATGGCAAGCTTATATATATTTTAATAAAGTAATGTGGTAGGTCTGGCCTATCCTAATATCAGGCCCTGATTTTTTGGGGTGTTTTTTTTTACATATAGTCCAGGAAAGTGTGCCTGACTCCCAAAATGGGAAATGGCTGCCCTTTTTGGGCTTGGGTAGGCTGCTGCCTGAAAAAACCTACCAGACCTAGACAGTTCTGAAAACTAGACATCCGAGGGTTCGGGGTAGTGTGCTTCGCTTGGCTCCCACACCATTTTCTTACCCACAATGTCTTGCAAACCTTAAACGTTAACTAAAAACACACATTTTACTCACATATCTGTGAGGCAATCTTCCTGAATCTGCGGGGAGCCACAAACGTCCTACCACACAGCATTCCCCCAAGTAACCCAATAAAAACTGTACCTACAATGTGTGGGTGGTCCAAGAGATATTGACACAAACTGCCATGTAGAGCTACATGGAGAGATCAGCAATAGGGATAGCTGCAGGATTTGTCGCTGTGCTCGGCCGCCACCCAGGGAATCAACCTCAGACATTTTTGAAAACTAGACAACCAGGGGATTCCAGGGTGATATGCCTTGCATGGATCCAACAAGATTTCTTACCCACAATGTCATGCAAACCTCAAACTTAGCCTGGAATCATGCATTTTCCCTATATTTCTGTGATGGAAACTTACGGAATCTGCAGGAATCCACTAAATTCCTACCCCCCAGCGTTGCCCCACTTGTGCCGATAAAAATGGTGTGCCACTTGTGTGGTTGGTCTAGTACCTGCGCCTAGAAAGGATCAAACCGGGGTCAATGGGAGTCCTCTTGACTTTGGTTTGATCTGTTCCTGTCTGATATATTGCGCCTTCTGGTAGTATGAAGGCATGTGACCGAAGTGAGCCGTGAATGGCTTGTGGTTGCAGCTGAAGGAGGAAATGCTCCAATACAATGGACAGGCCGAGGATCCAGCCCTTTTAGGACCTGGTTCCATGCAGGTTCCTACTTACTTCCAGAAGACACAATTTTTTGGAAGGGTTCTCGAGCTGCCCGTGTATTTCCTGATTGGGTCTTCACCTTCCTCCACGGGGCTCCTTGTCCTCGGAGAGGTTAGCATGATCAATTCCACTGCTGCCTATTCCCATCCCATAACAATTCCTTATTTTGGTTCTACTATGGGGGCTGCCCCCTCCTTTGTAAGTATCTTTAATTATATATCACCATTTCACTGAGGTAATCCGGTTAAATTGGATGTAGTCATCCTACTCAGGACCACTGAGACGTCCCCACATTCTTCTTGTCCCGGTGAGACCCTGTATCTCATAGGGGTCAAAACGTCCGTCACACTAAGAAGCAACAAATCAATTAATTAAGGACCTCTCATTACATGGATCTTTGAAGTCATTTTGTTGTGGATTGTTTGTTACAAATTGATCAGCCCTCGCACAAGATTTAATGATATTGTTTGGTTCTAGATTATGTTTCAGGGGCTTCGCACAGGGTCACCATTGTACTGTGATGTTTTTTGTTTTTTGTAATTTGTTGTCAATTTTGTGTTGTACTCAATCTAATGTGCTTATTACAAATGCATTTACTTTAAAGACCCTAATTGTTGGTGGTGTTCTTTTTGAAACATTGATTGTGTGTAGGTTAGTTAACCCCATATTGCCTATTCCTTCAGCATTGATTGATCACTAACAGGCAGTCCCACAGTTGCAGCAACTGCAACAAAATCACATCACATCACCTTACCAGATGCATGCACATGTTCAACATGCCTCCGACCACAACAGATGTCTGCATTCTTGAGATTATACCAAATATAGTGCGAAAACACTATGCAGATGGAATTTCTGCAATAAAGATTCTCAAATTTCAATTTTAAGTATCTTAGTCTGTCACAGCACCTGGTGTATTATATGCGCAAACTTTACATTAAATTGGCCTAATGCGCCAAATGTGGTATGCCTTATAGCAACCCATGATGAGTCCCGCAGATCGTTGTAAAATGTGAATAGCTTATTTAGGAAGCAGTGGTAATTTGTCGAGCTAGGCAAGTGAAAGCAGCTATGAATATTAAATCAGCGTTGTGCCTACATAAATCAAACAGAGTTTTGAAGAAAAAAAATTCTTGACCTTTCAGTGAATTCCAATTTCTAGTAGCAGCAGGCTTCCGATATGAGTCATAAAGCACCTGGGTACGTTTTGCAAAATGCTCTTCTTAATTACAAAACAGTTGGAAAGACTCTTTTAAGACTGCGGTATTCTAGATTATTTTAAACATGCCAGAAGGGCACAACCTCTTAGAACCACGCACCTTGTAAGATTGCCAGAAAGGGCCAGCTATGTAGTATGAAAATAGCTTCAGCTGCATTTGCTGTTTATACTAGAAGGAATAAAAAGGAATATTTATAAACTCGTGCAAATGCTGCACTTTTGGATGAAACATATTCTATTTTAAGATTGTTCATAAATAAGCAATTGCAGTTGTACTCATGAAATCGGTTCTTAAGATACTGTGACCTGTGCATATATTTGCAGGGCAGTTCTGTAACAAATGGAAACAGATTTTTAGCTGCAGAATAACGTTGTCACCACCCATGATGCAATTTATTGTTGTTACTTGGAGGGTTAATTAAAACTGTGTGATTCATAAAGTAGAGGTTTTCTTACATATTTTTTTGTATTATTGAATTACTAAGTTTTATTATTATATATGTTAGCTAATATCTATATTAAAGCATTATTAATTAATATACCTGAACTGACATATTTAAAGGAATTGAAAAATGTATGGCTTGCAAGAGGCACTGTTTGGATATATTCTGAGCAGACCTTAGCTCACACTGCAATTTTCAAGTAACGTGAGATAGAAAAGAAAAAATGATAGTATGGATTAAAAAATATTATTTCAAATATATTATAGTTTTAACACTAGATTAGTGTTAATGTTGAAGCAAAACAGTGGCTATATCTCAGTGAAAAACGTGTATTTCTGCACCACTTGCAGTGGTCGCTACAATTTTTCTTAGCCCAACTGTAATTGTGTAGGATAATAATAATTATATGAAAATGTAATAATTTTTAATATGGCGCTTCATACAACACTTTATAATTTCTCATTGTTGTAACTTGGAGATTTTACTATTAACCGATATATGGTACTCACTTCAGTGACCTCAGACAAATTGAAGTTTGGGTCTTCCTTGTCAGAATTTAAATTTCTCTCCTTCATATTGCACTAAACTTCAATCCACTCTAGCCATCCTCAGGGCAAAGCTGAATCGGTGCAATTAGTTCCTCTGGATCCTCCAAGTGGTGACAGAACAAAGGCCCTCATCCAACATGGGAAGGAACAGCATTGTGCTCCTCAAACAATGCCATGGCATGATTTCCCAGATTCAGTATAGCCAGTTAATCATGGTAACACTGTATAGTAAGGGACAGCACTGGGATCGTCTAGCCTACTGTGCACTTTCCCTCTGACAGGTCTTGCTAATATGAAGCTGCAATGTATAGGGGTGCTGGGGCTCATGCCTTTAATGTTTTCTAACTTAAACAAATATAGAATCATTTGTGTGTGTAGGTAGGTATCTGTGTATGAAAAATGTTATGCTTGTTTGATGGGTGGGGCAAACTTGAAAACACAGTATATCGACTGACCTAAGAGAGAGCCAATTATATTAAGGAACAGATCATTTACTTGGAGGGGACAAGTAGAGAAAGAAGCATTGGCAAAGGTAACAGCTTTTAGACTCACACTCGAGTGGGGACAAAAGTAATTATGCAGCATTTGCAAGGCCAGGAGGCCCGTACAAGCTATTGGCTTTACCAATGCTTGTTCTTCCTAAATGGCTCCTAAGCGAGCACCTACCAATGCAGTGGCCATCTTGGAATGGGTAAAAATCTATTTTAAAATGCCATCCATTCAAATCAGGGTGAGACCTAAATGCAGGCTACCTAAAATATCAATCAATGTATTGTATTGTTCATAATTCACCTTCAACAACAGACAGCAAGAGCTGTCTGCACCCGACACCTAAATATTCCTGCTGCAGTGCAAAACTATTTTAAAAAGTATTGCTTTGTGTATACAATTGCATGGGTGAAATAAAACATCCCAGTAAAGTAACCTCACATAAAATGCAACGGAGGAGGACAGCCAAGAAAGTAGGTCATACTAAAATGCTCCAGTGGGCTGATCCAGGAAGTGATTGGTAATGCCTCAAGCCAATGGTTGAAGGTTCCTGAGCTAAAGAAGGCAATGTCGGAAGAAGGATAAACGAAAGCCCTGTAGAGGACATATAGAATAAAATACATACAAGCACCATTATATGTCAAACCTTAAAAGGAATAGGAAGTTGCATTATGCATGTTGTAAAATGATCTAAGGCTGGGTCAATTTGCATTATTGTTTATTGTAATTGTAGAACCAGAGTCTTTTATCCAATTTCTTTAAAATCTTTACTGTAAAATGCATCATTTTGCTCAATTGTCTTCAATTGTTTCTTGAAAGGAGACCCCAGTAAACACTAAAGAGAAGCTGAGAGCGAACAGAATGACTCAGAATTGGCCAGCAGTGGGTCGGAACAGGACTAATGGGGCATCAGCCAAGGGAATCATCCCCAGGCCTCTAGCTTTGAAGCTATGTATGACTGGAAGTCAACTGCCCTGTCTCTTTTTCCATTGTGTAAACTGCTGCGGTTGGTCCCTCATTGCCCGCTCCCTGGACAGTGTGAACCCATTGTGTTCTTATTGCAAAATAAAAATAAAGGTTATAAAAATAAAGTTCTTATGAAACACTACTGAGAAAGGTCAATCTCGCTCTGCATAACATGAAGTACTGAAATGTTTTTTTGCATGTTTCTTCAAGACTGTCTTTAAAAACATTTGACCTACCCAATTGATTTGTAAAAATGTTCAAACACACCATGTGATGCCAATGATTTTCAAAATATTTCCATAAGTGTAGAACCCAGTCAAGCTTGCTCTATTCATTTGGATGGTGCAGTATAGACAGGCTATTTAATATCCACTGGGTTCTTGTGGTTTGAGTTTAGGATGAATTACGTGACAAAGGTGTGAAAGATGAAGAATATTTATGTTTGTCCTATTTTACCCACCATAGTAATAACATTGTAAGGTACTTTTAATTTATGCATAATTTATTTAATCTTAAAACATATTGACTGCATCTTGCTTATGAATTTCGAATAAATGTGTCCGTATAACTTTTGCTTATCTTTGTCAGATATTTTAACATATTAGGAACTCGGATATTATTCACAAAAGCAAATTTACACATATAAATTGAATCATCTGTTAACTTACTACTGCATCTAGTAGTAACTCTACACTCTTTTGCAGTTCACCATTTCTGAGTGTAAATGTACTACTGGGTGTAGAATTAAATATCTTCACCCCTTCTGAAAAGGATGTTGAGCCTATTAGAACAAGATTTATAAGTGTGAAGTTGCTACTAGTAACTTTTAACACAAAGACGGAGGTTTCCCTCACAGAGGCGGAGATCTCACTGTGGGCATTTATAGGTAAAGATAATAAAGCTAATAGTTATTAAAAATATATAACAAATATGTCATGTAAAATAATATTGTAAATTAACTTAAAATAATTTTATTTCCTATAAAATAATTCATGTTAACCTGTGTAAATCAAATTCATAATTATTTTTAAAAAAATTAAAAATCACACCCTTAATATAATTTTTTTTAACCATGTTTGTGTTTGATTAACAGCTTCAAAGTTTTAAAACTTTTTTAAACCAAAATTGACATCATTTATCTCAAATAAAACATATGTGTATATATAGTTTGGACCAGAGTTTCCATAGGAGAAGCGCTTTTTGTTTTGCCAAAAACTTTGGCGGCGCCTGAAGAATCGTCACAAAATTTTCAAAAAACGTCCACTTTTTGGTTTAGCTGCTGTGTTGAAAGTTTCGGGGTGATCCATCAAGCGGGGGCAGAGACAAAAAGGGGGTCCAAATTCCCTGACACCACAGATATGGTGAGGGGGACCCACATGGGCCCCGCTGGGGTTTAAAACCTTTTATTTATCCACAGACTCGCGGGTGAATGCGTGAATCCACAGCAAAAAAATTTAAAATGCTCTTTTAAAAAAAGCCCCTGGGTGGACCAAATCCTGGGGGCATGCAAAAAATAAAGGAGGGGGGTGCATAGGGCCCACCTCCTAGGGTTGAATAAAACCATGTGGACCGCCACCTCTCTGGGGTTTTCATATTGTATTATGTGGGGGGTGCCCGCAAGGCACCCCCCCCACACCCAGGGACCACCACCTCCCCAGGGCTGCTTCTTTAAAAAAAAATAGGGGCCTCTTGGATCTCCCTCCCATCCCTGGAACCACCAACTCCCTCTGGCTTTTAAATGAAAAAATTTGGGGGCCATGTGTACCCCCCTTAGTCCTGGCGACCACCACCTCCCTGGGGCTATTAGTGGGTGGCGCACCGACCCCCCCAGCCCTGGGGACCGCCACCTCCCTGGGGCTTAATTAACAAAGGAGGGTGCTGCACGGCCCCCCTCGTGGAGGCCTACTTGGCCCTGGGGACTGCCACCCCCCAGGGCCAGTTCCAGCAATGTCTCAGGTGGCCCACCCCCAGGACATTGCAGTTTTCTATGACTTCCCGCCAAGCCTCAGCAAACTCAGCTCTGCTTTTAGCAAGCAAGAGCAGAAAATGCTCTCACTTGCTTAAAGCAGACCATGTCTGTTTCCCTGCCTGCTGTCAAGCGAGCAGGGACACAGACATATTGCTTTGAGATCCAGGGAGCTGCATGGGAGCCAGGGGGCCTTCGGGCTTCCCCCGCGGGCGCATTGGTGTGTGGGTGCCCTGGAAAAACCCACTTTAAATAGGCAGGCCCTGGGGGATGGGGTCCCCGAGGCCCAATTCGGTCTGGGGAGGGGGCCACGCAGCCTCTATTGGTAAAACGCAGACACCCTCCCTAATTTAAAAAAAATTAAAATAAAAAAAAGGGGCAGGCCCCTGGGGGTGGGGTTTCCAGGGAGGAAACTAGCCCGGGAGGGTGGTCACTCGGCGTCCCTCCTTTTTAGTTAAAAAAAATTGTAAAAATGAAAAGGCCTGGCCAGAGGGATGGTGTCCCCTGGGCCGAAATTGGCCAGGGAGGGGGGCCGACAACCTCCCTGCAATCCAGCTGTGTGGGACTTACTGGAGGTAACAGGAGGGATAGTTGGCCCCCAAGACGCTCTTGGGGGTCACCTACCCCTACTGTTACCTCAAGTAAGTCCCACACAGCTGGATTGCCAAGATGCCTTCAGAGGTCACACCCCCTTTCTCTACCACTCTGCAAACATGCCTCTTGGTGCACTACTGGTTAGGGGATGAAGTCCACTGTACTCCTGATGGACCTTGGGGGCCAAGAAGCCTTCCTGGTACCTCCTATAAGTCCTACACAGCGGGATTCCTGAGAGCTGGTCGGAGGCCCAGCCCCCTTTTTCCTCCACTCTGTAAACGCAACTACAACTTAAAAAACTTTAGAAGTTCGCTGAAAAAGACAAAGGTAACAGGGATGTTATAGTTATGCTCAGATTTCACTCATACAAACCCAGTGAAATTCAGAAACTATAACTCGCACCCCCCAATGCACTGCTTATGACCTCACATATTACATCACTCATGACGTGGTCAGTGCCATCACTGATAACACCACTGATGACATTATCCACAGAATCACTGACACACCCACTCACACCCCATAGAACCTTTCGTTCACCCACTACCACTCAACCATTTGCAAACCCATTCACAGACCCATACCAGTACCTACACACCCACTCACTGGTTCATAGAGCTACACACACACACACACACACACATATCCACTCAATCACCCTTACAGCCACTCATACACCCACTCAGTCACTAATAGAGTCACTGACATATCCACGCATACGCCCATACAGTGTGTTACCCATAGAGCACACCTAATCACTCACTCATACAACCAATCACCCAGCCACTTACTCGCACATACAGTTACACAACACCCACTCACTCATACAGATACTTGCATGTACTCACTCACCTATACAGTCAGTTACACAAGCACACATTCACCCATACAGCCACTCTCACATTCACTCACTCACCCATACAGTCACTCATATACTCCATCCCTCACCTATACTGCCTTTCACATACCCATTTACTCACCCATAAACCATTGACACATCCATTCACTCATGCACACAGCCATACACCCACTCACTAACCCATTCAGCCCCTCACAAATGCAATCACTAACCCATGCAGCCAATGACTCACCCACTCACTCATCCATACATGCATTCACACACCCCCTCTCCCACCCACACAGACACTCATAGAGGTACTTAGACAACCAATCTCTCACCCATACAGCCACTCACCTACCCACTCACACACCCATACAGAGACTTTGATGCCAACTGACTGATACATTCACACAACCAGTCACTCAGCCACACATTCACTGAGACACCTAATCATGCCCTTTGTACACTCATTCATGCAGCCACTGAATCATCCATACATGGACTCATACACCTACTGGTTCACCAATACACCTTGCTATATGTATTTAATACTGATAAACTTTTTAAAAACACTCACAGACACTGGATGATGTCATCAGTGATGTCATCAGTGTTGTCATTTGAGATGTCATCAGTGATATCACTGACCATGTCATGAGTGATGTAATATGTGAGGTCATAAGCAGTGCATTGCGGGGGCGCAAGTGATAGTTAGCTTAGCTAACTATAACTGCTGAATTTCACTGGTTTTGTACGAATGAAATCGGAGCCTATTTATAATATCCCTGTAACCTTTGTTTTTTCAATGAATATATATATATATATATATATATATACAATCCAAGGTACTCCTTCTGGAGTTCGTAGCCCATCGAGGGGTGGCGCGATGCCGGCGGAGAAAGCCGGTAATTACTATCAACTTCAGAACGGAGTTCCATTCGCGCACTCAGACCATCAAATCACCAGGAATCAACAAGAGTTTTGACAACAAAAAGGGGGTTTATTCAAGTCATAAACCCGCTGTGACGCGTTTCACCCTCAAAAGCCCTTTTGTGGGTGAAACGCGACACGGCGGGTTTATGACTTGAATAAACCCCTTTTTGTTGTCAAAACTCTTGTGGATTCCTGGTGATTTGATGGTCTGAGTGCGCGAATGGAACTCCGTTCTGAAGATATGATATATATATATATATATATATATATATATATATATATATATATATATATATATATATATATATATATATATATATATAAAGCAAAGGATCCTCACCCAATTTTGGTCGAGAAAAACGAGCCACTACATTTCTTTTGAATAATTGATCTAATTATGAAATTGCATGTTGATTCAAATTTTGTGATTCATTTAAGAAAACTTTATTCATTCGTGTTTGCACTCATGATACTAATTGCTCAAACATTAGGAAATGATACAAAAACTTTGCAAGATTTTGTGAACAGGGTAAAATAGAAAGTGTGAATTGATGAATTGATACAAAGTTCGTAACACAATGAACTTTGAATGAAGGATGAATTGTTTATAAAGTTTCATTATTTTGAATAGGAACAGAGGAATACATTGCTTTTTAGTTGTAAAGTATTTTGTTTGTTGATGAGGTGCGTCCTGTGTGACGCAAATATATGCCGGCTAGAAGAATTTTGAGGTCATGTGACAAAGATCGACACAGGTCGAAACGCATCTGTTTCTTTGCCAATAAAAAATATATATATTCACGGAACTTCATGCTTCGTTGGTGTCGCTGCTTTTCTTTTCATCGAGGAGGAGAAATTCTTTGGAATATATATATATATATATATATATATGTATATGTTACAGGGACGTTATAGTTAGGTTCCGATTTTACACACACGAAACCATGGAAATTCAGCAGCTATGGTTATGTCAAGTAACTATAATTCGTGCCTTAAGGTAACTATAACTCGCGCCCCCGTCATGCACAGTTTATTCATCAATAATTTCACTGCAAATGTTGCAGTGATATTATCAATGATATCATAGAAGATGTCATGAGTGATGTAATATGTGGGGTAATTAGCAGTGCAGTGAGGGTGTGAGTTATAGTTACCTTAGGGTATGAGTAGTAGTAGCTTGAGATAACTATAACTGCTGAATTTCTATGGTTTTGTTTGTGTAAAATCTGAAACTGATTATAACATCCCTGTAACTTCTAGTTGTTTAGTGAATTTTTAAGTTTTAAATTCTATTACCTTACTATAACGTCCTTGTAACCTTTGGTTTTTTCAGTGCATTTCTACATTTTTTAATGCCTTTTCCTAACTATAATGTCCCTGTAACCCTTCTTTTTTCCCGTGAAATTCAAAATTTTTAATTCTATTTACTAACTATAACATTCCTGTAACCTGGCTGTGTAAGTGCTTGTGTGAGCGGCTGTTTGGGTCTGTGAGATGGTGTGTGTGTCGGATTTAGTAGGTCTTTGAGTGGGTTTGTGAGTGGTTGCATGAGTGGGGGTGTGTAAGTGGCTGTGTGAGTGTGTGGTGGGTATGCCAGTGCTTGTGTGACTGACTGTGTGGGTGTGTGAGTGGCTGTGTGGGTCTGTGAGTGGGTATGTGAGTGGCTGTATGGGTGTGTAAATGGGTGTGTGTGTGAGTGCCACGGGTGGCTCTCTGGGTCTCTGAGTGTGTGTGTGAGTGGCTGTAAGGATATGGAAATGGCTGTGTGAGTGGCTGTATTGGTGTGTAAGTGGGTGTCTCTGTGAGTGGGTGGATTTTCATTTTTTAAATTGTGATCTGGATCTGTTGATCCATCACATATTCACCCGGGAGGGCTGCACTGAGTGCCGTGGTGGAAATGCGGATGCTCACAGGACCCCCCAAAAAATTGTTTTTGGACAATTTCTTGCCAATGAGGGGCCCTTCATAGGCCCCTTCATCAGTCTCATGGTGTCAGGATACTTCTATCCTGACCCTTTATATCCTGTTTACACTTCATTCCCCCCCGGGAACCGAGTCCCAATTGACAAAATGGCGGCTGTAACTTTTCTCTCAGGTTGCGAGCAGCCAATCACAACATTACTTTTGGTGCATTGGATCTGCATCTGTAGGTATACAGAAATCTTTTTTCTTTAATAACTCAAAAACTACTGAACAGATTTACACCAAATTACAAAAAGTGACAAAGATCTAGCTTTCTGCCAAATTTATTGTACTTCCATTCAGCGGTTCGGGCTATAGTTGTGTCCAAAATCCGTATGAGAAATTGCATGGGGAAAACGCATCTTGGGACACCTCTATTTCTCAGGCCCCACTTGACGAATCACCCTGAAACTTTCAGGACAGCAGCTGAAGTGACGGGCACACTAGTTTTAAACATTTTGTGAAGATTCCTCAAACAGCCCAATGGATATTAGCAGAACAAAAAATGCTTTTCCTATGGAGACTAGGTCCAAATAATAACTACTTTCTGGCGACCACCAGTAGGTAAAATATATATAAAAAAACAAAAATTACAAGGACATTATAGTTAGGACATAGCATTAAAAAAAATGTAGAAATTCACTGAGAAAACCAAAGGTTACAGGGACATTATAGTTAGGAAATAGAATTAACACCTTAGAAATTTACTGAAAAAAACAAAGGTGTGCGAGTGGTTTGTTGGGTCTGAGTGGGTGTGTGAGTGGCTGTATTGGTGTGTGTATGAGTGAGTGAGTGTGTGAGTAGGTCTGTGAGTGTGTGTGTGTTTTTGGAATTAGGGTTCGGATCAATTAATCCGTTGCGGAGCACACAGGGTGACACACTGAGCGCCACTTAGGATCCATGGACCCTCGCACACTAAAAAAATATATATTTGGGGGACAATTTCATGTCCATGAGGGGTCCCTCAAAGACCCTTTCATCGGTCTCATGGGGTCAGGGTACCTATGTGTGCAGAGTCTCCAACAGACAGGACTATTGTAGTACTACAAAACATACTTCAAAGTTCAATTTATGAATTTGTGATTAGGCCACAAAGTTTTCAAAAGTGGGTTGTGTTAGATTGGCAGAGTACATGTGCTTGGAGCTTTGATGTAATGAGTGTATGTCATATGAGCAATGATTGTTAAACTCTGAACTGTTTTTAGATTTCTATGATAAATTTATATTGGTAAAATGTAAGAAATCAGGGTTGTTGGTTGAGGGGGTGGGAGGATCACTGAGGAAACAACTATGGGGCAGATGTATCATTGTAGCAGTTTGCGAGTACCTAATAGCGATTTTTAGCGAATTGCTATTAAGGACTCTACTATGCTATGTAGGTAGAAATCGCAATAATAATTGCGATTCCTACATATTTTGAAGGAATGGAAGGTGCACCAGGAAAAGAGTCCAAACGCTAATAGGGAAGTCCTTTAAGTTTCTTTTATTCCTTATAGTAAAACATGCAGTCAAACAGCAGCCAATGCTGTTTCGTTCTTTACAAAAGAACTTCTTCAGGGCTGAAACAATTGACACAAAACGTCACATAAATATACACAGATACATTTATAAAAAACACTTAAACACAAAAAAACTACATCACATGCATAAATACACATAACACCAAACACGTAACCGAAAAAAAATGTTAACTGAAAAAATTATTTTACTTATATATAAAAATTCCTACATATTCCTTAATTGCGAATCGCAAATAGCGTTTCGCAATTAAGGAATCCCTTCCCATTCATTTCTATGGGCCAAGAGGCCCATAGGAATGAATAGGAATTGCATGCGCAATTTGCGAGTACCCAATAGGTACTCGCAAATTGCGCATGCAATTTCAAGGGTGCAAGGGTTCCAAAAGGACACCCTGTTGCACCCCTGAAATGTGCATGTGTGCACATGTGGCGCACATACATGCCCTAAGGGCATGTATGTGTGCCACATGGCACTTTGAAAAAAGCAAAAAAAGTGCTTTTGTCGAGGAAATCGCAAATTACCACCAACTAGAAGTAATTTGCGATTCCTTACAGCAATATCGCAATTTGCGATGGCTACTAGCATAGCATTTAGGGACTCGCAAATTGCTAGTCTCTAAATGCATGCGCAAAGTAGGGAATCACAAATTTTGCGATTCCTTATTTTGCGAGTAGGTTTTTCTTTCCTACATTGCACACAGCTAAATTGCGATCGCAAACGCTGAAATTTTGCGAATTTCAGCGTTTGCGATCGCATTTTAGCTTGATACATCTGGCCCTATAATCCTTATCAGGGTGAACCACAAATGTCACTAAATTAACATGTGCTTAACTCTCCGGTAGCTTGGCACAAAGCAGTCAGGCTAAAGTTAGAGGCAAAGTGTAAAATATTTATGCTGCACACAAACAGTAATAAAGTGAAAACACAATACAAGAAAAATCTCTATCCAATTTAAAGTAAATCTTAATAAATAAAATGAGACCATAACGACCAGAAACCAATCAGTACAGCCAGAGATAATCAATGCAAAGGTTTTACGTAGATGTAATGCCATCAAATACAAAGTGCCACAGTCATATGGTCATGCTAGACCAGGGGGACAATCACAAGTTCAGACCGTCCAGGATGTAACACACAATAGATAGAGGACTAAAGTAGTGCATCGCAATAAATTAGCTCCTCAAAGTCCAGCGCAAAGTGTTCCATGGTGGTGGAGGAGGCCGTGAGGAGCAGGGAGAACATCTCAGATGGTAGTTGCTGTAGCGCGAAGAGCAGGCCTGGAGACGTGGACGGTCATCGTTGTAGTGCGTAGATTCGGGCAGGAGTTGTGAACGGTTGCTGCTGAAGTGTCACAGTGGCAGTCACCGCAGGCTGTCATTGCTGCAACGCAAAATGCAGATCTCACATTACAGGTCATTACTAGCAGTCGCTGTAGCATGAAAATTCCATTCACTGGAGCTTTGTGTTGGCATCGTTGCAGGTAGCAGAGTCTTGTGAGAAATGCACCCGTCACATCCACAAAGAGCCCAAAACTTCAGGATTTCTCCTTTTTTCACATGAGGAGCCAAACCAATGCCAGCCAAGGGTCCAAAACCTGGGCTGCACCTCTTGGGAATCAGGAACTCACTCCAGCGAAGGCCAGCAGGGTCCAGACTGGTCCATTTGCAGATCCACGCAGGTCTAGTGCAGCAGGTCAGCTGGGCAGTTACTAGGAGGCCTCTGGAGTTTGTTGTGTCCCTATCGCTCAGACAGGAGGTCATCCAATTGGCCCTTGAAGTCCCTCAGGTTAGCCTGTGATGAAGGGAGTAGGTTAAGTCTTCCTTCTCAGAGAGCACAGTAGTCCTCAAGCAGCAAGGCAGCCCTCTGGGGGTCAAGGCAGTCTTGTCCTCTGGAAGCAGCAGGGCAGTCCTGTGGGCAGCAAAGCAGACCTCAAGCAGCACAGCTCCTTCTGTAATGTACACAGGTCCACGAGAGTGGCTCGCGAGGTCCAATATTTATACCTGGTGCCAGCCTTTGAATTGGGGGGGGATTCCCTATACTACTCCCACATCTACTTCTGGGAAGTTCTTCCCTTCCCCTGTTAAGGCTCCAAGAAATCTGGGGTGTCAGTGGGGCAAGGCAGAGCTCCACCCCATCCTGGCAGAATGGCCCATCATGTACCCAAAGGTAGTCCTATTTTGTCTCACTGTCTGGAAGGGATACACAAATCCCAACAGCATAGTCTTTCACAGTCATGTGACCCAGGATACTGGCAGAAAGCACAAATGGTTAGGACAAGAAAATTACAACTTTCTAAAAGTGGCATTTTTAGAGTTGTGACTTAAAATCCAACTTTACCATTAAAGAGGATTTTCAAATTATGTTTCATTTGAGTGTAAACACCATATCTCTTACCTGCTCCAAATCAAACACTATCACTAGTTAAATGTAATAAGATAACCCAGTGTTAGTTAATTGGCGACAACAGTGAAAAACCCCTTGCAGAGTTTTTCACTGCTAGAACATGTAAAACTTAAACCCACATATCCTACTTTTGAAATACAACGCACCCTGCACTATAAAGGTCCTACCTTATGGGGGACTTCCATGTATTAAAAAAGAAAGTTAAGGCCGGGCAAAAGGTTTATTTTGCCAGGTCGAAATGGCAGTTTAAAGCTGCACTACAGGTTGCAGTGCCAGGCCTGAGACATGTTTTAAAAGGCTACTTTAGCAGGTGGCAAATGAGTGCTGCATGCCCACTAGTAGCATTTAAATTACTCACCCTGCGAACATGTAGTACTATTTAGTAGGGACCTACAAGTACACTAAATGTGACAATTGGGTGTAAGCCAATTTTACCATGTTTGAAGGAGAGAGCACTTTGGCACTGGTTAGCAGTGATAAATTGCACAGAGCCCTAATGCCAAGAAAACAAATTCAGTAAAACAGGAGTGAAGGTAAAAGGTTTGGGGAAATACCATGCCAAGGATGTCAGGCCTAACATTAACAGATTGACTTCCATGTAGATAATCATCTCCTACTTAACCTAGCATTCATCAAGTAATTTTGCAGCTCTTGTTCCATTAGGGTGTAATTTACTGTTTTAATAATGCGTTTCATCTTGCCTTGGGATATAGATTTCTTGCTTGTTCAAGGTCACAATTGTTTTCACATGACAGGAAAACAGGGTGAGCTCCTAATATATTTTTATTAGTAGAGGGCACTGCTCGTTCATTTGTTACCTTACCTCATTGTATGATGCTGCATTCTACTATGCTCACACTTCCATTTTAGTTGGAGGGTTAATTTACTGTGCACACAGAGCGCCATTTTCCTTTTGGGCTGTAGCTGGTGTCTCCTTTCACTCTGGTTATTCAAACGCTCCCTTTGTTTTGTCCTTTTGTTTTATTTTGGCCGTCAATACATCGTAGTTCTGACATTTTTAACTTGTTTTTTATTGCCAGATAAATCAATCTTCTTCTCTCATGGTGATACATTAGTGCAAAACATGAAATAAATACTTGTGCTTAAAGGACTTGGATAACTGGCCAGATTCAGTGTTTTTAATGTTTGGTTTCGTAACCATAACGTCACGTTTACTGCGTGGGATATTTTCAAGGAATTCTTGCGGGTGTGTTTAGCAATAGTTTTTTTGTCTTCTGAGTACTTATCCATAACTCATCTTTAAAAGAGATTTTTCAGCCATTTTGTTGTTGATAAACTGCATTCGGAGCCCATGTTACCATAATGTACGATGTGTAACTTTTGAGCTTTCACAGGAAGCTATTAAGCAGTGGTAGTGCGAATCTGGGCTCACAGTACAATGTTAAAAGCAGTGCGAAGATGGGAGCTAAGAGCAATGCTGAAGGTCTGTGTGTAGGGGCTACAGAGTACCTTGGAAACTGAGCACCTAATGAGCACCTGAAAGCTGAGCACAGTGACAAACTGCGGCAGCTCCTCCGCTAAGGCGGAGGAGCGTCGCCCCACTGCTCTATGAGCAGTTCAAAGAGAAAATGAAATGATAGTAACAGAATGTTATCATTTTATTTTTAGCATAATGGAGCCAGGTTAGGGCAGGAAGGGGCGAACCTGGGCTCACGTCAGAGGTAAGAGTGGTTGAACGCACCATAAGTGCGCATGATGGTTCTTGGGCTGTGATGTAAGCACATGTGACCAAGGCTGCTGGGCAGTCAAAACGCGTCGTGTGAAATAAACAGCTTTCTGCATAACTGTGACTACTTTTGCTGCATCCTGAGAGTGCGCCTACCTACTTTTTGCAGTGATATATATATCTATATATATATAAATATATATAGATATATGTATGTATTATATATATATATTACTATTTATATATTTAATTCTTTTTGAGGGGAAAATATGCCCAGATTTACTCCTAACCTTCCTCTAAAACTACCCACCCATAATCCCTAAAATTACCCTTGCTTCCCTTTAACACTGTCCACCCCTTAACCATAAAATTACCCTTACCTCCCTTTACCGCTGCCCACCCCTAAACCCAACATTCACCTTTACCTCCTTTTACCACAACCACCCTCTAAACCCTAATATTACCCTTACCTCCATTTACCCCTACCCAACCCTAAACTCTACAACTACCCTTACCTCCCTGTACCTCTGCCTACCCCTAAACCCTAAAATTACCCTTCTTTACCACTGGCCACCCCTAAACCCTAAAGTTACCCTTGCCTCCTTTTACCACTACTGAACCCTAAAATAACCCTTGCCTCCCTTTACCAAAATATCCATTCCTGAACCCTAACAATACTTCCTTTTACATATTATTTCAAATCTATCTATATCTATATGTTGGACCTCCTTGTCATGGTTATCCCCCAACTTTTTTGCCTTCCAGCCTGCCATTGTTACTGACTAAGTTTATTCTAGCCTTAGGACTCGGCACACTTTACCACTGCTAAAGTGCTTTTGCTCTACCCTTTAGGCATGGTAGCATTGGCTCACCCCAGGTTGACATTTTTAATTTACTTGTAAGTCTCTAGTAAAGTGGTACTGCATGTACCCAGGACCTGTAAATTAAGTGCTACTAGTGGGCCTGCAGCACTCTTTATGCCATCCACTTAAGTAGCCTTTTAAACATGTCTCAGGCCTGCCATTGCAACCTGTATGTGCAGTTTTAAACTGCCATTTCGACCTAGCAAAATAAACCTTTTGCCAGGCCTAAACCTTCCTTTTTAATACATGTAAGACTCCCCTAGTGTAGGTCCCAGACAACCATAGAGCAGGGTGCAGTGTATTTAAAGAGCTGGACATATATTTGTAAGTTTTGCATGTCCTGGTAGTAGAAAACTCTTAAATTAATTTTTACTACTGCAAGACCTGCCTCTTCTATAGGATAACATTGATTTAACTTACTACACCTAATGAGCGATATATTTCAATTGGGAGCAGGTAGGATTGCCAAGTTTAGTGCCTACAGAATTGTAATTTAAACCCCTCTTTAATGGTAACGTTGGATTTTGAGTCCCAATTCTGAAAAGGTCACTTTTAGAAAGTTGGCATTTTATTGTCCTAATCATCTGATGTCTGTAACCTGTTTCCTGGATCACATGACTAGGTTTAGCTGTCAGTTGGTCTTTGTATATTGCTCCCAGACAGTGAGACAAAAAAGCATAGGTGTTGACAGGATGGGCCATCTCTGATTTGATAAGGGGAAGGAGCTGTCACCTAACACACTTGCACATCTCAAAGGCTCTGCCTGAGCACACTCACAAAGGGGTTGAAACTAGTTTATTGTGACCCCACACTAGCTGGGGGGGAGCAGGGATGCAAGAAACTCCAAACACCTCTGGGGTTGGAAACCTTCAGAATGTTCTCCTACTTCAAAGTGGGCACCAGATATAAATACAGGACCCTCAGACTCCGCTCTTTAATACACCTCTGGAGCTGTGAAAGACTCAAAAGGATTGCTGTTCGGTTCTGCAAGAAGGGCTGCTACTTTGTTTCCCAGCTGCTCTGCTGCCTTAGTAAAGGACTGGTCCTGCATCTTGAATCCAGGACCACCAGATTAACTCAAGGGCTAGTTGGCTGGCCTCCTGATCACAGCCTCAGGGACAGAAAAGACTCCAACCACCTTGAACCCAGCACCTGGATTCTGTCTGCTGTGAGTCTTACTTTCCAAGTGGTGCCACCCGCGTCCTGGACACTTAGAAGTGGGCCTGAAGGTACTCTGCCAAACCAGCTGTGGTCCTCTGTACAGAACCGACAGACCGCGACACATCTACCCAATGCTTCACTTCGGAACTGCCATTGCATGGCGCATCCTCTGCGCTGGACTTCGCATCACAGCCCACAGTCTCCTAGGAACTGCCGCTTGGTGGCACATCTTCGATGCAGGCCCTCTCATTGCAAGCCCCTCATCGGTGTCATCCTCGATGACGAAGCAGGACTCCGCATTGCAGCCCCACAGCTTCCTCAGAACCACCGGTGCGCAATGCATCTTCGATGCAGGACTTAGCATCACAAGCCCCTCATCAGGAGAATCCTTGAGGACAACACAGGAAATAGGTGTGAGAAGTTGGCCTGGCATATGCTGTCCACTAATTATAGTGGGCAACTTGCACCAGTCCAAACAACCCCTTATTGGAGATAGGTTAAAGACAACCTTTATTGAAAGCTATCCTAGTGGTAGCTATGGAAAGCAGCCTTCAGGCTAAGTCTTGAAGGAATGTAAAGCAGCTTGTTTTCCAGTCTATAATCTCTTGAGTGACCAAATGAAAGAGGACCACACCAGGTATATATTCAAAATATATGTGTTTATTGCTAAACACACCCCTCTAGTCTCTTTATGAGGCTAGAGTTCGAAGTACATAAGTTATAAGTTAGTTATCAACAGTAATAGCACAAATCCACGTTTGAGCCCTAGGGGCGTACCAAACCATATACCAATAAAGTGGTATAAGAACCACGACTGAGCTAGACACTAGGCCTAGAGCCTGTAGAAGTGCTTGGCCCTCAAGGAACCACCCAAGGTAGTGACACAGGGGATCCACGGGGGACGCGTGCAGTGTGAGAACACAGCCGCGAGCCGGCGTTGACTTCTATGGGAAATGTCGCGGTTGGAGTTTTAAAGAAAAGGGACACTTAGAGGAGGACTTGGAGCAAACCCTTTTAGAACTAGGCTGTTCTAGTGTCAATACCCACGGGAGCACCGGAGTACTCGAGTTACCTCACCCAGGGAGCCGGGTGCATAGGTGTCTTTGGGGTCGGGTTTCGTCGTCGTTTTCAATGGCGATCTGCTGCAAAGTGCGGCTGGCGGCCAAGTCGAAAGTGTTCGGGTGGATCCAAAGGTGGATCGAAGATCTGAAGAACCTGAAAGCAGAGGGGACAGAGTCTGGGTCACTAGCCAGTGACCAGGAAGGCGATGAGCAGATGCCCACCGATGTCGAGTGCTTCAGGTAGGTTGACGGTCGTCTTGACTCTTCAGCCACGAGGTCCAGGAGGTGTCGACGATGACCAGGAGCTGGATTCGAGCTGTCCCACGACGTCTGTCGATTGCAGGGGTGTCGGCGACCGGATTGGACCCAACAAGCCTTGACAACGGCAAGTCTCGTGGAAATAGAAGAAGGACTATGGTGCAGACCAGCAAGGTCTGAGGGACTCACCCAGCGAGGGTAAGTCAGGGCACGCCTGGAGCAACCAGGGAGCCCAAGCAGAAGAAGATTGGCCTTCAGGAGGGCCTACTAGCCAACAGACTAGCGACCGTGAAGGAGCCTCGAGTGGACACACTTAGAGCTGGCTCACGGGACACTCGTGGAGTGGAGGCCAGTGATCTTCGGTGCAGTCGGTGCTGGAGGCTGGGGCTACTCGGAGCCCAAAGCACAACTTCGTGGGAGACCCAGAAGAGGATGCACTTGCAAATGCGATCGGTGTCCAGGGGTCACGGTTCCACGTTACCCACGACAGCTACGGGCCTCAGCTTTGCTGGGGACTCAGGGCAGCCTCGGGGAAGTCTGGAAATCCACCTCTGGTGATGCAAAGACTTCGGTGTCCGGCGGGAGCTTCAGCGATGCAGACTGGACAATTGCTTCGTTGGTGCCTGTCAAGCAGGGGAGTCACTCCTTGACCCCAAGGGAGATTCTTCAGTCCTCTAATCTTAAAGTAGAGCGTCGAAGGTCCAGGATTCTATGTCAGAGTTTCGTCCAGGTAAATCTAAAGTCCTAAGGACTGGGGTCCCATACTTATACCAAGTTAGGGGTTGGACATACTCTGGGGACCCACCTATGGGAGGGTCAGGGCAGAGGGGTGGTTACACCCCTTTCCCTTTGTCCAGTTTCGCGCCAGAGCAGGGGCTGGAAGCCCTGAGCCGGTTTGAACTGGGGTATGCACAGGGACACCAAATGTGCCCCCAGTGCAGGACTTCAAAGCACCAGAGAGTGCTCCCGCCCAGCCCCAATACACACTATCCTGTCTGGGGAGGTGGTTACACCTCCCTGGGACAGGAAACCTATTGTCCAGGCCTCCCCTGCCGGAGTTCCGGTCAGCAGCAGGAGGCCAGACTCGTGTCTGTGGCAGCGGCATCCATTTTGTGATGCCAGGGCTCTGGAAAGAAGTTACCGGGTATGCCGGTGGGTACATGTCTCTCCCTCTAGAAGGGTGGAATGCTACCCCCGCCGCCAGAACTGGCGGGGGGGTAGTATTCCAAGATGTTTGACACCAAACTCGACATGTTTTGGTGCAGCCAGTCCAAAGTTAGCATTCTACCGTGAGGATATAATGCACTTAAGAGTATATGGTCAGGCTGCACTGCAAACAGCATCAGAGGAGGTACTCCGAACGCTGCAGAGGGGCTCTGCTCATGCAGGGGCACCCTCTCACATAAAAACCAACCACTCTGCCTTCAGGATTGTCAAGGCCTGCCATAGGAGTGACTTATAGGTTTATAGGTGTGTGCAATGGTAGTGATATAGGTAGCCTATACCACTGTAAGGGGTGCATGCACCACCTTACTCAGGCTGCAGTAGCAGGCCTGTGGTGTCATTTTGGCTGGCCTTCCAGGGGTGGCATAATACATGCTTCAGCCCCTGGCAGGCCTCTGAGGTACCTATGCCCTGGGTACATAGCATACCATATACTAGGGACTTATAAGGGCACTCCAGATTCCAATCAGAGATGTGCCTAAGGCACATGGAAACCATTTTAGAGAGAAAGCAGCTAGGCTGGGGTTCTGATTAGCAGGGCCCCACCCAGACTAAAGTCGAAAAACAGTGAAGCATCAGCAAAAAGTGGGGGTACCCATGTGAAGCAGATCCTACTCTCCTACAATAGGATTGCAGCTCCTTGTAACAGCTGCAGTGCAACGTATTCTCAGTGTGGGATCTCGCCAACGCCCTACACCCAGGATTTAAGGTACTTTGTTAAGAGGGCCTAGTCTGGTCCCTGTATCCAGACCAGGTTTCATCGTGGTTGGCCTGAACTGGGGACTTTGTCCCAGTCCGGCACAACGAGATAACCACAGTTGGCACTTTGTGCTGTTAGGCACTGTTTTTACCTAAAACTTTGAAAATACATATATCTGGTTCTACTGATTGGATTTTTGTCTTTTTTTACTCAAATATTTTATTGAATTTTATTCTATTTTTATAAATTGGTGTGGGACTTTAATTGTGTGGTGTTTTCACTTTATTACTACTTGAAGTGCTGCATAAATACTTTACCTATTGCTTCTAAGTTAAGCCTGACTGCTTTTGTACCAAGCTACCAGAGGGTTAAGCACAGGTTAATTTATGGTTTCCTTCTGACTTCACCTTGACAGAAATTGTGGCTGCTGCTTGATTAGGGTTCAACCCCCTCAACCAGTAACCCAAATTCCTACACTATATATATTCATGGTAAAGGATGCATGGTAAAGGCATGAATAGAAAAGACTGCATGGCAAAGGTTGTTTACCATCGTGTGACACATGGTGGCTCTGTGTTAGTTGGAAGGTCTGGATTTTGAACTCTAAATGGGAATATGTTCTGAGAGTGAAGTTGCTGGAAACATTAATACCAATGGTGCAGAGTTATATTGCACGGCAGGCATGACTGCCCCACTGACTAAATTTCAGACTTTTGACTATCTTTTTTTTCATAACTTGCAAATCATTAGCAGCCAGTATATCCTTGCAAAACCGTCCTTCTATGCTACTTTCTACCCTCCTTAATTGTGAAATAGTTTGGATGTTTAAAGCAACTGCTGAAGACATCCTATGAAATCCTTACACCATGAGATCCAGACCCCGCTGCATAGCTTATTAAATCAATGTGCCTTGTGTAAATATGTAGGTATAATCTGCACATCGCCGGTTTAAATTCAAACAAGTAGCTCAGTGGGTTAGGCCACTTCCTGCAGAGACTAATTGTCTCATATCACAGTTTCTACTGCATATCACAGTTTCTACTGTACTTACTGCAGAAATGTGTGAGCAATCTGCAAGTTGTATTTTTTTTAATTTAGGCAGCATCGTCAGTGTTCCATTGAAAAGTCAGTTTGTACTCTGGTGTAAATGATAATGTTAATAATATCAACCAATATTATGATAATGCGTATTGAGGGTTATTTGCTATGCTTTTTATGTAATGTGTAACGTGTGCCATTTACTCAGACTCTTGGCACTGAGCAAATAGAAATAAAGAAATGTCTAGATAGTAACATAATCTATCTGTGTGTAGCGTGATGGATACATTTTTCAATGAACAATTAAAACCTTTAGGGGGATTCCTTTAGCCCTCACCATGCAATCCAGAACAAGTTGATGTTAACTTTCCCACCAAAACGACCCATATACGTTTGGATTTTTGAAGTTTTTGTATCATCTGATCTTCCTGCACTTAATCAGCCAAACTGATGTTTTAAATGGAGTCAAGGTTTTTACTGTGGGGGGTGAAACTGTTTGCATTTTCATTGGTGACCTACAAGTCCAAAGTACTGAAAAGCAATAATGTTCGAATATTCACCATTATAAATATGCTCCTCAATTTCTTTAGCTGTTACATACTATAAACATAATGTTAAATTGTATTATGGCAGCAGACCCTACCTCTAGAACCCCAGAGCACCTCCTCTCTTTGCTTTTCATTTGATCAACACATTTCTGCCTTGGAGGCCCTATTCCTCCATGAAACTTTGATGCATTTTTTCAATGATATTTGAATTTTCACATGAACTACAAAAAATCAAAAATCTCTAGAAACAGTGAATTTGTAGACTCCATCAATCCAATGTTGCTCTTTTCCATTCACCCCATCCTAAATAGGAGAAAGTAGAGGGTAGTAAGTGTTGTGCAAATGCAATTACAAAACAATATCAGAGATCTTTAGCATCATCTTAGTTATTAATGCAATCCTAAGTGGGTGATTGAAGAAAAAACACAGAGACATTGAATGATGTTCTTCTGTTTATAGATTTGATCATACAAGAACAGGGGAATTGGGCAATGATCTGTTGGCAGGCAAGATTGACGAAATTTGCATAGCATATTGACACATTGGCCAGAACTTCTGTCCGCAGCGGCGTCACTATGGGTGTGCGGGGGGTGCGGACCGCACCGGGTGACACCATCACATGAGGTGACACCAACAGGGCCGGTGTGTGCAGTGCAACCTAACTTTTCAGGAGGAGGAGGTGCCTGTGCGCAGTGCGCACTGTCTCCTCCTCCGCCGCGTCTGCGCGCCTCTCTAGGCCCGGGTGCAGGCGGCTGATGTCATTCCCGCATGCGCATTGGGCCCTAAAAGTGCGTGTGACTGGCCTGCAGCAGCATCACGAGTGACGAGGAGCAGAGGCACTGTCTTGACCACCGGTTTCTGGGCCGCCATAATTTAATTTTATTCCTAGGCTAGCCCGCTGGCCGCCGATTTAGCCCCCCCTGTCTGCCACCAACACAGCAGGTGAGTTTCTCCGGCACCAATTGATTCATGATCATGGGTGGTGGTCAAGCGGTTATGCTGCCTGTGCTGTGTTGTTGTGAGTGAGTGACTTGTGACTTGAGCAGGGCGCAGGACGGAGGGCGGAGGCAGTGCGGAGCGAGATGGCCTGCCTCAGTGCCTCTGATCACTGATGACGTCTTCTACGAGTTGTGGGCCCATCTTTTGAGCTGTCGGGAGGCCTGCAAAGACGACTTTCAGGCACAGCTCTGTGTACATGCTGAGGCCTCTAGTCTCGCCTGCTAGCGCGGCAGTTCTTCTCTTACTGAAAACCGTGACTTCAAGATGGGGTTCTCACTCTCTTTCCTCTCCTTTCTTTTATTTGCTCCCCTGTGAAATGGATCCAAAAAAGAAAATCACTTTTGCTGGAAATCAATGTCGTATTTTTTTGACATTTAATTCCAAAGTGCAGCATCGGGAATAAAAGTTTAAAAATATGAAAAATAAATAACTAAATAAAGTAAGACAGAGTGGTAGCAAACTGGCCAGATTGATTTTATTCACACCTAAACACATTAGCGCCACTTTTACAGAGTTTGCCAGTGAAGCGCTATTTTTGTTGTCTTGGCTTTGTTTTCCCTGGGCTTGGAACTAGTGCACCAATCCTGGAGGTAATGCAATGTGAGGATTGAAAAACAAAATTTGTACTGCTGCTCTGCATCTAGGGATGTTGTCTTTTTTACCATACTGCTTACGTTTTGTAAGGATATAAGCAATGGCCATTGAAATGGGTCCATTCAGGGCCCTGTAGTCATGTCCTTAACTTTTCAGGCAAAAGCACTCACTGATTTCTGAACAGTGAGTGTAAAAGCGTTAAGGTAACCATGTTGTTCCTGCTTACATTTCACATGGTTTGCAAAATTTTGCATTCCCTATGACTGTTTGCGTTTTCCAGGATGCTGTCACTTTTTTTTTGTAGGCCACATATTGCTCTTGCCTAGTGAGTAATTTAAATTGAGCCGCATCCAGGTGTTTATAGCTGGCAACAATTGGGTTGTAGTTGAAGGCAGTCTGAGTTTTTCTCAGAGGGGCAGTATGGTGTTCAGTGGGGGAGAGGATGTGGCACTATGGCCAGAGCTGCTGAATTTGGAACTGGGGAACCAGGTTCAGCCTTAATAACCAGTCCGCCAGACCACTCTCCTGAGAGAGCACTATCTCATGCTAGACCTTAGAAGGCTTCGCAAGACATTAGAAGCCCCGGTGTCGTAGCACCAGCAGGTGGACCCTAGCATGACAAGTGTAGGTTAACCTTCAAGGCTTGTCCACCCCTATTCATACTGAAGTTCACCTCCAGTCTTGCGGGCAGGCCTATGAAGCATCACACCCTAGAACAACAGTGACCCTGTCACTGAGATCACAGGACCCTTGAGAAGGGCCAGCTCTAGGGCGGTGCAACCGGTGTGACCGCACCAGGTGCTGACTTTAGGTGGAGGCATCATTTTTGCAAGTATATTATGGTTTTAAAAGCGCTTGCTGCCTCCTTCCTGGCCTCCAGCAATTTTCGGTAACAATAAAAATGTCATGATGACTCTGGTGATTAATGTTCTTCCTAGAGAGATAATGGAATTTTGTCTAATGGAAGATTTGACTCATGGAAAGGTAGCTCAGAGGGTTAATGTACCTGCTGCAAAGAACATGTACCATGCAGATCACAAAGTGCACATCTACGGAGGGCCTTCCACTGCACTGGAGCACTGGAGCACTTCTCACACGTTTTTATTAACTTTTGATTTGCTTCACCTAAAGTCAGAATTATATTTTTGCTAAAATCTACAGGGTATGCAGCAGGGCCACATTACAAGAGGCTTGCAATAATGCCATGATTCCCAACTGTGGTTAATAAAGCAGAAATAATCATTCTACTGAATTCTATATTTTCATTTGCAGTGCCTGTCTTTATTATTAAACCGTTGTACTGTATAATTTAACATGTTTGTTAATGATGCTTATAAAGAAAATGCAATAATGAGCATGTTTGCTCAGCGGGTGATAGTCAATCCCGGCTTCCGTCTTTTACAGGCTTATTACCATCGATAAAATAGGCGACAAGTATGAAAACAAAAAAAATGAACAGCGGCACAGGGCGACTCACAAAACGACCAAGATGAAAACCTCCTAAATCATTTGCACGAACCACTCGTACTAGAGGTGACACTAACATCCTACATTTGACTGGACCCGCCGTTTCATCAGCCCACGCCCACTACACGTGCTTAAAAACACGCTTTGTTTTTGTCGTTGCTGTTGTTGGTGTTTTTAAAGTTGCTGTTTTTTTGATAATAATAGTTCAAGGATATATTATATCAATCATGCCACATGGAATACATACATCAAAGAGGCCAAGTGGATGCCAGCAAAGAAAAGCAAAAAAGGAAAAAAATGAATCACTCTCAACACTACGTGGATCCATGCTTCAATATGTCAAGAGACCAGATGATGGCATGGGTAAGGGTTCATCAAAAGACACAGTTCCTCGGCCACCAATTGATAACGCTGATCCTGATGCTAGTATGCATTCTGCAGAAGAGGAAGGAGTTGAAATAGAAGAAAATGAAGCAGAAAAACAAGGAAAGGAAATGGAAATTCAAATGGATGAATTTGAAGCAGAAGAGAGTACTGAAAGTGACTCTAACCATGATACTGTAAATGAGATGATGAATGAGGTTAAGGGGGAAAATTGGAATATTTTAGATGATGCTTCTTTTTGGAATATACCAGTTCCAGATCATTTGCGGGTTGTAATCATCAAAAGAGGAAGTGCTTCTTTCCAGAACAAAGATGGCCCTTTCAGAATTGCGACAAGGCAAGATCCAAAAGCAAAAGGAGATGTTCGCCAGCTATCAAAAGAGTGGTTTTACAAGGTGATGCCAAATGGCGAGAAAGTGTTGCGATCATGGATGGTTTACTCACTCGTCAGTGAGAAATTATATTGTTTTTGCTGCCGACTCTTTGCCGCTAATCATGCTACAGACACGACATCCAAATTTGTGACTGGGTTTCAGATGTGGTGGAAACTGAGCCCGAAAGTGCATAGTCATGAGACATCCGAAGAGCACTTACATTGCCTTGAAAAATGGAAAACATTGGCAGCAGGACTTAGACTGCACAAAACAATTGACGCCGAAAGTATTGCTTTGATGGACATAGAGAAGAAAAAGTGGAGAGACATCTTGCACAGGTTGCTCGATATCACATTGTTTCTTGCCAAGCAGAATCTGGCATTCCGGGGCCACAATGAAGATGAATCTTCATTGAATAAGGTAAACTTTCTTGAAATGGTTGAGATGCTTTCTAAATATGACCCAGTGCTGAAAGAGCACCTAATGAGATTAAAGCGAAGCACATGTAAACTCAAAGCATCAGTATCTTATCTTGCACCAAAAACTCAGAATGAGTTTATACATGTCCTAGCAAATCATGTGAAGGAGAAGCTTGTCATGGATATAAAATCTGCCAGGTATTTTGGGATCATGTTCGATAGCACACCTGACACATCACACACTGACCAAATGTCCGAAATGATCAGATATGTGAAAATCCAAAATAGGAAAGTTGAAGTAAGAGAAGTGTTTCTGGGATTTTTCCCTTTAAAGGGGGAAAAAGCTGTTGACCTCAGTTCTGATATTCTTAAAAATCTGGAAAGTGATGGACTCGACATTATGATGTGCCGCGCTCAAGGTTACGATAATGCTGCCACTATGGCTGGAATCCATGGGGGTGTACAAGCCATTTTGAAAAGAAAGAACAGGAAAGCTATTTTTAATGGATGTGTGGACCATTCGCTTAACTTGTGCGGCCAACAGTCTTTTGCTGAAAATGCTTCGTGTGTGACTTTTTTGGGAACTCTTGAGACAATGTTTTCCTTCTTTGCTGCTTCCACTCACCGATGGGATGTTTTAATGGACCACACTGGAGTCTCAGTGAAAAGACTATCAACAACACGCTGGAGTGCTCATCATGCTGCAGTAGAGGCAGTGAAAGAAAAATTCGATGAATGTGTGGCGGCAATTGAAGCTCTATGTGATCCAGATGAAAATTTAGACACAAGAGGTACAGCCCGAGGTCTTTTGCCTGCTGTCTGCAATTTCACGTTTCTGTGCTACCTCTACTTTTGGTGTGATGTACTTGAAGAAGTTAATCTTACACAGCTGTACCTTCAGACTAAGGGCTTAACTCTTGACAAGGTGGTGACAAAGCTAGAGACGCTAAGACTTTTTCTGTACGACGAGCAGCGCAATCATCTAGTGGAGCAGGCAATTGAACAGGCGCTTTTAAAATCAGACCAATATGGAATTTCAGTAGAGAGCAGACCCAGGTTCAAGAAGAGGATGACAGGTGAGAAGACAAGAGATGCTGGACTAACTCTGCAAGAAGAAAACAAGAGGGCGATGCTTGAGTATATAGATCGTTTCCATTCTGAACTCCAGATCAGATCAAGAGCCATCAAGGAAGTAGCAGCCATGTTTGAGGCTGTTCAAGCCAAGAGTTTGATATCTGCCACTGAAGAAGAGTTACTGGTGTCCATTCCAAAATTGTCCACTTTCTATGATGAGTTATCCAAGGGAGAGCTTTTATTAGAAATACCAAGGCTGAGAAGGCACCTGAAGGCAGCAGAGATTGATCTCGAAGAAGCCAAAGACTGGTCAGTATTTGACGTTTTGAAATTCATAGCTGAATGGGACTTCCTAGAATCTCTCCCATATCTCTCAGTGAGCCTACAATTATTTCTTACGATCTGTGTGTCTGTGGCTTCATGTGAGAGGAGTTTTTCAAAGCTGAAGTTTATAAAGAACTATTTGCGATCTACCATGGGACAATCAAGGCTTTCTGACCTTGCAATATTATCAATTGAAAGTGATTTGGCGAAAGGAGTTGATTTCGATGAAGTAATTAACAAGTTTGCAGCTTTAAAGGCCAGGAAAGGAAAGTTCTGATTAGTCGAGATTTAATGTGACATTGTAATTTGTACTGTTGCATACTATTCTGGCAGTTGCTGATTGTGCAAACCCAATACAGAACGGTTACAACCTTATCTCCTGTAACAGTAAAATTTAAAGTTTAATGTTAAAATTAAAATAAAAAAGTAAAATATTTTCTATGTAGTTCTTAGTTCTTAACTTCTTACAATCTTTTACCTCCGACCTTGTTGAATTCAATTTTTCTTCTATGGCCTTTGTAAATATAGGACCTATATTTACAAACGTTACTAAGGATTCTGTATAGTCCCGTTATTTGCCAACTGTGTCCACTGGCGGACTCGGAGCGGAGGAGGTCCATGCGGTAAGTCGTGAGGGGGTGACACCATGAGTTGCCCGCACCAGGTGACACCAACCCTAGTGACGCCACTGTCTGTCCGTAGAAAGAACAGGCATTATACTTGTTTTGTGTTTCTTTTTCAGAGGATGGTGTATCAGAATGTGATTGATGGTGGGGTTGGGTTGGCAAGTTCTTAACTTTACATTATCATTTCCGAAGCACTAAAGTGAAACCTCAAACAATGGTCCAAGGCTTCACCCAACCATAAAAAACAATTTACATACTAATATGGCCGTCTTTAAGAAACCTCTGATAGAAAGGCCATTAGAATATTTCAATTGAATAAAAAACTAATGGCATTTGAACCCTAAATGCCTCCACATTGTGTTTGGGATGGCTAGGGGACTCTGTTGCAGGGTTTGTCAATGTGGATCTATATACATCCCATCAGCTGCCCTAGTTACAAGGGTACTGATAAAAATTAAGAAAGCTCCTAGGTGCTCAGGTATTCCAATGGCCACAACTTGATTCTGCAAGATTTGTTCCTCAGATACTCTCTATCTCATATAGGGAGAGGCCATTCTATAGATGAGTAGTGGATCTTTACCCATCCTTACAATTACAGTGTCCGACTCTGCCTCTTAGAAGATAGCATTTACCTAGTTAGGCCTTTATTCTAATAACCACGATGCCTTGGTAGGTATGCGGTAATCCACTAGGAGGTTGCAATTCAAAAGGAAGTGGCTTGGTTTTACCACTGGCCCATGCCAAAGGGAATTATTTATCTTACCTGTCCTGTGGATAACATCTCTCACCACTATCCCACTCCAAACACACTGTTATCGCATTCACATTTGAGTATGACCATGACTTAATTAGGATGTTAGTCAACATTCCCCCACCACTCCCTGCCCCGACCAACACTCGCTTTTCCAAAAGGAAATACTTACTGAGTTGATTTCTGCATTATAATCTCAATGACTGGACTCCACTCCACCACAACACATCATTTGAGAACTTTAATTGCATTATCAGACAGGTTTATGTACACATTTTTCATTATTTGATACTGCTTGGTATTTGCACTCGTATATCCATATTTGTTTAGTATAGCAATCGGTCTACATCAAACAGTTTTGACATTTAAATATAACGGCCAACATATCTGATCTATGGTTTCCATATCCTTTGCATGTTTGTTATCAACCACTAGACTCATAAATTAGTTTATCCAGTTTAGCATATCTGTCCATTCCCCATTGCCACTCAAACAAGGTGGGTGTGCAAGCGACGTCAGATGCTTGGAGATATCCATTTTGCAACTAGACATCCCAGTCCTGTCAGAGTTTTCATATACCTGGGACCCTGTTTTAATATGTATTCCTAATAGAATTACTTTTGGGGAAGAGGTCACTGGTAATTGCATTATCCAGGCTAGAGATCATGCAATAAAGGCCCAAAAGTATTGTATTGATGGGCAGGTCCATGTTATTTGATAGAAGGCCCCTTTGTCAGCCTGGCATATGGGGCACAAAGAGGAGGGGCATCTTTGCATTTTGGGTGATATAATATACCCTATACATGCGACTTAAGTGTATAAGCCTAAATTTGGTTGAGATTGATAATGTTTGAGCCTTCATTTTAGTTTTCCTCAAGTCGTCTTTGTTTAAGGGTCCTTGTTTTCCTCCCACGTTAGTTTGAGGGTTACCAAAATATCTGGGCCGTTATTGATCAGGTTGAGGTGTATTTGGGAGATGTGCTTCCCACCTTCGATGGGGTCCATAATTATTTTAAATTCAAGCGGATTGTTATCAGAAATTCTGTCAGGCTGTCAATTCAGTTCATTTCTCAGCTGAATGTACTTGAATATTCCTGCTGTTTGCTCTGGAGAACTCAGCTGCTTTTTGATGCTCTTGCAATGCTGTTTCCAGATAAATCAAGGTTTTTTGGGACCTTATACTGAAGCCCTCTGGAAAACACCTAACCACACTTATGACCGCCCTACCACATCGCAACCTCATACAACTATACTCTTGCACTTCACCGCATTATGTCCATAGAGATTCCTATTTTCAAAACATCCAATAAATCCTGTGGACACTCTGAACCTTTCAGTCCTCAGACTACCAAACCTCTTGGCCACTAATCCAGCAATCTTCTCTGCCAGAGGTCTCTCTTCTCTTACATCGGGCACACATCCTACTTGCTTTAATTGTGAATTTCTACCTCTTTAAGAAAACTTATACTGCTACTCTTCTGCTATTATCCACTATCTCAAGTCCTCTTATTTTCTAAGATACCAGAGTTATTGTTCAATTGCCTCACATTTTATCTTTCCTCAAATAATCGTCTGGATCACCTCCAATCTGGCTGCCATAGTGCTCCATTGCTCCATGAAAACAGCACTTTCATACATATCCAACTATACTGCTGCTGCCCATCGAAGTCAATTTTCCTCCATTCTCTTACTTCTGAGTCTATCCATGGTCTTCAACACTGTTGAGCACGCTCCTCTCCTTTCTGAGATCACTTAGCATCACAGACCTGGCCCCAGCCTGGCCCATTTCTTACCTGTCCATTCCCTCATTCTCACTTTTAGGGGACTAGGATATCAGCACCCCCTCTCTATCAAATGATATTTCTCAATGCTCTGCCCTCAGACCCGTTTTTTCTCACTCGACACCTCTCCCTGCAGTGACATTCAGTTTCTCCTACCAACTTGATGCAGACACACCCATGTGTTTTTGTCCTTTCTTACTTTTGCACACCTATCCCAAAATGCCTTGTAAATTTCCTCGGTTGGAAATTGGTGGCAAGAGATTACCTATAAACTTAAATGTTTTGGGGTGTTACTCTATTTTGTTGGTAGATCCACCCACAAATATCCACAACCCTTTAGCCTTACATCTGTAAAAGTGGAAATTCGACATTGCTGGCAGGATATGCACTTTGTACATATAAAATCCCTGTGCAAAGTGATCCTATATCACACCTAAATTCAGCATGGGTGCACAAAATGCCTTGTGGATCTGGACCATTTTAGTTCATCTATAGGGGGATACAAGTTGTTCTAATAGCTATCAAGGGCACAAGCGCCAATCCCACACCCAGTGCATTCTAACCTCATGGGCTGACAGCCATATGCAGACTCCTGTTTACACAATACACTGTTTTGGGACATATGTGTTGTTTTCTATTGATTCGATGAGCTCTCTTTCCAATTCTCAATTTTTCTGATCACTCCACATTTTAGATGAACAAGTTATTTTTTGGAATTCCCTGTACCAAGAAGACCATAAAGATATGAACCAACTAAAACAGTTATACAATATAGGCCATCAATCATTAGGAGTCGGGTTAAGTGGAATTCCCGTATGGAATTCTGCACTGCCCGATCACGAAGGGCTGAATGTTTTAATACTCAGCCAGTAAAATTGCTTAATGCTTCAGCTGCAACAGCAGACAGGCCTTGTGTTCTTGCCTGCCTGACGACCGTCTCTCAGAAGGAGGGAACATGCAACGCTCCCCTCGGCCAGGATACTTCTTCCCCTTCCTTCTCCTGCTCTCCCCATCCTCCACCCCGCATCTCACCCAGAAGCCCTTGCTCTCATTTGCACCCGCTCAGAGCATGTGATAAATGGGAGTGATAAATCCCATGGAACAGGGGATTCCGTGAAGTTTTGCGCCAAGTAAAACTGGGCCTGTCCAGTTATTCCCCATTCCATTGTGTTTGACTCATAATTGCATGATGCCGGCAGGGTGTTAACGCACGGTACCAGTTATTAAATTCATCATCACTTAGATTTACTCTTTACCCCTCCACAGTCAACATTTTTGTAACCAGTGATTTCGATATTTCTGAAGTAATTGCGGTGTGAGATGCATGCATCCGAGCTGACAGCTCAAAACAGAAGAGATGTTGAATATTTGGGTCATGGTGTTCCGTAAAGTACCTGGAATCGATAATGCCTCACTTAACAGAATATACACGTTTCCCGTCTTGCAAACCAAGCTACCATCTTAATTATTTAGGAGTTGCACTTGGCAAGAAACACGCTATGAACATGATCTGGCAATAATCTGCATATTTAAAAAAATGTGTTTTTAAAGATGGAGGAAATCATTCCATGCAGTAATTGTTCCTGTCAGAAACTTAAAACGCCACAACTGAAAATGCAGAGCAAAACATTATAATGTTATCATATACACTGCAGTTTGTGTAATTCGGTTTCTGAAAGAGGATTGTGCAGCACCTCGTCTGAGAGGGTGTTGCTGCAGTCTAGAAGCAATGTCACACATTTTCAAATTGAGAGGAAAGGAAAAATGTTGTTGAGTTGAACATTTAGAAAAGAAGCCTATGCAGCATATCAAAAAATTGATCACATTTAGGGAACATCTGCATTACCATAGTAATAAGGTTGGCAGGAATGCAAGGAAATCTATACACTTTAAAATTCGCACGCGGGTGCCTGTTCACTGGTATTAAAGCAAATGTGAAACAGTAAGAAAGCAACAGCTAAAAAGGTCATTTTAGTGTTCTTGGATTGGGTTTAGATTTTTTTGTATAATGGAAATCTGTGTGCCCAGGGGATCTTGGGCCAAATAAGCAGCATTTTATTTCAATTTCTTCGCCATCTCATTTTTGCTTTGGATGTGGTAAAAGGAGAAGCAGGGAAATTGCTTGTGGTAAATGCACTGACTGCTTTTAATACTACACTTCAACGTTGCAGACTGCCACAAAAATAGTACATCAAATTGTGACTAGCTTTCTGTATTTTATGTTAGTAGCAGGTGGTACAGATCTCTTAACATGGCAGCGCCATCCTTCTCGAAAATATGGAGCTGCTTTTCGAAATATGTTGGTGGTGACAATAATACCATTTGAAAAATGATGTACAAATAGATTTGCATACGTATGCATATCAATGGTAGTTCAAGCTCACAGAAGAAGTTTTCAACAATAAAAAGTCAACAACTGCACAATAATGCAGTGGACGTCTAGAAATATAAGGTGTATGTAGGTTAATGCTTTTAACAACGTCTCCTTTATTATGTGAGCGTTAAACGTAGTTGCATACATGTGCCTGGTGTCTCAGTCTGCACTCAAGTCACATATAAAATTATACTTTAAAAGGCACTGATTGGCCTAAATGGAATAAAGTCTGTTTCATGTGCATTTACACAAAGCATTTTATGTAAATGTGTATTTTGTCTGTGCCCCTGACTACATCAATTATTCCTATATAGAGACCAAATCGGGATTCAAATAATTTTGTATTGGATGGAGTTCCCTGCCAAGCAGTATCTCTAGTCACAACCATGATGAGTTGAAAAGCAGTAATGTCTATCTGGGTACATTAGCAATACGATTCAAGTCTCATAACTGTATATACTACAATATATACTGAAAAGTGCTTAATTTGTCAAACAAATAAGTGCTAGGGCACTCGTCAGGCAGCCACTGCATCTTGTACCATCCATTGCCTCTGCCAGTGCTACCAATGGCACCACAAACACAAGTGCTAACCATCAAGTGTGACAATTCAGACTATTCCAGGCCCACAAACCCATAATAATGGCTTAGGCAGCAAATATTAGTCGTTTTTAATATATATTGACTGAAAAAACAACTGTTGTTGTCCTCAACCCTAAATTAGATGCACAGCGCCATCATGTGGCAGACTGTCGTAAGTGCTGGTGTTGACAATTAACTGCCGAGCACCGGAAACCACCGGCTCAAATTAAGCACTGGTCTCTAGCACCTATTTTGTAAGTTTTATATTGTTTCCAGACATGTATAAATAATATATACTTGTATACACACATTATATACTAAGATACATGCATTTTGCACCGTGCACATGTATAAGTCTCATAAATCTCAGTTGAAAGGGTGTTACAGTTATGATGCAAAATCTAAAAACAATTGAAATTCATTGATTATGGTCAGTGGTGCAACCATCGATTTACCACAGTGTACTTTACATAATTTATGATGGTACTGAGTGTGAAATGTTGTTGAGCCCATAGCCCAAATGAGCAACGATTATCGTACTTTAGGTGTAGAGCCTTGCCTTTGGCTTAGTCCCTGCATCGAACACCTCTACCTCTTAAGACGACTCGGCATGGCCTTCAGACACACTCAGTGCGCTCAGTCATATGTGAATTCAATTATAACTGGTGAGTTTCAATAGTTTTTATTTTTATTTTTCATGGTAACCATATCGTTTTCTCAATCCATGTTTTTGATGGAAATTTTATTGATTTCATATCTAGCTTTATTTCTCTTTGGACTATGGAGCCATAACTGTCCTTTAACATATCTATTTCAGATTTTTATGGTTTAAATGCAATGTGCATTAGTCCTAGGTGCAAAGCAAGAAACCTCTGTGAACTACGTTTGGTGACATCCTGCACCAAGCTGTTTGGGCTCAGAACCCATTTTGCACAGCCTTTGGTCAGGAGTTGTGGGTTCTAGGTACACAGCAAAGCCTCTGGTTCGGTCCTGTGCTGAGCTGCTATTTCCCAGAACCCGCTGCACAAATCGTTAAGCCATTTGCAGCAGGTTATGTGTGCACAAAAGGATCACCAGGTATTTTATGATTCCAGCCCTGAACATAGAAAAACCCTTTCAGGACAATTGTGTGGTTTTCTGGCTACATTCTAGATCCAACCACGATGCCCAGGAACTCTTTGTGGGTATTTTGCTTTTACATTTATTTTTCTATTATTTTTCATCTTTGATGTCCACAGCGCTACTGAATTTGAGGTGTACACTCTTGCACCTACTTGGACCACAAGATTTTTTTCTATGTCTCCAAATGAAGAATGGTACTTGAAGTTGTTGCTTCATTAAAAATCAGATGGAGAAACCTTCGCAGTTCTTTGTAGCCAATTAGATTGCAGAGGTTTTTGAACTCTTCTTGATAAGCCTGGAACCAGCAAGCATGACGAGAAAACCACATTTTCCAATTAAAAATCAGTTCTAGAATTGTTTATCCATACACCCTCTTACCATAAAACCAATGTACTCACCATTATATAACCAAATCAGAAACAGGCTACCACACATTCATTTTCATGCACACCACCATCCGACTATCACACATCCACTATCGTACACCGACAGCCATCATCAATCACTCCCACATCCACTATCAGAGGCCCAGACACCCACCATCAGAGGCCCACACACCCACCATCAGAGGCCCACACGCCCACCATCATAAGCTCTAGCACCCCCATCATACACCAGAACACTCAGTCATGAGCCCATGTACCCACCATCATAAGGCCACACCATTTTACAGCCTTCATGAAATATCCAAACACCCAACACCATACAATAACACACACTATCATTTAGGGCCACACACCTACTACCCTATATCCGCAAAGGCAACATTGTGTACCAATACACTCATTTGGGTCTCAAACCAACACACCCATCTTCTGGAGGAAAACCTACCAGGGACAGACTGTGACTTTGCAGCCTTTCACAGTGGACACAATCGGAGCACACGAGTAGAAACTCAATTCTAAAATTCTTAACCTTTTCAAAGGTTCAGCACAACACACCTAGATCTGTTTCCACCATTCAAACAAAAAATGCCGAAACATTGCATCCAGTTTTCCACACCGTTAATCCCAAGGAAATGTTCTGTGGGTAAAATAGGAAGTCACTTTCGAATACAATGTTCCACTTTTTCAGTTAATTCCTGCTGTTCACTGAAAAATGCAGCAATTACCCTTGACTATGATAATGGTCTTTCCAACATGGTCTACACAGCCATGGTGTTCTCAGTTACTAGAGATATCAATATGAACTGCACACTCCGGGTATACTGAAACAGTACACAATGGACATATTTATCATACAAATCCAGAGACACCAAATCTATCCATTTGGTTTCTGAAGTCTTAGAAGTGGGATCCCTTAACTTGCCACCATAATGCATGAGCATTCTTGACGAGCTGCTCCATCTCACAACATCGGCATGCTATGTAGCAAAGTGGAAAGATTCTGTTTATTACTGTCAATTGTGCAATGTAATTCCACTCACGCCATTGCATATATAGTGCAGTATGTTCATTCTCTCAAAGAGCAGACATAGTCTACATTTAAATTTGGGTAGTCATTTCCGCTGTAGCTGCTTACTTGCTAAACAGTGAGCCCATTTCTGCTTGGAAAATTCCTTTCATTAAGGCGTTTATGGAAGGACTGAGACATGTTATCTCACCTAAATCACCCTATTCACCTGAGATGAAGCTATTATCTGATTTAAACCATATTTACAAATTATCATTAATCTATTGCAATTGAAGCAATAATGCTATGATGTACTGAACTATGTTTTCCTTGCCTATCACAAATTAAGCCTCAACTATGCCTCATATCCATTTTATATTGATATGATTGCTGCTTCGTAATATTCATTATTTATATAACCATATTTATTCGGATACCTCTGATGACATTAGGTCAGAAGGGGTAAATAATTTCAGGGATAGTGCTGAAATGATAGGATTATATGAAATTTTAATAAACTGTATTTTGATTTGTTGCTGTATTGTTACATTTGCTCACTCTATGCAGACTGTGTGATTTCCATTGGTATTTGAGGTGAGCCAGACTCTTTTCTGAGCCTCTAGGGATGCTGCCCATTTTTCTATTGGTTTGCTACACACTCTGGTCTTACTCTGTTTTTCAGATTTTGCTCATTGCTGGATCTGTTTTAAATGCTAAAGAGCCTTTATGGAAATTGATTTCTGAGCCTTATGAGCCATTACAATCGAGTTCACTACAGGCATTAGCATCGAAGGTTTTTTTTTTTTTGTTCACAATTACTTACTTATGCAATTACCAAACTCCAAGTACTATTTGTGGAAACATCTTTCAGTCAGGTCAAGAAAGATGAAGGGCCAGATGTACGTCCGTTTTTAGCGGTCGCAAACGGAAAATCGGGCCGTTTGCGACCTCTAAAAAGGGTTGTAGCATGTACAAACCCTATTACCGACTCGTAAAATAGGGTTTGCGAGTCGCTATTAGGAAGGGGCGTGCCAAGGGAGTCTCATGCTAATAGCGAGTCACTGGGGTATGTACGATTGTTGTATGCGGTCGTAAAGCAATCGGAGTTACCAAGCCAGTCGCAAACAGGAAGGGGGCCCCAGGGGACCCCTTCCCCTTTGTGTTTGGCAGCGAAAATATTTTTTAAGAGCAGGCAGTGGTCCCACGGACTACTGACTGCTCTTAAAAAATGAAAAGAAAACTTTTTCATTTTTTTCTTTTAAACGCATCCCATTTTCCTTTGAGGAAAATGGGCTGCATTTGAAAAAAAAATTGCTTTATTTAAAATGCAAACACAGACAGGCCACCATCTCTGTGATTGTAGCTCATTCCCAGTGGGTCACAAATTGCGACCTGCCTCATGAATATTGATGAGGCAGGTCATTGGGACCCCATTGGGAATGGCTAAATGTGTCTGGGACGCAGTAGTACATTCCGTTTTGCTAGTAGCAAATAGTGAGTCGCAAAAAATCACAATTTGCGACCCACAAAACGGAATGGCTGTACATCTGACCCCAAGTACCTTATTTAGGTTTTGGTGGGAAACGAAGATCACCGTAAACTAGAGGTCCTCATGCCCACCAAACCTGCAGTTTGTCCACTCTATTTAGACTCGGGGACACTGCTGGCTTACTGTTGGCAGAGTCTCCTCGTGCTCCACCGGTAGTAGCCACTGACCCATCATCCTGTCTGCCATAGTGACCGTCATCCAGCTTAATTTAGGGCAGGACTATTGTTTTTTTTTTTTTACTTTTTATTTATAAGAACATCACAATTATGCGTACATTACAATCTTTGCATCACTGCAGACCAAATAACGAAAGTTACAATCTGATACCGAACATCTCACCGCTGTCCCAACCCCTCCCCCCCCCTTCCCAGTGCCACATCACACGTCTGATATATCTAACCCATGTCTCTGCTCCGATGGGGAAGTGCAGATGTTGCCTCGATACGCATTCCATTTCCCCCATATCTTATCCCATTTCTTGGGGCAACCTCTATTCGTGTATACTGCCCGTTCCGCTAACATACACCAATCAATGTCTCGTTTCCAATCTACAATCGTTGGTGGGTCTGAAACTCCCCATTTGCGGGCTATATTACGTTTGGCGATTATAAACCCATTAGCCGCCCACAGTTGATCCATACGGTTGAAGTCAGCGGCGCCCCAAATATTAAGGATACATGTCTTAGGGGATAGTGTTAGGGCGATTCCAATCACCTCGCTCACAACTTGATTGACTGCCTCCCAGTACCCCTGTATGAAGGGACAGTCCCAGAGTATGTGATAAAACGTTCCTGCCTCCCCACATCTCCTCCTACAGTCAGTCGAGCTACTGCAGCCCATTTTGACTAGTGTCGTGCTTGAAATATATATACGGTGTAAAACTTTTAATTGGACCAGTCGCAACCTGGACGGTATGGCCACCTCTCGCGGGGAGGACAGCGCATCACGCCAGTCCTTTTCCTCAAATTCTCCAACATCAATCTGCCAGCATATGTATAGGTTAGTCACCGGGTCAGGTGAGTTATTGATTATTTTGCGGTACGTGAGTGAGATTGCCTTGCTCAACATAGGATCTGCCAGTAATCTGTCTTCTAGGGGGCGGTTTCCGGGACTACATCTAATTCTTTAGTAGCTTTTAGTAAGGCATGGCGTATTTGTGAATAGCGAAAGATTTCATTCGAGGATAACTTATATTCAATTTGTAGTTCTGCGAAGGTCAATATTTTGCCTTTCTTTATTAAGTCACTGACTTGTGATATCCCAATAGTGTCCCATTTATCAAATTCTCTGCGTCTACTCAAGTTTCCCAATATTGCCGCATGCCATAGGTGTGTCATTTGCGTTAATTTATTTTTCCAGCCCAGTTTTGTAGTGGTAGTGTGCCATATGGCAATTGTGAGAGCAGTAGGTCCAGTGAACCACTGCCCACCTGATTTTGTATACAGCGCCTCTCTGTATCCACCCTGTCCCATCAGCCATCTGTCCATCCGATATGTTGGGTCTTGCAGTGGTCCATATACCCATTTGTTTATTATGGACAGATGGGCGGCCCAATAATAACATTGGATGTCTGGGAGGGCAATTCCACCATCATACCACCCCCGGGCCAGTTTGGGCCCAGAATACACGGCGGCTTCCCTTCCCAAAGCAAAGTTCCCCTTCAATTGACTTGAAATATGTATCAGGAACGTTATATGGGGTGTTTTGCAGTGCATATAGGAGCCGGGGAAGGGCCATAATTTTGTATAGAGATGCGCGCCCTAGTAGCGAGACCAGTAATGTACTCCACTGTCGCACGTCGCTTTGTAGTCGAGCGAGAGGGCCCTGGAGGTTCCTTTAATGAAGAGTGAAGGGTCGGCTGTTGATAATATCCAAAGGTATTTACATCCGTCCTTTACTATCGTAACCTCACAGGTAGCTGGGAGGACAGGTGCCCGCCCATGTAGTACATATATCACCGACTTAGTCCAATTTATATTGTAACCAGAGTATTTGCCGTGGTTAGTGCATATTTGTAAAACTCTATTGATCGAGGCACTGGGGGAGGCAACATAGAGCAGGATGTCGTCAGCGTAGAGCAATAGTCTGTCCTCCCATTCGTTTGCCCACCGCAGTCCCCGTATCAATGGGTCTCGACGTATCCAACATGCTAGGGGTTCTAATACAAGAGCAAATATCAGGGGAGACAGTGGGCAGCCCTGTCTCATTCCGCGACACAGGATGAATGTGGTGGACACCTGGCCATTTACCACCACTTGAGCGAGCAGTTTAGCATATAGGAGTTTAATCTAATCGAGATATCCCTCTCCCAGGCCCATGCGCTCGAGGCCTGCGAACATATATGGCCACTCTACTGTATCGAAAGCCATACGTGCATCCAAAGAAAATATGGCCGCATTTTCCCTAATGGTGTTTTCCCTAGCTAATATTCCGTTTGAACGGCGCAAGTTCATTGCCATGTTACGGCACGGCATGAACCCGGATTGGTCCGGGTGGACCAGCTTTGTAAGAACAGGGAGTAGTCTATTGGCTAGTACTTTTGCAAGGATTTTAACTTCTGCATTCAACAGGGATATTGGACGATATGATGTCATTTCCTCTGGCGGTTTCCCTGCCGGAGGAATGCTAGTCCAATGCTACAATGGATGCTAGTCTCTGGTCTTTGGGGAGTGCGCCGTTAGACTTGCTATCAAGATACATTTCAAGGAGGTACGGTGCAACCTTAGTTGCTGTTGCTTTGAGAAGCTCAATCGGTAGACCATTGGGGCCCCCCGCTTTACCTGACTATATGCTGAGTATACCGGTTGTTATCTCTTCGACCGTAATGTCACCTCCCAGTAGTTGTTGGTCATCTGTGGTTAACATAGGGATTTGTATATAGATTATTTTTTCCCGCACCTCCTCAATGGTGTCTGCTGTGGTCGGTGAATAGAGTTGTGCATAACACACTGCAAACCCTTCTGCTACGTGTTGCGGGTCATGCAAAAAGGTTCCATTCTGATCATGTATTGTTCTGACCCAGCAGTCAGCCCTTTCCTTCCTGTCCAGCCATGCTAGGAGTATGCTCGTTCTGTCCCCCTGCTCGTATCTTTTTAATAGAGTGGCCTGGTGTCTACTCCTGGCCATCTCGTTGGCAAGGTCTCTGTATTTTTTACGCTTAATTTCTAGGATATGGTTCTCGGTCTCATCTCATCTCATCTGCCCCTTAACACCTGTTCCCGGGTCAGTATATCTTGCTCTAGTTCGATAATGTGTCTGTCTTTTTCTTTCCTGTGACCAACTGTGAGCGAGAGCGTCCTACCCTTGATTACTGCCTTATAGGCCTCCTATAGGATCTGTGCCGACTGTACTGTCCCTTCATTTTCGGCAAAGTAATATTCTGTATCCTTGGCCAAAGCGTCTTCAATATGAGGGACTTGAAGGCACCGTGGATTGATGGTAAGTGACCTACAGGTAGTGGTAACTTTTGTAGTATATCGAGCCTTTATGGGAGCATGATCGGAAATGCCCCTCGCTAACTGTTGTATCTCACCGAAATGGTGTGCTGTGTCGGATAGAGTTAGTATGTCGTCAATACGGGAGTGACTTTTGTGAGAAGCCGAATAGTATGTATATTACCGTAACTGTGGGTGCGCTGCCTGCCATATATCCTCCAGGCCCATTGCTGCTGCGAATTCAGCCAGTGTGTGTTACTGTTCGTGAAGTACCTCTCAGGGGGGTATCTATCTGCTTGGTCGCAGAGCGTCATGTTGAAATCGCCACCCACTATTATATCTCCTGCCGGTAAAGCAATAATCATCCTGCTCAATTCCGGCAAAGCTATTTTATGTAAAGCAGGAGGTATGTACACCGAGAGGACGCTTACCTTCCTACCCACCCATAACTGTCTGTATGTGTCTGGGCTATCATAAATGGAAGATTCTTCTTCATAAGTATCCCGACCCCTCTGGACCCAGTCGTGAATCCTGAGTGAACTATGAGTTCATATCCCCATCTGTCAAGGGCCTTACAAGTATTTCCAATGACATGGGTCTCTTGCAGTAGAATTATGTCCGCCACCTGTCTTTTGATATATTGTAGCACCACCCCCCTCTTAATCTTATCTCCCAACCCATTAATGTTCCAGGAGAGCAGGCTCAATGTTGCCTCGAGTCTCATATTACCCGGGGTATCTCTGACTGTCATTGTGGTTGTATGGGGTGTTCCCTAGTCTTCCGGTCCCCACCGCACTGTGAGGCTGAGACCGCCTCACGTGTGCCATCAATGGGCCAAGTGTTTGTGGGCAACGGTGAGTATACATTAGGCGGAGCAAATGGTGTTCAGCAGCAATTGTGTGCAGTGACAATATACTGAGCGCTGTGACGCATGTTAACAAACTTAAACTCCCTGTAACTTCTCCCTGCACGATGGACTTCGAATTACCCGTCACCCCAACAATGCAGAGCGCCCTTTGCCCACCCTTCCCAATTTCGGAGGGGATGTATATCAACAAGGCCAGACCCCCCCCCTCAAGCAAATATATATATCGCAAACCGTGTCTGATTATATTATAAAGGGTGTTTGTACTCAGCCATCTCCAGTCCAGAGTGCCATCACCATGTCTCTTCAGCGTTGGCCGTCAATCATCTTCGTGCTGGGTCAAACCTTTGGCAATCCGGCTAGGGGCCGTGACTGGTGCACTGCCAGCAGCTGTACTCCCTTCCAACCACTTACATTGTGTCTTTGCTCCCACCCCTTTATGCCGGGCCGGCGCCGCCAGCCTCTGTCCGTTCCGTGTCTGCGGCATCGCTTTCCTCAAGCTCCGATGTGGTCCCTCTGCGGTCCTTCCCCATCCGTCTTCGACGTCTGTCAGAGTTGTTCGTCTCTCCGATTTTCCGCCAGCCATTCCCAGACCGCCTCCGGGTCTGTAAAGAACCACGCTCTACCCTCGGCCTCCACCCTTAGTCTTGCTGGGAACAACATTGCGTATCGTAACTCTCTGTCTCTTAGGGCCTTTTTGACGTCCAGGAACTTTTTGCGATGTTTTTGGACCGTCAGGGTGAAGTTTGGGAAAAACATAACGGTGCTATTATCGATCTTGATTGGTAGAGCACATCGCGCGGTTTGCAGGATTATATCCTTGTTGCGGAAGTTGAACACCCTGGCCACTATAGGTCTAGGGGGTTGTCCAGGCTTAGGTTTGCCTCCCGGGACCCGATGAGCGCGTTCAACCGAAAAGTATTGGGAGAGAGTTTTTGGTTGGAGCCGCTGTGTGGCAAGTTCTTCAACGAAGAGATCCACTGCCTGTCCCTCCGCCTTCTCGGGAACTCCAATAATTTGCACTAAGTTCCTTCTGGCTCTTCCTTCATAGTCATCCAGTTGGTCTGCAAGTGCTCGGCTAGTATTCTGCAGTTTCTGGACCTGTTTCTTTAAGTCTTTGGAAGTAGTAACTAGAGTTTGAGTGACTCCTTCCACCTCCGTCACACGATCACTCATTTTGCGAAAGTCTGCCCTGAGGAGGCCAACCTCAATGGAGATGGAATCCATACATGATTCTAGGGAAGTACATACCACCGTGACGGCTGTGAGAATGTCTTGTAGGGTAGGATCCTTTTGTGCCAATGGCAAATCTTTGGTTCCAGACGGCATGTCCGCTTGCATCTCTGGTTTCTCCTGGTTCCTAAGACACACTATTTTGTCCAGTTTGGGCTGGTGGAAGCCGCGATTACCTTTGTTACTGGACATGGCGATCCCACCTAGGAATCCGGACAGTGTCACACGGGGGGGCGCAGGTGTCCCGGTGTTTCACACCGCCTGCCCGGTGTCGTTTCCCCGTCGGCCGGTTGGCGTACTCCACCAGATCACCACTTTCCCGACTGTGTTGGCAGTCGGTATCCCCGTTCAGCAAAGCGCGTCACAACCCGGTCTTCGGAGATGGCACTGCGGGAGTATATCTCAAGTAGGGCCAGGCAGCTTCCTGCAGGGAGTTAAGCACTGGTGAGACCGGGGCCCTCCCGCCGGCAAGGCTCCAGGTGATAGACGATGACGGCAGTGGTAGTCAGCATTGGGAGCTTCCACTGGTCTGTGTGACCAGTCTTTCTGCCTGCAAAACGGCCGTGCGTGATATACACAATATAGGTGGACCACTTCCCCTAGCTGGGATATGTTTTAAAAGTTATCGTGTTACGAGTCTGCCAAGGCGTCTCTACCCTGCCCCACAGCCAAATGTCTGCAGCGTTGCTCGGCTGGGCTCCACGAATAGAGGCGCATACAGCGCAGTGCGCGCTCCGGTCGTCTTGGGCATCCACAGCTCTCACCTCGCAGTCGGTGGTGATGCAGAGTCGAGCACCCCCGCGTCGCCCCCCAACCGCTGTACTTTCGGTGTTCTCTCACATATTCTGGGCCCCCTCAAGTCCCAGCAACTCGGAGTTCTCGCGCTCCAGATCAGAATGGGCCATCCGCTTTCAGATTGACCTCGGCCTCTCCCATCGGGCCGCGGGCTTACGTGAGGCCAGGGCTGCAGTCTTTCGGACAGGTCGCAATCAGTCACTGGCGGCTCTCCGGCATCGATTTGATGCCGGATTTTGGTCGTTGCTCCTCACACCACCCTTTCTACGGGTGAATCGTTTGCTGGAACGGATATGTTTGCAGATTTTCGGGGGATTAGTGGGGATTAGGGTCGGAGCCTCGCTACTGTGCGGCCATCTTCGCCGGCAGTTGGTCACGCCCCTCTGGCAGGACTATTGTTGATCTTTCTTCCTGGCCAACGGGCAGGAAACATATTAAATGGCCCCATATGCAAGGAAAAAGCACCCTAATTTTTGTTCAGGAAAAGCTAACTCCCCCTTTGCGAGTTTGCTTTCTCTGATTAAAAAAGCTGAGTGGGTGCTTTACACATGATGCCCGAGTGGAAAACTTTACTACTGTGAAGGGAGCAGTTGTGGTGGTGGGTCCCTACACAGCAGAAAGGTCGTTGGGAAGTGGGGATATTTAAATATGGTAGGAGGGCCTCTATTAGTGCGTCGGATGCCATGACCACCTCCCTGGTGGGATAGGAGCCCGCTCCCCCAAGCCTACATAAGGCTAAAAGTGGTCTTTTGCACACATCCATGATTCCTTGCATAGGATGTACCTCCTTTTCACCCCAATCAAACCACATAATTTCCAAACTTTTTCCAAAACCCTTCACGCAATATACAGAACCGGGACTTAACACAAAAATCAAAATTTCACTCATTAGCCCTCACATACCTTGGTATTTCCATTTCTGAAGGGGGCATAGCCAGTTGGATTGCACAGTGCATTCAAGTTTGTTATTCAAACAGACAGTTCACTGCCATTCTACAGGCACATTCAACACACAAATAAGGGACTAGTATGTGACATTCCACAAAATTTGCAAGGCTGCAACGTGGTCGTCCATTCTCACCCTCACAAAACAGTAATGTGTTGACATTCATGCAAAGTAAGAAGCCGCAGGTGGCCAACCAGCTTTAAAAACTTTTAGTTTCTACAACTAATACTACTTTCCATCCTCCTGAGCATTAAGGGGTTTGGGCATTGCTTTTAAGTCCGTGCACAGCCTGGGGGCTGCAGTAACATGTAAGTGGAAAATGTCACTTACCTGTAAACAGCCATTGTCCTTCCCTGTGGCAAGAAAGTAGGTGATTACTAGTTAGATGTACTAAGTAATTTATACTTTACTACACATGCTCAAGAATTGGCACCTTTTCCAATGAGGGAAACAATCGCATAATATAAGGTGAAGTATGCGTGTTCATATATTGGGGGTTTTGGAGACATGTTCATAAGTCATTCTCAAAACCGAAACTTAAGCTCTTTAAAAAAAAAAGCAATAGGTCTTGATTGACATTTCTAATATGATACAACTTAACCAGAGCTAATTGTTGAAATCCCCCGTCCCCCACCTCAGTAGTCGGTCAATTAACCATTTTCTAAATCATGCATTGCTCATGCTCCTGGAGTATAAGCCTAAGCCCAGTGGCATTTAGTGATCCCTGGAAGTGGTAGGGCATAATACTAGCGACAGATTCACCTCATTGTTTTCAAAATTTGCTTCTGGTGCCTCCATACACAAACGTACCCACACACTCACACTTACTGTTCCTCACTCACAAACACACTTTCACCTTCACGCATTCACAATCACTCACCCTCACGTACAACTACTGGTGTACAGGGACTCTGTTCTGAACTCCTAGGGTACAGGTGTTCTGCTTTAAGAGTGCAGCAGGTGCAGCTGCACCAGGGCCTCTGTGTCCTGGTACACCTGAGGCACCATTGATAGAGGCACCCCTGACTCACTACCACTCCCAATCTTGCCCTCACTCATTCTAACTCAGTCACGTTACTTTAAACACTCATCTTACTTATTAATACTTACTCATTGAGTCTCACTCTTTCACTCTCATTAACACCAGCAGTGGTCCATGCAGGTAAGCGCGGTTGGGCAGTGGGGCGGGGTAGGGGGGATGTCGACCGACGACGGAATAGGAATTATTTATTTATTTAATTTTCCTTATTCCGTTGTCTGTCGACTCCCCCCACACACCCTCCCGCCCACACCACTGCCTCACCGCGCTTACCTGCACGGACCGCCGCTGATTAACACTCTCAAACACATTAAACTAACATACACTCTTACTCAATCTCATTCTCTCTCAATCACTCACAAACACACTTTCACTCACACATGCACAGAGAAACAACACCGAATTATATATTTTTTGCTTACCTTTCTATCTTTGCTTGCAGCTCTGAGGCTCCTAGGCAGCAGCAGAGCAGGAATCCGGCACAGGAGATTGGAGCCAGCAAGCCATGATTCCTAACGAGGAGTCAGACCGAGCAGCAGGGACAGATTTAAGAGGAAGACCCACCTCAAGCTCTCTCCCAGCTTCTTGGTAGGCCTGAAAGTGCAGCCCTATCAGAAACTGAGACCGTGCTGAGGATCCTGCCCTGCTCCTGTGTGTGGCTCTTCATTGGCCTCAGGGATGCACTGACGTACCCCAGACAGTCCAATTTTAGAAAATATACTGCATGTGCACACTTTACATATGTTTGTGTCGCAACCCTCTGGACAGTGGGCTGTCGTGAAGGAAAGAAGTGAAGTATTTATACTTGGTAACAGGTAGATTGTGTAAATGGGTTACTCGAGATAAACAGCACAGCGAAAGTCCTGATGTTCACTCATATACGTAAAATCCATATTGTTTCATGAATAATACTCGGGCTGCCTGAAGAAAAAACGATGCAAGTTTCCCCCTGCTAGTGCCACCGGTCATCATCGTATACATCATCCTGAACCAGTGTGGTAGCACAACTCCGGCCTAACAGTAATGTTTCTGTACTTTGTCAGTCGTTCTGGCAGCTATGCAGTCTCTTTCCTTCAGTCGTATAGCAGTGATTCACGCTCGCATCGCTCTATCCTTCGAGCTTGTTTGCACCTGTAGCAATGTATGTCTTTTGACTTCTTCTGTCAATAATTCTGTCTCCGCGTTCCCAGTGCACTGTGTACATTTTCTCTTCTTGTATTGCTCCCCAGGGAGTCGTTGCTTTAAAATATTTGTCATTGCTGCTCTCGCTTTCTCCTGTGCTGTACTTTCTTCCGGTGGTTTATCGTAACAGGCGGGTGCATCCCTACAGCTAGCACAGGTCGTTTTGAACTCTTTTCACTCCAGCCTGTTGCTACTGGTCTTAAATACAGCGAAGGCAGAGCTCCGTGGAAAGTTAAAGACAGGCAGCACCATACAGCAAAACTATGCCGTGTTGTCATGGTTCCCACAGCAACTAATGAAAACTGCATCTTGGCTATTTAAGACAAATTAGCGTGCTGAAACCATTGTGTTTATTTCTTTTACCTTTGTCATCACAGTTAATGGAAGTACGGAATGTATGGGACTTGCACAGGAGTGCAATATGTATTTGTGCCTACAAGTTAAAAATGAAATTATATTTTTTCTCTGTAAAAACATCTCAAATGAAATAAAGCATTACAGATCAACATCAGGAAATAACAATCAAGAGGTATGGCGTGGAATATGTTTCAAACCTCGGTTGAAATCACTTTTAATATGATACTAAAGCAACAGAACATTTGCCCCTTTCACTTTATCAATTATATCAAGATTCTCGACTGTGTCTCACACTGAGCAAATTAGCAATATAACCTTGACTTTGTGAATGACCTTGTTACATATAGGCAGAAAAGACTCAAAGGATGGCAACACACTTTACATAAGGTTGATTTTACAAGAACAGTTCAGTATTTTATGGTATTGCAGTAAAGTTGAAAAGGATGGCATTATAAGTTATAAATACATAATGGAAGAGGTAAAATGTAAAGGGGAGGGGTTACTGAACATATAAGATATGCAGAATTAAACCAGATGTTTATAAATGCTAGCAGCATCAGTATGGAGATGATATAAACCTTAAATAATGGAAATTCTATAGGGGTATAGTGGCACAGGTTAAACTGCGTAGGTTAAGAAATCCCAGTCGCATAAACATTTAGTTCTTCTTTTTGTTCAAAATAGTTTATTAAATTTTATAATAATAATAAACAATGACCATACAAAAAAGAGCATGGTATAGAGTACCCTTAAAAAGACTTATCATTAAATAACAGTTAATTAAATACAGAGCGGTACAATGCTATATGAATGTAGTAATCATAACATAAAAGGAGAAGGAAGAAACAATTAGTAATTATTGTACAAATAATTTCAAAGAGAGCTACTATAAGTTAAACATGTGCGATATACAATATAAGGTAATATATAGGAAGGAAGTATAATTAAGAAGATAAATAACGATCAATCGGTTTCCAAAAAGAATGATGAGTCACAATTATGAGTAATACCAGACAAAGATAAATTGGCACCTCTTCTAGTAAAAATAATCCAAGACCACCAAGCATGAAAGGATAATAAGGACACATCTTTCCAACAGGCAGTGATAGACTTTAGAGTGGCTGACATCAACAAATTAAAAAGTTTACAATCCAAATCAGATAACTGTTCGAAAAGAGCAACAGATTTACAGATCAGTAAAGGAAATGAAAGTTCATCAGAAATATTAAGTATTTTTTGTATGACACTCCAAACTTCATTCCAAAACTTTAAGATAAATGTACATTCAAAAAGCATATGTTTTAACGAGCCAGTATGCAAGTTACAATGCCAACAATTCGAATTCGGCAGATGTTTATCTTTAAATAACTTTAATGGGGTCCATAAGCAATTAAACAAAATATTAGAATTTGTTTGATAAAGTGATACAGGTAACCATCCTGAAATATTGTTCAACCATATTTTTTTCCATGTATCATAAGAAAAAGATATTGAAAGTTCATCATTCCAAAAAGTTGAAATCATATCAATATTATTACCTTGAAATGTATTCAATTTCTTATATATTAATGAAACCGCATGAGAGGAAGAGGATACCGATTGAACATAAATTATTAAATCTGATTTTATAATTGTAGGAAAATTATTAGGAAAGGAGTCTGGTATAGAATTACATAAAAGTTCATATTTAAGGAAATCTGAAGAAGGGAAGTGAAATTTTGCCTGCGATACATCAAACGATATAAAAGTATCATCATGGTAAATATCTTTTAGGTAGAAAATACCTGCGTTAATCCACGACTGCTAAAATTTGACAGAACGAGAGAGCTTTAGTCGCGGATTGTACCATAATGACATCTCTACAGAATTTAAAATAGTTGAATGAAAAAGTGAATCTAAATCATTTAATATTAACCTTGTGGACTTCAAAATGGTAGATTTATTAAATAATGTTGCATTATTGGACATGGTTAGTAAAGTAGGCAATGGATATGGAGCCACTAATTTTTTTTCAATAAGAAGCCATGTAGGAGGACTATTAAGGTAAGAGTGATTAAACCAAAGAGAGCTCTGTTTTAAGATAAACGCTTTATGATAGCTAAAAAAATCTGGCATACCAAATCCTCCATCACATTTTGTCATTTTTAATTTTTTATAGCTAATGCGAGGTGATTTATTATTCCAAAGAAACTTAGAAAGATTACGATCAATAGTTTTATTAAATTTCATAGGAAATTGCTTTGGAATCATAGCTAAAAAATAAAAAAATTAGGAGCTATAGTCATTTTTATTGAGTCCATTTTCCCCCACCAGGAAAGGTGAAGCGGAGACCATTTAGATAATTTATCATTAATATAGTTTATAATAAACTCACAATTTAATGTAATTGTATTTTTTATAGAAGAAGAGAACAAAATACCAAGGTATTTGATTTTATCTCTTTGCCAGATTATTTCCTTTATAGGTAGCATATCTGGGGTACAATGAGGATTTAAGGGACAAAAGTCAGTTTTATTGTTATTTAATGTATAACCAGAAATTAAGGAATATGATGAGATAATATCTAACAAAGGAGGAAGTGAGGATTCAGGATTACTAATAAACAAAAGTACATCATCTGCATATGCTAATGTTTTAATGGTGATCTCTTTAATACTAATACCAGCAATAGCATTACATTTTCTAATGGAAGTAAGTAATGGTTCAATAACAAGAATAAATAATAGCGGGGACAATGGACAACCTTGTCTGGTACCTCTAAAAAGAAAAAATTGATTCAAAATTTGACCATTAATAAATAAGCGAGCAGTAGGGCTAGAGTAAAGAGCAGATATCATACGAATAAACACATCACCAAAATTAAATGCAGCTAAAGTGTGAAATAAAAATTGCCAATGAACTTTATCAGAAGCTTTTTCAGCATTTAATGCAAGAACTCCAGACGGTGAGGACAGAGTGGATCCTTGCTCAATAGCATGCAACAAAACTCTTGAGTTATTAACAGAATATCTATTTTTCATGAAACCAGATTGGTCAGGTTGGATAAGAGAATCTAATACGGAGGTCAGTCGGGTTGCAAGAATTTTAGCATACAGTTTGCAATCCTGATTTATTAAAGAAATAGGGCGGTAATTCAATACAAGTGTCGGATCTTTGTTAGGTTTTGGTAAAACAACAATCAAAGCTTCAGTAAAGGATCCTGAAGGTGAACCCGAAGCACTAAAAAAGGAAAATAGTTTAAACAAATGAGGAATAAGTTGCAAATCAAATTCTTTATAAAATTCTGTTGGAATTCCATCTGGACCTGGGGATTTATTTTGTTTAAGAGATTTAATAGCTAATTGTATTTCTTCTTGAGTAATAGGCAAATCTAATTTTTCTTTGGTCAATTGCGAAACTTTAGATAATCCACAGGCCAGTAAAAAACAATTAATCAGGGAGGGATCATCGAATTGAGGCTTATTATATAGATTAGAGTAATAATTTAAAAATTCATTAACAATATCTTTTTGTGACAATGCAATTTTCCCATTTGGACTGTGAATTGAATTTATTAAAGTTTTTTCTTTTTTAATACATAAATTGTTGGCTAAGAGTCGACCAGATCTGTTGGCATTAACAAAATTTGGCTTTAGAATTAGAAAGCTGTATACCAGCTTTTCTACTTAAAATTAAGTTAAATTCATAACGCAATTTTTGTAATTTTATTTTGAATTGAGGAGCATTAGAAGTAATAAAAAGTCTTCCAAATTTTGCAATTTGTTTGTCTAAATCTTTAATTTTGCAATTGAAGGTTTTATTTTCATGTGCCATAAGAGAAATGGAAGTCCCTCTAATATAAGCTTTAAAAGCATCCCATCGATTCACCATAGACATAGAGCCTTCTGGATTGAGCTGAAAGTAATCTTGAAGTGCATTCAGGATTTTTGGTTTATTATATTCATTCAGAATGAGGTTTGTGTTCATACGCCATCTGGATTGAGCTTTAAAATTTGAGTCAAGTTGCAATACCATAGAAACCAAAGCATGATCAGAAATGTCAATGTTACCAATATTCTGAGTAACAACTGAATTAATTAATTGCAGAGAAATTAACAGATAGCCCAATCTTGAATAAGAATTAGGAGGGTTTGAGAAAAAAGTGATCGATTTTCGAGTCGGATAATGCAATCGCCAAATATCCACCAACTTAGTTGATTTAAAAAAAGATTTTAAAGTAAAAAATTCTCTGGGTGGACGAAATTTAGTGTGAGATAATATATCTAATAAAGGGTCATGTACAAGATTGAAATCTCCTCCAACTATAAGTGGAACATTACCCAACTTGAGAACTTCTGTGTTAGGAATATACCAAAAATTTGGGTCATCAACTGTTGGTCCATATACATTAATTAAAAACATAACTGTATCTTGAATTTTAACTTTTGCTATAATATATCTACCTTCTGTGTCTGTGGATTTACTTAATATTTGACAATGTAATCTTTTTGCGAAAAGGATAGCAACACCATTTTTTTTTGCCCATCGCGGTGAAAGAAATAATAGAATCAACCCACTTTTTCTTCATAAAAGCTAACACTTTATCTTCAATATGTGTCTCTTGAATGAAACAGATATCTGCTTTATGGCTACCTAAATAATCTAAAATATTTGTACGTTTTACAGGATGCCTTAGACCCTTAACATTCAATGAAACAAGCTTAAAATTATTAATGTTAGCCATAGTGAGATAGGGAAAATAGAAACAAGAAGAGGAAATAAAGTTTGAAGCATAAAAGGAAAAGAAGTAGCTCTAGAAAAAATAGTAGTAGGGAGAAAAAGAAAAGAAAGATACATACAAAACATAGAAAACGACAACACATAACATATATAACAATCTTGAAACGCGCACACGCTTTGCAAGCATGACCGAACCATTAGAGCCCTGTAAGGAATTAAACAATTAGGTTAGCCAGAAAGACTAATACATTCAAAATCAAGTGGCAGTCTCATGTGTATCCATAGGAAGCTGGGAATGTTGATCCCAAAAATTCCGCAGGTCCTCAGGTTGCTGAAAGGATTTTGATAAACCGTCCTTCCAGATTCGCATTGTTGAAGGATCAAAAAGACCATACTTAAATCCAAGACTTCGTAACCGTGGGCGAGTGTCAGTGAATTTTTTGCAAGTCTTAACAGTTTCTTTAGCAAAATCCTGGTGAATGAAAATGTTATTGCCATTTAGCATCAATGAGGGAATCTCCTGTGCCGCCTTCCTTATCAAAACCAAATGGTGGTGGCGTAAGGCTTTAAAAATCATTTGCCGCGGTTTAGTAAGGTGCGGATTATGATGAGAAGGAATCATGTGCGCTTTATCAATCTCAAATTTCTCAGGGAATTTAATGCGCAAAAGACCAGGTAGTAGGTTCTCCAAATATACCCTGCAATCATTACCTTCTACATCTTCAGGCAAATTAAAAATACGCAGGTTATATTGTCTGTTACGATTTTCCAAGTCAAGAAGAAGGTTAGACGTAGGAGATATCTTAGCCACAAGCGGTAAGAAAGAATCAATTTTAACTTTGTCATGGATTTTAATTGCATTGTCAGATATTTTCATTGACATACTAGCCATATCTTTTTGTAAATTCTTAATTTCTGTCGCAATAGTATCAGTGGAAGATCGAATTGCCTGAATCTCATCAAATAGCAAAGACAAAGAAGGTTCAGCAGACTCCACCACTTTAGATTTTACAGGAGAAGGAGAAATATTTTGTTTCCTTTTATTATGCTGCGCCTGCATATTTTTGGTCTCCATAAAACTTAAAATAAATTTCAGCAGTCAAAAAGAAACAAATATGCAGGAGAGAATTAACAATAAAGCAATTCCTTCAAAAAGAGAGGTGTAGCAGCTAAAACTGCCTATGGGAGTGACCAGGCCGAAGCCTCGCCCTTTCCCAGTGTGTTACTCCGCCCCCCTGACATAAATTCTGGGCTGTAGCTGCCTAAAGAGGTCAGAGAGGAACCAAGAAACAAGAAACACCCCTTCTAGTGAGCACAGAGACCGGAAAAGCTCCTCACCGGTAAGTAAGATCCTTAAGATGTTGCCACCAACAATATTTAGCAAAAATCTGTCCGAGAATTGGTGGAAAAATCGTCGTTTAAGGGCCAATGTGGAGAGAGCTCACCGGGAGGCGGCCATCTTGAATCACGCGCTCGCGCATCTCCAGTTCCTATTTTTGATGATCAGAACCTGCTTAAATAATGTGTGAAGGAAGAGATGAAAGAATAACAATGATTAGAAGAATAAAGCCAATATTTACATAAAACGCATATACAGAGAAACGCAATTTGGACAGTATCTGATCCCTTCAATGCATTTTCATGGGAAGTGATATTTGAACGAGTCACATGTGAGGCATGATTTAAAGGAGCAGGAAAAATGTTAAATAGCCTCCATGCACCATCCAGGATAGTGCACCTTAGAAAAGAAATTGTGTGGCACATTGTTAAACCTAGCGGCATACTATTTCACTTTTAGGGGCATTTCTGTGCCACTTCAGTTTGTTGACATTCATTAGTTATGTATAGTTTTGTTTGAAATTTAAGTTGAAACTATAAGAAATTAGGTTATTGGTTGAAGGAGGTGGAAGCCCCACTCAGGAAATAACCACATTCCTTGTCAGGATGAACCACAAAAGTTACTAAATTAACCTGCTGTTAACCCTGTGGTAGTTTGGCACAAAGCAGTCAGACTTTACTTAGAGGCAATATAAAAGGCTACAAGTGGTTCTGTCGGGTAAGAAAAAATGTTTGTAAGGTCAAGAGAAAATCATGAGAAGCAAATTACGCTAGTACCATCAATTACTTTACAAATTGTGTTGGAACACATAAGACAAACAATCTTTTCAGAGCGTTAATTATTTACTTTTTTGTAAGTCAATTATTTTTATGCGGCTGTCAACATTTCAATAGACAAGGGTGACATTAAATAGAGTGAATAGAAGTGACCATGTGACATGGTTGAATAAGTGTTATTTATACAATGGTGAAACGAAAACAGACAATTATGTACAAAATATACACAGGGGGTACATTTGAGGTCCGGCCAATACTGTTCTGAATCAAGTGTCTCTGGTAAAAAGCACAACCACTTGGTAAATTTAAGACCAGAAGACCTGATGGCCATGGACCGATATAGGACGTCGACGTTTCGACCCTGACGTGTGCGCGATTTAAGAAAGTGTCATGGCGGGTCTTCTTCAGGACAAAATAGCAAGGGAGACAGCCACCTTTGAAAGTTAAAGCAGGGGGATTGAGTCCGACCTATGGAGTATTGGAGTGCCTTCCAACATTAATCCGAGGCACCTGAGACACGTGGATAATTTGATGCCACATCAGGATTGGTTGTGATCTGATTAGGATGATTATTTCATTCCATTTCAAAGACTGGAGAGGCAAAACTTCTACCCAGGAGTAAGAGCTCTATTTCTTTATTTTCATGGCTCTCCCAGTCCAATCCCACATGAAGGTGTCTCTTTGGCAGTCCTTGTGAATTTGAAAAGCTGTGGATACTTGTTGAGCAGTCATGCCCAGGCGTGGGTCCCTTTCTCACTTTGCAACTGGATTCAAGCTAGCCTGGCTGATGAGGGCTGTTAGCCCGAAACCGGTCCCAGAATGCCTGTTTCCGGTCCAGGGAAGACATGGCTTGGCAGTTCGGGCTGGACTGTTCCCATGAGGCACAGGGTCAAGACTGATTTGCATATAGTTGTGTCTGAACTAGGGTGGCGAAGTGAGTTAAAGAATGATGATGGATTCAACCCAGATCTGTGACTGGGGGTGAGTGTCTGAAACGTTTCAGCTCTCCATCCATCATCTCCTTGTGTTTGCTTAATAATAATCCTGCCTCTATTTTCCCCTATAACCAATGTGCAATAGGTCTGTAGGATTTAGTATCTAAAAATATGACTTCCTTAACGTTTAGGAACTCACTCTCAGTATCCTCATAGTAGAACCTTGGTAATGTAGTAACCATTTTGTTGACTATGATAACTTGTCCATACATGTTTTTAGTTTGCTTCAATGGTATTTGAGGGCATGCCATCAGGGCATCCTGTGGTAAAATCTAAGCTCTCCAGGCCAGATACTTCAAAACCTTCTTGATTATTCTTGAGGCCATGAAATTGATTGCAAATAGATGAACATAAAGACAGCTTTACTCTTATCTGTGTTTTACATTTCTTATGGATGCTGAACTCCATTGTGTTTCTTTTTGTCTTATTCCTCATATCTCTGAAAGGTTAAATACCTCTTCACAGTCCACTAAACCAATCCAGAACAGTAGCCAGAAACGTCTGTGAACAGAAGTGATCAAAAATCTGCTGCAAGTTTGAGATCTAATCATCAAACCTATACATTGGGATTGTTAGCCAGCTGATCTCTGAACAGATGCAAAAACATTGGGAGTGTATCTTTAAAAACTACAGGTCAAAAATGTAGAAATTCCCAGCTTTGAATGACCATTTTCCCTGGGTAGCAGTGGTATGAGACACCCAGGGCCCGATTCACAAAGTTAAACTTAGACTTGACGTCTAAGTTTACATCTAAAGTCTAACTTTAGAACTGAAGTCTAAACTTAGACCTCAGGTTTAGGTTAGACTTCAGGTCTAAACTTCAACTTCAGGTCTACGTTTACCTGTGTGAAGCTGGTCCCCAATGTTTATAAATAAGTGTTCTAGCTTGTATGATCAGATATAAAACACTATGATTTGACTTTAAGTAAAAAAGGTAAAGATTGATAGATATCAAAAAATGACCAAATCTTCACTTACAGTGACCCCTAAGTTGGTTATGTCAGAAACCATGATACACCCCTTACAGCAAAAGATCCATAAAGAGGGGTTTTTTAGAGATGAAGCATATTAAATCATCTGCTGCCACAGTACCCTATTTGAGGCAGGCAGAGATGTGATTATACTTTATCTTAGGCAGCCTCTTTGCTGTCCAATTAAGCATGTGAATGGTAAAAAAATATATTTTTTCCAAGGAGAACAGGAATTAGCACTAAATCAATAGCTCATTAATCAGTTAATTGTAAACATTCAGACCTCCTCCAGCATCATCATTTCTCATTCCAGTTGTTCCTATTAGAGGTTACACCATTTAGCCTGTTCTTTCCTAAAAGAATGTTGGAAAAGAAATTCTACGTCAAAATTCAGCATTGGAGAATCATGAAAAAATATGTTCAGAGATGAAACTCAAGAAGCCACCTGCAAGTATTTAAATCTGGATTGTTGATTATCCATTATTTCAGAAAGGAATTGTCAAGAGCAGAGACTATGTCCATCTAAAAGGTCTCCTACCACCTTAAGCCCAGTCTTTTTAAGTAGTTGACCCAAAGCATCAGAGGGACGGTACCCCATAAATAATGAGAAGGTCAAGACCAGGGTATTACTAACACCCGCCTAATCTCATACAGTGCCCTGGGTTTTAGTAACAATGTATTATATTACACCTTTCTAAAGTATTGTGAGGCCACAAATTGCAGCACCAAGCCAATCCTGTGGTTCATCGTAGCATAGCTTGAAAAATTATTTATTGCATTCAAGAGGTTCTTGAGCTCATTGAAAACATAAAATTGTTTAATTATTTAGTCTGATAATAACGATAATGCTCCAAACTAATTTATTATCTAATTTCTTTGTGAAAACGAGTTTCCTTATTTCCGCAGTGTTCAAAACTTGGAGTATCATTTAAAATACCAGACAGTTTGACACGCAGTTGTTCAGTTGCCTCTTAACATAAAACCTTCCACAATATGGCAAAGGGTGCCATTCGTTTTCAATTGTGAAACATGTAAAGGCAGTGCTATTGGCATATCCAAGGTTTTATATGACACTCTGGATTGAAAATAGGACAAATCTGCACCAATTTGATTCACGACCCTGCTGGGGCTAATTTAATAAAATAAGGGTAAATCCTTTTGTATCAATCACTCAATTGAGGTTTGTAAAGTGCGACTACTCACCCGCGAGGGTCTCAAGGCGCTGGGGCGGGGACGGCTCCGTTGAGTGCTGGGGTCATCCAAAGAGCCAGGTCTTAAGGTCCTTCCTGATCTGGAGCAGTGTAGGGATTTGCCAGAGGTGGAGGCCGTTTCACCCTTGTATGAGTCCTGGGTGATTAATCACACTCCAGTTCAGTTTTATGTTCAATTCAGGGCACATTGCTCTACCGCCGATGACTACTCTGACATTCATCAATCCACAACTTGTTAAAATCTAAGTGCTCATAATACCTGCAGGAAAGTGCCCCTTTTTGCATGGTTACCCCTCACTTTTTGCCTCACATCTGATGCTACCTCACTTGATGTGCCCTGGGTCCCTGCCAATCAGGTTCCCAGGGCCTGTGCTCTTTCCCAAAACTGTACAGTTGTATACACAATTGGCACATCCCTGCACACAGGTAAGCCCCTGGTAAAAGGTACCATGGGTACCAAGGGCACTGTGACCAGGGAAGGCCTCTAAGGGCTGCAGCACCTGTTGTGCCACCCTTAAAGGCTGTGCACCTTAACCCACACACACTGCCACAGCAGGCTGAATGTTTTGGTGCAGAGAAAAGTGAAGAGTCAACATGGCACACATCCCTGTGGGCCATGCCTGCAACCCACTGCACAGGGCCTAGATAAGTCACCCCTCTAGCAGGGGTGCACTAGCCCTAAGGTGAGGGTACAGTGGCATGAGCCCTGTACCCCTACAGTGTCTAAGTCCTTTCTTCGACACTGTAAGTGTAGTAAAGTCATAAAGAGTATATGGTCTGGAAGTTGGTCATTACGAACTCCACAGTTCCATAATGGCTTTACTAAAAACTGGGAAGCTTGTAGCAAACTTCTCAACACATTAAACCAACACTAATGACAGTGTGGGATTTAATGTAAAATGCACTCAGAGGGCGTCTTAGAGATGCCCCCTGAAAATCGACCAGCCTTGGTGTGGTTCCTGAATGGCTGCTTGCCATTTGCAACCTCCAGACAGGTTTATGTACCCCTGGGTAGAGGGCCTCTGCTCTCTGGGTCCAGAAACAAAGGACATCCTGGGCAGAGGTGTCATGCGTCCTACCCCAAGATGGGCCGGGTCCACTAAAGGGGAAGCTTCAAAGGCCTGCCACCTTTGAAAGCTGTCCCTGCCTTTTGCTGCCCCCAGCAACTGGCTCCCACCGGTTCTGCCGCCCCCCCTTGGGTGGGAAAATCGGAGGGAAAACCAAGTTAGGAAGAGAGGTGTGCCCACCTTTGCCAACCCCAACCCTCAGGCTAGGGAGGCGAGGTGAAGCACACATCTCAGTCCCGTCCATCTTGAAGATGGGGGGACTCTGCCAATTAGGGAGAGGCTCATGCCCACTCCCACTGGAGGGTGGCATAATGGGAGGTGTACCCACCCAAAGAAAGGGAACCATTGGTTCTGACATACATACCCCTTTAACGTCCCTAAATGTATTATTTAGGGGCTACCCCGAACCTTGCCTCCTCAGGTTCGAGAAGGAAAGAAGAAGGACTGAAGAGCCATGCTGACCCAGGAAGGAGAAGAGGACAGCAACTGCCTTGGCCCCAGCTCTACCAGCCTGTCCTGTGTACAACCTGCCTACAGCAAGAACCCCGGGGAGTCCAGCAGCCAGCAACCCCTAGAACCCGGAGGACCTGCCCTGCAATCCTCTTACAGACTCGTGAGCACTGGATTTGCTCAAGCAAAAGACTCACCACAGAATCCGGATTTAGGCGACTCCACGATTCTGCATCACTCTGAACACGGCGCCCACGGCCTGAGTTTGAGTGGCCCAACACCACAAGGAGGTCTCCCTAGCAATCTTGACTTGGAATCTGGTTATCCCCGACATGCCTCAAGATGATGCCTGCAGCCTCAACCTGAAGGGTCCCCCCGACCGCGAGTGAAGCTGCTAAGAAAGCCCGACGCCAGAAAACACCCCTGCACCTGATGCCCCACGGCCTTGGGTGGCCCAACCGACGGTGTCCAGACATTCCCCAAGATCCGAACTTACCTCTCCAGCCAGTGGTCGCCTTCAGGAAGTCTCCTTGCCCGAGCCTGCAGCAACTTCGCAGAAACGAAGGTCTCCATTGAAAAGCACAGGGTCCCCGATGTCTGCTTTGCACCCTGCACCCGGCCGCACCAGTGCCACTGGTGGTGCAGCTCCTGTACTGATCATTGGCCCCTGCAGTGCTGACCACAACCCTAAGAGCTTTGCTCCCAGAACCGAGTGGTCTGCTTAACAGCAATTGCTAGCCGAGGGCCCTCTAGCCCCATTGGCTAACATTGGGCCCCTGCACTCTGCGCCAGGCCGCCCCAGTGCCACTGGTGGTGCAACTCGAGTGCCCATCTAGACCTTACTTAACCCCCAAACTCCCACTCGTAAGTCGTGTACTTACCTGTAAAACGGATAACCATTTTCTCTGATGAGATTTTGGGCCTAAAGATGTTATTAGTGCTGAACTGTTGTTGTATAGGGAAAAGCAAACTCAATTGCATAGTATAAAAAGTGGTACTTACCTTCTATTGCGAGAACCTAAGATGTGCTATCTAGGCACACCACCCCTGTGCTCAAAGTAATCCAAAAGTAGCTAAAAAGTAATCTGAAAGTAATTACTGTGTAATTCAAACTGCATTTTTAAGTGATACAAACCTGTAACAACTGCAAATTCAACCACAACTGCATTTCCTTAAACAGTCTTGCATTTGAGAAGTGTATTTAACTTACCTGTGCCAAGTCCTGCTTGGTTCTAAAATAAAACATAAGTATACCTTTTTTATACTTACCTAGTCTGGATTCTGTCTCTGAGTGTGAGTAATCAGTCCTTGATTGAGTGAATACAATGAATGCCTCTGGATAAGCCTAACTGCTCGCCCACACTACCACAAAGAGAGCTGTTAGTTCCTACCTAATTTAGCTTCTGCTATACATTTGGGGACTCCCTGGACTCTGTGCACACCATACCTTACTTTGGTATAGTATATACAGAGCTAGCTTCCTACAATACCTCTTCCATTTGCTTCATGACTTCAACACCCCACGTGTAAGGAGAAAAATAATACTAGCCCAGGAAGATAACAATTTTATTGTTGTCTCCTCTGCAGCCCAGGCCATCTTCCATATAAGCAATCCAGGTCATTATAGGCACCCGCAGTTTGCTTCTTTCTTCTTGTTGTCTTTACTCATGTACCTGTCTTTCTTTGGTTGTCGGTCATGTACCAACAGGAATAAAAGCATGCCATGAGTATTACAGCTGTGCGAAACTAAAGGGATACCTCACAACACATTCTTCACAATGTACTTGCCTGGAAAATACATTGATTACATATTTTTTGTAAGGTAATTGCTTTCATAGATCCGATGCAGTGGCGTAGCTAGACCTATGGCTGCCCGTGGTGGCCCCTGCATTTGCCGCCCCACGGCCGAATGTAAGAGCTGGGGTTGCTGGCGATTTCCTCGGCTGTCACCCTGCAACGGCCACAAGTAAGAGCGGGGGAGGCCGCCACCCCCAAAACTCGTGCCCCCCTTGCAATGCCACTGATCAGATGTGCACCTCCCAAAGACTTTTATTTCAAACTTTGTTGTGGCTGAGACTCTGCAAGGGTGATGGCCACATGTGCCTCTTTCTGTTGGGGTAAATAAACATTTATTAACTGTAGCTATTGCATTTATTTGGAACAAAATGCCTATTAGTTATATAACTGGCATTGAATTCTTCTGCACGAAATATTTATTATTGTTCTGTAACATTGAGTTCTTTTACCTCTGCTTACAAGACCGCATACCACTTGAGTTAGTGGCAACAGATACAGAAAAAGCACAGCCTGATTGATACATGGCCTTGGTAAATAAGATGAAGCAAATGAATGTGGTTCACAGTGTTGAGTATTCATTCCTACATTGAAAACATTCATTATAAACATGCAAGTATACAATTGTGGCTCTGTTTTACCCTTTCCTCTTTGTATTGTAGTTTCTAGTTCAACTGACTGTATAATAGAGCTTAGATGGAAGGAAACGCAGCACATACGGTGGCTGTATTATAAAGTGATGAAGCCATAATGCAGTTGTCCTCTGGGGAAGTGTAGGACTAAATCCTGATGTGCAGGACTAAATCCTGATGTGCAGATGTTCACACATAAGGATGAATTGATCCATGATGGAGTCTCTTATTGTCTATGCTCATAACATGCGCAGAATGGCAGAGGCATTTGTAATACTTCTCATTGTGAGTTAATATTTGAATTCCTAAATGGTAGTAGTAAGCAAGCATACATTCCACATTTGCTTAATTACTGACTGAAATACATAGCATCATCTATCTCAAATATATTTGAAAAGGCATATAGCAGGAATGCGATATCTCTGCATCTCAAACTGCCCCTACAACAGCTTAGAAAAGAACAAAAACAATGGTTTTACCAGTTTCCAGCTCTCCCTGATTCACCCACTCGAATGCCAGCTCTTCCTTATCATAAACCCAGAACCCAAAAATGCATAGTGTACTGAGCAATACAAATGCTATTGACAATCCTGTGCAAGGATTTTCAGAGCCCCAGCCAAAATATATTTTTGCCTCTTCGGTGCCCTATCCTCTCTTTCAATGTTGTGGCCTCTTGTGGTGATGCTATAAGGCAGCTTCTTACAATGGGTTTACTGTAACATTGCCCTGGTCTTAGCCTGCAGTCTGTAACTATCAAAGCTTTGCAGGCACTGCTATTACTGTGTAAGTATTCAATTGGCCACAGTGCCAGATCCAGGCTATATAAATATCACTTAAAAAACTCCTCTGGGGGTGTGGCTAAGAGGGCGAATGCACACTAACTGTGCTCCAAGACTTCCTCCTCTATCCATGCCCGGACTGCGGTGAGCCTGCTCCTCTGGTGGCCACGATTTGGGAGATGCCGCATACCCTCCCTTGTGCGACTTGGGTGCACTAAGGCCCGCTCTCCTGGTGGTGGGAAGCTCATTCCGACCCTCGCCTTCCGCTGCTGTCTGTGCAGCCCAGCCAGTGGGCGGGGCCTTCGACAGCTCACTCGTGGGACCTGGACGCCGCAGCCTGGGCCCAGGAAGGAGTGAGATATATGGGCGATGGGCACTCTCTGATTGGAGATAGTCAACGGTAGTTGGGGGACTGGAGTTTTGGCCCCTGCAGCTGCGAGGCTATGCCTGTTTCGGGCCCCTCACATCTACGTGCCTGGACGGTTGCCAGGGGGCCCTCCCCTCTACTTGCCTGCATGCAATCTTGGTCTTGGACAAGCCTGACCCGCCAGGATTAGCCCCTTGAGGGGGTGACATCACTCCAGCTGCCGGACCCGCACACCCTGGCCCACCTCGTGGCCTAGGGGAATGTGGATCTGATGCCTGCTATTGGCAGATCAACTGACCCTAGCCTGTTTTTCTTGCACCAGGGCCTAGAGAGGCCACAAGCCCCAGCAAGCACTGCGGCCGGAGTGCCGCCAGCGACGCAGTTTCCTCGCACCTGGAGGCGCTCATAACAACTATGGGCCTCCCACAGCGCGGGAGCCTGTTTTTCTTGCACCAGGGCCTGGAGAGCCCACAAGCCCCAGCAAGCACTGCGGCCGGCATGCCGCCAGCGACGCAGTTTTATCACGCCTGGAGGCGCTCATAACACCTACGGGCCTCCCGCAGCCCGGGAGCCTGTTTTTCTTGCACCAGGGCCTGGAGAGCCCACAAGCCCCAGCAAGCACTGCGGCCGGCGTGCCACCAGCAACGCAGTTTCCTCGCGCCTGGAGGTGCTCATAACACCTACGTGCCTCCCGCAGCGCGGGAGCCTGTTTTTCTTGCACCAGGACCTGGAAAGCCCACAAGCCCCAGCAAGTACCGCGGCCGGCGTGCCGCCAACGACGCAGTTTCCTCGTGCCTGGAGGCACTCATAAAACCTACGGGCCTCCCGCAGCGCGGGACGCGCGCGGCCATGCCCGGGCTTTGGGCCAAGGGCGGGCCCGTCCACGCCCGTCGGAGCCCGGAGGAGGCTGGGCTGGGCTGGGCCATCGCCCTAATGTCTTCAATCTAGGAAGTATGCAAGTAAGACTCCGTTTGCATTTTTAATACTCATCGATTTATTACTGCTTCTGGGCCCCCCTCCGGAGTTTACTTTTGACTTTCTGGCGGATATATATTTAGGGGTTTGGCTGCGCTGACATTACTGCCTTAACTGTTGGTGTCCATATATTTCGCTTCTCGATATTCGATATTCTATTAAGTGAAGTGTATATCCCAACAGTTCATCTTGTCCTTTGCTCTCTTCTTCCCATTCTTTACCACCATCTATTATTACATCCATAATGGGAACGAGGAAGGCTACCGAGGGGTCCACGGTCTCCCCAAAACAAAAAAAACCTAAATGAACAGTTAAATCATTTGGTGGGAACTGTGTAATTGATTGCATTGACAATTTAATCACCGAATGCGAGGACCTGCTTCATTCTGAACCATCAGCATTGCGGGACACTATAACCACCTTGGACCCTACCCAAGCGGGCACTTCTACATCCACTTCACTGCCGCGCATACCTAGTATGTTTGGAAAAGTAACGAAACAGCCCATGGATAAGGTGGCAACAATGGGGAAACCTCTTAGCCCGGAGGCATTGGGATTATCTCACCCAACAACTTCATCAGACATTGTCCATTGTAGAAATCGATTTTTGCCGGTGTTGGACATAACAGATGGGATCATAGATGGTATGGCAAACCCTGTTTCCCCTATTTCTCCCCCTCCCAATCTTCCATTGGGGATTATGCCATCTGAACCCCAGCCTCAAATAAGCCAAGCATGTACAATTTTAGTTAATGAACTAAGAACTGAAGTGGGAGAACTAAAAATTGCCATATCTAAATTGGTCCTTATAATAAGCAAGTTAAAGTGTGCAAACAACACCGATACATCTATTACTCTGAACAGCCGGTGCACACAGACCATCCAACCTGCCCCACAGCTAGACACACAACAATCTGCATCCCTACCTTTTGTTCTTGACCAACAAGGGACTTATGGTGCTAAAGAGCTGGGAAGAAGGATTAGGAGATCCCTGCCTAGCCAGCCTAATAACCTCCAGTACCCTTTGTATCCTCAGTATAATCAAAGTTATCTAAACAATTCTAGGATGCCTAATATCCACCAGTTACAACCACCTTTCTCCCCAGTCACCACTAATTCCTTGCATGTTCCTACTAGTAGAGGGTGGAATTTTAAAGCCCCCCCACTCCAGAAATAGGTCTATCAATCTGAGAAATAAAGTAGTCATGACAAAGGTACCAAAACTATCACCACATGTGAAGTTCGAATCCGAAGATTCCCTTATAAACAAGACCACCATTGGATAAGACACACTAGAGGATGCCGTTCGATCATCAGAGAATATATTCTCTGTGCTCGAAGGACTTCCCCCATGAACTCTATATTTGATGAGATAGAATTAACCCTAAAAGATGCTAGAATGGTGGATGACTTAGTGGCACTAGACTTTAGGACAGATCCCTTAAACAATTCTCATATTAGATTCAAGTACTGTAGACTAGGACATGACCCATTGCAGGGTTGTACATCACGGGCAGGGCCTTCATCTCCATTATGAGATGCAGATTGACTCAGCAACCCTAATAACTTTACCCCTCTCACATATGTACCCTCATGTCTAAAACTCCCAGAAGCTAATAATATCAACAAGTCTCCCATTGTGAACCTACATCTTGAGGCAAGTAATGATGCAACTTCCATTAGTATATATATGTCTCTATAGTATAGCTATAGAGACTTGTAGAGGCCTATCCATACCTGGTAATGTGGCAAATAGTAGCTTAAAAATAATTTCCTGGAACCTGGCGGGGATATATCCTAAACTGCAAGACCCAGAATGGTACTCGTTTATTGGTTCTAATGACATTTGCATCTTCCAAGAAACTTGGGCAGTGGACAAGTTACATATAAATGGCTACACGACCTATAGCGGGGAAGCAAACCCCCCCCCCAAAAAAAATGGGCAGAGCAAGTGGGGGGACTGATAATTTTCGTGAAGAACACTATAGCTTGTAAATATAAATAGCTGATAATAAAATCTCAAGACATATTGGGGATCCAGTTCACCTTTTCAACAGGCTTTAACTTGACCATGTTTAATATCTATGCTAGGTCTGAACCCTATATCAACGAGTCTGCAGTACTATCACAGATGATTTGGTGGGGGTATATCAAAGCAATTCTAAGATCATAGTTGCAGGGGATTTTAATGCCACCTTTGAACCTTCCCCCTTACTGAGTATTTTACTGGAAGAGGAGAATGGGATCAGGGGTATACCGAATCTGGCATCGGTCAAAAATTGTTACAGAGCAATGGCTCTGTCCCTGCAGATTGCATCATTGGTCGCAGGTAGGAGCCTGAGGGCTTGTAATGGGAGGACTGTATCAGACATGAGCAGGCAAACCATTTTAAAACGAGGCGCCAGTACAAGCGTCATTGACTACATTCTTGTTGACGTCAGAATCTGGTCACTAGTTGAGGACATGTCAATTGCCCCGAGATTTGACAGCGACCATAACCCTTTGCTGTTAAAAATGAGGGGCTCCACACTGGACAGGCAGCCATCTGGTTGCCTGTCCAGGGCGGACGATCCTCTTCTAACTAACAACCGTAGAAGAGTTACTTGGTCTAATGTACTTGCAGATCCGCACTTTTATGCTAGGATCTACAAATTATTTGTACATTTTTTGTCTGGTTTCCCCAGCAGCCTGGATTGTGAACATTCTTGTGGACCAATCTCGATAGTCTCAGTACATAATGATTTTTTCGGTGCAAGGCAAAATGTGTTTATAAAAAATAGTTTGGTTGGTAGGCCTGCTAGCAAAAGGACTAATAGATGGTTCAATTGTGAATGTAAATTAGCAAAGGCGGCCCTGCAGCTAGCAATTAAGGACCACAACCAGCCTGGGGTCGTTCAGGCACGCAATAAATATAAAACTGCAATACCAAAAGCAAAACGAGATTTTGCAGATAAAAACTGGCAGGATCTGGTACTAGCAGCCAATTGTAAAGATACCCGCTTGTTCTGGCACATCCCTGCAAAGGGTAACACGGATAGCACAAACACTCCTAGCTACCACATCCAGCTGGAGGTCTGGGTTGAGCACTTTACAACACTATATTCTAAGAACATGGAAGCTGATTACACACACAATATAAGAACTGAACAAACCACTTTTAATACTCTCCCTGCTATGCCCACGACTGGCACAGTGCTAGTTTTTAGTTTGGATGAGACCGTGCTAGCTATTAACCGACTTAAGGCAGGAAAGGCCCCTGGTCCCGATCAAATACCAGGTGACCTATATAAATCGGAACCTATGGTATGGGCTCCGTACATAAACATCTTAACAAACTACATATCGGCTGGTGGGGCTATTCCTCCAACCTGGAGTGGAGCCGAGATAATCACCATACATAAGCAGGGCGATACTTCTGTCCCATCCAACTACAGACCAATTAGCTTAATAGATAATTTGCAAAAAATCTTCGCACGTCAAGTCCTGGACAAACTCAAGAGCTGGATGGACGAGACGACGATATTGTCCCCCTACCAAGCGGGCTTCCGTTCTAAAATTAGCACGTGCGACCAGGCTTTCAGATTTACTCTCTTAACCTGGAAATATGTGCTACTGAAAAAACAAAAGCTTTACGTAGCATTTGTCGACCTAAGAGCTGCATTCGAATTAGTACCACGTAAACTGTTGTGGAAAGTAATGCTCGACCTAGGGACTCCCATTGAACTGGTGGCTTTGATAGCTAGACTCCACGAGGATAACTAAGCCCAGGTCAGATGGGGAACAAGTGGTGAATTAACTGACAAAATACCGATACAGCGCGGATTGTGCCAGGGATGCGTGCTTGCTCCTACATTATTTTCTCCGTTTATCAATGATGTGGCCAGCAGCCTACTAGACTGCAGGAATGACTCTCCTCTCATGAATGGCACAAAAGTCCCAATCCTGCTCTTTGCAGATGATTCTTTACTTATTTCCACAACCCCAATGGGCTTGCAATTCTTAGTGGATACGTTTTTGGATTTCTGCAGGAGTTTGGAACTTAACGTTGCCAAAACCAAATTTATGGTGTTCGGGAAAGTTAAGGGCAAATCAAGAGAGGTCAGGATCGCATTGGAACCTTTAGAGCGGGTGAAAAGCTTTGACTACCTGGGGATAAGACTGAGCGATACACTTGGCTGGGAGCAACAACTGGAAAAGAGCCATTTAACCCTCTGTCACAGGTCAAAATCAATACTGAGATATTACAGGCAGTCTCACACTCGATCATTGACCCCAGCACTAGAAGTGTATCGAGCAAAAGCTCAGAGTGGTGCTTTGTATGGAGCAGAGATATGGGGGTACATCAATACAAACAAATTTACGATACCAGAAAATATCTTTGCTAGATCACTTATCTCAGTACCTATTACTACCCCTTTAATCCCATTGTTCTTTGACTTAGGGACAAAGAGAATTGGCGATATGGCCTCACTGAAACCTCTAATGTATTGGCTGCGTCTGTGGACAACACCGCAGCTTTCTGATTACTGTAATTCCCTGAAGGAGGTTTTGAAAGTTAGTGGCGCCAAAAGTCTACCCTGGTTTAAGCATGTTGCAAGTTGGTTTACAACACTTGGTATGTCAGAATTATGGGAACATCCAGAGAAGGCAAATAGAGAAGATCGTTCAAAGCTTAAGATTAGGTACTGGGTGGCTATGGGAGAGCGCTATGCCACGAGAGCAGCAAATGGCCCATTAACTTCACAATTTTTATGTGCCAAGCCATGCCCTTCCTTTGAACCCATTCTGGATCAAATTACACCACCACTTGCTAAAAGTTTATAAGTCAGATTTAGGTATGGCAACCTTTTACTAAGGTTTCCTAGCGATCAGGCAGCAGGTCTATCGCTAGAACTTTGCCCTGCCTGTGCCAGAACAAAAGAGACAGAAGAGCACATCCTTTTTTTCTGCATAAAATACCAAATGATCCGTAGGAGATGGATACGACTGATCTGCCAAAACATTGGAGCTAGGCAACATCAGGTTGCCTACAGAATCCTGAAAACTGATACTACAGGACCAATAGTCTATGCGGTCAGTCGTTTCTTACTCTCGTTCTGGATCAAACGACAGAAGATTTGCACGTAGCTGGCACCGATCGTTATTACTAGAATTAACCTCTGTGATTATGAAAGTTGATCATCGGCACAAATGAACTGCGCGTTGTATACAAGATTTTATTGCATGCTTCCCAAGTGCCGTGTTTTTTTAAGCGCATGATGATTTATATGACGATTGTCTGTTATAACGGTTTTAGAGTTTTAGCCACGCCCTTTTTATTACATATCAATCAATCAATCAATCAGGGGGTTTATAAAGCGTGCTACTCACCCATAAGGGTCTCAAGGCGCTGGGGGGGGGGGCGGGGGACAGCTCCGGATCAGTCAAAGAGCCAGGTCTTGAGGTCCTTCCTGAAGGTGTGCAGGGTTGGGGAGCGTCTGATGTTCACAGGGAGCTCGTTCCAGGTCTTGGCTGCGATGTAGGAGAAGGCTCTCCCGCCTGTTCTGTTCCTGTGGATGCGCGGGACTTCTGCCAGGGCGAGGTCGGCAGAGCGGAGGTTCCTCTTGGGTACGTGGAAGGAGACTCTCTCGTTGAGGTATTTGGGTCCGATGTTGTTGAGGGATTTGTAGGTGTGGGTGAGGAGTTTGTAGGTGACCCTCTTCTCGACGGGGAGCCAGTGGAGGTCTCGTAGGTGTTGGGTCATGTGTTTGTGGCGTGGTGTTCCGAGGACGAGTCTGGCTGCGGCGTTCTGGATGGTTTGAAGTTTGTGTAGAAGGGTTCTGTTTATTCCGGCGTATAGGGCGTTGCCGTAGTCTAGTCTGCTGGTTATGAGCGCGTGGGTGACGGTCCTTCTGCATTCGGGGGGGATCCATTTGAAGGTCTTGCGGAGGATGCGCAGGCAGTTGAAGCTGGTGGAGGTGACGGAGCTGATCTGGCGGTTCATGGAGAGGGAGGAGTCGAGGATGATGCCGAGGTTTCATGCGTGGTCTGTAGGGTGGGTGGCTTCCCGAGGGCGGAGGGCCACCAGGTGCTGTCCCAGGCGGAGGTGCAGGGGCCGAGGATGAGGACCTCGGTTTTCTCTGAGTTGAGCTTCAAGCAGCTGTCTTTCATCCAAGCTGCGACGTCCTTCATTCCTTCGTGGAAGCAGAGTCTGGTGTCTTCTGGGTTCTTCGTGAGCGAGAGGATGAGCTGGGTGTCGTCTGCGTAGGATACTATGCTGAGCCCATGCTGTCTGACGATGGCGGCGAGTGGGGCCATGCAGATGTTGAAGAGCGTCTGGCTGAGCGATGATCCTTGGGGTACTCCGCAGTTGATGTCAGTGGGTTCGGAGAGGAAGGGAGGGAGTCTGATCCTCTGGGTTCTGCCGGAGAGGAAGGACTGGATCCAGTCGAGGGCAGATCCTTGTATCCCTGCGCTGTGGAGTCTGGCTGTGAGCGTGCGATGAGAGACGGTGTCGAAAGCTGCGGTGAGGTCTAGGAGGATGAGGGCCACGGTGTGTCCCTGGTCGAGTAGTAGGCGGATGTCGTCCGTGGCGGCCAGGAAGGCAGTCTCGGTGCTGTGGTTGCTGCGGAATCCAGATTGTGAGACGTAAAGGATGGAGTTCTCTTCAATGAAGGTGGTCAGCTGGGCGTTGACGAGTCTCTCAGTGACTTTGGCCGCGAAGGGGAGGAGAGAGATGGGCCGGTAGTTTTTCAGGTTGGTTGGGTCGGCTGTTGGCTTCTTGAGCAGGGGTTTAACCTCCGCCCGCTTCCAGTCGTCTGGGAAGATGCCGGATCTGAAGGAGGCGTTGATGCTACGTCCTAGTTTGGGTGCGATGGCGGCGGCGGCCCTGTGGAATATGTGCGGTGGGCAGGGGTCAGTTGGGGCCCCTGAGTGGGTTTTCTTCATGGTTGCGGTGATGTGCTTGATGGTGGCGGGATTCCAGGTCGTGACGATTGGCTTGTCTGCGGTGGTGGAGAGGGGGGTGGTGACCGGCGTCTGTTTGCTGAAGTTGTCGTAGAGGGTCTAGATCTTCTGATGGAAGTAGGAGCTGAGCTTGTTGCAGAGTTCTTGGGAAGGTGTGATGTCCGTGGCTTCGCTGGGGGGTTTGGTGAACTGCTGAATGACGTTGAACAGTTCCTTGGCGTTGGCCGCGTAGGTCTGGACTTTGTCTCTTATGAAGGTCCATTTGGAGTCTCTTATGCGCTGGTGGTATTCCTTCAGGGCGCTTCTGTGGTGGTTCCGTGCTTCGGTGGTTTTCTGGTTTCGCCAGGTTTTCTCTAGGCGTCTGCATGAGCGCCTGGCTTCTTGGAGTTCTGTGGTGAACCAGGCAGCCTTCAGAGGGCATTGTTTGTCGGGGTGGCGGAGGGGTGCGAGCTTGTCGGCGCAGCAGGAGACCCCGCGGTGAAGTTCTTTGGCTGCGGAGTTGGTGTCGGTCGTGGCGCTGGGGGGGTCTTGGAGGAGGGTGCTGTTGAGGAGTTCTTCTGTGACTTTGCTCCAGTTCCTTCGTGGTGGGCGTGGGGCGGGTTTGGGTGCGGTGGTGGTGTTGAAGGTGAAGTGGACGCAGTGGTGGTCCGTCCAGTGGGGCTGGGTGGTGTGGCTGAAGCGGATGTTAGTTCCTCCTGCGAAAATGGGGTCGAGGGTGTGTCCGGCTATGTGAGTGGGAGTGTTGACCAGCTGCTTCAGTCCGAGGTTGGCGAGGTTGGCGAGGAGAGTGGTGGAGTCTGGATCGTTGCGGTTGTCGAGGTGGAAGTTGAGGTCTCCGAGTAGAATGTAGTCCGTGGAGGTGATGGAGTGGGGTGCGGCGAGTTCGGCGATGGCGGTAGTGGACTGTGTGCGGGGTCCCGGCGGTCTATAGATGAGGGTGCCGCGTAGCGTAGTCCTGGGGTTGGTCTGGATCCGGAAGTGGAGGTGTTCTGTGCTGGAGTGGGGGTCACTTGTGCTGGAGGTGGAGAGTCGGAGGGGGGTCTTGTGTGCGATGGCTAGTCCTCCTCCTGGGCGGTGGGGGCGGTTCTTTCTCTGGATCTTGTAGCCGTCGGGGATGGCGGTGGCGATGTCGGGGCTGGAGGTGGTGTTGGTCCAGGTTTCCGTGAAGAATGCGACGTCGGGTGACAGGGTATCGATCAGGTCCCAGATCTCTACGGCGTGTCGGTGCAGGGAGCGTATGTTGAGGAGGATGCATGTCAGGGTTCCGGCGGTGCGAGCATCAGGCGGGCCTTCGGTGATAGTGGGGGCTTTGTCGGTGGTGAAGGATCTACGGCAGGATCTGCACGAGAACTGTCCGTGGGTGGTGTTCGGCGAGGATCTTTCACAGTCGGTTCGTCTTCCGGGATTGAGTGCGTGGAGGGTTGCGGAGTCGTAGCGGTGGGGCCCCGGAGTACCAGGGTTCCTGGCGCTGGCCGCGGTCGGGACGTGGACGGGCTTGCCTTTGGCGCGCCAGCGGCGCAACCGCACAGCGGTTGTCATTATGTAGGGGAGGGGAGGGGCGCTCAGCTGGGAGGCGGGAAACGGGCGAGGGCAGGGGGGCGGGGGCCGTGGGTCAGCAGCGGCGGGAACAGGAACGGCGAGGGGACGAGAGAGGGCAGTGAGACACAGGGGCCAAAAGTAGAAAGAAAAACACAGCGAGATGGGGCACAGATACAACCAGCAATTTATATGACAACACTGTGGAAGAAAAACGGAGACAACAATTTAAATGACACCAGCAAACTTAAATGACAACAGTGTGGGAGAAAGACGGAGACAACTCTTTAAAAGACGCCAGTAATTTTAAATGACAACAGTGTGGGAGAAACGGAGACAAAACAGAGAACAGCTTATGAGGGAAAAAAAACACGGAACGAAGCAGCAGTAATTAGCGCCGTTACCGTGTTGCGGCAGGCAGGCAGGGGGAACAGCAGCCTAGAACACCCAGGCAGGGGGTTCAGCGGCGGTGACGGAGCAATGGAGCTGCCGGGGAGAGTGCAGGCCTGTGACTGAGGTCAAGGTCTTACAAGCGCTCCCCCCGCAGCGGTCGTCATTATGTAGGGGAGGGGCGCTCAGCTGGGAGGCGGGAAACGGGCGAGGGCAGGGGGGAGGGGCGGCAGGTCAGCAGCGGTGGGAACAGGAACGGCGAGGGGACGAGAGAGGGCAGTGAGACACAGGGGCCAAAAGTAGAAAGAAAAACACAGCGAGATGGGGCACAGATACAACTAGCAATTTAAATGACAACACTGTGGAAGAAAAACGGAGACAACAATTTAAATGACACCAGCAAATTTAAATGACAACAGTGTGGGAGAAAGACAGAGACAACACTTTAAAAGACGCCAGTAATTTTAAATGACAACAGTGTGGGAGAAACGGAGACAAAACAGAGAACAGCTTATTAGGGAAAAAAACACGGAACGAAGCAGCAGTAATTAGCGCGTTGCAGCGGGCAGGGGGAACAGCAGCCTAGAACACCCAGGCAGGGGATTCAGCGGCAGCGATGGAGCAATGGAGCTGCCGGGGAGAGTGCAGGCCTGTGACCGAGGTCAAGGTCTAAAGATGTAATCCAAGAATTTTACCTTGTCTAATTGTTTTAAATTGTAAGTTTTGAATGTATTTGTACACTTTGATGGTTTTTAAGTAAACAGCCGAATAAAGTTATTCTGAAACTGACCCTAGTAACATCTTCTCTCTGGACTTTGTCTGTGGCCTGCTTCTTTGAGCAGTAAACCTAATGGTCCCCCTGTGTAACATGCCGGCCTGCGGCAATCTGCACAAAGGCCCCCCCCCAACGCCCGCACTTAATAGTCAGACATGGAGAAAGACAAGGCTGAGGTTGTGGCAGCTCAGGCCCAATATAAGATCGACCGGCTCACACGCAATCTACTAGCCTGGGCCAGCTGGTCCCGGGCAAGTTACTGGTCCCTAGAGACACAGCATTATCCTTTCAGCCATCCAGACATTTAAGGAGGCAGTAGAGACCAAGACTGGGAAAGTGGGTGCAGACATTTCACTTTTTTGGCAAGGCTTTTACAACATGGCATCTAGTTTGACTGCGGCGGAGGACAGGATATCCGTAGACGAAGACGTCTCCGCCCTCAAGACCAACATGGCAGAGACACTAGCTCTAACTGCCACCCTCGAACAGTGGCTAGATGATGTTGAAAACCAATCGAGGGGGTGGTGGCCCAATCCGTGCAACATTCATGGAGGCAAGGCGGAAATCATGGTTGCCTGACAGAGCGCTGTCACCCTGGTTTCTACTGGAGTGGGGCATCGTTCATTGCCCCCCACCCCCCGGACGACCCCCAGGGCTCCCCTGTGTCCAATGATTTCACAGCTACTTAAATACCAAGACAAGGATGCTGTGCTGTGGAAGGCTCGCAGCACAGGACCTCTGCAGTTCCAATCTTTGCATGTCATGATCTTCCCTGACAACTCCCGAAAAACCCAGCCACAGAGGAAATCCTTCGACAAAGTTAAGCAAAATGTTTGGGCGCTAAATTTCTAATATATGCTGATCTACCCTGCTCATCTTAAGATGATCCTTCAAGCCTGCACAGTATTCTTTGATACCACAGAGGCGGCAGGAGAATGACCAACGGCGCAACGAGTCCTACAGCCACAAATGCCTTGCTTCAGCAGGGCCCCTTGGAGAGACTGACCAGCCTTGGCTGCGACCAAGCACCTCATCTCCCCAGGGACCACATTCTTGAATGTGTTGCGCCCACAATAGAAAGCGTTCTGTCTCCCCGGGCCTTGGGGCCTGTGATTGTCCGGCTCAGGTTGCCCCACAGCAGGGGCAGGGGGAACCTCCCTCAAAGGAGCCTGATCTTCACCTGCTGTTTGTTGAACTGGAACTTGAGGGACAGGGCCTCGGAGGGGCAGATGACGCCCTGAACAACCGGCTATGATCGCATGCTCACAGGTCCAATGCAAAAGTGGTCTGTCTCACTGAGGAGGTCCATGTCACACACCCAAACTGTTCTGTTGTAATAAAGGGGAAGTTAAGGCAACAGATGCTTCTTGGAGGGAAGTATGGAGATAGGGTTTGGAGGCTGAGAGCATTCTTTGTTTCTGTTTTTGGCTCACTGTCATGCAGCAGCACCCACACGTGCGACCTACTTTATGGTATCAGCTGGAAATACAGACCGCATTCCTCTAGGCCAATCCGACTAGGATCTGAATGTCCTGATGTGCCATATAGGCATTTAGTTCCTCCTCGCTTCCATTCCCAATTGGCCGGATGATGAAGCTCTTTATTATGTCATTGGATGTCAATGGTCTTCTCAACCTCATTAGGAGGATGGCAGTCCTCCAATATGCTTAGCGCTACCAGCCACATGTTGTGCTGCTCCAGGAAACCCTCCTGATGGGGTCCCATTGCCCGTTCCTCAGAAAATACAGTTACGACAGGGTGTTTCATGTGGGATTTGCCTGGGGATCACGGGGAGTTGCCATTCTCCTCCATAGAAGCCTACCTCTCTCTGTGCCGACCATTGCAGCATGGGCAGATATGTAGGGGTGAAAGGGGTTCTAGAAGGGCACCAATGTAATTTCCTCTGTGTGTATATCCCACCCCATTTTCAAACAGGCACCCTGGCTGTGCTAAAACAAGTCATCTCTGGGATGCCCCGAGGAGTGACGGTCATTGGAGGCAACTTTAATGCCATCCCTAGACCCGCACTAGACATCTCCAGAGCCCCCATGGTAGGCAGGCGCTTATGTTGGTCAATGAGGTTTTATTGCACCCATTCCTCATCTGTAGGGGCTCCAGACAAGGTTGCCTGCTGTCTCCACTCTTCTTTGCCCTCGCCATCGAGCCCCTTGCGTGGCTGATATAATGTGATGCCCGTATAACAGGCTGGGTATGAGCAAATGGTTCTGAGGACTGGATTGCCTTATACATCAATGATATCCTACTCTACCTCTCCTGTCCTCAAATAACGGGCTCCCGCTGCAATGAAATAGAAATATTAGATCTTTACGAACAGGCATCAGGCCTCCTGGTCAACCTGAAGAAATCATTGCTGGTGCTGCTCATAGAGCAGAGAGTGACTTGACATGAGGGACACCAATACTTGTCTATACCACAAACGTTAAATAGCTGGAGATCTATGTCTCTAGAGATCCCATTGTCATCTGGAACATCAATCTTATCCCCTTGGTGCAACAAACAAAAGCGGATCTCTTACTCTGGGGATCACTCCCACTGCAAATCCTTGGGATAATAGCCTTCGTTGAAATGATGATACTCCCTAAATGTCTCTATTTATTCCAGAACGTCCCCCTTCGCATCCCTGACCACTGGTTCTGCAATCTAGCCTCCACACTCCGTTCGTTCTTCTGGTCCCATGCCCCAACACTTTGAACAGGATAAAATGAGGAAATCAGTATACGAAGGGGACACGGGTAGGGCGGGCCTCTAAATCTACTATAGAGCAACTCAGCTCTTGGTAATTAATGACTGACTGAATGGTGGATGGGATGACCCCGCTTATTGTATTGAACTTTCACTTCTGGGATTCAGCCGACTCATGAGCATCCTTTACGAATAACCAATCCCTAACAATATTCCTGAAGCCGCCAATGTGGTCTTACAGAGTTGCCGAGAAGTTTCCTGGGGCATGGGATGGGGACAACGTTGATGCACCAGACACCACTGTGATAGGGCCACTGCCTTGCTCACATGGCCCAACTACAGAGCTTTGCAAAATAGGACAGCATCGGTATAACAACTCTCGGTGACGTCTGTGCCAGTGGTACAGTCATCATCTTCCAAGACCTGTAGACTTGCTTCTCCTTATCAGCAATGCAATTCCATAAATACCTTCAACTGCTGCATACCTTACAGCCCTACAAGATGCAGCTCTCCAGCCTCCCGGAGCATAGTCCTCTTGAAGCTATGTTGCTAATGGGCAGATTGGGAAGGAGGGGTATCCCAAATATACTGCACATTGGTGATAAATGCATCTGACGTTTCCAATCTCTGAGGCAAAGATGGGAGGGACAATTGAGCAACACTGACCGGACTCTGCCGTGACTGGATCCTCTGGAGATAGCAATATCCTCGACGCTGAGGAGCATACAGCTTAACTATCTCCACACCACCCACTTCACCCCACTCCAGCTCTGGCATGCCAGTGAATCCCCAACTCCAGAATGTCCCTGATGCTTCTGCTCCAGGGCAGACTTTTACCATGTGGTCTGGCAGTGCTCCCCATTGCTTCCTACTAGCAGCATATCATGGCTACCCTCACTCGAATACTGGTAACCCCTTACCCCTCTTACACCCAAACAGACTCTCTTTGGCATGTTGGATGAGATGGGGAATAATCAGCAGTATAGAGCCTTGATTAGTCGGACAACATTGGTTGCCAAACGGGACATAGCACAGAAGTGGCAATTGGAAGCACCGCCTACCCTTCTTGAATGGCGCAAGGGAATGAACTGATGCTCACAGCTGGAGAAGCCCATATACACGGCCAGGGGTTGTCCCAATAAACATTCCCGGATATGGGACAAATGAATGGACTACTACAGCCTTGGCCCATATTTCTTTCAAAGCTGATTTATATGCCGCTGATGGCTGTATGAGGCTGCGTGGGTGGGTATTTTTGCTGACTGTGATGTATGTTATTAAAAACTTCAATAAAAAAATCTCCTCCGAACCCGAGGACCTCAGGACCATGGTACATCCAAAAACTCTTGGAGAACAAGCACCATGGATAGACATGAAAAGAAATGGAGAAGAGCCAATGTCCCAGATGACCTAACTCACATCAAAACACTCCAGTGTGCTTTCTGGTCCCTCATCACCACAACTAAAGCCACATGCTACAAGACTAATATAAATTAAGTGGTTAACTGAAGCAAAGCACTCTTTAAGGCTGCCAAGCACTGCACCAGTCCACTGCCAGACATGTCAGTTACTCCATCAATCAACAAATGCAGCAGCTTCAATCACTTAATGACAAAGAGTATCAACGAAATTAAATCCCATAGCAACAACCCAACACAGACATCTAAGTTACCACCTATGCCCCATCATTCCACTCCCAAGAGGGACTTAGTTCAATTGTCTCTAGATGTTACTGTATCTGTCTGCAAACTTGACACAGTAAAGGATCAAGCACTGATCCACACATTAGATGGCCGTATGGGAATTCCTAACCTTCAAGTGGTTTAGCTCCTAACTTGCCGGCTATCATCAACTCCTGTTGGCCTCTTATAAACTGTTGTATCATTCCCTGACCTTCTGCCCTTGTTCAGTACTCACTTGCTTCCCAGCTGGGCGTGTGCTATCCAAGTAACTCAACAAGTCGATCCCAGAAACTCCATGTCAGGTTCTGAGTGTAGGGTCCCAGATGTCTACAGAAACTCCATGTCAGGTTCCAAATGGAGGGTCCCTGTGATTACGTCTGTTGTCCAATAATCTCTATGCTAACGTATCAGTGTAATAATATGTAGGCCACTCAAACCATGGGCAAACAGATAAATGAATAAGAGTGAAACACCAGACTGGAATTTCCCTCTGATGGATTTGTCTCTGGCACAGATAAGTAGTTGAGCTCGGGGACCAAGGTTTTGCCAATGGTAGGTAATGGACTTTAAGCAGCATAGGATGAACTATAAGATGCAGTTACACATATACTGAATTCGATGTAACTGCCACAGTGAAAACAGTATTATGGCAGGTCGAATCATGCTTACCAGTCTTAACAGAAATCGCTGCCAGGAGCATCCAAATCACAACCAGGATCCCAGTCAAAGACCCTAGGCCGCCAAGAAGCCCATCAAGGTCCATCAATATTGAGACAGCACTCAACTTGACCTCAAACCCTCTTCAGGGTTCAGCATCTCATATCCTGACTCGCTCTCTTCTATAATTGGATATTAAGCACTCACATGAAGGTCAATCGAATGACCACTGAATTCCTCTTAATCATCTGCAGTGCCTAATAACCAAAGATTGAAACCTGACGACTGACATGAACCCAAATATATATTCGCCCCCTTGAATTTACAATTGACGCATATCTCACATTCAAAGAACACATCATCAGATTAACAAAGTTAGTATGTTGTCAACTTTCCCTACTAAAGAAAGTGAAGCCCTCTCTTTCAGAAGAAAATTTCCAGCTAACATTCCAAGCCTTGTCCTCCCCTCAGACAGAGTTATTGCTCTGATCAATGCAGAGTCACCTTAAGGATTTTGGGGGCCTTAGCATGATGCATTTTGGGGAAAAATTGAATTTTAATACCCATTTTCTGCTAATTCAAGCCCACAGGATGCAAAATATTATTAGATTATATGTTAAATTGTAGCAGGGGACCCCAACATCCTTCAGATGACACTGCGTAGAGAGACAGAGGCAGACATAGTCAGAAAGGGATAGAGATTTAACTAGAGCAACAGCGTTCAAATAGAGCAGCGGTGGCTCCTCCGCAATGGCAGAGCGTCACCCCACTGACTCAGCCAGCAACTGAAAAAAGCAGCTGAAAACAAAAACGATATTGCCAGCGTGTGTGGGGATGGGCCGGCCCGGGCCATGGGAGGGGGGCGGAGTGATGTGTACTGCTAATTCTGCATTTCTGTTTGGCAGGCCGTCTGAGGCCTGCCAAACAGACATGCTCAGTTAGGTTTCTCCAACCCAGCTGTATTACACAGCCGGGTTGGAGAAACAGCACAGACTCCGTGTGCCTGAGCAAGCGTTGAACAAGCCCGCTCAGGCCAATCCCTGCGCTGCTCTCATGCAGCATTAGAGCAGCGCAGGGATGGCACAGGGAGTCTCTGATGCTGTCCCAGGAAGCAGAGGAACTCCGAGGTGCGAAGCGGCAGAAGCAGCATCAGGTACGTTTTATTTTTTTATTATTCCACCCGGACTACCACTGTTTATATGGGTCGGCTGCCACTGAAATAGAGAGAAAGTACAGTTTCCCAGGGGGCCCCTAGGAAGCTTGGGGCCCTGGGCAATTTCCCACTTTGTCCATGCCCTAAAATGTCTCTGGCTCAATGACCACCCAGATACCACTTGTCACCCTGAAAAGCATTCTACACATGTCTGCACATCCCCTCATGAGTCTGAAGACATTTGATCACATCACCACGAGACTAAGCAAACTATACTGGCTACTCTTCCGGGATTGTGCCATCCTCAAACCAGCTGTGTCACCTACAAGGCCATCAGAATGATATCCTTAGTCAAGAAATGAAATATCTCTGGTGGGAAGCACCTCACTAGGAGCCAGGGCATTGTGAGACTCGAGATGTAACGAAGCACACAAAAAACCTTAAGACAGGCCTTCTCCATCTAATCATCCAGGATGCAAATCAGTATCCCTCATGGCAAAGGAACTGCTACGACCCTTCTGAAAACACATTTCTTGAAAGAACATTACCCCTATGGCAAGAGAACTTACCTGTTGCCCACCTCTTATAAATGACTGTATTGTTCCTTGGGCTCCTGCCCTTGCTCAGCTCTCAGTTGCTTCTTAGCTGGGATTGCGCTACCCAAGTAACTCTACATACGTTCATTCAATTTGACATATACATATGTGCAAATTATGCGCGACGCCCCATTTACTCTGTATATTTATTCACACAAGTTTATTATTTAAATCTTAACCTATTGTGTACGACTCATAGGGTTCCAGATAAATACGCCTACTACTACTTCCATTCATAATGGATGTTTTGTTTAAGTATTTTTATAATTCTCTCTGTTTCTTTCTTATCAAAATGCAGGAAAATGTAAATACGGTCATTCACACAGAAGTGTCGTTCGTTAAATAGCAGAGTGAAGGGTGTCAGGCTGTCAAATTATATTGTAGAAATGTTTTGACATGATTACTGTTGCTGTGCTAATCCTCAATACATATATGTTTGGAAATATTTGATTTTGTGGTCTTGATATTTAATATGTCTGCTTCATCTCTGTGGACAATGCCAGGCTAAAACGATGGCAGTTCAGAAGTTCATGAGCTGAAGCAAAATATGCACTCAACCTGTGCCAACAATATACATTTCGTAGTTTGTGACTTTCCTAGCCCTAAACCATATAAAAGCTTCAAGTGACTTTAAACGTGAATGAAGATGCTTTTGATCATTGATTGTTTTTTCCTTGTACTCTAGTACATTTTTTATAGTCTTATATGTACAACATGCTACATGATGGTTCTTTTTTGGGCGCAATGCCATCGTTGGTAAATAGTGAGATGCCACATTCTGAAATGCTGCTTTAATAGCAATGCAGAGGCTTTCATATTAATGTGTTCAACTCAATCATGTAACTGACGCAGTCTTTCCCTGTAGAGTACTCAGCAGTTAAGGATTTTAGAATGAGGATGAAGGAAATTTCGTGATATTTTTTGATACTTTATAAGTATATTCCCCATGCCATTTAACATCCTGTTATTTTCATGGAGGCATATCTTAAATCTCGCTAAAGGGACAATGAGAAATGTAAATTTGCACTTTTTTGACAGTGTTGGGCTAATGTTTGTTAGTTTTGTTACTTTGGAAAAGTGCATGTTAATATCACACAATACCAACAATGTTAACGTAAATAACACAATACAATAACATTTCTAAAACATTTTTGAAAAAAGGGAAATGTAACAAATGAAATGTGACACCAAGATAATTAAAACAGGAGCAGGGGAGATAGAGATACTATTTTTTAAGGTTTTATGGCAAAAATTGCCTGGAAAAAGCTAAGCATCATTGAAGACAGTTTGAGGTTGAGTACTTGGAATCTCAGGCTGACCACAATAGAGCGAAGGTCACAAGGACGAAGTCAAAGTGTTTACCTTTGGACTTAGTCCTGTAAATGACAGCCAAAATCTTCCAGTGGGGCATGGTCAAAGGTTGTGGCCTGTGAGGGTTCCTTGAAGTTGGATATGACATTGTTGAGCTGTCACTGAAGTTGTTGGTTTTGTCACCAAAAGCTTCAAGTGGGATAAAGACAGAATTGGTGGCTACCAAGAGTGCTTCATCAGTCGGATAGATTTGCTGCCTGACCCTGTCCAAGGTTACACCTTCTGACTTGGAATTGGAAATCTTCAGCAGTGCAAGGCTGCAAACTGTAGCCAGACAGGCTGCACGAGAATGGATACATTAACTGTGAGGTGTCACTATACCTGTTTTCAATGCAGCAAAAAAGCTTCGAGCAAACATGGTGTTCTTGCTTGCTTCTAGAGATGGAAAAAATAACTAAGTACTACTTTTCTTCAAATGTTGGGAATGATTCTGCTGCTCAGTTATACAGCCCTTAGCTCCTCGGGTCAGGCTTCTAGGCACCAGGTCTCTCTTTGGCACATCCACTGCAGGGCCCAGTAATCTCTGGTTAGCTGGGTACTCTTGGAGTCAAGAGTTATTCTGCTTTTTGTGTTCCTGAAGTAGGCAAACAGGAGGCCAACCACTTGACCCTTGAAGAGCAGTTCCAGTCCCTGGGTGCCAGTAGGATTCTGGAGTCCTTGAATTAGCTGTCTTCTAGCAGGAGTCAGGAATTTTATTCAAGCGACGTTTTCTTCATGTGGAGTGTTGCCGGGTCCAGGAATGCTCTGAGGAGATGGTGGTTGAGGTGCCAGATGTATCCTTCAGTGACTGGAGAAATTCTGCCTCACAATTCACACTATTTCCTTTCGGTCCACCACCTTCTTATGCAGCGCTTGCTCTTTGCCTTACTGTAAAAGCAAGGAACTCCAGTTTCAATATGGTAGAGCCATTCTGCCCTCAGGCAGGCTTGCTTCAACTCTTTAGCAACTCCTTATTTAGAGAAGGTCTCTTTCCTTCTGAAATTGTTAGAACTGGTTTGATCCTCCACTCTGAATGGAGGCTGGATGTCTGGAAGGGTCCTGTGAATGAATAAGAGAAGACATACCTGGCATCTCCAAGTCAAAAAGGTAGTGCTAAAGCTGTACTTGAATGAATAAATGAATTCTTTGCTCTATTATAAATATATAATCATAAAAGAAAACACATTAACAATTTTAAAATACAATATATGGTTACATTAAAAATACTAAAAACAAATGTTAGAAAAGAATAGGAAAATAATGTGCCCATTCAGCAATGCATTATCCTATAAAAACCTTCTTACTTCAGTATACAAAACTCAAGGCTGAGAAAATCTAAAATGCAATAGACTTTCACCAGGAAACCACACTTTTCAAAAAGACACCCACAGAAAAGCATACATCATAGTCAGGGAGCATTCTGAGATAATATAATGCAGGTTTATATTGATAATGTGAGAGGCTGACCTGGTATATAATGTCCACTTATGTAAGCGGGCACCAGTCCAGGCAACCCTTATGGTTGATTTAAGAGGTCTTAGACAACCTTAGAAAGCTCACAAAGTGGTAGCTGTGGAGAGCAGCCTTCAGGCTTAGTCCAGAAGGAGTGTAAAGCAGCTTGTTTTACCAGAATGCAATCTTACAGGTATAGATTAAGTGAAAAAGAACCACACAATGTATTTATAAAAATATGTATTTATTATATAACATTCACTAACACATACAGATATCTCCTACCTGGAGATATGCACAATGCACATAATACTTTGCATAGAAATCACGTAAATACACAGAATACACAGTGGACCCCAGGGGGGACCAAACCATATACTAAGAAAGTAGTATAAGAACCTCGACTCGTGTCAAGACAATGTCCAGAGGACGTAGAAGTGCCAGGGACCCAAGGAACCACCCAAGGTAAGTAACTAGGAACCCCGCGGAGATCGTGTGCAGTGTGGGAACACGACCGCGTTCTCCGTACATATCAACATGTAAGTTGCGGTTGCAATTTTAAAGATTAAGGACCCTTCCCTGTGGACCCTTCCCCCATTGAAGACAGAAGGTTGGAGAGCCACCCCACTCGTGGATACCCTAGTACCCACGTTACCTACACCAGGGAAGCCGGGTGCATAGGTGTGAAGTGGTGTCACAAACCGCCGTCGAACCCAATGGAGGACTTCAGAAAAATGCCGCTGCTGGAGAAGGAGAAAGTATCCGGTGGAATCCGAAGGTGGATTCAAGTTGAAGAGTACCTGCAAGCAGAGGGGACAGAGTCTATGTCACTCAGAATGCCCACCGATGTCTGGAGTTGCAGGAGAGTTGACAGTGACCTTGACTCTGCAGCTGTGAGGACCAGGCGATGCTGAGGAAGACCAGGAGCCGTACACAAGCTGTCCTACATCGGATGTCGAGAGCTGAAGGGTCGGTGTCCGTCGGGAGCACCAACAAGCCTTGGCAATTGCAAACAACGTACAAGTCGAAGAAGGTGCAATGTCGGGGCCAGCAAGGTCCAGGGGACTCACCACAAGCAGGGGAGTCAGGGCAGGCCCCGAGCAATCAGGCGAGCCCAAAAGAAACAAAGGTGACCCTCAACAGGACCCACAGGCTGGAGGCACTGGAGTCACAAGAGGACCTCGAGCCGCTCACCAAAAGATGCAGGCCACGATGCAAACGATGCGATGTGGACAAAGATTCTGATCACTGGAGATGCTTGAGGTCGGGGCTACTTGGAGCCCGAAGATCTTGGTGGAAGGAAGCCAACAAGCCTTTGTAATGGCAAGTCGACACGATGCACAGAGGTTCGGTTCCTGCGGCTCCCATGAGCTTGGTGAGAGGGCAGGGCAGGCCTTGATAGCTATGGAGAACCACCATCTGTGTTGTTGAACATTTCGGAGTCCGTAGGAGGTCAGGATCAGCAGACCGGTCAGCTTAGTTGCGGTGCCTGCAGGTACAGGGAAGTGATTCCTTCACTTCAAGGGAGATTCCTTCAGGTGTCTTGGATGCCCACAGGCCTTGGAAGGTTCCTGTATGGTGCACAGGCACAGACTATGCAGCAGACTGAAAGGGGGACGAAGTCGAGCCCAAACGAAGTCCAGCGAAGTCCAGAGTTCCCAGACGGTAGAAGTTGAAGTGGTGTCTGAATTGATTTGTGTCCCACGAATAATCTAGGGACCCACACCCAGGTAAGCCCTTAAGTACCCTAAAGAAAGTGTTGGGACGATTCAGGGGACCCTCTCAGGGGAGCGTTTGGACAGGGGGGAGGTTACTCCCATGTCCTTTGTCCAGTTTCGTGCCAGAGCGGGAGCCAACGGCTCCCAGAGCTGGTTTGAACTGGACTATGCAAGGAGGCACCAAATGTGCCCTTCATGCAGACTGAGTGGTGCTGGCAAGTGCACCCACCCGGCCCCAATACACTAAATACTGTCTGGGAGGTGGTCACACCTCCCTGTGACAGGATACCTATTGTTCTGCCTTCCCCTGCTCGAGCTTGGCTCAGCAGCAGGAGGGCAGAATCGTGTCTCCGGTTGGCAGCAGCCATATTGTGCTGTCCGAGTCTAGAAGATTGGTACTGAGAGCTTAACGGAGGGCTCTTCCAGAATCATACCTCCCACACCACTTGTTTGATACCAACCATGATAGGATTCGTTGCAGCCAATTTCGAGATGATCATCGCTTACTTATGCTGTGCCCCTCTATATGGTATGTGGCTGCTTCACTTACAACCCCGGAGAATGGACTCCGTAGGCTGTAGGGGTGTCCTGCTCATGCAAGGGCACTTTCACACTTAGAATCAAGCACCCTGCCTTCAGGATTGATAAGACCTGCTATAGGGGTGACTTACAGGTTTTAAGTGTAGTGACCCTAGATATAGGCAACCTATATCTTTTGTAAGTGGTGCTAGCACCAGCTTACACAGGCTGCAATAGAGTTAAATATCAATGGGGTAACCCGTAAATCCACTGGACTCGGGTGCAATATGGTACAAAAAAGAAAGGTCACAGTGGAAGATAATCTAACACAATATGTAGCAATATACACAAATGATCATTGTTGCTAAATCATTTGACAACACCACCATTGGATCATACCATCAAATGGTCTTGATTTAATTGCATCAACAATTTGAGCAAATCAATTCATATTAAATACAGTGCTTGTAAATCTTAATGATATTAAGATTGGTGCAACCTGGGAAAAAGGGAAGGGGGGTGGGTTGTGATCAGTGCGTGATGTGACAGGGATAGGTAGTGTACATGTGGACATCAACAGTCAATATTTACAACCTATCCAGCCAGACGACTGGATTCTACATGTATGATGAATCATAACACAATAAAAGGATGCAGATAATCAATCTCTGTCATCCACGTTTGATAGAGAGAACAATTGTCAACGTTTCGACCCCTATGGGTGGCAGGGAACTTGGATCCTTGCGAACGGGGTCTTCATCAGGACTGGGACATAGCGATGGGGAAGCACCAAACAACAGCGAGAAGGCTTCAAGCTGACGATGGGAAGAGTGGGCCTCACAGGCTCTCAGATTAGTGACAAGTGTACGTTGATTCAGGTGTAATTGAGCACAGGTAGATGAGTAACCTGTAGCTTGCGGTTGCTGGAGTGATTCCGATCAGCTTGAAGCCTTCTCGCTGTTGTTTGGTGCTTCCCCATCGCTATGTCCCAGTCCTGATGAAGACCCCGTTCGTAAGGATCCAAATTCCCTGCCACCCATAGGGGTCGAAGCTAGTCGTCTGGCTGGATAGGTTGTAAATATTGACTGTTGATGTCCACATGTACACTACCTTTCCCTGTCACATCACGCACTGATCACAACCCACCCCCCCTTCACTTTTTCCCAGGTTGTACCAATCTTAATATCATTAAGATTTACAAGCACTGTATTTAATATGAATTCATTTGCTCAAATTGTTGATGCAATTAAATCAAGACCATTTGATGGTATGATCCAATGGTGGTGTTGTCAAATGATTTAGCAACAATGATCATTTGTGTATATTGCTACATATTGTGTTAGATTATCTTCCACTGTGACCTTTCTTTTACACAGGCTGCAATGGCAGGCCTATAGTTACAGTTTGAATGGTCTCCCATGGGTGGCATAATGCATGCTTCAGCCCATGGGGGACCTGTGGGGTACCTATGCCCTGGGTACCTTAGTACCATATACTAGGGACTGATAAGGGTACCTCGGTATCCAATCTGGGATGTACCCAAGTAATGAACATAACAATTTAGGGGACAAAGCATAGAGACTGGGTTCCTGATTAGCAGGATCCCAGTCAGACTAGTCAATAACAGCTTAGCATCAGGCAAAAAGTGGGGGTAACCATAAAAGCAGATTCTACTTCCCTACAGATAAAAACTCTGAATTTTAAGGATTGGGGCTAAAAATGTATCCTGAACGTTTGATTAAATTTACAGAAAAATAAGAAATGCTCCAAAGTTTCAGGACAGGATTCATCACAGGGATAGAGTAAAATAGGCTTAGAGTCGAATTGACCTACGGGGAGACATAAGTAACATCTTATGGTTCCCAGGCAAAATTTCGTTAAGAGTGCCCCGTCCCTTATATTGTTTACATGCAGGAGATAGAGGTGTACACCTTTTACCATTTAAATACAGATGATCTCGCTTATGTTAGGCTTCAGCATCTCCCTGCCTTCTCTACTAGATACAGCCGAACTCAGAAATAGATCTTTGATCTTGCTTAAATTCCCTTTTAAGATGGCACTGGGTTCAGTAAATAGCTTTGACCTGCCCAAAGCTACTGCAGTTTTCCACATATAATTAAGCCATGGGATCCTAAACCCTAAAACCCCAGGACAATCAATCATCAATAATTTCTTGATTAAATGTTGGTTCATGATTACTCCAGATAGAAGCCCATAAAAGAAGCGGAGCAAGCCCCACCAAATCAGTCACATAGGTCAGAACCAGTTCTTCATGTAAGAAAAATTGAGAGCTTCAAAATCTTTTCTCTTCCCTCTGAAGACAGGTACAGTCTCGAAATCCCCACATGCCAGCCCCATACATAAGTACCGGTAAGCATTTCAGTTTGGAAATTTCCAATAAAGGGTATGTTTCCAACTTTAGCAGAATAGCACCCCAATAGCATGGTTAAAGCAGGAGCAGCGATTGGAGAGGCAGGGCAAACATTTTTACGAGTGTCAAACATCACTCCTACGTAGGAAAATTCTCAGACCGGAGGAATATTATTCCCCTTGATGGAAATAGGTCTGACTTTGCTGCGCTGTGAACCGCACACCATATAGTCTGTTTTGGTACTATTTGTATCTAGATCCAAGTTATCCATAAAAAAACAAAGTACTCAAACAAAGACCAAAGACCGTTAGGTGTGCCTGAAAGCAAGACCGCATCATTGGCATACAATAAGGCTGGCGCAAAATTGAATTTTGGTCTAGGTTAGTCCTTACAGTTTCTTATGATGAATGCGTTTAAGTCATTTATATACAAGAGAAATAAAATCGGGGCCAAGACGCATACTTGGCGGACACCTCAGGACAAGGGAAATAGGTTTGAGCATTCCCCATCTGTGCCATAACTCACCATTGCTTAAACCCCATGAAGCAGTGCACATAGAAGGTCCACCAGATCCCACTGCATACCAATCTGCTGAAGGGTAAGCCACAGTTTGGATCGGTTAACGCAATTGAATGTGCTACTCAGGTCCATGAAGGCAAGAGAAAGGGAGCCTTTCTTAGCAATGGTGTATTTCCCTACCAACAAACTAAGCTTAAGACATTGTTCCTAAATCCACAGGCCCTCCCTAAATCTATATTGAACCCTACTTAGGGCCCCATTCTGTTTAGCCCAAGCCTCTATTCTGCACAAGATAATCTGTCCCAGCACCTTAACCACTAAATCTGGAAGTGAAATCGGCCTATAGCAGCAAGGATCTTGCCTATTTGCCTCTTTAAAATTGGAACAATGATTGCTTGCTGCCAGGAAACAGGAATCTGGCAAAATGTCCATTTTTCTGCCACAGTTCCTGCCCAATCCTATATAGCTAACCACTGCTAAGTGCTAGCAGTTGAGACATCCTTGTCCTTCCTTGGTTCAGAAGCAGGCCATTGATGTTATTAACGTTCCCAGTGAAGGGAGTCCTTGTCAGCTCTGGGGGTATGATGAGTGGCAGAACTGGTTTTAGGCCAATTATAGCTGAGGAAACCTAAAGTTTATAAAAGGTTACTGTTCTACTTAAATCATTGGCACTGGAAGTAGGGGTTCTATGAGTGCTATAGCACCCCCAAAATATTCATGCTGAGGTTCAGATGGTGAATGAGCAATATAGAAATGTTCTTATCTTATCTCATTTTCAATCCGTTCAAAGATAGAGGTCAAATGTCAGGCTATGTTTAGTTACAAATTGTTGCTTGTTTTTAAATAAGGAGATTTGTGTTTTCTTTCTCTGCAGATTAAGAGGCATTTGTAAACTGAACTATGGGACAATCTTGCTGCGGTGCAGGGAGCATGAAAGGGTCCATTTATTTAACATGGAACAAAATGTAAATATCTGTAAATACACAGTACAAATATTACAAAATAAGGGAGAAGTTAGGGAAGTACAAATGAAGCACATTTTGTATAATTCTGTGTGAGGGAAACAAAGATTTTAAAAGAATTTTAATAGGATCAAACAAATCAAGACACTTTACTTGATGAGGCACTAATTATAAATATTTTGCTGAAATTCAGTTTCCACACATTCTCTTTTGTGCACTATATAGTTTTATCTGTACTACTGCATCCTTATGCAAATACTCTGGCCATTTCAATTCTGAAATTCAATTTCCACACAGTCTCTTCTGTGCACTATATAGTTTTATCTGTACTACTGCATGTTAATGCAAATACAGTGGCCATTTCAATGTAAAGTGTGCTTCCTTTAAATGACTGTGTGACACCACATCATGCTTTAGTAATATATTTGCAACAGTGTCCTTTACCTGTTGAATCTGCATGGTTCATTTGCTACACTTGTTTTTTGTGTAACACTTGGATGTTTCGCAATCCCTATGACTTCAGTGATGTATAGCAACGCAACTCAAAAATTTTGTTACAGCACCACTGACTTAAGTTTTCAAAAATCTGATTTCACCATTAAATCAGATTTTGAAAAGTAAGTAAAAATAACTTAGAAAGATTTTACTAGCATTTTCTCAGACATAAATATAAAATAAAATATTTTATTCGCACTTCGGCCTAACCTATAGAAAATGTAGATTGACCAGTACAGTGAAATCTCTTTTAGGCCTTCAGTCACTGCGAGGGCACACATTTTAATATATATAGTGTGCCATTTTTTAAAGTATTGGGCACCCTGACTTCTGGATGTACATGGTATACTTTACGGGTGACTAATTAATCTATACAAATAGGTGTCTCTTGAAGGGGAACGCCCTTTTCCTTGCCATGTGTTACTGCAGTGCCTTTAAACTGCAGCCCAGACAGAGCACAGTGGTGTTTCTTGCTATCATATATTTTTGCTATATATATGGGTTGGGTAAATATACACTACAGTACATAAAACATATTTAACTCTCATGCCATTATTGCATTTTCTGCTCCATCTACTAAGGCCTTACAGGAAAATTATAAACCAATTGTATGAAACCAATGTTACCAATTCCATTTTAGGCCTAGTAAGCACACACACACACACACATACTGTGGCACTGATTAGCAGTGTAACAGGGCAGATACTCCTAATACCAGTGGAAATAGGGTGTAGCAAAATGTGAAACAATCTGGGTTGATCGTGCAGAAAAGGCAAATTTGCTAAAACTCTAATATTTACCGAAGTCATAGCGGGAGTGTTTAGATTATTGGTGTGTACATGTAAAGAGATGTGTTTTTCTTAGAGTTGGCATTGTTTTGCTATGGTACAGTTGAGGAAACAGAAAATGGAGGACCTTGAAGTAAAAAAAATGCTTAAAGCAGAAAATCACAATTTCTGAATAGAACCTAGGTATATTGGATATATGTGCTATGCTCATGGGCGAAAGTGAATTTTGAAGGTATATGGTGCCTCCCTGTGTCTAATTACAAGTCTCAGTTTAATTGCTGAATTCTCTCTGTGAAACTTGTGTGGTTTGAAGGGTATCCTCATTGATATCCTTACAAAGAAAATTGGATAATTCAAGAGCATATATCAAAGTGGGCTTGATCAATGGGCAACATGGTGCCCATGCTCTTTTAATTTTGTGAAACCTTTTCCCATAGCTGCTGTTAAAAAAACACAATAGGCCAAAGGCAGTTAATGCTAAACTGCAGCTGTCTCCAGCTGAAAGTGATAGGAGGGGTGTCCCCTATGTTGTGAAGGTGAGGTGTTGTGAAGGTGAGGGAGTGACAGAGAGCTATAGAAAAAACAACATGGCTTCTCACCATGGTGCCTGCCACCTGAGTGAAAAGTGAAAGTGTGCGATAAGTTAATCAGCAAATGTAAATGTTTCTTTGGAGCCAGGACAGACTTTAACTGTGTGAGTAGCTTGAAATTTCATGGCAACAAAGATGTATTCTTTTTAGAGATAATGTGGGGGTGTTGCCAGCTCACTGAGTTCTTGAGCGTGCCTTTTTAATGGACATAAAATGTTTGCACTATGTACAGTCTGACTGTGTATTACTAAAATATATAATTTAAAGGTAGTTGTTTTATTTTAAATACCAAGGGGCTTATAACGATGTCGGGCAGACGCGGATATGGGTCCGACCGACCTCCGGTCGATGGTCCCGACCGCCTAATTACGATGCGACCGCACATGGTGCGGTCGCTACTCACATTTCCCTAAGGGAGCATGTGCTACAGCCTTAGCACAAGCTCCCATAGAGAAATGGGAGGTTGTGTTCATCCCTGCACTGAGTGGCAGGCACCTCTGGGTGCCTGCCACACAGTGCAGGGATCAACAAGGGGGTACCATAGGTGTCCCCTCAGCCCCCAACTGGAGGCTGCAAACAGGAGGGGGCCCCGCTATGTTTTACTATGTGTAATACAATTTGAAAATAATGACGCATACTCCCAATCCTTCTGCGACAGGCTCGGACCTCTTATCACTATAAATAGATGTCACTCTTCCCTACAGTGCCAACCAGGATTTAATTCTGTGACTGTATGGTTACAAACACACCATCTGCAGTGATATCATTAATTATCTGAGGTTTCATAACGTAAAAGATTGCATGTCTTACGAATTAGTTTAACTTGAATTATTTTATCCTTTTTAAGGTGTGTGCATTTTGTATGCAACTATGTGAATGTGAAAGACCAAAAAAATAGTTACTGAATATTTTATTATTTTTTAGCCACATCACTTATCCCACACCAATGCACTCAAGATCTTAGTGCCCATACTTTTTTATGCACTTCAACTGCTGGATAAGTCATAGGTGCAAATTATTATAGGTTACAGTGGGGTAACAAAGTACACAGGATATGTAGTAAGGATGTTAATCTCATAAATGTGTTGAAGGTAAAATGTAGCTTAATGTGTGCATTTGTATTTACAATTATGTACATCTGAGTTGGCACACATGTTTGGCTTGAGAGCTGACTTGTGATGTGTTTGAGAATGCTGTTCAGTCACATGTATGACGTTACCACTCATGCTATTTACCATGCATGTAATACTATGCATTGACCTTTACATTGCATGCCATTACCTCATGGACTTTTACCATGCAATGATACACACATATATATTTGTATATGTATTTTTTAATTTTCTTTTTGGGAGGGGACCGCCCCCCCCAAACATTCCCATTTTTAACTTCTGACCTCCCCTTACTTCTTCCCTCCCATGAAATCTCAAATCACCATTTCCTCCTTTTCCCTCTTCCCACCCCTAAACCCTAACTTTTACCTTTGCCTCCCTTTACCTCTTCTCACCCCTGAACCCTAAAGTTACCTTTACCGCCATTTACGTCTACCCACTCCTAGAACCTAAAATTGCCCTTACCGCTTTTGCTCTAACCACCCCAAAACCCTAAAATTACCCTTACCTCCTTTTACAGCACATTTATCATTTTTTAACGACATAAACAAATATGATATTTATGAAATAAATAGTTACCTGCTTGGTAAAGTACTGAGTTGCAAAGGTTAAAAATGTTTAACTGCATTGTACTTACCCACGTGGTAAAGAGTGCGTTGTAAAGGTCCTGCATGATAAAGGTAGTTTTCCATTCTATCGCGCGCTGATCATTTTGGTGCCATTAGCAATGGACTGCGCTCATCTAACCAGCTTGATTTAAACAGTGCACGGTCTTACACCTACAGGAAGAGAGTTGTATATTCTGGAGACCAGAACCAATTATCTTTGTCTCCTCCACACCAAAAGCTGGCCTTATGAACACAGTGTCCCAGATTGCTTGACTTCAGAGGATGTGATGTTGTTAGGTGAACAACTTTTCCCTCAGGTACATGAAGACCAGTTCATGGATACACTTGAACTAAAGCCAAAGCATTGTAACCATCACACCCTGGGTGATTGGGGACAACCACAAAGAGCAGAATGACGTCACATCAATGTTCTTTAAAGATCAGGCGTGCAGCATCATTCTTGACCTGATGACTTTACTATTAGTCATTCAGACCGACTTAGCCTAACATTTAATATTGAACGCTGGTTATGCAGGCAGCCAACCTCTCTATCTTTTCAATGCCCCCGATCCATTGATTGTATGGTTCATCATTTATGTACGTGCAATTATAACCTATTGTTTTGAGTTTTTTGTGCATTTCAGTTATGAGTTATTGTACATATGGTAATTCTACAGTTATGATAGTTCCTTCCTTGTTGGTTTATCGGAGTTGTTTTTTTTGCCTTTGCAATACATATCCAGGCAGCATTTTGTCTTTATGAGCAAGTGTGATTTTTCAGACTGCGAAATATTCAGAGCTTAATGAGGCATTCATTTGCCCTGCTTTTCGAAAATGCCACATGGATGTCTGCGGTTACAGTTTAATCTCATTCTCAGAAAAACAACATCCATTTTCTTTAGGTCTTGCCTACCAGACAATGCAAGCTGTCAGATTGGAAAAGTCCTATTTTGGGAATTATATTTTTCTTTTTCTTAAACACTCCCCAAGAGTGCATGTCTTTTCCAGCTCTCTCCCTCGTGTTCTTCTCTACCCTACCGAAATACCCACCCCCACACTTGGTGTTGCTATGATTACTTACCGGTAATCCCCATTACTCTTAGTCCTACTCGTCCTCGACCCAGTCATCACTAATGAGGTATTCCACTTGACAGGAAACAAAACAGGAAACGCTTTTAGGCTCCACCCACCCTCCTGCCAGGGGCTATAAGTACATAGCCAACAGAAAGCACATCCTGACATACCAAGCAACAAAGGCCTGAACAGGGAGGGTGGGTGGGAAGTATGACTGGGTCGAGGACGAGTAGGACTAAGAGTAATGGGGATTACCGGTAAGTAATCATAGCATTACCTCTACGTCCCTCGTCCTCGACCCAGTCATCACTAATGAGGCATACCAAAGCAACCCCACAAGCAAGCCTTTGGCAAATCACACAGAGAACAGAGACCGAACACAAAAGTGGAGTGCAAAAAGAGAAAAACAATTTAATGTAAACACACAGAATCAGGGGGGGGGGAACAACCCCCACAGTACGCAGCACACCACATCCAAAATTGGTCCGGTCAGACAGAGCACAATTCAGACGATAGTGTCTCACAAAAGTAGAATCAGAAGCCCAAGTCCCAGCCCGACAGATCTCATCAAGGGAAACCCCATGAAAAGCAGCCCAGGAAGCAGAAACACCCCGAGTGGAGCGGGCCTGAACCCCAGAAGGGCAAGGCAAACCAGAGCCCTGATATGCCAGAGAAATAACAGCCTTGATCCAGCGACCCAGAGTAAGACGGGAAGCAGCCTTACCACGACCAGCCAGACCAAAGGTCACAAAGAGAGAGTCGGAAGAACGAAACCCCGCAGAGCGGGCAACATAAATAGACAACGCACGCCTCATATCCAGAGAGTGAAGCAACAACTCAGCAGGCGAGGAAGGAGAAGGACAGAAGGAAGGAAGAATCAACTCCTGAGAGGAATGAAAACGAGAACGAATCTTAGGAACAAAGGCAGGATCCAAAGAAAGGACCACCGCGTCATCCAAGAAACGTAAAAAGGGAGGAGAACACCGCAAGGCAGTGAGTTCACCCAACCGCCGAGCAGAAGTGACAGCCACCAAAAAAGCCACCTTAAAAGAGAGGAATTTAAGGTCAACAGACTCCAAGGGCTCAAAGGGAGAGGACTGCAGAGCACCCAGGACCAAAGAAAGATCCCAAGGAGGAACCGGAGAACGAGCAGAAGGAGAGGACAGAGAAAAACTCCGGAACAGCCGGGAAACCAACAACCCATCCGAAGACGGGAGCGAAGCCGGATCCCGGAATGCCCGAACAGCAGCCCACTGCCCCTTCAGTGTAGACAAGGCATAGTGTTTCTGAAACCCATCCAGAAAAAACTGAAGGATAGAAGCGATAGGGCAAGAGGAGGGAGACAGACCAAACCCCGAACACCAGGAGGAGAAAGAAGCCCAATGTTTCGAGTAGGAGGACAAAGTGGAACGCCTACGGGAGCCCTGCATCACAGTGATGAGGTGGTCAGGCAAACCCCGGACCCCAAGAGACAGCCGTTCAACGTCCAGACCGCCAGGGTGAGAGGGACCAGGAGGGAGGGAGAGGGCGACCTCAGGGGAGACGGGTAGCGGGGAATAATCCAAGGAGGACCCACCGCCAGGCTCAACAACAACGGGAACCAGGACCTCCGAGGCCAGTGAGGCAAGACAGCCACCACCCGGGCACCCACCCGCTGGACTTTCAGCAAGAAGGCCGGAATCAGGGGGAAGGGGGGGAAGGCGTACAGCAACCAAGGGGGCCACCGGAGAGACAACGCCTCCACCCCCCAAGCACCCAACTCCGGAGTCCGGGAACAAAAGAGGCGAAGCTGCGCATTGGTCCTCAAGGCAAACAAGTCCAGCTTGGGAGTCCCGAACCTCCGACAGAGCAGCCGGAAAATCCTGGGGGAGAGACACAGGGTCAGAGAAGACGGAAACCTGCGACTCAAGGCATCCGCCACCACATTGTCCACACCCTTGATATGCTGAGCAGAGATGGCCAGAAGATGACACTCCGCCCAACCCGCAATCGCACAGGCCACCAGGTTCAATGAAGGACTGCGAGTACTGCCCTGGTGGTTGATGTAAGCCACAGTAACTGAGTTGTCGGACCGAACCAGGACATTGCACCCCAGCAGACGACCCTGGAAGAAACGAAGAGCACGGTCCACTGCAGACAGCTCCCTCCAATTGGAGGACCGGCGAGACTCAACCGGAGCCAACGAGCCTGAACAGTCCACTGGCCCAGAGTCGCCCCCCAACCAGACGCACTGGCATCCGTCGTCAGCACCAAAGGAGGCGGCAGGTGAATCCACATTCCCTTGGAGAAATTGGAGGAATCCAGCCACCACTGGAGAGCGGACACAACCTCCAGAGACACCGGCACAGAGACAGCATAGTCCCGAACTGGAAAAGGCACCCAGCGTTGAAGATGCCACAGCATAGGCCGAAGATGAACCCTGGCCCAGGGCACCGTGAAGACAGTCGCAGCCATATGACCCTGAACCTCGAGCCACTGAAGGAGGGGAGCCGCAGCCTGGGACAACAACCTCCGCAACAGGAACTGAAGCCGCAGAAGCCGGGAGTCCGGAAGGAACACCTTGCCCAGGATCGAATCGAAGACGGCCCCTATGAAAGACCGCCGAGTTGCAGGAATCAGCTGGCATTTCGGAAAGTTCACGAGAAACCCATGCAGCTCTAGCGTACGGATGGTCAAGGACAGGTGCTGAGACAGGACCGTGGAGGAAGGAGCCTGGAGCAGCCAATCGTCCAAGTAAGGAAACACCGACACACCCAGGAGATGAAGATGGGCCACCAAGGGAGCCACCACCTTGGTGAACACGCGGGGAGCGGACCGCAGACCAAACGGAAGGACACAGAACTGCCAATGACGACCCTCCAGGCAGAAGCGCAGAAATTTCTGATCCTCCAGAGCCACAGGCACATGAAGATAAGCGTCCTGGAGATCCAGTGTAGCAAACACCCAGCCGGCCTGAATCAAAGGTATCACCCGTTGCAAGGTCTCCATCTTGAAGGGGATCTTCCGGACAAACAAGTTCAGACTCCGGAGATTGATGACAATCCGAAAACCTCCTGTGACCTTCGGAACAAGAAAGACAATCGAATAGGTCCCCAGACCCCACTCCAACCGGGGAACGGGCACAATCGCCTTCTTCAAGAGCAAAGTGCGAACACCGTCCACCAAAGACTGACGCCGAGACTGGTTCAAGGGCGTCGGAGTCCGCACCACGCCCGAGGGAGGAGGAAGGGACAGAAACTCGATCCGATACCCCTGGACCAGGACATCCAGCACCCACTGATCGGAGGTCATCCGTCGCCAAGCAGGAAGAAACAACTGCAACTTCCCACCAACCGCTGGTGCAACACCAGCGTGACCAACCTCGGGGGCGGCATAGTCAGGAACGCTGCGGCCTTGTCCAGCATCCCGGGGGGGCTTCTTCTGGAACTTCCAGGGGAAACCCCTACCAGCACCTTTTGGGTTCTTAAAGGAGGACTGCTGAAACCTGGAAGGCTGACGAAAGGACCGGGCATGAGAGAAAGAAAAATCCTTACGAGAAGGCTGCCGACGGAAGGAAAAGGAATGCTTCCGCTCCTTGAACACCTTGTGAAGTTTATCCTCAAGGGCGTCCCCAAAAGACGAGGGCCAGTAAAGGGCAAGCGCAAAGCCATGGATTTCTGCGCAGCGTCCGTATTCCAACCCTTCAGCAACAAGTTGCGACGAGCAGCAATAGAGGAACCACAGGACAAGGCAGAAGCACGCACAGAATCAAAGGCAATGTCCGAGAGAAATTCAGCCTGACGTTCCATGGACTCCAGCAAATCCGGACAACTGCCCCCTCCTGCATGGTGGAAAACAAGGACTTAAAGTCAGTCAACAGTGATTGAGCGACATAAGCCCCATATACACCAGAACGGATAGCAAGGTGAGAGCCAGCATAAGATTTCCTTAACGCAGAGTCAATTTTCTTATCCACCCCATCACGTAGAATATTATCATCCGCCATAGAGGGCCGACCCACCAAACTGGCGACAATGGAATCAACATGCACTGACTCAGGAAACGACTCCTCCATGTCCTGCAAAGGATACAGTTTGGACATAAAGCGTGGCAACATGATGCGATCCGGATCCTTCCATTCCTTCAAGAGGACATCCATCACAAAGGGATGAAGAGGAAGAGAAGTAGTAACAGGTTTCCGAAACTGCGGCAGAACAGCATCCGTGGAAGTGCTGGCCACAGCATCATCAGGAAACCCCATGTTCACACGCACATGAGAAAGAAGGTCAGGCAACGACTCCTTAGAAACATATTTGCCTTTGAGATCCACCGCTCCCAAGGAAGAGGCATCAGAAGAATCCGAGGAAGAAATGTCTGAATATAGACCAACACCTCCAGCAGAACGACCTCCAACAGCTTTCTTGGAGGACCGCAGATCAGACAAAGTCTCCATAATCAGGCGCTTCAACCTGCCGTCATCCAACTTGGCCCGCTTCACCGGAGGGGCAGAATCCCCACTGACCGCCGGGGAAGAAGAAGAAGAGGAAACAGGAGACACATGCCTCCGTTTTCTGTGATGTTTCCCCATCACGAACACCAAAACACAGGAACCAGCGTATACAACCAACAGAGGGTAGGAACAGAACTGAATGTGACCCCCCCCTTTTAAACAAGATAGAAGCCGGAAATCGTCCCCTAATCAGCCGGCATGGTAAACAGCTGAGCACAACGGAGAAGCGAGGCGGGAGGGGGCGTGACCAACCAAAGCCACAAAACCCGACCAATTACGGCCGCCGAAGGCCAAAACATGCCGAGAGCCCAGCCCCGGCGTCTACCACACATGAGGACGCCGGGAACAAGACGCCAAAAAGCCTGAACGCCGCGGAGCACCCTGGAGCCCCGCACAGAGCACGAGCAGCGGAGCACCCGGAGCCCAACCCGGGCGTTCCACAACTGCTGTGGTAGAGCCCAAATGAAGCGCTGCCTATGGAGCGCCCGGACCCCAAACCGGGCGCCCCACCAATGTCGCGCCAGAGCGGCATGAGAGGAAGCAGAATTGGAGCACTCGGACCCCAACCCGAGTGCACACAAAGACATGCGGCACACGGAGCGGCCGGAACCCAACCCGGACGCTCCCCAGAAACCAGGAAGGCGCCGAAAGAGGAGCAGGCAGGCCCAAGGCAGGAGGAGCCTGACTGCGCATCCCCAGCTCCACGGAACACACGGAGCACAAAGGAGGACTCACCAGACAGCAGGACTCCAGGAAACCAGCGCAGCCCAGCAGAACCGGTAACCAGGAGACCGAAGGAGTCCAGGAAGCCCAGCAGCCCGACTCAAGGAGCTCCCACGAAGGTCCAGGATCACCCCCAGAGCCCAGCAAAGGAGAAAAACCACAGGACAACACGAAGCAGGTAAGTGCCCAGCACCTACCCAAGCGTCCCCCGTCAGGTCCACCGACAGGAAACAAAACAGGATGTGCTTTCTCTTGGCTATGTACTTATAGCCCCTGGCAGGAGGGTGGGTGGAGCCTAAAAGCGTTTCCTGTTTTGTTTCCTGTCAAGTGGAATACCTCATTAGTGATGACTGGGTCGAGGACGAGGGACGTAGAGGTAATGCTGTCTCCCTCATGTTTAGGGTGACCAGACGTCCCGGTTTTGGGAGAAGTGTCCCGGTGTCCTGAGACTATCTCCCAAATTAAGAAAATGTCCCGGTTTTTGTGTAGTGCCCAGGTGTAGCAGAAAAATGTCCCGGTTTTTGTGTAGTGCCCGGGTGTCGCAGAAAAATTTCCCGGTTTTTGTGTAGTGCCCGGGTGTAGCAGAAAAATGTCCCGGTTTTTTTATTTAGTGCCTGGATTTAGCATACCATTGGAGCCCTTGTTGCAGAAGGATAAGTGTAACGCGAAGGGAAATCCATTGAAGAGACACATTTCCTCTCTGGATTTCCCTTCTCTTTCTACAAAGGCTAGCCACCAGTGTGACCCTGCTCTGCCCTTTAAAGGGAGCGAGCAATTAATGTGTGCGCGCATGCGTGTGTGTGTATGTGTATATATATATATATATATATATATATATATATATATATATATATACACACATACAAACAGTTACAAGTCTACTGTATATAGGCATATATTTACAAGGGTACGCAAAAACCGGGACAGGCCAGATATAGAAGTAAGACTAAAGGATTTAGTCCTACTTTTATTTCTAACCTGTCCCGGTTTTTGGTCCTCAAAATCTGGTCACCCTACTCATGTTGCATTATCTCTCGCTCGGGCATCCCCGCCAAACTCCCCTCTTGCTGTATCGCTTCCTCTCTTCTATGCCTCCTCGCGTCCTGCTTTTCCCCTCCTCTGCCCACTGTCCTTTGCTTTCTCCAACCCACGTGTCCATTGCCACTAGACCCCAGCCCTGAATTCTTATTTTTCATAATATATTTTTTTTGGGGGGGGGGGGGGTTGAGGAGGAGAACCAGCCAGCAATTTGCTGTTTGGCCCTTCTACCTTAAAAAAGTGCTTTTGCTGTACTTCTATTTTGTTTGTTTTTTGATTTACTGATCCATCTCACATTGGTAAACTGAAAAACGTCTGGCATTGAACCTTATTTTCTTTTTTATCTTTTGGCCATTCTGCACAGCATCTTCCCAATGCTGTACAGCAACACGGTAAGGCACTGGCATAGGCAAAAGGCCCCAAAGACGAGACCTATTAGCTTTGCCAATGCTTGGTCAAAACCGGTTAAAAAACACATACTGCACTACTACATAGGTAGTTAGAGAGAGGAGAGCTGAACCCGACGTCTGCTGTCTGCTCTCCTACTGTGCTGAAGTTTCTTTCCGTCCTCCCATGGCACACACCATTCCTCGTCCGAGGTGCCAGAGTGCAGCTGCCCCTGTCTGTCTGTCTGTCCGCGTCCCTGCACGAGAGGGCTCGCTTGAGCCATACTTTGCCGGAACGTGCCAGGCATGGCGCGTGGCTGATAACGATGCAAGAGGCGACAGTAAAGGTAAGACCGTGGCTAGGGGTTGATTTTCTGGAAAGTCGATGCCGAGCAGCAGAGAGAGCGAATAGCACGGGCTGCTCCCGGAAGCTGCAGTTTACTTCAGCATTGACGTAGAGGGACGCGCTTGTTTTCACTGTGAATACACAGATTTAAATTATTCACTGCAGCAGATTCCTGCTCCTGCACTACACAATGTTTGCGAAATTGAACAAAACAGGAGCATACGTTCTCTGAAATGTCCCTACCTCGGACTCCCTCTGTATGACTGGAAAGGGTCTAGTTCTTTCTCTTCAGTTGGCAACCCGTTGGAAAGAGAGAGGATGAAACCTGCGAGGATTCTTGTAATGTGTAGTGATTTTTTATTTTATTTTATTTTATTTTTATGCGTTTTTATATAGCGCGGACTTTACCCGAAGGTGTCAGAGCGCTTCACAATAGGAACAGTAACATTACATGAGGAGAAAATTACAAGTGGGCATGTTACAAAAGCAAACGTTACGTTAAATGAGGAAAATGTGACAATTGTGCATGTGCTTGCTCTTCTTCACGGGCGGCCCTGGCGACCGCAGTCAGAGCAGCTCCGCTGAGGCGCATCACTGGCGAGATGAGGAGAGGAGCTATAAAAAGAATCTTAAATCCAGATATGAATTCAAGGGGATTAATAGGCGCTTTGCGGCCACATCAGTGGCGAGCACGCGCTTCCAACAACTGCTCTGCAGCCCGCTGTTTCAGAGGGAGGCGCGTATGATTGCATGCAAAGTTGCTGGTTCTCATATTTTCCACCGGCGCTGAGGGGTGGGTGTGTCATTGCCGCCTTAATGGGGGATAACTGAAAAGAGGCAAAGTTCTAGAGACCAACTGGGATCATTCTTTCTGTGGTATGCTCATACCGTGAAGTTCAATACAACCCAGGAACGCGAAAGGCGTCAGTACTCATGTCTTCTTTAGTTTACAAACACAAACCATCTTGGGAATAGAAAGAACATATTCTCAGTAATTGGAATAAGGTACAGTGTTTTCCCTCTTCGTTAAAACGGACTGTCTCAAGCCCCTGATGGCGCTTGTTGTGTGTTCGTGCAGGCACTTCTTGCTGTGTGTCTATTTTTATGCAGTTGTACTTTCCAAAGTGGTTACACTTACCTCGGTATTTGTCTGCATTAGTGCATGCGCTGTTTAAAGCATAGCTCGTGAAGAGTGAGCAGTGGTTGCCGCTGTTTCCGAGCTGTGCTGTCAGCAGCGCATGCGCTAACTCGGAGAAATTCCGAGTTAAACGTATGCACTTTAGAAAGTGCACTAATGTGACAGGAGCGCAGCTGTACCCTGGGCGAAACTTAAGCACACATTCACGATGCGCCTCTTGAGTAACGGCTAAGGGAGCTGTAAAACAGTCAGTCTTGCTCGTGTGGGTACTTAGATGTGGAAAAATTCTCAAGCCTTTTGAAATGATATTGCAAACATTAAACACGGGAAACTGTAATACGGGTGCTGGAGCTGCTGCAGCACCTCAAGTTAACTTTGCAGAAGTTCAGAAGGGGAATGAGCATTACAGAGACCTTTACATTTTATTTTTATTTTATCACATTTGTGAATTCTAAGACCGAGGTCAAGTGTCATGCAATGCCTTTTGATTATCATAGAGATTGGGGTTTCCTTTTCCTGTTCTTGGTTGCAAAGTGAGGACATTTTGTAACGTGAACCAAATGACAATCTTGCTGGTATACAGGAAGTATGAAAGGAAAGGCAAATATTTACCAACACACAACATTGAAATAAGTGAAAATTAACTTTACAAATATTTCAAAATATGTCTGCAGCACATAAAGTTCAAATTGAGCACATGTTTTTGTAATTCTAAAGTGTAACAGAAACAAAGATTGAACAGGATCAAAACAAAGCCAGCATCATCTCTGATGCATAAATGATAAATATGCACATCAATCCGGTTTCCACACGTTATCACTTATCCACCATCTTGGTTGAGCAGTAAAGCTGCATGACTGAAGCAAATGCAATGGCGATTTCTATGATAAATGTGCTATCTGTAAATCACATTACTCTAGCATACCATGCTTTAGTCATTTATTTGGTACCAGTGGTGTAGCTAGGTTGTCATGGGCCTAGTGCAAGCAAAGTAACTGGACCCCCCCATTAGGGTGAGATCTGCATCTGTCAGCTGCCCCGACACTCCTCAACCTCCTTCGACATATCTATCATATCAGAACTCAATGCCATTTTCAAACACACACTATTGTATCTACAATGCCTGCACTGCATTTCTGCAAGTCAAAGTCATAACCCTCAAAGCTTTACCAAAGCTAATAGGTTTGGCCCTTGTAAAGTGCATACACACAAAGACGTAACATGCAGAGACATCACACTCACACTGCTGCCCTCACAAGAACACACCTCTCACAATTTATTCACAAAACATTGTGGCTATCCTGCTCTCATACAAGCACACTACTCACAAACAGGTTCACACCTCACTAAGAAGGAACAGATTTGGGACAGATGGTAGCACAGGTTGAATATCCTGTACTAGATCCACTAGTGCAATTCAAAGCTCTTGGAGTAAGCTACACTTAGCCCTGATTGTCCACTCAGTTTCTCTAACCTCCCCTTATCCACACCTGAACCAGTACTGCAAACTATGTTAGTCTGATCTTTGTGGACTTTGGGAGTCTTTGCATCAAAAAATAGGCTCCACTTGCCTTCTGAAAAACAATGTGGTGGTTTTCTCTGTAGTGCAAGTTTACTCTAAAATAAATAAATAAAAACAAATGAAAAAATATGCCATATAAATGTGGAGGGCATGTGCTTCAATAACATTTAAAAAAAATAATGTTTTGCACTAGTCTGCCATCTTGGAACAGTAAAAAATGATATAGTAAGCAGAATACCATTTCAAGATGGTGGCATGATTTTGAAGCTTGCAACAGTGATGCCTGGCACTCTGTAAAAGACAGTTGTGGTCCAGTAACAATGACAGAGGAGCTGCTTGTACTCTCATTACTCAATCTGCATTAGTCTGCGGTTGAAGATGAGCTGCTATGTGATGAACTAAAGGAAATATCTCCTGAGGGTGGACTTCTCTGTGCAGAGTAATGCATAGTAAGCAGGCAAAATATTGTTACTCAGACTACCTGACATACTAAAAACCAGCAGATGTCAACTAGGTAGGGCCAAACATTGGCAACAAAGCCAATGTCTGAAGAGGGTTGATCCACTGCCAAATTGTATGTATACTGTTACGAAGGGCTGAACCAATATGTGAATGATGCCCTGTGTGATGAATACATCATGAAGTGGGCTTACTCAAAGCCCATTTCTCTATGTATGTATTATTTTTTAGAAAAAATGAGGCTGGCAAGGCAGCTAAAAGTGTCTTTTGGTCAGACCTAAAAGACACAGAAATAGAGAACAGGGAGCAGGCGAGCAGCAAGTCCTTGGCTTACATGCATAAGATGTACAGCACTGGTCAAGAGCATCACAGTCTTCCCTGAAAGACGTGGAACAAGCATAGTATTGCCGGACCAGTACAAGTTTCCAGCAAAGACATGGAACAAGTATGGTGGTGCAGTGCCAGCCAATGCAAGCTTTCTTAAAAGACATGGAACAAGTGTGTTACTGCAGGGCCAGTCAGTGCAAGCTTCCTTCAAAGACACCGAACAAATGTGGTATAGCAAGGCCAGTGCAAGCTTCATTCAAAGATATAAAACAAGTATGGCACTGCAGGGCCAGTGCAAGCTCACTTTAAAGACATAGAACAAATGTTGTACCTCAGGGCCAGTGCTAAGTTGCTTCAAAACATGGGACAAGCGTGGTACTACTCGGCCAGCCAGTGCACACTTCCTTCAAAGACATGGAACAGGCGTGGTACTGCAGGGACACTGCAAACTTCCTTCAAAGACATGGAACAAGTGTGGCACTAGCAGCAACGTTTAATTCCTCCCTTAGATAAAACTAATAAGCGGCATATCAGATTTGGTACAAGTGTTAGGAACAGCACTGGGGTGTATGAGTGCAAGTTTGACACACGCATAGCAAGATTTCCACAGACAAAGCAGGTACAGCACCAGGCAGGAGTACACGCTTCCATCACACTCATAGAACACATAGTGATCTGTCCAGAAACAATGCAAGCTTCCCTCAGATGAACAGAACTTGGACAGCATCTAAAGCAGCAGTTCAAGACTGTGTGCAAATACACATACAAACACAGTGTGCAGCATGTGGCAGCAGTGTAAGCTCCCTTCACTTAAAACACAGGCACAAGATGGTCAGCAGCAGTACAAGATAAGATATTGTCATGTACAAAACAGGTGTCACACTGGCAGCAGCATCTAACTTATTTCAGGCACAGAATACCCAGGGTAAAGTATAGAGGTGTGTGAGCCACTGAATGCTCAAGCCAAATGCCAGGCTCTGGTTCAGCTTGAGGTTCTTTTGCGCACTCGAGCCCAAAATGAGATAAGCTTTCATGTGACTTGTTCCTGCTACCCACTCTCTAACTTTAAGAATAAAAGACAAAGCATTATACGTTGATATCAAACAGGACCGAGAAAGGGCTACTTATCTAGCGGCTGAATTACACAATTTTAAACCAGAAATCCTGGGATCAGTTCCGGCTTGGCCACTTGACCAAAGTGTGTGATCCTAGGCAATAATTTTAGTTGATCATGCTTCCTTATTTTTTCAATATTGCAGATGAGAAAAACTTGAAATATGTGAGGATGTGTGTTGTACGAAAATGTTGCTCCCTGTAAAAAAAAGAATATAGCCCACATATAGGGTGCCCATGACAAGTGACCTGCCCATTAGTTCATTAATGGTATTGGAGTAGGGGTGGGGGCATGAAAGTTTCTAAGTTCATGTTTAAAATCTGTAAGAAATGGGGTTACTGGTTGAGGGCGGTGAAACCCTTCTCAAGCAGCAACCATATTTCTTCTCAGGGTGAATTCACAAGCCAACCCTAAATTAACCTGTGCTCAACTTTCAGTTAGCTTGGCACAGAGCAGTCCGGCCTAACTCAGAGGCAATGTGTAAAATATTTGTGCAACACTTCAAACAGTAACACAGTGAAAACACACGACAAAAGGAGTCCACAACAGTATCAGAAAAAGAGAGTGATTCTTAATAAATATAACAAAACCAGAACGATAAAAATCCAATTAGTAGAACCAGAGATTTTGAATTTGAATGTTTTTAGAGAAAATAGCGCCAAGAGGCATAAAGCTCCATCTGTTGATATCTAGTCATGGAGCAATGGAGCGCGTGCCACCTATAGGGACCCAGTTAGGCCTGCTGAACAGAGTAACTTAAATCTTGGTATGCAGAACATTGTGTGGATCCGTGTCGAAGATGCGTTGTGCAGCCGAAATTAGTCATGGGTTACGAGATGCAGCAAGGCTGCACTGTGAGGTCCTGCTGCGTTGATGTCAAGGATCCCGTTGACGGGGGCTTGCGATGCGAAGCTCAGAGTCGGGGATGCATTGTGCAGTCAGGGTGATGCGTCAGTTCCAAGGAGTTGCGAGGTTGTGATGCGGAGTCCGTTGTCGTGGCTGCCTTCAGCGAGAGGTGCGAGGCCTTGTGCCAAGGATGCTTCATGCAGTGGCGGTTCTGAAGGCGATGCGAGCAGCGGCAATGTGAGTCTTTGCGACAAGTCCAATCCACAGAGCAGCGGCAATGCTTCGGATCTGCTCTGGGTTGCGCTGCACAGTAGAGGAGATGCATCAGTTCTGCTGGTTCCACAGAGGCTGGCAAAGCACCTTAAGCCCACTTCCAAGGGTCGAGGACTGGAGTGGAACCACTTGGCATGGTAGACTCACAAATGGCAAAGTCAAGGTGCAGATGCAAGGTTGTCGGAAGCTTGTTATGTCCCTGAGGCTTCAGACTAGCCCTTGGAGACACTCTGGGTTCAAGAGATGCAGGTCCAGCCCTTCTCATTCAGGCAACAAGGCAGCAAGTCACCACAGCAAAGCATGAGTCCACCAGAGGGCAGTCCAGCTGAGTGGCAGTCCTTCAGCAGTACAGCAGTCCTTCTTCCTCACAAAGTATCCACAGGATCAAAAGTGTACTGGAGAGTTGGGGTCTGAGGTCCAATATTTATACCCAGTTGTGCCTGTAAAGTGGGGAGAAGCTTCTAGAGACATGCCATTGACGTTCACAGAACCCTTCCCTCCAGACTAACTACAGAGGGTATGCAGCCCTTTGTGTGTATACAGGACACAGCCTATTCAGGTGTAAGTGAGGCTGTGCCCAGCTCCTCCCTCCCATCCGGTCAGTGATGGCCCATCCAGTCACACCTAAGATCCCATTGTGTGTGGCTGTCTAGGAGGAATACATAAAGCCCAACTGCCTACTACACCCAGTCATGTGACCAGAGACAGGCTGTAGGCACCAAATACCTAAGGCAAGAAAATGCCGACTTTCTAAATGTGGCATTTTCAGAATTGCATTTTAAAATCTGACTTTACCATAAGTTAGGATTTTACATTGGAATTCCAGAGACACCAAACATGAACCTGTTATCTCTTCCCATTTGGAAATTACACTTATAAAATGTAATAAGACAACTCCATTGTTAACCTGTAGGACAGACAGGTTTTGAAGGCCTTGTGCAGAGTCCTAATGCCAACAAAAACAAGTTTAGAAAAAGTGCAGGAGGAAGTCAAAACGTTTGGGGGAAAACTACCCTAAGGCTGACAGGTCTAACAAAATCTATCACTATTAATAAGTGCCTCTCATTGCAATGATATAATTTGATCGAGTAAGGTTAAACACTTGTTAAAGAAATATACTTTTATGAATTTTGAAGACACTTTATCATATTTATATATAATATCTGGTGCACAATTTCCATGCCAAATGTTTCCGAGGCTCAGCTTGTGCCTAGTATCTTAGAGCCAGGATGGGCTCGAAGGGCCAAGACAGACCCTTGGCTTGGCTCTCCCTGTTAATTTGGTGCCTCTCCCACCTTTACGATAGTACTGTGTATAACAATTACTCAAGTTCTCCCTCTCTTAGTACCTCGACCGCGGTGAGAATATCTTGTGTTCTGAGATTCTGGCCAGTTTCCATGGGTCTCAGAAGAAACACTATCCATACTTCTGGTTTTAATAAGGACAAATTGTGCATTAGCGACCACAAGAAGTTGTTTCAAAGTCAATTGAGCATTTTGTAGCAGAAAATGTAACACACAACACTCAAACTATTCATTCTCCCAGTTCAAGCACTCTTTCCTAAGCAAGTCAATGTTCTTTTACTAACCACCATCAACTGCCCCACTACCTGTCAAGCTGAACGCAGTGATTACTGTGACTGTCTCCTCTTAAGAAGACACACAGCAGCATGTGCATAACTTCCTTGACCTTTGCTGGCGGCAGGTAGCCATGGCTGAATGGTGCACTCTTCATTCACAAAAGTACATGTGGACTGCTCAGCCATTCAGTGAGGTCTTCGAGGTTCTCCCTCAGATGCTTCAGTAGATTTTACTTCTCAGAGTCTGACTCCTGAAGCTGAGGGAATCGGGTGGAGTTACCAGCAAGCTCCCAGTGCTGTAAGAGCTCGTATGGCCCTAGTAGGCAGTGGTGCGAAACAATTTTCAAAGTGTGGTGCTGCTATCAATGTTACATCACTGAACTCATCACTGAACATATAGGGATTCTAAAAAATCTAATCATCATACAAAGAAGAATTGTGGCAAATGAGCCAATGCCATTCAGCAGAAGAGTGGTGTTGCATTTCGGAACACACTGTCACAATGGTAGCATTTCCCCCTGGCCATTTCCACTAAATTTGCACAGACAAACAGTTTTACCAATAAAACTATATATTGCTCAAAAGATAACCTATGGGAATTAGGTTTCAGTGAATATTTGTCATTTGCACATCACCAAGTAAATTGTCTTGATTTGTTTTAATCCCCTTATAATCTTTGTTTCCATCACACTTCAGAATAAAAAAAGTGCTTCATTTGTGCTTTTCTAACTGTTTATTTTGAAATATTTGTATAGTTCATTTATAGGTATTTAAATTGTGTTACCTTCATTTTACAAAATCCTCAGGCTTCACAGTAAGCAAAAAAATTAAACTTCAGTCTCCATGTCAAACGAATAAGAAGCAATTTGCCAGAATACTAGACTGACATTTGATCCCCGTCTTTCAACGCATAGCAAATGTGACAAGATCAATCAAAATGTAAAAGTAATCTTTAATGCTCATTCACTTCAAGAACCCTAGAATGGTTATTTTGCACCCGTACTTCAAGAGCCAGTGTTAGTAGATGCCCCCTCAAAACTAAAGGGGCTGTTGTAATTGGGCTCCTTTGCATTGCACCAGATGCGCCACTGGTAGCTATGCCCCTGTTTGGGACAATGTCCTCCAAAACTGCAACAGGACCCACACCACTCGCTCACCATTCTCCTCCTGAATGGGTGTGGCTCATTTGGTACACTTTGTGTAACACTTGGATTTTTCACAACCCATATGACTTCACTGACATAACATTGATGGTAACACACCACTCTGAAAATTGTTCCAGTGCTACTGCTTAGAACAAGCTGTTTAGGTGCAACTAGTTCTTCCTTCTTACGGCCAATGGAACATGCAGTGCTGAACACTGAAGCTGGTCTATCACGAGCAATTCGAGGCCCAGCCCATTGTTACCTCAGGTTGGGCAGATTTGCTAAGCATGTTCTAGTCATGGCATATCCCTGCTGTTGTAGCCGGTAGAGGGTCAATGCCCAGTTGAGCAGCATGCAGTGGCTCTGCTTGTTCGGAAGTGACTGTTACTGACACGTGGCAGAGGTAGGCATCGGTGAAGTCCACACACAACTGCCTGTTCAGAATACTTACTATATTTTTCCCTAGTTTGCCAAGCTGGATCATCATGGATATGCTCCATGCTTCTTCTGTGCCTCCGCGCATGCTCAGCTGCTAACTTCTTGGTGTTCTTTTTAAGCCATCTATTTTATAATCCATGTGACAAGTATTTGAATGCCTTTCTTTGTGAATAGCCCGAGGCATTTTGCTTTTAAATGAATCTTACATGAATGAAGCACTTTCTTCGTAGCTACTTGTAGGATTCTCACCACTTCCATTTCTCTGGATCCCCTGAGCCTGAAATCACGCCTTTCACCTCATTGAGCACAGTTTGCAAAAATGCTGTGCAGCCCTGCAGTTCCTTTCACAGTTACCACTCCAGAATGATGTTCTTGAGTACATTCGTAGGGGGGCATTGAGATAGCAAGCAGAATAAAACCCACTCATGAGCAGGAGCCCTTTAACACTGCTCCTTTTAAGAGTGTCTTAAACAATATGTATTTATCATTCTGAGTGTTAATCTGGTGTAAAACAAAAGAAGTAGCTTGTGACAATGGAAGAAGTTTGTCTTCGTTAGCCAAACCTCGATGACATCTATTTTGTTGTGGGTGTATTTATTAATTTGCCACCCTACTAGCCACCCTGTGGTGGTCTTAGAGTGCTTTGGGTTAAGGGAAAATATTACCTTGTAGATAATACATGGTTTTGGCGTTTGTGGTGGAAAACTAGTGGATGCTGTGCTGGAGAGCAGTGGCAAGGTACCCCATTGTTAAATGAGTCCTGTAACGATGAGAAAGCATTGAAGAGTCCGCATCTAGCGGGCCTGGTGGAGGAGGAAAGCTGGTCTTAGGCAACTGACTGGGCAAGTTGTGTATTCCATTGTCAAAGGACTTGTTCAGGCATCTGGCATCTGAGACTGCACCATACAAGAGGCTGAGCAATACCTGAATCAGTGTTTTTTCTACCAGACCTATCGCTTTCATGTTTCATTTTAGGCCTGAAATTGAATATACCTTTAGGAATTTGCATGGACGTTGTCTAGTACTACATGGTCTTTGATGGCTTATCACCCTGTCTACTGGACAAGATACAATTGGTATTTTTTTGCTATTTACATCGATCTATGGTTGTTAAAACGACTTTCTTTTGGTATATACATGTTTAATAGAAGCATTACTCAACTACTAGACCACTGCAGCCAGCCCACTCTCAGTGACTTCCTGTACCTTCCTACGCATTACAGTGAGATGCTGCATATCCTTCTCTACTCTAGCCCTCATGCTGTAGAATGGCATGTCCAAGGTGTTTCATGATGAAGATAAGTTTCTGAGGTTTGGAACTTTTCTAAGGACTACCTCGTTCCATCTTAATCATGCGCAGTTGGGTATTAAAAGTTACATATCAATTCATCAAAATTGAACACAAGGTTTGTGTGCTGTATCAAATGACTAAATAATGATAATGATAAAAACTAATTCTTGACAGACATTGTCTCCTATTGTGATGTCACAACAGTGCACAGCCAAACTGATGTACGTTGGCGTGAAATCACACAGCCCAGAGTTCCTTAAACTGCGTTCCTCTGGGTCTCTATGCACCAGAGGAAGGTGAAGAGAAAGACTAGTGATGACCAGGGGCTTATCTCTTTCAATAGGGGTATGTGAGTCTGAGATTTCCCAACAAGCAATGAGTTGTACCTGACTACGAGGCAAAAGCAAGGTTCTGTGCAGCTGGGGGCCGGGTAATCAGGGACATCTTAAGGATTTTGGGGGCCCTGGGCCAAACATATTTTGGGGGCCCCTGTTCAGAACAGCTTTGAATTTATGATCCAATTTGAGCCCCTGTTACCCACTCAGTTTCCGCTTCCTCTGCTGCGTTAGCGATCCAGTTTGCATCATAGGCATTAGCCTATATATTCCCGATGTAAACGGACGCGCGCAGCTGACAGCGGTAGGATTTAGTGTTTCCTGCCCTGCTACTAGGTTTTTAATACTTTTTAAATTGTATATGTGTAGCTGAATTACTCTGTGCTTTTTAACAATTTCTCCTACCTATGCGCACTTGCACTTTACTTGATTCTGCTTGCCTACACTTCCTTAGCTGCTCCGATTTGCATCTCGCTTTTCCTCCAGTCCTGGTCCGCCGCGGCTGATACGCCGATTGTGGGGAGGGCTGGGGCTACTATCGGGCTCCTCACTTCCGCCCACGCAGTTTCCGCTTCCTCAGCTGCGTTAGCGATCCAGTTTGCATCATAGGCATTAGCCTATAAATTCCCGATGCAAACGGACGCGCGCAGAGGACGCGCGCTGCTGGCGCGCCAAAGGCAAGCCCATCTGCGCCCGTCAGCGTCCCGGAGGCATCCGGCGCCAGCCATGCTGCCCAGTTCCCCTCCGGTGAGTTTCTTCCACTATATTACAATAGGGAAAAACTGCTTAGCCTTAGGCAGCTACCATTATGTCAGTGTACAGCGGCTAATCCGAGCTTGGAGGTAGGCTTTCGATGCAATAAGTGCAACTGGTCTCTCCTCCAGCCCAGGAAACTCACACCCAAGATCCTCCCACCGAACAATAAGTGTAAAAGCAATAGAAAACAGAGGACTTAAAGGCCACCCTTTTAAATTGTCGCTGTATGCCAAAGCATGAACCACACATTTATGACCTACTTTTAGACGAACAGCCTGATCTTTTATTTCTCACTGAGACCTGGCTGTCTGAAACCTCCAACCCTACTATCACCTCGGCCATCCCTACGGGTTATAAAATCCTTAGGAGGGACTGACCGAGTGGGAAGGGGGGCAGTGTCACCATAATTTACAATCAAAAACTAGACTGCTCTCCCATCCCGATGGAAATCGAGGGCGCAGAGTCCTTAGGCTTCCGCTGTACATTATCCCCCCATCATAGCATAGCTGGTTTTCTGATTTACAGACCTCCTGGTGCAATTGGAAATTGTATTACTACGCTTAATACAGCCACCACCTCCCTGGCCTTAAAATACAACTGCCTTATTCTGGGAGATTTCAATATACATATGGACAATGGAAAAGACCCTCAAACAATGTCCTTGTTGGAGACGCTGCAGGCCTGCAACATGTGTCCATCTATTTCTTCGGCCACCCATGAGAAGGGATATACCCTAGACCAAATATTTCACTACTTTGACATATCAGTAAGCCTACCTCTTCTCATTACCTGGTCTGACCACCTCCTATTAAAATTCGTCATTCCCAACTCTGCCATAGCCCCTCGGGCTAACGCAGGGCAGAGGGTCCCTAATTACAGGACGTTCCATAAAATATCCATCCCGATGTTAGCAGACGCCCTCGGTCGTTCCTCACCGGAGCTGTCTGGCTGCCCCGACTCGGATGCCCTCTCAATAGATTCATGGCTCCAAACCAACATTGGTGCAGCGGGTCCGGTTGTTTCCCACTCCTCAATGAGGTCGGCCCCACCAGCTCCATGGTTTAACGATTCCCTCAGATCTAGCAAAAGAAATTGTAGAAAAATGGAATGGAAATGGTGTAAATCCTATCTACCTGAGGACAGGAAGGTGTATAAAGACACCTTAAAAGCATATTACATTCTCGTGAAGGCAGCCAAGAAAAACTTCTTTCAAACCAAGATAGCAAATGCCCAAAATAAGAGTAAGGACATCTTTAGCATTGTTAAATCCTTTACCGCCCGAAAGCCGGCACAAAGGAAGGGCCATGCACGGAACAATGGTCTAAGCAAATAGCTCAATTCTTCCACAAAAATATATCCGTGATCCAACAAGCTTCACTAACATCTCAGAGGAAGAACTGACCTTCTACCTTAGTTCTAATAGCAAATTTCACCTCTTGGATCCTCCATCTTTACTAGCTTTCCCTGAGTTTCAGCTTGAAGAGTCACTGACCCTTCTCCAAAGCATTAAGTCTGGCTCTCCTACCGACCCATGTCCAGCGAATATCCTGAACTTATTAGCTCCCACCATAAACCCCACGGTAAACCAGCTCTTTAATGCTTCCCTCTCCTCAGGCAACATGCCGAAATTATAGAAGAATGCTAAGATTCTTCCACTGATAAAAAAGGCTAACGCCAAACCGACGGACCCTGCCAACTACAGGCCAATCTCCCTTCTTCCGGCCCTCTCCAAAGTATTAGAGAAGCATGTAAACAAGGCCCTCCAAAAACACATTGAAGATGGGAAGCTCCTTCATGAGTCCCAATCCGGTTTTAGGGCTAACTACAGTACGGAGTCCGCTCTGCAGGAAGTGACTGAATTTCTCAAGGGTAAGCTGGACCAGGGAGGCAAGGCTGTTCTGATACTGCTCGATTTGTCGGCGGCGTTCGATACGGTCCCACATGAGAGGCTCCTGGAGAGACTTGCTAACATCGGCCTGGGGGGACCGCCTTAACATGGATGTCATCCTTCGTGGCAAATAGATCTCAGGACATCTGGCTCCCCCTTTCTCATCCCATGAATGTAGGTGTCCCTCAGGGCTCCATTCTCAGCCCTACCCTTTTTAATATATATCTATCCCCCTTGCATTTCTGGTAGAGGAAGAGGGCGCCAAAATTGTTTCCTATGCTGATGAGACACAGCTGATTTTTACCTGCGAAAAGGAACCGACTTTGACGGGGCAATGATTAGGTCTTTCCTCGCAAAGGTTTTTAACTGGCTTAAGATCAATCAGCTGAAGTGCAATCCTGACAAAACTGAAGTTGTTTTCTTTGGTAATCCAGAAACGCCTGACGGGAGCTCTTGGTGGCCAAAAGATCTGCCGCCCCGCCCGCGGAAAAGAGAAAGTCAAAAACTTAGGAATTGTCATAGACAAGACACTTTCCATGAGCTTTCAAATCCAAAATCTAACTGGCGCTTGCTTTGGCATACTCCGGATGCTAAAAAAATTCCTGCCACTGTTACCGCTTGATAGTAGAAAGATCGTGGTGCAGGCTCTGGTGACATCAAAGCTTGACTATTTCAACAGCTTGTACCTCGGTCTTCCCAAATCCCTTATCCCTTACAAGTGGTACAAAACACGGTGGCCAGAGCCATCCTGAGACCTAAACCCAGATCTAGAATGACCCCTATTCTTAAGTCTCTACACTGGTTCCGCATAAAAGAACGGATCGACTTCAAAGCGATGACCATATTCTTTAAAGCTTTCCACGGCTTAGGAGCCGGCTACCTAAATAAGCGCGTTAATCGCTACACAACATCTAGACCCCTAAGAGTTTCCAATGCCAACCTGGCCATCGTGCCTAAAATATGCCGTGCCCGCACTGGAGGCAGATCCCTTGGCTTTCTAGGCGCAAAATTGTGGAATAGACTCCCTGAGTCTCTGAGACTAACCACAGACCTACTCTCTTTCAGGAAGAACTTAAAAACCTGGCTTTTTAATAACTGATGGGTCTTTTACGCACGTTTTCCTCCCGCTGTCACGCGCCAGGACACTCTAGTCTGAGTAGCTGCACGCTTTATTAAATACACTATTTCATTTAATTTCATTAGGTCCCTGACAGTGCAAAGGAACACTCGTCCAAATTCTAAGGGCCTTATTTATGAGGCCTTGCTTCACTTTTATGCCGCCAGTGCGTCACTTTTTGTGACGCACGGCAGCGTAAAAATGTGCCATGTTGCGCCCTATTTACAAAGTGACGCTTCTAGGCAGATGCGTCACTTTGTAAACCCCTGCACCACATTATACCTGCGCCAGGTATAATGTATGCAGGGTGGGTGTTCCCCCGCAAAAGCCTCGTATAAGTGGCGCATTGAAATCTATGAGAACTCAGTGCACCACTTCTAGGACGCCATTGCGTCAATATCTTACACCTGCCTCACAGCAGGCGTAAGACTGATGCAGGCCCTTTCACATGGGGCTTGCCCCATGTGAAAGGACACATTGCTGGAGTTGCGTCTATTTTCAGACACACCCCAGTAATGCATCACTTTTGCGCCTACAGATACGTCAGAAATACTGACATATCTGTAACTCCTTGCGACATGATGCGTCATACAGTAAATATCACGCATCCATCCATCCGCAAGGAGGACGCACTAAGAAATGTCGCATCCCTGTTTTCACACAGCGATGCATCACTTCTCATAAATAAGGCCCTAAATGTGTTTACATATAATATTCAGGGATAGTTATGTGTGTTTTCAATATTGTAACACAGCAGCAGCTCACCAATATTACTGCAAATAATCTCTGTGACACCCTCCCATTTCTTATATGTTAGGCCTTGTTTTGATCTAAAAGAAACTTTTTTATGTATATTGCATGAAACGTAAACACACATTTCTCTGCAAAATGGCTGTACTAGACTCTCACACATCAGGTACATAAAAAATAAATTAAAGGAAAACAGTATTTAAAACAATCTGTTTAAGAAATATTCAAGGTCATTGGGGCAAAACTCCGGAGAACGGAGCTGACTCTGTCAGCGGGGCCCCCTGAAAGGCTGGGGCCCTGGGCCAGAGCCCACTTTGCCCATGCATTAAAACGTCTCTGCGGGTAATGGGCAGAGTTTGGGTGCATAGAGTTAAGGTACAAGTCTGGAGTTATTTGGAAACGTAAGGGACATTTTTGGAAACATCATCATATACACAGTGTCAGAGGCCACAGCCAATCTAACAAAGAGCATGCCGGGATGCACGCATTCAATCTGTGCGCTTTGCTAAGCAGTAGGCTGCAGGGGGATTCCCCCCCAAAATGACGGGATTGTAAGTGCCTAATTTCATGAACAGTCAGTAATTTCTTTCGCTTGAGTCGTGCGCTGCTGTGTTTTGGTCTCCCGGTCTTGAAACTGTTCGTGCTGTATGCCACCAGAGAACAGACAGAGCATCAAACCATGCTTGCCCAACCCTAGCTCACTTGTTATTATTGAAACCAATTTGCAGCATTTTGTGAACCTCACTTGCCTGCAAGCTCTGAGGCTGGTTTTGTTTAGCCATTAGACTGAGCAGCTCATCAAGGGAAACAAAGATGCACCCCTTGTGTCACTCTTCTCATGTTGCCAGGAGATAAAACAGGACTAAAAAGTGTTTTTGACTTTCTAATCCTATATAAGACGTAGGGCCATGCGTCCTCGGTATAGACGTGACATATGCCTGTTTGTGTGTGTTATCACACGTATAAACTTATACTTATAAAACTCATTAATATGTGACTTTATATACATATAACCCTATGCAGCTGGCACGTTAACCCTTCAAGTTACATTATGATGCTTCAAACCTGCAATCAGGCATTACACACAGATCTGTCTAATAACAGTATTAACCACCTGGGTCATCTTATCAGTGTTATTCCCGGATATACATACAACCCTGGGGCACTTGCCTCAATTATGATTGTTAAGGGTGGAAAAAATGCAAATATTGCACACCCACTTTACTTCACTTTTTTCCTTGTTGTGTTTGTAATTTTTCTAGGAATTAGATATGGGGGTGCGGTGCTGCTCTTGCTCATAAATACTCCATGAAATATCCTTGCACATTGTCTCATTTTTCTTTTCACACTCGGATGTGCATGAGTTTTGTTTAAGTTACTACTCATAGAGAACCATTTTCATCCCAGAAATGTTTCTAGGGTGATTCATGCAGAAGCATTTTGTGCAGCCCTGGGGCTTCAATCCACTATCAAAGCCCCTCACCCTAGGAGTCAGGTCTGTTCCCTGGAGCATCAGCAGAACTTCATGTGTTAGGAATGTTGTTCACTCTGCTTTCATGGACAGTACTGCATGAGGTTTATAAAATATTTTCTCTGCTGCCTGAAAAGCACACCATGGTTAATGCCGTAAGCTCCAGTAAAGCACAACCTGGTTAATGCCGTAAGCTCCAGGTGCAGCGCAGGGTTTCTAACAAGTGATCTCTGCAGCTCTGGCAGGTGTCATTTGCTAGTAACACTCCAAGGCCGTCACAGCCCTGTCACGTGCTATTGGTTAGAATTTGTTAGCTATTAGGGGAGAGGGTGTGGTTTAACAGCTAGAGCGGCCGATCTTGGAGCTTGGGAACCAGGTTCGAGTCTGGCGGGAGGCTCAAACCTCCTGTGAATCTGGGCAAATCACTTCATCTCCCTGTGCCTAAAAATGAATGCGTCCATCTGTAATGCAACTGATGCTCATGTAAAGTGCTCTGATACCTTCGGTCAAGTTCACTCTATATAAAAACTGTAAAAAAAATACCCTGAGACTACAGCTACCCTGAGATTCAGAATGGCGTTTATACTCCCTTGCATATGTTCAGTCCTGTACCATGAACTCTGCTGCTCTAACAGGGACAATATAGTGTTCACAACATGCGGTATTTGCGACCCTAGCAGGTAAAATATAGACTGTATACCCGTAACCCTAAGGATTGTGACGCCCTGATAGGAGCTGTATTCTGTTTATGCCACACTCTGACAGTTATGGTGGGGTATTAAAATCCTCATATCTCTGCATGTATAATAAAGAGTTTAAATCCTGAAGTTTGACTTACAGTTACAGAGATGTGGAGAGACTTGACAGATAAAGGCGGGTGTTTATACCATGGGATCTATGCAATTCATAAAGCTATGGTGTAGGGGGTATACCCTTGATCGCTACAGGTGGGCTTACACTGCAATGCTTCTGTACTTCTGTACTTACGTGATGCACTAGGGAATGCAAACTGGCCTCTGTAGTTTAACCTCTGCTTGTTGGGTGATGTAGGACTGTTGGACTATTAGTCTATTGAAGAGATCGACACAACTGATGTTTAAGGGAGTAGGGTGCAATCACTCTGACACATGTCACAGATGGCATGTTCCAATGGCGCACATAATCTCACCGCAAGGAAGGACTTTTGCACACAAGCTAACTGAAAAAAAGCAAACCTGGAGCAAATTGGACACCACTGGGCCCCAGAAATAGCGCTTTATACTTATACTGCAGGCTAGAAAGAAACAAGGTGATGGATGGAATGCTTGAATTAATCTCAGACACTGGCAATCTCTCAGGGCTGCATTTCAATCTATCATATTTTGCCCACCATGCACCATCAATTTGGACCCAGCCATGTGCTAATCAGTATTGATCCTGTTCCAATGGGAATAGTCCAGTCCAAACTGACAGGCCAGGTTTCCCTGAACTGCAATGCAAGCAACCCAGGACCGGTTTCACCCTTATAAAGGCTCTTCAGCCAGGTATAGCTTGGTTCCAGTGGCACAGGACCCACATCTGGGCATACCCGTCACACTTTAGCCAAGAAAAAACAAGGTGATGGATGGAATGCTTTATTTAATCTTAGCCACTGGCAACCGCTCGGGCCGCATCCCAGACCACTGTTTTTCTACCACCATGCAACCTCATTTTGGACCGAGTCATATGCAAATCAGTCTTGAGCCTGCTTCAGTGGGAACAGTCTAGCCCGAACTGCCAGGCCATTTCCTCCCTGAACCGCAACACAAGCAACTCAGGACCTGTTTTGCCCTTATTAGGGCTTATCAACCAGGTGTAGCTTAATTCCAGTGGCACAGTGAGAACGGGACCCACGTCTGGGCATACTCGTCACACTTAAGGCAAGAATAAACAAGGTGATTGATGGAATGCTTAAATTGGGTTTTGATGTGGCCAGAGCAATTGCCAATGGCTGAGATTAATTTAAGCATTCTATCCCTCACCTTGTTTTGATGCTCTAAATGTGATGGGTATGCCATGACATAGGTCTGTCAGAATGCTTTTTAGGGGGCCACAGGGCAAGCAGGAGCTACTGAGCTAAACTGTGAGGGTTGAGGGCTTCTTGTGTCCGAAAGCCTGAATTACGAAGGATCCTGAGCAACTGGGTCAAGTATCCCTTCGGCACCTGACTCGGAGTAGTAGCGTAGGTCGAGCAGTCTCTGGGGTGAGGTAGATACAGGAGTGTGAACACAGGCTCACAACTCCATATACATTCAATAGCAGCAATAAATGATGTCTTTTATTAAAAAGTTAAATAGGGCATACCTGCCATACTTAGGGCAAACAATACATGCAGCCCCCTGAGGTCAGGGTTCGAGTGTTCAATAGGCAGGTCCCTGTGTCCCACTTCCCTTTCACTAACAGTATTGATTTTTCCCCATTCACTACAGGCAACATTCAGGTTAAGCCCGCTAGCAGTCTGAGTCTTAGGAGTCCCACTCAAACTCTTTCACAGTCAAAAGTGTTCCAGTGCCCTAAGCACTATGCTGCAGAACAAGTTGCCCTAGAGCCTTCTTGGTCTATGATCAATCTTACCTGCTCCTGCAGGGGTTGTGCAGCCGGAGTCTCCAGGAGCGCTTCACTTGTGGACTTTGCAAAGACTTCCAGTAGTTGTTGTTTGTGAGTAGCACTCGTGGCTCAACAGGGCCAGTGGCTTGGCATCAATGGCGCTTCATCCGGTGAGATAAGCTACTCTGATTCTTCCCATGGGTTGGGAATTAATTGCTCCAGTTCCAATCCTCAATCGGGGGATCAGGCCAGCACGGGTCACCACAGCGGCCTCTCCAACTGATGATGGCTTGAACCAGGCAACAGTCCTTGTCCTCTCCTGTGGCCCTCACTGGCATACGGGGTCACCACCTTGACACCACACATGTGCTCTTCCTGATCGGCATGGCAGTTATCTTCATGACAGCCCCCTCTGGCATACATGGTCTCCAACTTCACTCTGCGCATTGGCTACACTACAATTGGCATGGCAGCAATCGTCTCAGCGGCCCCCTCTGACACACAGAGTCGCCGACTTCACTCTGCACATGGGCTATGCCCTGTTCTGCATGGCAGTAATGCCAACCACAGTTAGCTTCACGACAGCCCCCTCTGGCATACAAGGTCATTGACTTGAACCTACCATGGGCGACAACCATATTGGTGCAGCAGTTGTCTCCTCACAGCTCTCTTGAGGGATCCCCTATCCAGGATTTCCCCACTGGATCTCACTTCTTCCAAGTGCTCTCCTCTTTCTCACAGGGCACACTGGTCTTGGCAAGCAGGCAGGCACTGGTGCCCCAGGCTCCAGGTGCAGGTGGTCTTGCATTTCCTTGGGTGATGTCCCCTCACTCAGTTGGGAGACTGGCAGGCCATGGCCCAAGCCCCGGTCATAGGCAGATATCTTGCAGCGCTCCTCCACCTCGCCCAGCCCTACTGGCTGCTTGGCAGTTGACAATTTTGGTGGCCTTGAACTCAACTTCATACAGTCCATTTCCTGACACCAAATGTGATTTAGGGTCTGAGTCTTTAAAGTTTATGTTGGGGGTCTGCTTCCTTTTGAAGTGCCCACTCCTCTGTCTTGCCCTTCCCCCAGAAAACAGTTTGTCGCAGAAGGAGTGACTCCAAATCTGATAGCCCTACAGCCCAGGCCATGAGAGTGACTAGAGGCTCACATCTGGATGCTAGCCACAGTGATATAGCCTTCGTGAGATGTGCCCAGGCCCCTTTCCAATGACCTCTTCCTGAACCAAAGAGCACCCTTTGAAGTGTACTGAAGTACCTGGCTCCTCCTCCTCCAGTGTTTATCCCACCTAACTCACACAAATGAGCAATCTAAAAATCTGTCTTGGGGGAGTCCTCTACCTCCACATGCTCCTCCAGTCAGCCTTGGGTCCCCCAAAATGGAACCTAGACTCTTCCATGATTGTACTATTCACAGGCACACATAAACACAGCACACACATGCAACCACACGTGCGCTGCACAGCACTACATACTAACCTGATACATAGCAATGGAACTTTACATGACTGAGCCTGTAGGTCTCACTCAAGTCACAAAGATAAAAAGGCCTGTTCACTTCTACTGATCACTCCACAGTATGCTGCCACCACTGTGCTTGTGCTTCTTAACTCCTGGCAAAGGCAGTAGCCTTTCACCACTATGAGGGTACCATTGTGGGCGCCCCTCCCAGGCGAATAAGACTGCAATCTGTGAGACAGGCCTATGTCATGGTGCACATATATGATTCGTGTTCGCCCATGACAACAAAAATTAGCACCAGGGTTCCAGGCATCGTTGCAACTCTGCACTCTGAGCAGGGGTGGATGTCCGTCACCTTGCGAGGGGACTTTTCCATCCCAACAGGGTCCCATACTCACTTGCACCATGAAGTAACTATAACTTGTGCCCGCGCCATGCACTGCTTATACCCTCACATATTACATCACTCATGACATGTTCTGAAATGGCGTAATTGATGCCAACATTGTGCATGTTGAGGGTGCAAGTTATAGTTTCTTCATGGCGCGAGTTATAGTTACTAACTATAACTGGCGAATTTCAGTGTTTTTTTTGTTGTTTAAAATGTAAATGGCATTTTCACCTAACTATAAAGTGACTTTAACCTTTGTTATTTTCAGTGAATATATGTTTATATACATATAAAAACTAGAGCTCTAGATGCCACAAGGGAATAAAAATACATCTTTAATGAAATGGGGAACAAGCAGGATTCCTGTTGAGCCATCAAAGATTGGAGCACAGCCTAAGATAATAAAGTTGAAATGTGTTGTTTGCTGTCTGTCCTTTATGAACTAACAGTGATAGCCAAGAGCCACACCATAAACGCTGTTTTAGACAAGATCTTCTTATATATATATATATGACCTGATTTCTGGGACTGCCTCTATATTGTCCAAGGTACTGCTCCAGGCTACCCTTATTCAGTGCTATAGGACACCCTGTTAAACCTGCCAGCCTTAAGGAGGTCTACCCCACAACTTTTTGCCTTCCTCCGCCACTTTTTCTGATCTTGTTTTTGCTGGTATTAGGACTCTGGGCACTTTACCACTGCTAACCCGTGCTAAATTTCTTGTGCTCTCTCCTCTAAACATAGTATTATTGGCTTATCTCCAATTGGCATATTCAATTTACTTATAAGTTCCCAGTAAAGTGTATACCTACCTGTGCCCGGGGCCTGTAAATGAAATGGTACTAGTGTGTCTGCAGCACTAATTGTGCCACCCACTTAAGTAGCCCACTAAACATGTCTCAAGCCCCTTTAAACATGTCTCAGCCCTGCCATTGCAGAGCCTGTATGTGCAGTTTTAAAGTGCCGTTTCAACCTGGCAAAATGAATCTTTGGCCAGGCCTGAACCTTCCTTTTTATACATAAACGTCACCCCTAGGAAAGGCCCAGGACAGCCCAGAGGGCAGGGTGCAATGTATCTAAAAAGTTGGACATGTACTTCTAAGTTTTACATGCCCTGGTAGTGAAAAATTCTTGAATTCTTTTTTCACTACTGCAAGGCCTATCTCTCCCATAGGATATCATTGGAGTTGCCTTATTACATTTAAAAGTGTCATTTTCAAATATGAACGATTAACCAGTTCCTGTTTGAGGTCTCTGGAATCCTAATTCAAAATCCTAACTTATGGTGAAGTCAGATTTTTAATTACAAATTTGAAAATGCCACTTTTAGAAAGTTAGTATAAGTGAAAGGGGGAAACCCAATATACCCATGGCGGCTTGGGTGATCAATATAATAGAAGGTGAGGGTGCCTACAAGGGATTTTCTAAAGCACACATAGTTTTAACATTCAATATACAAATAATGATGACAAGCTCTATGCAGTCGCTTGCATTAAATTATTTAAGAATTCAATTTAACTGGCTTTCGATACAGTAGAGTGGCCATATATGTTTGCGGTCCTCGAGCGCATCGGCCTGGGAAAGGAATATCTCGATTGGGTTAAACTCCTATATGCTGAACCACTCGCTCAAGTGGTGGTAAATGGCCATGTGTCTACTGCATTCACCCGGTGTCTCGGAACAAGACAGGGCTGCCCACTGTCTCCTCTTATATTTGCTCTTGTATTAGAACCCCTAGCATGTTGGATACGTCGAGATCCTCTGAAACGGGGACTGAGGTGGGCAACTGAGTGGGAGGATAGAATCTCGCTCTGCGCTGACGACATCCTACTCTGTCACCTCCCCCAGTGCCTCAATCAACAGAGTTTTACACATTTGCACTAATCACAGCAAATACTCTGGTTACAATATAAATTGGTCTAAGTCGGTGATATATGCATTACATGGGCCGGCACATGCCCTCCCAACTACCTGTGAGGTTACGATAGTAGAAGATGGTTTTTAATACCTTGGGATGTTCGCAACAGCCGACCCTTCACTCTTCTATGAAAGGAACCTCCAGGGCCCTCTCGCTCGACTACAAAGCGACGTGAGACATTGGCGTACATTGCCGGTTTCGCTACAAGGGCATGCAGCTCTCTACAAAATTATGGCCCTCCCCGGCTCCTATATATGCATTGCAAAACTCCCCATATAACGTTCCCGATACATATTTCAAGTCGATTGAAGGGGAACTCCGAAACTTGCTCTGGGACGGGAAGCCTCCGCGTATCTCGGGCCCAAACTGGTCCGGTGGTGGTATGATGGAGGAATTGCCCTCCCAGACATCTGATGTTATTACTGGGCCACCCATCTATCCATAATAAACAAATGAGTATATGGACCCTGCAAGACCCAGCATGTCAAATGGACAGATGGCTGATGGGCCAGGGGGGATATAGAGAGGCGCTGTACACAAAATCAGGTGGGCAACGGTTCACTGGACCTACTGTTCTCACAATTGCCATATGGCACACTACCACTACAAAACTGGGCTGGAAAAATAAATTAACGCAAATGACACCCCTATGGCATGCGGCAATATTGGGAAACTTGAGTAGATGCAGAGGATTTGATAAATGGGATACTATCGGGATATCACAAGTCAGTGACTTAATAAAGAAAGGCAAAATATTGACCTTCGCTGAACTACAAATTGAATATAAGTTCTCCTCGAACAAAATCTTTCGCTATTCACAAATACGCCATGCCTTACTAAAAGCCACTAAAGAATTAGATGAAGTCCCGGAAACCGCCCCGCTAGAAGACAGATTACTGGCAGATCCTATGTTGAGCAAGGCAATCTCACTCACGTACCGTAAAATAATCAATAACTCACCTGACCCGATGACTAACCTATACACATGCTGGCAGATTGATGTTGGAGAATTGGAGGATGAGGACTGGCGTGATGCACTGTCCTCCCCACGTGAGGTGGCCATACCGTCAAGGTTGCGACTGGTCCAATTAAAAGTTTTACACCGCATATACATATCTCATGCACAACACTAGTTAAAATGGGCCGCAGTAGCTCGACGGACTGTAGAAGGAGATGTGGGAGGCGGGGACGTTTCATCATATACTCTGGGAATGTCCCTTGATACAGAGGTACTGGGAGGCAGTTAATCAAGTAGTGTGCGAGGTGAGTGGAATTGCCCTAGCACTATCCCTTAAGACATGTATCCATAATATTTGGGGCGCCACCGATTTCAACCGTACGGATCAACTATGGGCTGCTAATGGGTTTATAATCGCCAAACATAATATAGCCCGCAAATGGGGAGTTACAGACCCATCTACGATTGTAGATTGGAAACAAGACATTGATTGGTGTATGTTAGCGGAACGGGCTGTTTACACAAATAGAGGTTGCCCCAAGAAACGGGATAAGATATGGGGGGAATGGAATGCATATCGAGGCAACATCTGCTCCTCCCCATCAGAACTGAGACATGGGTTAGATATATCAGACACGTGACGTGGCATTGGGAGGGAGAGGTGGGGGTGGGACAGCAGTGGGATGTTCAGTATTGGATTGTAATTCTCCACTATTTGATCTGCAATGATGCAAGATTGTAAGGTACACATAATTGTAACGTTTTTAAAATAAAAAGAATTTAAAAAAAGATTTCAATTGAACTCATTTGTACTTGAACTAATCTGTTAGAAAAAGATCTTACACGGGTGTAAATGTTTTTAAAGAGTTGAATTTATAATGAAAAAACTTTTCAAAGGGTGCACAAAAACTTATACAAATGTCTAAGTAAAACTACACATAGCAAATGAGGTTTCCAGATCATTTGATGTTGCAAACACCTCTTTATCACTAATGTGGACACCTCTTTACAAATAATACAACAGGAAAATGTGACTGGTTCAACAGACAACAGATCCTTGAAAACAACAGTTCAACGTGAAAGTAGGTGCAATTGTCGACGTTTCGGTCTATATTATAGATATCCGCTAGACCATCTTTAGGGTGTAAAATTCAAGTGTTGAATGACTGCACGCTTCACAGACGCCGACTGTTAAGATAGCGGTACGTTCTTCGAAGCCGGGCCCATCCAGTTTCTAGACACAAGCTAGTTCTGGGCATATCGGAGCCTAACGAAGAAACCGTCAGTCTCAGATTTAATCGCAGTTGCCTGCCTTCATTGTTGAAACAGTGGTTGCTATTTGACAGCCCCATCTTCAATTTCTAACCAAAATCTTGATGAACTTGACCACAACTTGAATCAGTCCACATAAATTGCTACGGGTCATTCAACACTTGAATTTTACGTCCTGAAGATGGTCTAGCGGATATCTACAATATAGACCGAAACTTTGACAATTGCACCTACTTTCATGTTGAACTGTTGTTTTCAAGGATCTGTTGTCTGTTGAACCAGTCACATTTTCCTGTTGTATTTTTTGTAAAGAGGTGTCCACATTAGTGACAAAGAGGTGTTTGTAACATCAAATGATCTGGAAACATCAGTTGCTATGTGTAGTTTTACTTAGACATTTGTATAAGTTTTTGTGTACCCTTTGAAAAGTTTTTTCATTATAAATTCTACTCTTTAAAAAACATTTACACCTGTGTAAGATCTTTATCTAACAGATTAGTTCAAGTACAAATGAGTTAAATTGAATTCTTAAATAATTTAATGCAATCGACTGCATAGAGCTTGTCATCAGTATTTGTATATTGAATGTTAAAAACTATGTGTGCTTTAGAAAATTCCTTGTAGGCACCCTCACCTTCTGTTACTTTTAGAAAGTTGCCATTTTCTTGCCTTACACATTTGGTGCCTGCAGCCTGTCTCTGGTCACATGACTGGGTGTAGTTGGTAGTTGGTCTTTGTGTTTTCCTTCTAGACAGCCATGTACAATGGGAACTTAGGTGGATGGATGGGCCATCACTGGCAGGATGGGAGGGAAGAGCTAGGCACAGCCTCATTTACATCTGAATAGGCTGTGTCTTGTCTCCACGAAAAGGGCCTAATGATCCTTCATTGTCATTTCAGCCAGATTGGAGCCAGGGCAATGGAGGCAGGTAATTGCTTGCACATCAAAGCCGCTGTACCGAAGCTTCTCCCTCCTTCTAGAACCAGGGCACCAGGGTATAAAAGATGGAACTCAAACACCACCACTTGAGTACACTTCTGGACCTGTGGATACTCTGCCAGGAAGGAGGACTGCTTTGTTGAAGGACTGCCACTCTGCTGGACTCCTGCTTTGCTGCGCTGACCTGCTGCCCTCTTGCCTGGGTGAAAAGGACTGGATCTGCACCTCCTGAACCCAGAACCCAGTGTGAATCCAAGGGCAAATTGGTTGGCCTCATGATCTGAATCTTCAGGGACAGAACAGGCTTCCAACAAATTTACATCAGCACCTGGACTCTCCCCTCTGTGAGTTTACCCTGCCAAGTGGTGTCACCCCAGTCCTGGACCCTTGGAAGTGGGCCTCAGGTGCTTTGCCAGCCTCTGGGGATCTCTGAACTGACACATCACCTCTGCCGCATGGCGCAAAACTGTGCAGAACCAAGGCTTCAATGCTGCTGTGTGGAATGGACCCATTGCAAATATTTGCATCACCACTGCAGCCCGGAACACCTTTGGAACTGCCACTGCGCAACGCATCCTCGGTGCAGTCCCACTCATCTCTCGTCGACGGCAGCCTGGACCACGACTCCGAACTCCACATCGCAGTCTCACAGCTCTTCGGAACCGATGGATCGCCCCGACACCATGCTGCATCCCTGCTGCTGGACTTTGTATCACAAGCCCTTCGAGCGGCCCCTTGATGTCGATGCAAGAGGACCATGCACAACAGCCTCGACGCACCTCGGAACCAAAGCATCCCTCAGGTGCGCAACACATCTTTTAACGTGGATCCACGCACCCTCCGCAACCCAGGATTTCAGGTACTCTGTTCAATGGGCCTAACATGGTCCCTGTAACTAGCCAGCGCTCGATCACGGTCAGCCCGAACTTGTGACATTGCCCCTGTCTGGTGCGACCAGATATCTAAAGTTGGCGCTTTGTGCCTTCTGGCCCTATTCTCTCTAAAAACTGTAAAACTCAATTTCTCCGGTTTTACTAATTGCTTTATTTAATAAAAATCACTCTATTTTCCAAATGCTGTTGTGGGCTCCTTTTGTGATGTCTTTTCACTGTTTTACTGTTTGAAGTGTTGCACAAATACTTTGCACATTGCTTCTCAGTTAAGCCTGACTGCTCTGTGCCAAGCTATAAGGGGATTGAGCACAGGTTAATTTGGGGTTTGCTTATGCCTTAACTTGACTAGGATTATGGTTGCTTCTTGACCAGGGCTCATACTTCAGTCAACCAACAACACAATTTCTTACACACCAATCTCCTCATTCTCCACTATTCTGTCTAATTTGATTGTACCTATTAACAGAGGTGCAGTGCATGGTGGGCTGTGTTTCCTCTGGTGTTCTCCCAGGGTCTCTTATGCATTTCCTCTGGTTCTTTGCTCTCACTCGTTTCATGCAACCTCCCTTAATCTATTAAACATGTACTTCTCTGCTTGCCTTATTTTTCTTCTGTATTCCTCAGTCCTCTCGTGTTTCCTCTTTCTTCTTGCATCCGCTCCTAGGGGCAATTTGATTTGAAGTGTGCTCTTCACTCAGAACATTTCTCGCTTTGACTGATTTGCAGCGGATTTGCCTAAAGAGATGAAAAGAACTCTAAATCATTTTCATTTTGCTGTAACCTTAGCAGAGCTGATCCCAGAACGTACTTAATGTATGCGGCTTAGCGCTGTAAAGCAAGCTGCAAGTGCTCTTTTTTTAGTGCAGCGGCAAGGCCCCCAGCCTTAGCCCTGTTGTCAAAATCAATTCTATTACAAACTGGCAGCAGTGCACAACACCAGTGGGCTGTTTTCCTCTCCATATTCTGCTGTCTGTGTCAAGTAAACGAAAAATTGTGCTGCCAGATTGACCTGGGAGACATAAGAAAAAACACATCAATTAAAAATACATCATTATCAGACATGGTTGTCGAAAATCTACCTAAAAAAGTACGCGTCAAACAGGACTTTTACCGCAGGTGATGCAACTTCAGTTTGGCTTGCAGGCTCACATTTTCCTGGTGCTACATGTGCTACTGTGACATGACTGAATGGCATTTCAGTCATGCCACAAAGGTTCAGAAACTATGCCTGGGTGAAATTTCCTTTACACCAGCATCATCGCCTGTAATTTCGGTAATTTTGCGTTATGCCCGTTACATGAACTTCCCCAAATTACACTAGTACACCACATGGCGTAATTAATTTGCAGTAAAACTTTAGCGTGGGGGCGTAAGAATATCAGAAACGACCAGAATGTAAGCAGCTGCTGTTCGTGGCACTTGTGTTTTTGCACTATTATTTTTCGCAAAAAATACCAGATTTGCATTACCATTAATTTTGTAAATTTTAGCGGAATTTCGTGTAATTACACACAAGTAAATTATTCAAATTTCGCACTCCCTATTAAGAATCACTTTTTATATGTAGGGAATTTTGTAGCTCACCGTCCAGTCGTGTGGTGTACTCGCCAATCACCAGTTTCCTTCCCTGGTGAGTAAGTATACATAGCAAATCAGGGCTTTGCGTTATACAGCTATACTGTTCTCTGTAGACTTTTTTATATTATACTATCAATTATATCCTGAATATATGTAACGTGATTTCAAGAAGGTAATACATTTAAAGAATGATTTTGAAAACTAAACCTACCTACAAACTTTTCATATGTATTTAGCAACATTTGAGAATTGAGAATAGGTGGGCGATTCAGAGGGAATCGCCAGGTTATTTCTTCAACGTTCATTCTTTTGCTTGGGTCAAATAGGATTTCAAGCCAGGAAGTCAATGATAAGATGATGGCAGTTTGAAAAAATATACAAAATATTTGGTCAACAGAAATATATTGCAATGACAGTCGTGTAGGTTTTAACAATATTTTCTTTATTTTTATTGAACCGTGTGGGAGATTTGCATGAAAAATAGTGTGAAAAGGTTCAATGATTCCACCACATATGTAGGCCTCATACTGAGCTGATTAGAAGCCAAATCAGTCATCTATATTTACCTTTACTGCTATGTGAAATGTGTATTCTATTTTCCTGACCTACTTATGGCTAATTTACAATTCCCTCTCTAAGACTTTCCAGTCAGCCCTAGGCATTTGAATATCTACTTATAATGTTATGTCCTTGCATGTCTTTCTTACTGCAAAAGAAAAAATCTGTAGGCACCATAAAAATTATGCAACAATTGTTCCAGCATTTCACAGCACAATTTCAGTTTCTAAGTTTTCCATTCGATGGCAAAGTACAGCTGATGATGGATATGCAGAAAGCATTAAGAGAAGGCGCCTTGAGACTTATGGAGGATGCTTGTGATTAATTTGCATTCGGCACAGTTAAGCTTCACACTTGTGATTCCTCTGATTTTTGTGTTGGAAAATACTATCCCATACAACTAAATATTGGAAAAACACTCCAAAGAATGAGGCAACTCTACAGCGGTGCTATAGCAACAACAATAATGCATATGTGTTAACTGTTTTTGAAGTGACATTTTCAATTGAGTTAAAGAGTGGGTTATCTGTTTAATTTATTTCTTGTAATATAGAAATTGACAGGCATCTGTAGATCCAAGGTGTTAGAAATGGGGGTCTCTAGTTGGCAGAGGTAGGTACTTTTGTCCAAATAGGGACCCTTGCTTCTAGTCAGGGTAAGGGTCATACACTCCTAAAATAACCCCTGCTCACCCCCTTGGTAGCTTGGCACGAGCAGACAGGCTTATCTCAGAGGCAGTGTGTAAAGCATTTGTGAACACATACAGTAATACAGTGAAAACACTACAAATGGACACCACACAAGTTTAGAAAAATAAGTCATCTTTAGCTAAACCAAAACAATAAAAATCCACAATACAGTAATAAAAATGACTTTCAGATGGTAGAAATAGTTCAGTTCAAAGCAAATTGCAGATGCAACACTATCCACACAAAGTACCTGGGATGCGTCACGCAAACAAACAAAACGGGCCTCAGGGAAGGTGATGCGTCGTTTCCTTGCTCCGGAAAAGGTGATGCATCGGTTCCTTACTGCTGCGCAGGGGAGGTGATGCGTCGGTTCCTTACCGGAGAGGAGGTGATGCGTCGGTTTCTTACTGCGTGGGGAGGTGATGCATCGGTTTCTTACTGCGTCACCCAACAATGCGACAAACTTGGCGCCTTGATGCGATGCGACGATCCGGGACGATGCGTGGATTCTTCCAGCTCCCAGCGGAAAACAGTCTCTAGAGGTCCAAAACAACAGCAGGCACCTCTTTGCAGGTCAGAGCTCCCAGCAAGGAAGTTCAGGGAAGCTGGTGGTGAACTCTTTGTGTCCCTGAGACTTCAGAACAGGAGGCAAGCTCAGTTTCAAGCCCTTGGAGATCTTCCTCAAGCAGGGGACACAGCAAACAGCAAAGTCCTTTTCTCCTTTTCTTGGCAGCAAGTAGCAACTGCAGGCCAACCCCAGACAGCAAACAGCACAGGGGCAGTATTCCTCCTCAGCTTCTCCGGCTCTTCTCCTTGGCAAAGGTTCCTCTTGATTTCCCAGAAGTGATCTAAAATTCTGGGGTCTGGGTCCCTCTTTTTATACACCAAAATCCTTTGTTCTCTGAAGGCAGAGAGTGTCTATACCCAGCCAAAACCAGTTCTGTGGGGCACTTTGCAAGTGCACAACAACCTCCATTGTCAGTGGGAGCCCTGGCTCCAGACACACCACAGGGGGCGGAGCCGTCAATGTGGAAGGCAGGCACAGCCCCATTCAGGTGAAGGTGCTACTCCTCCCACCACTTCAAGTGCAGATCAAGGCTATTCAGCCCAGCCCAGACTCATCAGACTTCTGGAGCCGCTGCCCCTCTCCAGCCCCTGTCATCCAAAAGCCAGACATGCAATACACAAACCTAGCAGAGGCACACTGGATGGTTAGGCAAGAAAATACCTACTTTCTAAAAGTGGTATTTTCAAACACAGAATGTAAAACTCACCCTCACTAAAAGTTGCACTTTAACATTCTGAGTTCAGGCATACTAAACTTTACTTTTCCATCTTGTTCCTAGGGCCAGTCATGTTTATATGATGTTATAAACTCCCCATTCTGTCCTATGGGAACAGATAGCCTTGCAATAGTGAAAAACGAAATTGGCAGTATATATTTATTTATTTATTATGTATTTATTTTGCCATTTGTAGAGCGCCTGGTTACACCACGGTGTGTCCCCGCGCTAATAGCCACTATCAGATTTCACTATCAGGACATGCCACACACATCACGGCATGTCCTACCTTTCACATACAATGCACCCTGCCCACAGGGGTACCTTGGGCCTACCTTAGGGGTGACTAATATGTAGAAAAGGGAAGGTTTAGGGACTGGCAAGTGTGTGCACTTGCCAAGTCGACATGGCAGTCCCAGACTGCACACAGGCTCTGCAATGGCAGGCCTGAGTCACATTTTACAAGCTGCTTCTGTGGGTGGCACAATCAGTGCTGCAAGCCCACCAGCAGCATTTGATTTACAGGCCCTGGGCACACATAGCGCACTGTACTAGGGTCTGACAAGTAAATCAAATAAGCCAATCATGGAATCACTAATCCATAACAATAATTTACAAAGGGAGCACTTGCACTTTGGCACTGAATAGCAGTGGCAAAGTGCCCAAAGCATCTAGACCAGCAAAAATGGAGTCCAACACACAGCAAAACACAGGAGGTAAAGACAAAAAATGGAAGGGAGACCCATGCCAATGGTGCCAGGTCTAACATGTATCCCCTCCAGCTGAAATGTGGGGAGAACTACCCACCCTCTTGGGAGTTCTTTTCACTAAGGTGGAAAAATCTGGACAGACCATCAGCATTGGCGTGTTCTGTACCAGGGCGGTGTTCCACCGTAAAGTCCATCCCCTGTAGGGAAAATGGACCACCTCAACAGCTTTGGATTCTCCCCCCTCATTTGTATCAACCATCTGAGTAGCCTGTGGTCTGTCTGAACCCGGAAGTGAGTCCCAAACAAGTATGGTCTCAGCTTCTTCAGCGCCCAGACCACAGCAAATGCCTCACGCTCAATCGCACTCCACCTCTGTTCCCGTGGAAGTAACCTCCTACTAATGAAGGCTACAGGTTGGTCCAGGCCCTCCTCATTTAGCTGTGAGAGCACAGCCCCCACACCATGCTCTGAAGCATCTGTCTGCACAATGAACTCTTCTGAGAAGTTGGGTGCCTTAAGCACGGGCGCTGTGCACATGGCAGATTGCAGGGCATCAAAAGCCTTCTGGCAGGTGTCAGTCCAGTTCCCTTTCCTGGGCTGCTTCCTGGAAGTCCGCTCTGTCAAGGGGCAACAATGGTGTCATACCCCTTGACAACTCTCCTGTAATACCCTGTGAGTCCTAAAAAGGCCCTCACCTCTGTCTGGGTCTTGGGGGGGTTCCCAAGCCAGAATGCCATCAATCTTGGGCTGTAGGGGCGCCACCTGGCCCCTACAGCCCTAAGTACACCACTGAACCCTGCCCGATCTGGCACTTGCTTGCCTTGATCGTGAGGCCTGCCCTCCGCAGTGCCTTCAACACTTCCCAGAGGTGGTGCAGATGTTCCTCCCAAGTGGCACTGAACACTGCAATGTCGTCCACGTAGGCGGCACTGAAATCTTCCACCCCAGCCAATTCCTGGTTGACCAACCTCTTAAAGGTGGCAGGGGCATTCTTCATCCCAAAAGGCATCACCTGGAATTGGTAGTGCCCATCTGGTGTGGAGAATGCTGACCCCTCTCTTGCCCCATCAGTTAGGGCGATCTGCAAGTACCCAGACGTTAGGTCAAACGTACTGAGGTACCAGGCAGCCCCCAACCGATCGATGAGCTCATCAGCTCTGGGGATGGGGTGCGCATCAGTCCTGGTGACTGAACTGAGCCCTCGGTAGTCCACACAGAACCGGAGTTCTGGTGTGGCACCGGGTGCGGCAGCCTTCGGTACCAAGACCACTGGGCTGGCCCAAGGCGTGTTTGAGGGCTCAATCACCCCTAGCGCTAACATCTTGTAGACCGCCTCCTTGATGCAAGCTCTGACCCTGTCAGTCACTCGGTAAAACGTATGTTTTACTGGAGGACTGTCCCCAGTGTCCACATCATGGACGCACCACTGAGTGACACCGGGGGTCAGGGAGAACAGGTCAGAAAACTGCCCCAACAGTTGGCAGTCACTCTGCTGTTCAGGGGTCAGGGCGGGAGAGAAGTTCACACCGTCCACTGACCCATCTTGCTCCTTTTCAGACAGGAGGTCAGGAAGAGGCTCAGTCTCCTCTTCCATCCCAGCATCTGTTGCTAGGAGCATGCCTACTTCGGACCTATCCAGGTGAGGCTTCAGGCAGTTCACATGTAGGACCTGCAAAGGGTTCCTAGGAGACTGCAAGTCCACCAAGTAGGTGACATCACTCTTGTGCTCCACCACCTCAAATGGTCCGGTCCACTTATCCTGGAGCGCACAAGGCTCCACTGGGGCCATGACCCAAATCTTCTGTCCAGGTTGAAACTCGATCAGAGTGGCATTCTGATCATACCAGCGTTTCATTTCCTCCTGGCTGGCTTCCAGGTTCGCCTGAGCGAGTTGCCTGAATCGCTTAGTCTGGTTTCTGAAGGCCAGCATGTAGCTATATACATCCTGGGGAGGTTTACTGGGAGCTTTCTACCAGCCTTCTTTCACCAGACTCAGAAGTCCTCTTACAGGATGGCCGTACAGCAGCTCAAAGGGACTGAACCCTAAGGACTTCTGGGGCACCTCTCTATAAGCAAACAGCAGGCATGGTAAGAGGACATCCCACTTATGCCTCATGGGTTCACCAAGAACACTAATCATGCCTTTTAGGGTCCGGTTGAATCTCTCAACCAGCCCGTTACCTTGGGGGTGGTACGGAGTGGTGAACTTATGGGTTACGGCGCACTCCGGCCACAGGGACTTCATATACTTAGATAAGAAGTTGGTACCCCGGTCGGACACCACCTCTCTGGGGAACCCCACACGGGAGAAAATCCCCATCAACGCACGACCCACCACAGGGGCCATCACAGTCTGGAGAGGGATGGCTTCCGGGTACCAGGTGGCATGGTCCACCAAGCCCAGGATAAACATGTTACCCATGGCTGTCTTGGTTTGCAGCCTGCTGTCGCAAACCAATGAGAGAAGGGCACGTCTGCTGCTCCTGGCAGAACTCCTCCCTGGTGGGCCCTCCTTCTTGCTGCCAATGGGTCAGCTCAGGCAGGTCCCCCAGTTCAGCTACTTGTTCCCCTGTAGGCTCCAGGGCATCCCCCTCAAGGTCTACCTCCTCTTGGACCGTGGGAACCTCGGGAGCCGGTTTCCCGCGCCCCCTGCCTCTTCTCTTCCCGGCAGGCACCTGGGCCACTCTTTCAGGGTCCAGGTCCTCTTGAATGCCCTTACCGGCTGCCATTGACCAAGTGGTCACACACGCCCACTCCGGCAGACCCAACATCTCCAAATGAGACCTCCGCTCCACCTTCGCCCAAGGGGAGCTCTCCAAATCATTGCCTAGCAGACAGTCAACAGGCATGGCTGGCCTCACAGCTACTTTCAAGGTACCTGAGACCCCCCCCCACTCAAAGGGATCCTGTGCCACTTTGCAGAGACACTCTGAATTGTCAGCGGCAACTACTGGGTAGAATGTGTTGGGAACCACCTGCTCTTCAGACACCAGCCGACAACTGACAGCTGTCACACTGGCTCCTGTGTCTTTCAGAGCCTCCACACCATGGCCATTGATGGTCACCCACTGCCTGTACTTTTTAGTGTTATCAGGCAAGTGAGTCCTTGGGACCATCTCACTGTCTCCTAAAGAGACATGGGGCATCTCTGTGGGACCCCACCCACCTTGGGCACCTGACTCCTCCCCCAAGGCTACACTAGCCAGTTCACGGGGCGGTGCACCAGTGGGTGCGGTGGTAACCGGTTTGGGACACTTAGGATCCCCCCGGAAGTGGCCCACCTGACCACAACTAAAACAGGTCTTGGGACCCCTCTGAACAGGCTTACCTGTCGGGACCCATGGTTTCTTTTCAGTGGGAGGGTGGGAACCCTTGCCTTGGTTCCCTTGGAGATTACTTTGGGACCCTTTTTTGAACTCCTTCTGCTTACCCTTGTCCCCCCCACTTCTCTGCTGGGGACCCTTCCACCCTTGGCAGAGTCTCCCACAAGACCTTTGTGGACCCTGGTACTGACCCACTCCACAGCAAGCTTCCTGTGGTCAGTCAGCTTACTATCAATCAGGTGCTGGCGTAGCTCTGGAAAACAACTATTGGACAAGTGCACCCATGCAACCAAATCATAGAGCCCCTGTAAATCAGTTACCTTGCTACCCTTCACCCATCCATCCAGTGCTCTGCAAAAATAAGATACATACTCCACCCAAGTACTTGACTCCAGCTTCTTGCAGTTCCTAAATTTCTTCCTATAAAGCTCTGGGGTCAACCCATACTGGCTATCAAGGCTTCCTTCATGGGGGCATAGGACATCTGATCCTCAGTGGGCAAAGCTAGTAGGATCTCTCTCCCTTCACCTATGAAGCGGCCCCACAACCCCGCTCCCCAATCTCTCTCAGGGGCCCGGTGGGACTTCATTGCTATTTCATAGGCCTTAAACCACTGCCCAATGTCCTCATGCTTCATGAAATCTTTGATAACATCTTTGGGAATGTATACTTTTCCTTCCCCAGGCACTGATGGTGGGCTGCCACCAGAGGGAGTGATTTCTAGACTCTTTGCTTTCAGCTCCAACTCCCTCAACAATCTCTCAGGCTCTAAAAGCATCTTCTTTTCCTCCATGGCCAATTTCTTGCTCTCCAGCTCCAACCTCTTATTCTCTAAGTCACCCTGGCTCCCCATCTTGAGCTTAGCAAGCTCCATTTAATGCACTCTGCTTCTCTCCCTGTCCTCCAGTCTCTTTGGAGGCGTGGTTTCGAATCCCACCGCTGCCACCAATGTTAGAAATGGGAGTCTTTAGTTGGCAGAGGTAGGTACTTTTGTCCAAATAGGGACCCTTGCTTCTAGTCAGGGTAAGGGGGATACACTCCTAAAATAACCCCTGCTCACCCCCTTGGTAGCTTGGCACGAGCAGACAGGTTTATCTCAGAGGCAGTGTGTAAATCATTTGTGAACACATACAGTAATACAGTGAAAACACTACAAATGGACACCACAGAAGTTTAGAAGAATAAGTAATCTTTATCTAAACCAAAACAAGACCAAACAACAAAAATCCACAATACAGTAATAAAAATATGACTTTCAGATGGTAGAAATAGTTCAGTTCAAAGCAAATTGCAGATGCAACACTTTTCTCACAAAGTACCTGGGATGCGTCACGCAAACAAACAAAACGGGCCGCAGGGAAGGTGATGCGTCGGTTCCTTACACTCAGGGAAGGTGATGTATCGGTTCCTTGCTCCGGGGGAGGTGATGCGTCGGTTCCTTACCGGAGAGGAGGTGATGCGTCGGTTTCTTACTGCGTGTGGAGGTGATACATCCGTTTCTTACTGCGTCCCCCAACGATGCGACAAACTTGGCTCCGCGATGCGATGATCCGGGACGATGCCTGGATTCTTCCAGCTCCCAGCGGAAAACAGTCTCTAGAGGTCCAAAACAACAGCAGGCACCTCTTTGCAGGTCAGAACTCGCAGCAAGGAAGTTCAGGGAAGCTGGTGGTGAAGTCTTTGTGTCCCTGAGACTTCAGAACAGGAGGCAAGCTCAGTTTCAAGCCCTTGGAGATCCTCCTCAAGCAGGGGACACATCAAACAGCAAAGTCCTTTTCTCCTTTTCTTGGCAGCAAGTAGCCACTGCAGGTCAACCCCAGACAGCAAACAGCACAGGGGCAGTATTCCTCCTCAGCTTCTCAGCTCTTCTCCTTGGCAAAGGTTCCTCTTGATTTCCCAGAAGTGATCTATAATTCTGGGGTCTGGGCCCCTCTTTTTATACACCAACATCCTTTGTTCTCTGAAGGCAGAGAGTGTCTGTACCCAGCCAAAACCAGTTCTGTGGGGCACTTTGCAAGTGCACAACAACCTCCATTGTCAGTGGGCGCCCTGGCTCTAGACACACCACAGGGGGGCGGAGCCGTCATTGTGGAAGGCAGGCACAGCCCCATTCAGGTGAAGGTGCTACTCCTCCCACCTCTCCAAATGCAGACCAAGCCTATTCAGCCCAGCCCTGACTCATCAGACTTCTGGAGCCGCTGCCCCTCTCCAGCCCCTGTCATCCAAAAGCCAGACATGCAATACACAAACCTAGCAGAGGCACACTGGATGGTTAGGCAAGAAAATACCTACTTTCTAAAAGTGGTATTTTCAAACACAGAATGTAAAACTCACCCTCACTAAAAGTTGCACTTTAACATTCTGAGTTCAGGCATACTAAACTTTACTTTTCCATCTTGTTCCTAGGGCCAGTCATGTTTATATGATGTTATAAACAAACTCCCCATTCTGTCCTATGGGAACAGATAGCCTTGCAATAGTGAAAAACGAAATTGGCAGTATTTATTTATTATGTATTTATTTTGCCATTTGTAGAGCGCCTGGTTACACCACCGGTGTGTCCCCGCGCTAATAGCCACTATCAGATTTCACTATCAGGACATGCCACACACATCAGGGCATGTCCTACCTTTCACATACAATGCACCCTGCCCACAGGGGTACCTTGGGCCTACCTTAGGGGTGACTAATATGTAGAAAATGGAAGGTTTAGGGACTGGCAAGTGTGTGCACTTGCCAAGTCGACATGGCAGTCCCAGAGTGCACACAGGCTCTGCAATGGCAGGCCTGAGTCACATTTTACAAGCTGCTTCTGTGGGTGGCACAATCAGTGCTGCAAGCCCACCAGCAGCTTTTGATTTACAGGCCCTGGGCACACATAGTGCACTGTACTAGGGTCAGACAAGTAAATCAAATAGGTCAATCATGGAATCACTAATCCATAACAATAATTTACAAAGGGAGCACTTGCACTTTGGCACTGAACAGCAGTGGCAAAGTGCCCAAAGCATCTAGACCAGCACAAATGCAGTCCAACACACAGCAAAACACAGGAAGTAAAGGCAAAAAATGGAAGGGAGACCCACGCCAATGGTACCAGGTCTAACACAAAGTAACACAGTTTTTCTTGCTCAAACTGGGGTAGGACCACAGTAGCAATTTTACCAGTCTCTACTCTTTATATTATTATATTGCCCTGGTTTCCTTCTTGTCTCTTGTTGCCTTGATCTGAAAGACAGGAGTGACGTTGAGACCTTCTGCCTTGGCTATAGTTTCATTAGATCATATAACACTTCATTCTTGACAAGTATGCAGATCAGAGCAGGAGCCCGATAAGTAAAATGTACAGTAGACATCTAAAGACAAGGCATTCATCCATGCACTTTTGCTTGAACTAGCATATATAGAATTCATTGGGACAGTTGAAGGCCAGCAGATCTCTGCAAAGTGATGACTTTGTGAAGGCAGCAGTGCACTGAAAGGTTGTGAAAGCGATATAACTTATATTCTGCCTCATCTAATTAGTTGAAATATCAAAATCTGAAAATGTTACTGAGGAGGAATGTGAGAGAGTTAAAGGAAGAAGATCACCTTGAGTGTCATAATTTACATCTTGAAGCTGATTAGCCCTCGAGTGGATCCTTTAATTCCTCTACAATCACCGTCAACGAGTGGATCCTATAATTCCTCTACAATCACCGTCAACAACGAGTGGATTCTATAATTCCTCTACAATCACCGTCAACAAGTTTGAATTCGATCAGCCAAGTCATCCATACATAAGGTCACTTGTAGCATCCAACATTGTTCGTCTCGGTTATCCCTATTGTTCATAATTTTTATGTGCCCACTAGCACAGATATTTGAGAAATGCAATCTCAGATGTACACTTATGATATGCAGGTTTACCTACAATTGAAAAGTGGATCAAAGAACAAAAACAGTCTCCCTGACTGCCTTGTTCATGTATACTGCTGGATGAAGGAACGTTTTATCTTTCTGAAGAATGATGAGTGTGGGTAGGATGAAGGACAGACCTCTCCCGCAAGCATTGGGCTCAGCTGCTATTCCAGCCCAGAAAGTCAACCACCTTGTCTTTGGCACATATTTAGCCTTTGAATGTCAAATGAATGAGATGTTCAAAAAATGACAACTTTCAACTATCACTACTGAAAAAGTCCAACCTCATTTGCAAACCATCCAAAGGGTAGAGCTAAACAGAGCCCTTTTGGTGGTGCAGTTGGACGTCTGCAAGGTAAGGTACACAACTTTTCATATGATCATGAAAATAGGCGAAACATGGACCCAAGTCATTATGAGTCCAAGGATCATACCTCTGGAATGCTCTTGGTTTGGCACTGAGTTAAGATCCTAATCTCCTCCTGGCTGAAAATAGAGCCAAAAGTAGATTAAATCACTTCTATTGATTAGCCTCAACCTAACTTAATCCTATACATGATGGGGTAATCAATAATACCATCAAACAGTAACTTATCCTTGCAACAATAACAGTAATTGGATAATTTGAAATGTCTGTGAAAGGTGAAATACAGGGGGGGTCATTCTTGAGACACAAATAGTGGAATAAAACATGAAAGTTATTCCATACTAGTTATCATTAGACTCCTAGTGATTTACGGAGATCAGTCTGAACATCCATTTCTAGTTCAGCCCAGAAACTAACCAACAAAAAAGGAAAATATGACCATGCTACTGATTAGTTATCACACACTTTTACCCATTTTCTTATTTTACTTAGTTGCTCTCCACAAAAGGGACTGTTCTTCACAAATAGAAGACCTTTACCATGACTCCCAATAGGAATGTACTAACTTTGAAAAAGAAATTCCTTCTATAACTAGCACTTCGAGGTAACAGGAAAATGTCCTACCACTGCATTACGTTTAGATGTGCTGATATGTGTGGATCAATGAGCCAAAGGCATTGCAAATATTTGTGACTACCCGTAAAATTATAAATGTGTGACCTTTCACCTCATTTGCATATCACACTCCAGGCCACCTTTCCGATACTGATAATGCATGCAAGAGTTCTTGCATTTGCTATTTGTGAACTCAGCAGTAGGACTTGTGCACGAAAAAGCTTTCTGACTTGTAAACAGTAGTGGCGGCTACCAAACAGGGGCGGTGCTGTGATGGGGGGAGGAGAGGAGGGGAGGGGGGGAGGAGGGAGTGGGAAAATAAATAAATTTAAAAAATGCACTTACCTTTTTACCTCTGGCCGGCACCTCTTCTTCCTCAATCCTCCTGTCTGCACTCGGCAGGAAGCACACAGCCTCCCAGAATCCCCTGACCAATCACAACGCTGCCTTAACAGCGCTGTGATTGGTCTGAGTGCTGCTGTTTGGCACTCAGACAGGGGCTGGCAGGCTGTAATGCAGCCTGCATGGAAAACATGCACAGTGTGCATGACGCTTTGGTCAGCCAAGACGGCCGGCCAAAGCGTCGTGCACTTTTTAGGTGCTGCCACCACTCCTCCCCCTGTGACGTGGGGAACCCAACAATGCCCGCCTGGCTTCAGCCGCAAGCTGAATACAAGAAACAAAATGATAATAACAAATGTTATTATCATTTTTTTATTTGTATTCAGCTTGCAGCTGAAGGAGTGAGGCGACGCTCCTCCGCCTTAGTGGAGGAGCCGCCATTGCTTGAAAATGTGGGGGACGTTACTGGAGAGTTTTGAAGACTCTATTACAGGCCATTGACTTCCCACTTGTTATTGCTGGCAGTGAACAAGTTCTTCAGGTTATTCCTTTTAATGCATTGAAGTCGAAATGAAGTTTATTCCTTATTTATGGAGGCGATATTTGCTCTTCATTCTGGACATGTGTTTCGCGCCAAAGATGTTGTCCAGTTTTCCATCACCTCCAGGAGGTGTAAGATTCGCTTCTCAGTCTTTAGCCCTACTCACAGGAGGATGATTTGCTTCAACTTTTAGATGCCAGGATCATGGAATGTGTCTTATCTGGGCACAAACTCATAATTTGCCTATCATTTCTGACTCTGTAAATTATTGGGTACAAAAAAATTGTTCATCTAATAAGACGTAGTTGGAATCTCATTGTGCCATCCACGTTGTCTTACGGTCATGCAAGTGTTTGGGTGGTTGTTGCAGACAGGTGTAGGGTAATTCGAGCTCCATTGGTGTATCGCAGGGGGTGGTTGGCGCCACAGAGTGCTGCTTTCAAAGGTTCATGAGTTCTGGACAGAGCTGCTTCCCTCCGATGACAGTTCCCGTTGTTTAGCTATACATGTAATTATTTTTAAAACCTAATGGAAGTGCAGTTGGTGTTTAAGAGGAAGCAAAGTATTTGGCTGGCCCAAAATGAACACCATGTAATTGTGTGGCATTTCCCCACAGCATGTTAAATACTATTGAGGAATGTCCCACAATTATAATCAATGCTACTCACTAACACTGCTTTGTCAGGCCGATTCACATTTGAATTACAACAATAACTCATACACCTTAGGTAGCCCTGACCTGTTGGCTTTTGCCAATGCTTGTTTGCAGTGCTCCTAGTCAGATTTTACAGGGGCTATATTATAAATATGTTTCTGGTCCGTGAATTAAGTGGTAGAATAGATTACAGAAGAATGGCAGAATAAACAATATTTTTCACTTGCACACAAAGTCAGCGAGACAAATTAAATGGGCACTATTTTACTAAAAATCAAAGATCGGCACACATGCGAGAGAATAAATGTAGTATTGTAAGACACGACAGGTCTTGCCGCAAAACTTGGAGAACAGCGTTTCTCGAGCCCCGTGAGACGAGTAAACAACAACACCTCTCAGATGTGCGTGGGGTGAAAGTCGGAGAACTGGAGATAAGCACAATCTTATTAAACAGAATGATGCCTTTTAAACAGTGATGTTGTGCATGTGGGTAACAGCCCCAGTGGCTCCCACCATGCACAATGAAATCTCGAAGTCATCCTCTAGGATTTCATGATGGTCATGGCTGTAAGGAAAAGCAACAGTGACATTCACTGCAAGACACTCAGAGCGAGTGTGCTTCCTAAATCACAGAGGTAAGAAACCATTTGAAAGTAACAAACCGGGAATGGAGGATGGGACTTCTTAACCTGAGCCTCATTCCCCGTGGCATTTCTAAAAACTACAGTGAGGACCAGGGTGAATTCTAAGATTATCACTGTGAAGCTTTTATTTTTTAACCTTGTTAGAGAAAAGGAATTTGCAAACAAAACGTTTTTTGGGTGATGTTTGGTACACCAATGTGTAGCCAGCTTTGATCTACATAATGCACTTTTTATTAGTACTTATGTTTTAATAGGCTAGCTTTACCCTAATGTTAGAATTTCGCATTTCATCTAGAGCAGTGGTGACACAACAGAAAAGATCAGGCAAGGTGAGCTGGAAGGAAAGCTGTGCATCTACAGAGGGCATTTAGATCTGCACCTGAATTAATCATGCAGAGGCAGGTGAACAGACTAAGAAAGATATTAAAAAGCACAATGGAAGAGAGTTTGGCGAGTTGGCTGGCAGGATTCAGTACAGTTTCATTTAAAAGCCATGCAATGTGAGCACATGAGAGGAGTCAGTTCATGTATCAGTTGCTATATGAGGGAGGAAATTAGATATCAGAAAATTGCGGTGGAAATTGGATCATCTTATGCATTGGCCTTAAAGTTTGCATATAGTATAGCAAGGTAGTGTTGGAAGCCAGGTAAAACGTAGGGGGGTGTATAGTAAATAAAGCCTTACTTGACAACAGCTTTTACTGACTGGATGAAGAGCTATTCTGTCTGACAAGGAGCTCACTTACAGGACCCTGACAGTCCAGAGCTACTGAAAGTTGTACCAGGATCTACACAATGAGACGCCGAGGCAGCATTGACATGTTCTGCTTCAGCAAACACTTCCTAAAGTCCAGGATGCCTCCGACAGCAGGACTACAGTGCCCAGCAGAAATCAACTGCGACTGCCTCCCAAATTAATGAAACTCCCAGAGTCACCTGCCTCCCTAAAGTCAGATTAGCATATTTTCATCAATCTGCAGCAGGGAAATAACATTTATGGAAATCTTATGTGGCTGCCGACGGAGACAGGATTGGGTAAGGCACTTGATTCAGGTGACAATGCGTGTCGTGCTTCCGCCATTGTCTTCATCAATCTAAATTAAGGCTTCAGAGAAATAATGGAAGCACAAATAATGATGCCATATGCCCTAATGCGGGATATGCTGCTACTGCTTTGCATGCATAATGAAAATGTGTTTATTCTGCTAATGATTCTGCTGTATTAATTGCTATTGTGCTGTCATTGTAGTGTAAACCATAAATAAAGAACAAATAGCAACGTTCTTGTGCCATTTCTTTTAAGAATGTGTTTTTTTACCTGACATGCTACAGTGTTTCAAGTTTATTAGTTTATTAGTTTAATTAAAACCATTGCAACGTTAAAAGCATGATATAAACAACTGAAATAAAACTGATCAATGGTAGAAAATGCATTAATTACAGGATTGAAATCGACAAGTATTAATAAAAAGTCCTTAAAAGTGCCAGCGTAAGAGTAAAGTGCAGTGTAGATCATGAAATACAAAGTGGCAAGCCTTTACAGATTTAACCTTTAAAGTTGTTTAAACGAAAGATTCAGTGACAATAAAATTGTTGGTCTATTGCGTGTTTGCCAACTACAATAATAGTAAGATGAAAAAGATGCTGACATGTGGACAGAATAGATGGCAATACGTAGGTGCATTCGGTCCAGTCCCCATTCATCATCGATCCAAACAGGCTTCTTCCGAGCCATTCATAAGGGTCGGACAGAGTCAGATCAGCACAGTCAAGGCCAAGGATTCCCTAATTCTGCCCTCGCCGTTGCTGTGCCTATGGTTCGAATTTCAGAGACCCCCATCCAGCTCAACAGCTCCCTATTTCAATGTACACAGTTTGTCTCCATAAGGTCTTTCAGGACGAAAGATGTGTACTGGGAGGGCACACGGCCTTACCCAGCCCATGCAGACTGTCCGAAGCTGCCATTTTACCTTCCACCTTTTTAAGGAACCTCACGAGGCAGCAATGCAGCTGCACGTCTCCTGGAGCAAAACAGGCCAGCACAAACTGCCTGCGTGTGCAGATTCCTCTTTGGTTAAACAATGTTCTTCGCAGTAGTCTGTGTTTGCTGTTAGCTCCTTGCAGGAGCATGTTAGGTGAAGCAGATCTTCTTTACCTTCATTGCATAAGCAACAGCTGCTCAAGGCTGGGTTTCATCTCCAGGGTGGTAGATGTAATAAGCAAGGCAGTATGCCTAGGCCCTATTTCAGGAAGTTCTCCTTGATAAAATTAGTATACCCAATGTGGAGGTAAGATCGCGGAGTAACAGTTCTATAGTTGTTCAGAACAAGCCAGCCATGGGCTCTTCCTGCCAAAGCTGCCTTGTCCTCGATTGCTGAGAGGAATTTGATGATTTTATTGACCAGTTTTTTAAAACATGCGTGGGTGGTGGAAGTTTCCCAAAGTTCATTTAGACCTGTTTCAGTGGCCTATTGAGGTAATCTCTAGCAAGGGAGTTATCCCTGCTCTGCAGCTCCGTCCAAAGATGTGAATTCAGAGAGTTCGGCTCTGCCCTCCTGATTTTGTGCCAACAGTTAATGTACACTCCCCGTCGAGCTAGAGAATGCTTCTGGAGTAAAATTCAAGCTTGATCTACGAAGGAGATGTATATTTGGGAAGGCTGAAGATCATTCTGTGTGTCCTAACCATTATGCGTCCAAGCCTCGCAGAGGTTCACTCCCATAAGTTATTGTTGGTGCCAACTTTGCTTGGATCACTCGGAGTAATGGTGTCAACATTGGACAAGATAGTTTTTGCTTTACATTTTTAAAGGTTATGGCCAATGCGTTACCTTTTTTTCTACAGAGTTTCTTTCTGAGGGTTAAACGACCTGCTTTTTATCTATAATGACTCGCAGATATTTGTATTCGTCTACTGACTCCAGCCGCTGCTTGGCCAAGATCCTGCTTGGTGGTATTCTCTTTTCAGTGTTGATTGGTATAGTTTTTGTCTTCTCTAGATTGATGACCAGGCCATTTTCTGTATAATAGTCGATGTTTTATTTGTTAAGTCATTTATGTTCCAAGGACAGAGGCCCAGGGTTCCTGACCTTTCCTTAGAACGTGTACAGTACATTGGGCTTTGTCACACATTCCTAGTTGCGAAGTTTCTTGTTTGCGGAAGCCCGCTCCAGTTATCGTTCAGAGTCTCAGTGGTTTGCGCGTATGACCCGGCCTGGTTGGGTCATAAGCGTAGCTCTTGTTGAGGGAGATTTGCCCAAAGCCCCCTTAAGAACTGAGTGGGTAATCTTGGCTTGTCGAGCGTCATTGCTAGATTGATCCGACCCAAGCAAAGACAGAGGGTAACCAGTAACCAGGTTTGTAGTAGGGTCTCTTCCTTTTTCCCCAGTTCTTGAAGATCAGCCACTCATTCAGTATTTTCCGGGCTGTTTCAGATGTCCTCCAAATGACCTTTGATGGCTCGTTCTCCAGTGGGCTTCCGAAGTGTTTAAATTCAATTGAAGCCAGGTCAGTTGACCATAAGTCTTCCAAACTGGAGATCCATGCTAGTAGTCTTAGTAAGTTTCCACCACTTAGAGCATCACAATTGCCTTTTAATTTATATTCAGGTAAGAATAATATAATGTTGGTATCTAGCTGATCGTCGAGCGATGCCTGAGAACCATATTGCAATCTACAAGGTAGTTGTGCATTTAATAAGGGTATATCCGTCTTGTTGGACTCAATGCTTCTTAGGGCAAGGGTATCTTCAGTTGGCACGGTCAGTTTTGGATTGACTAGCTGAGTGTGGTCCTGTTCAGGCTCAAGTTCTCCTAGTGGCTTTTAGGCCCTTGGTGTTAGTGACGCTTTTCCCAATTCATCGATGCCTAGCGGTGTAGTGAATTGCACCTTGATCGCAAGCTTATTTCCGATCTTTGACCTGCCTGTTTGTTTGGCTTCTATAATCGATAGAGGAGTGCTCCCCTTTTATACTCCTTCCAGGGTCATTGGGTTCTCAGTTGACGTTGCCTTGTTCTTTCTGTGGGTCTTCCTGGCAGCGCCATTGACTGCTTCATTGCTGATAGTGCCACCATCTCCTGCTTCTTCCCCTGACTGCTTGCTCACTGCTGGAGTGCCTAGAGTATCTTGCAGATGAGATGCCAATCCATAGCTGTTATCAGCAGTAGACCATGTCACTGTTAGGGGCGTGGAGTCGGTCCTGAAGTAAGTGGTAATGTCATTCCTTTTATTTCTACCTTTCCTTCTCTGCCTTCATCGGTGTTGTAGATTTTTCGGCTGCCCTAGCGCAGTTAGTGTATTTATTAGGTTTGATTCTAATTTGTTTGCACTTTCCACCTGCTCATTTAGTGAGTTCTGAGCCTTTTTTTGTTGATCTATTTATATCCTGGGCTGACATTGTCCCCGCAGGAGAGAGTGACCGCTAGTTGAGAAACATGGGCATCCGGAGTGGAGCCTAGAGGATGTGTTTGAGCTCCATTTGCTGGCTTAGTGGTTTGATTTAAGTCTAAAATTAGATCGCCCAGCATGATAGGAAGAGTGGATAACTTGTCCATTACTGGAGCACAAGCACAGCTAGCTTGGATCAGTTAGGAGTCAGACTGGGCCCGCTTATTCAAATTGTTTAAATCACCAAGTTTTTCGTCCATTCAGGAAACAAAAACCTCTAAAGTGTTAAGAAGTGATAGCTGAATGTTCATTTTGTCTGACTGGTATTGTAGGGTCTTCACTGATAATTGCATAGTATTTAAGAGGGATGACCAGATAGTGTCCATCTGTTGTTCTTTTTCTGGCCCACGTTCCGCTTTAGCATTTTGAATGCTTCCTTTTTGGAGTGACCTCTGAGTGTACGAGACAATCAACTCCTCCCATTCCTGGGTTGTAAGATAGGAGATGTAATTGTTTGTTACCTGGGCCTCTTCCTAGACTTGCTGGTCAGAATGATCTCGGCTAACATTAACTGCTGAGCAGAGAGTGTTGCTTATTGGCCTTAGGTGTTAAAAATGTTAGCCTACTTCCTCTTAAATGGGTACTTTTCCTGGCTGCTGTGCCCTGTGAGCTGAGGTTCACAGGTCAAGGGTTTCCATTCCCCGGGGGAAGCTTTGTGACCAAGAGGTGCACGAATGTCCGGGGACCTGTTGCAATTCATGGGTGCAGTTAGGTGCACTTTCTACCTCATCGTGAGAGGCCTGCTTATTTGGGGGGCTGATGCTTGAAGGTCTCTTGAAGCGCTGTTCCATGGCTCCTTCCATGTTTTCTTTTGTATATCCTTTGCTGTTGCCAGCCACATTTGTGCAGGGGGACTTCAGGGTTGGCTGGCCTCTGTGTTTGGGCGAGATCACCCAAGTCCCAGCTGCCCCTTCTTCCGATCCTTGTTTTAGGACAACTTCTGAAGCTTCCGGGCAGGGTAAGCCCCCCTCTGAGTAAAGGACGATAACCTCTGGTTGTAACGGCATTAGGAAACCGTTTATCCCCTCATTACTGGACAAAAAGACAGACCCAGCGTCCTTCAAAAAGATCAATTTTGGGGAGGGCTGAGTCAAGTCGAGCAGCAAAAGATGGCCGCTCACTGAGAGGGCTCTGCCGGCCGAACTACTATCCGCCACCAATCTGCCGGACAGCGTTCAAACACCCACTGCTCAGTTCGGGTGCCTTCCGGGGACTAACGCCCTTGCTAGCCTGAGTCTCTGGGTCCCGGGGCCCCCGTGAGGGGAATGCACAGGTTTTGGCAGAGCGGCCCTACCTGACCTAGCAGGCCGTCCCATCCTACATGATGGGGTCCAGCCCCAGCTACAGTGTCCTGTGCCACAACATCAACCCTGCAGGGAATGGAGCTCCCCACGCCTGACAGCATCGAGGCCATGCCGCCCTCTTGGTTCCGACGGCTTGGGTGCTGCATGGCCCAGCTGCTTGGAAGGCTGCAGTCGGCCTGGGTCCAGCCACCTGGGGGCGAGGAGGAGTCTGAAATCACATGCCACACGGCCACAGCATTGGCTGTGAGTTGCCCTTGGGGGGCCTACAAGTCAGCAGAACCTGGCCTGGAGTGGTCTGGGCCCTAGGCCACTACCCAGCTTCTGGAGGAATGGACCCTCCTGCTTGGAGGGCGACGATGAGAGCCCTCACCTGCTATAGCGCCCTAGCTCCTGCACTGATGGTAGAAATCTCACCCGCTCCTCAGCTCATCGCCTCCATTCTCCTACCTTTGGGGATACGGATACCGCCACGGAACAGACTTGGGTGAACTCCGCTTCCTAAAGGTGGGGCCCAACACCCTCATTGAGGTGCCTGCAACGCCTTGGGCCTGCATATATAGCTCATCTCGCTGGTCTGGACTGTGCATCCTGCTTTGGGTGCTTGCCCTGGGTCTCAAGCCTGCTCATGCCCCCCGAGGCTGGTGTGCACCCGGGAAGTGGCAGAGCAAACGGAACCGGGCTGTCTGGTGTGTCTTCCCATCCAGTATATCTCTTTCTGCGCTGGCCCAAGATGGGCACCGCTGCACATCTGATACGCAGAACCCACGCGGGTTGCCTGGGTCTGCGCAGTAACACCTCTGGATCTTGCCAGACTATACCACTAGTCTTGGCAAAAATGACGCATGCCAGCAGAAACTCTCCTTCGGGGGCTAGCTCACCACCTGCCTTATGGAGCAGGGCCCACCACCTGGAGACTCCTTCACCAGCCCGGGGGTGGACATCCAAACTGTCATAGACCTCAAAGAAGAAGAGGGGGCTGGGTAAGAATACCCTGATCCCTTAGCTCTGGTCATGGGGTACCAGAGGGACCCCGCCAGGGCATAAAAGCATTTTTTTTGTTTAATTTTTGCCATGGAAACGCAACGGAGCCATGAATCCGCGGCAACATTTTTAGAAAAGCAAGTGTGGGCTCCCTTGCTTGTTTATAGAAACACTGCCTCTTAATGCTCTTAAACAATCTCTAAAGGATCCCTCAATGTGAGTGTTTTTTTGTGTTCCTCTTTACCACGTTTGATGCCCATAGACACCCTTGTGGTGAGTTTGAAATGTATGCTGTGCATTTCTCCCATGCTCTCCCGAAGGAATAGAATGTGCCTAGTTCTCGATAGAGGGTTTCCGCCTCCATCAGTCTCCATCAGCCCCTAGGAGTGCGGTCCATGTACCTTCGGAAATCCCAGGCCTCCTTGAGGTGCATGGCCATTTTCCTCCAGCCCACCTCAGCAGGCCTGAACCCACACCCTCCGGTGACGTGCCATGCAACAGGAGTGCACCGTTTGAAGATTCTCCTGGATAAACAGTAAACAGAAGTGACAAGAGACAGTTCTTATTGTGGGCCGGTAGCAGACTGGAACCAGGGGCTCTCCGGAGGACCGGCCACCGTTAATCAGGAGCGATCTGTGCAGGGCCCTCATGGTGGGGGCTTCTGGGGGCCATTGAGGCGCAAGCGTGTGTACAGCAATGTGCGTGTTTAGAGAACGCTTGAGTGGTGTGTGTGTGCTTGTGTATGTGTGCAGTATGCGGCTGTATGCAAAGGGAAAGGAATAGGCAGGCTGTGTGCATATATGCAGGGTGTGTGGTGGAGTTTCTAGAGCAGTGATTGTGATCTTGTCTAGTGTGCTATGAATGAGGTGCAGTTGTGTCTTAGTGTGCCTGTGTGTGCAATTGTGTGTGTGACCGTGTACAATGTGCAGTTTAAGTGCTGTGTGTGTTAGGAACAGGTTTCTAAGATGCATGTATTGTGTCTAGTGTGTGTGTGCGTGTGTATGTGTGTGTTTGTGTTTATTTGTGTATGCACAGTGTGTGTGGGTGCAGCAAGCATTGCAAAACAGGGAGGGCTGGGAACTAGCAAAGCAGCGATGCAGTGCAGAAATGTGCAACTGTGCAGTGCAGAATTCACAGGGCTGCAGGGTAAAATTTGCGTCAATACAGATCTGTAGCGCTGACGGAAGAAGCTGCAGGTTAATATGTGTACAGTTGCATTGCAGTAAATATGTAGCTTCAGTGCAGAACATGCCATGCTGAAAGGCAGTGACATGCAGTGCTGCAGCGTATTAACGTCCAGAACTGGGGTTGCAGAAATGTTTAAAGTAGACATGTGGCATGTCCAGAACTCTGGTGCGGAATGTAAGAGAGTGCGGCTGGAGCTGCCAGAAACTGGGGACCAGGTTCAAGTCTCGAGCCCAACATCCTGTGATTCTGTGCAAATGAGAATGTCCCCGTGCCTAAAAAATGTAAATAGTGCTCATGTAAAGCACTCCCATACCTTCGGCTTGAGTCCGCACTATATAAAACTGCAAAAAAAAAATAAAGAAATGTGCCTAGCTGTAATGCAGGACATACAGCACTTCAGTACAGGTTCATGCAAATCTGCAGTGTTTGAGTATGCACTGATGCTAATGGTGCATACCTGTAGCTGAAAACACACAAAGCAGAAACATGCAAAGCTGTATTGTTATGTTATGTTATAAACACTTATAAAGCGCGCGGCTACTCAGATGAGTGTCCCGGCGCTGGCAAAGGGGGAAAAGAGTTGCATGCAGGTATCTAGTTGTTAAAAGAGGTGGGTTTTGAGCTTCTTCTTAAACAGGTTGAGGCTGTCTGTCCGCCTCAGGTCGAGTGGGAGTCTGTTCCAAGAGAGGGGTCCTAGATAGGAAAAGGATCTCCCACCCATTCTGAGACGATTAATTCGGGGCACCTTTGCCATGCGTGCCGAGGAAGAGCGGAGAGTGCGGGCGGGGATGTAAGAACTGATTCTCTCTTTGAGATATGATGGCCCTGTCCCATTCAAGAACTTGTGCATAAGAACCAAAGCTTTGAACACCACCCTCTGTTTTATCGGGAGCCTGTGGAGGGCCCTTAGGTGAGGAGTCATGTGGGACCTGGGAGGAAGTCTGAGCAGCAGTCTTGCTGCTGAGTTCTGTACCACCTGGAGTCTATTAAGGAGGTAGTCGGGGAGGCCTAAATACAGTGCATTCCCATAGTCCAGTCTAGATGTAATCAGGGCCTGCACTACCTTTCTACCCGCAGCCTCACATAGGAGAGGCAGAAATGTTTTCAGCATGCGAAGTTAGCCGAAGCAAGACCCCGCCAGAGCTTGGATCTGCAGAAGGAAGGAGAGGACACTGTCAATTTTGATTCAGAGATTCTTGACACAGTTTTGCGGGGGGCCCGGGTGTGGAAGATTATTCGGCCAACAATCTTCCACAAAGTTGCGAGTGACAGCTCCAAAGGTCACTATCTCTGTTTTATCCGGGTTGCATCTCAGATGATGCAGCTCCAACCATTGAAAGACTTTGGTAAGACAACAAGAGATCACCTTCTCATCTAAGTCCATGTCTTTCTCGCATGTAAACAGCAGCTGCGTGTCATCTGCGTACGAGATTACCTTAGCACCAAGCGACTCTGCGAGCGTGGAAAGGGGTGTCAGATAAACGTTAAACAGCATAGGAATGAGACCCGACCCCTGTGGAACTCCCACCAACAGGGGCCTGGCTTGAGCTGTGTACGGAGGCAGCCAGACTTCCTGCGTCCGTCTGTCCAGGAATGATGCTAGCCAGCTGAAGGCCTGATGTCTGATCCCTATCTCGTGTAGGCGCTCCAGCAGCTTAAGATGGGGTACCGTGTCAAATGCCGCTGGGAGGTCAAGCACTATCAGCATTGCTTTGCCTCCCCTAACAAGGATGTTATGGATGTGCTCAGTGACTTCCAGGAGCACGGTCTCGGTGCTGAATTGGGGACGAAAGCCAGATTGCGTAGGATGGAGAATACTGTTGGCTTCCAGATACGTGGAAAGTTGGCGATTAACTTCTTTCTCCAGAATCTTGGAGAAAGTGGGGAGAAGGGAGATGGGCCTGTAGTTTACTGCATGCTTAGGGTCTGCTGCAGGTTTTTTTAGTAGTGACAAAACTTTGTCCTTCTTCCACGTGGCGGGAACCTCCGCTGTAACCAGTGAGGTGTTGAAAATGTGGTTTACAGAGGGGTTCATCGCCGGTGCCACCTTTTCTAGCACCTTGGTAGGACAGGGATCGAGGGGGGAACCTGATTTGAGGCTTTTTAGTGCAGCTAGAGACTGAGCGAGGGAGATGGGAGTGAAGAGGAAGGAGCTAGTCTCGGCCCATGACTCTGTAGAGAGGGTGCTGGATTTAGGAAGCTTTTTTGAATGGGCATCATTTTTTCATAGAAAAACTGGTCGAGTTCCTTGCACCACTCCGCTGTTGGGGTGTAAAAACCTGGAGCTCACAGCGTGTGCCTGCACTATGTTCTAAAAGCATGTGTTGTTAATGCATAATGTATTTCTTATGTATAGATGTCAAAAATAATATTCACAGAAAAATAGTTAACTTTATGACCTATCCCTGAAAAGGAATTTCCGCGTGTAGCGATAGGTGGTGAGTTCTGCGCAGCTGACAAGGGGCTTAAACAGTAGTCCCCAGGGGCCCAGGCCTGGACTGTGCAGTGTACCCATTTGTGCACAGGCTCTGTAAACACGGTGTAGTTTGTTCAACATGCTGGCACATTAGCTTCCTGACTCTAGGGTGATGACGCTCGGCAGCTCGTACTGAGAAGTGGCTGGCTGCCATGGAGGTGCTAGCCACACACATTGTGCATATCAGATAGAACATGTGCCCCCTTCATTCAGATACTCAGAAGATTATAGTGCCTTGTGTCCGGCGGCTTCATTTTATCGTGCACACGTTGTAGGGTCATTTGAGCCTAGCTGTCCTTCAGAGAACATGTTGTGTCCCAGAAGGAACAGAGCTTTTCAGACAGAGGTGGAGACAGGCTGTACTCATGTCTGCATCACAGGGTTCAGCACACTTTGTAATTTAAAGTTGTCTAGAAAGTTCACCAGAAGCAGCCGAGGCCCAGCTGAGAATGGCTCGTGTCCACCTGGGGGGCTGCATTTGCAGGTTTGTATTCAGCCTACAGAGTCCCAGTAAGTGTTTTGAAATTAACATACTTTTTTTTGGGGGTGGAAGCATGGACTGTCAGTCTCCAAAGCACACATGTGCATAACAACCCCCACACTATTCTTTCTCTCCCTGTCTGTCACAGTCTGCATGTCTCTATGAGCGTGAGCACCTCTTCAGGACAGACATGATAGAAGTGCAGCTATTTATCATGTCTGATACACTGAACTCTTGAGCTGTTTACATTTGTTAACAGATAGTACTGGATGCAGTTTGTGTCCATCAAGCATTCAAAGCTACAGTTTATAACCTCGGCCAGAATAAAGGTCATTAATGAGCAGAAAGAGGCAAAATAACGAGCAGAAAAAGAAGAGGCAGAAAAATGTGCATAAAGAGACCAGATATGGGTCATAAATTAGCATAAAGAGGCAAGATAAGGGTCAGAAACGAGAAGAAAGATGCAAAATAAAGGTCCAAAACAAGCAGAAGGAGGCAAAATAATGGGCAGAACGAGCAGAAAGAGGCAGAGTAGAGGGCAGGAGCGAGCAGCAAAGAGGCAGAAAAATGGGCAGAAACGAGTAGAGGAGGCACCCTGTGTGCCCCCTCATTTTTTTTAAATCACACACATTCACAGACCCACTCATACAGTCACTCACAGATACACTCATACATGCACGCACCCACTCACAGACCCACTCGAGCATCCACTCACAGACCCAACTCAGAGAGTCATGCTCCCACTCACAGACCTACTCAGATACTTATGCACCCACTCACAGATTTATTCAAGCACTCATTCACAGACCCACTCAGAGACTCACAAACCCACTCACAGACTCATCCATGCTCTCACAGATCACCCAGAGCCTCATGCACCCACTCACAGACCCATTCAAACACTCATGATCCCAATCTCAGATCTACTCAAAGACTCATGCACCCAGCCACAGACTCACTCAGAGACTTAGGCACCCAATGACTGACCCACTCAGATACTCGCTCACCAACTTACAGACCAACTCAGAGACTCACACAAGCAGTCACAGACCCACTTATACACTTACACACTCACCCACTAAGAGACCCATCCATCCACTCACAGACCCTCTCATACATACATGCACCCACCGACCCACTCACTCATGCACCAACTCACAGGCCCACTCAGACACTTATGCACCCACTCACAAACCCATTAAGACACTCACGCACCCAGTCACAGACCGACTCAGAGGCCCACTCAGGCACTCAAGCACCCACTCACAAATCCACACAGGGACTCACACACCCACTCACACAGCCATGTACACACCCACGCAATCACTCACACACCCAATTACAGATCCATACAGCCATTCACACACCCACTCACCTACCTATGCAGCCACTGACACACCCACTATCAAAGGTTAGAGGTTACAGTTAGGAAATAAAAATTTAAAAAATGTAGAAATTCACTGAAAAAAACAAAGGTTACAGGAAGATTATAGTTTGGAAATAGATTTTAATAAGCCGTAGAAATTCACAGAAAAAAATAAAGGTTACAGGGACGTTATAGTTAAGCTCAGATTTCACTCATACAAAACGAAAGACATTCAGCAGTTATAGTTACCTGAGCTAACTATAAAATATGTGACCGCAATGCACTGCTTATGACCTCACATATTACATCACTCATAATATGGTCAGTGACATCACTGATGACATCTCAAATGACATCACTGATGACATCATCCAGTGATTGTGCGTGTTTTCTAAAACTTGAGTCATTCATACAATTATCAGGACAGTTGGAGTGTGGTTCACAGATTTTAATAAAGGTCACTCAGTGCAGTGATATCATCTAATCTGCTGAAGTGCAACAATCTAAAATAAACTTTTTTTCATTTAACTAGGTCCTAACTATAGCTACCTACTGGTGACCACTAGTAGGTAATATATATTATTATTATTTATTTTATTTTTTACAGAACGGTAGACGCTCTGCAGTTATAGTTAGCATTACCAGAGGTAGGAATTCCTCAGATTTTTGCCTTTTAATAACTTTGCACCCATTTGACAAATCTCTGCGCAACTTTCCAGACCTATTGCTCCCTTTACATTGGCAGAGGATGGAAAATGTCGCAAGGGGGTGCAAAAAAAAGGGGGGTCCCAAACAGATTCTGACCCCAATGCATTTTCCACAGACATTTTGTACTGGAAGGAGCACCAAAATGGCTGACCAGATTGTAATGAAATTTTACTGCAGTGTACATTAGACTATGTAGAGGATTTGCTTTGCTATTGCCACTAATGTTATGAAGGGTTTATGAAGTTATGAGGGCCAAAAACTTCTTGATATCTCGGTAGCACAATACTAGAATAAGTAGCAAGGAAAGCACAAAGAATAAACTAGACTACAGATGTAAAGTTTCATATTTACTACATGAACAACTGACCCATTTATGGTTACATGCTAATGGAAACCAATAAACAAATACATAACAAATAGAATACATCTTAATCTACATAAGAAAAGTGATCTAGCAATGAGCTACACAAACTACTATATGGAGGGCATGATAATTAGCCACTAAGAAATAACATTTTCTTATTTTTATTTTTAACAACAGCAGCGCTCGAATTTATTCACTTTGGCCTTCATATGTAGCACAATCCTGCTAAAAGTAGCAAGGAAGCCTAAAAAATAAACTAGACTGTGTATGTAAAGTTTAATAATTACTACGCGAACAACTAAAAGACTCATTTATGGTCACATGATTATGTAAATCAATAAAGAAATACTTAACAAATACAATAGATAAAAAGAAAGAAATCATATGGAATCTGATTGTCTCTCTGTAGTTAGTCAGGATTCCCAGAGATTGGAATTTCTGTGATTTTTGCTCCCTAATAATTTTCCAGCCATTTGACGAATCACCACAAATCTTTCCAGACCTATAGTATTTCTGCATTTTATGATGATATAGATTTTCGTTAAAGGGGTGAAAATTAAAAAGAGGGGTCCCAAAACGAGTTTTTCCAATAATCCATTTTCCATAGACTATTGTATTTGATGTTGTGTGAAAATGGCTGAACGGATTTACATGAAATATGCAGGATTATACATTATTGTACATAAATTATCATTTTTGGGTAATGCAGGTAAGTAGGGTAAGTATTTTTAAGTTATAAGGCATTTAAACTTAGTGATATCAGTGACCGTGGTACTTTAACAGGATTTCGGGCAAATTACGAAATTACCATGGTACATGGCGATGACAAGCCCTCATCTGAGTGGATAATGACTGCCGTAACAAAAGGTTATGTGAGTTATGTTGTTTTAAGGCCACTTTCCCAGTGTTCTGGCTTAGGGCCTTAGATATAGGTAAGTATCAGGTTTTATAGATGTCCCTACCTATTACCAGTTTAAAAGTGGTAATAAGTAGGGGACTACAATAAAACCTGATACCTACCTATAACTAAGACCCTAACACAGAACACAGCCAACATGTTGTAAAAATAGTATGGCTGCCTTTTTATTTTCTAAAACCAGCAATTACCCAATTATATACTGGCTTGTCATCAGCATGTACCAATATATACTGTAAAGTTACCACAGTATACAATGAGCCAAAATATGACTAAGAACTAGCTGTATTCTTGTATTGCGGTACCCTTGCATCACTCATGGTGTCACATGGACAACGCAATACTTAAGTCAGATTTACAAAGCAACGCAAGGCCACCATGCATGGCCCGCGTTGATTGGTAAATCTGGAGAAATGCAAGGCAGCACAGTTTGCCCCAATTTGCTGTTTTGAGTTACTCTGCACACCATAATCTACCTTGCTGCTAAATTTCACATGCATCCATATGCCACTCCACTGTCCACCACTAAACTCTACGGTATTCTAGTATATGCCACTCCAGTGTACATCACACCACTCTACAGCACTCTACTGAACCTCACACCACTGTACGCTGTTGCATTGTACTAAATTACACTCTAACACTGGACTCACCTCCACTATACATCACTCCTGTCTACGCCACTCCACTGTATGCTACTCCTCTATATGCTATTCCACTTCACACCATTCCACTATACACCACTCCACTATACACCACTTCACTGTACACTATTGTACTGTAAGTCACTCCACTCTACACCACTCCAGTGTATGCCACTCCACTCCATTCTCTGCTATTCCATTGGACACCACTCCACTGTACGCCACTCCACTGTATGTTATTACACACTATCCCACTCCAGTGTGTCACTTTAGTGTTCACCACTTCACTAAATGCACTGCACTGTACGCTACTCCACTATACGCTATTCCTCTCTATGCCACTCCATTGTACACCACTCCACTCTACTCAACGCCACTCCACTCCACTATATGCTGTTCCACTCTACGCCATTCCACTCTACATATCTCCACTGTTCGCAACTCCACTGAACGCCACTACACTCTACACTCTTACACTGTATGCACCTACACTCTATGCCACTCCAGTCTACACCACTCCACTGTATGCCACTCCCCTGGATGCTACTCCTCTATAAGCTATTCCACTCTATGCCATTCCACTCTATGCTATTCCTTTGTATGCCACTACACAACACTCCACTGTACGTTATTCCACTGTATGCCACTCCACTGTATTCTATTATACTCTACACCACTCCACTGTACAACACTCCACTCTACGTTATTACACTGTGCACAACTCCATTCTACGCCTGTCCTATCTGCACTATTACAGTGTACGCAACTAAATTCTACACCCCTTCAGTGTATGCCACTCCACTCTATACCACTCCACTATACGCTACTCCACTATATACTATTCCACTCTACGCTACTCTTATCTATGCTATTCCACTATATGCCATTTTACCAGTCCAATACTCTACAGTATGCTATTTCATTGTATGCCACTCCACTGTATGCTTCTCTACGGCACTTCAGTGTATGCCACTCCACCCTACTCCACTCTCTGCTATTACATTGGACACCACTCCAGTGTACGCCATTCCACTGTATGCTATTACACTCTACCCCACTCCAGTGTACGCCACTTCACTGTATACCAGTGCACGGTACCCCACTCCACTATATAGTATTCAACTCTATGCCACTCCACTCTACGACACTCCATGCGATTAGACTGTATGCCACTCCACTATACGCTACTCCATCTACGCCACTCCAGTGTACGCCACTCCACTGCACACTAGTCGATTGGACACCACTCCACTGTATGATATTCCACTCTACCCCACTCCACTGTACACCAATCCCGTCTACACCACTCAACTGTACAAAACTCCACTCTATACTATTCCACTGTACGCTATTCTGCTCTACACTTCCTAAATTGTGTTTCACATCAAATCACAAGTTTAAAAAAGTTTTGTTTTACTTTTTGAAAGGATTAAATAATTATAAAATGTAATAATGTTCTAATAATCACTATTAGTGTGACAGAAAATGAAGCACACAGCTGGAACAGAACTTATGGTGGAAACTGTGGTAAGTAAAAATGGTTGAAATGTATGTTGTTTGCGTGCTTGCGGATGAGAGTGTGTTTATATGAGAAAGAATGTGTGAGCATGTGTGTATGTGTAACAATGTGTATGCGAGAGCGGAAATGAATGAGAATCAGTGAGAGGTAGTGTGTGAGATTGTGTGAAATTTAGGCCCAGATTTACTATTGTTTGGCGCAAGGCAAAACTGAACCAATGTTGCTGCGCTGCCTTGTGTCAAAGGGAGAGAGACAAAATGCGCCATCTACTAATCCTCTGGGTTATTAAGGAAATTATGGGTTCCATAAAATGAATGCCAAATATGTATGTGGAAATAGAAGTAATTCCTATAATTTTTCCCCCCCTCTCAAAACTGATTTGAATGCATGTGAATGGACGAGCAGGTGAGGATTGGCAGGCTGGGGTGCTGTAGATAGGGTCTCATGCAGCAGTAGTTCTCTAGGGATGCTCACCACAGCTTCCTACAAATGAGTCTTTTCTGCTCCGATCAGAATTAAATTTGCTTGTATTTTCAGACTGGAAAACGGCCTGCAAGAGGCATGTGGATACTCATAAGCATACCAGTTTATGGTTGTTGACCTATTGTTTTAAGTAGGCCCACCTAGAAACGCTTGATTAAATACATTCCACCATACCAGTTAAATTTCCATTTTCACAGGTGCCCTTTCTGTGAGTAAAACTCGTGCAATCCTGTGTCTGTGTCTGTGAATCATGCATTAGAGTTCACCAATGCAAACTGTTTTTTTGCGTGGACCTGAGTTAAACCTCAGTGCATGAAAAACTTTGTGAATTGGGTCCTGTATTTCTTCAGCAGAGTAAGAGCTGCTTTAGATTGTTAAATCTCTGGGCAATCCAGTCATCTACCTTACTGATAAGCATGGTCTCTTCCTACCTTACTGATAAGCATGGTCTCTTCCGTTTTGTGTTTGAGCTCGTGTAGAGGTGTGGCGCAGCGGCCAGGGCAGATGACTCCGGAGCACGGGGCTTAGGGTTCGATCCCCGGCTCCGGCGGCAGCTCAGCCCAGAATCATGTGGCTCTGGGCAATAGCTCGCTTAATCTTCCCGACGGCCCCCAGCGCCTTGAGACCCTTAGGGGTGATTTGTTCACGCTTTACAAATACCGGGTTATTATTCTGCATCCACTTCTTGGGTATCTTTGGGATGCCGGTGGAATACATTTGCTGTGCTACAGGGTGCTGTTTACAAATACTTCAATATTAGCCAAGCAATATGTGAATCTATTGTTTAAATAAAGAAAACAGAATTAGTTGACCTAAACAATAAAATGAATTTTCAGAGAATGTGTTGTATGTTTAAATCGGTTAAAACATTCAGCAGCCATGGTAACCGCATACAGTCCTACAGTTGTTTAATCAGCAAAGCCAAATATACACTGCACAGTTTATATGCAAATGATACGATTAATTTGGCTGTTTTGTCTTCTACAGCATTGATCCCCCACAAAGACACAAGTAGTTGTTTTAAACTTTGCTGAATTTCTGAAACGTTCTTTATCGCGAATGGAACTTGTAGCCTCTTATTTTGAGTGACGGTGTGTTATGATTGGTCTACCATTTCTTGTTAGGTAACTTGCCCACAAATACCCCTTCTGCAGCGATTTCTGGCTCGAGGCAGCTGTGCTAGAGTGCAGTGAAAACGTCTTGGGAAAAAGCTCCCAAGCTGACATGCCTGTACTGAAATAGAATCACAGAAGATGGTGTATTCTGCAGCTGCCAATATTTTTTTGAGAACAGGAAGCCAACATCAAATACTGTGTAAAGTAATTCTCGCCAAAGATGTACTTTAGAACAGTTTGAATGAATTTTGATTGATCTCTTAGAACAACTTTTTTCTGGTAAGAGATGTTACTGTCTAAGAAAAACACATTATGAGCTACAAGGGTTGATTATTCTCAATACTCTGGATGAACCCTGGCTTGATTTATTTGCCACTGTCAACAACGTGCAATGTCAACACTTTTGTACAATGCGGTACCCAAGAAAACGCTCTCGGAGATGCATTCTGCCTAAAGTGGAGCATGGGACTTCTTTATGCCTTCCTGCCACTGCCTTGAGTTCTGAAGAAAATCAGGAACGACCGGGCCCAAGTGATCCTTTCAAAAGCCATTACTTTATACGTCTAAATAGCGTAATAAAATCCAAACTATATTTTGTTCTGCATTTTGTAATCCAATCCCATGTCTGATGAGACTTTTTTCTATAACCTATATTGGTATTTTTTAACATAAGAAGGTACAGTCATCACATCACTCCACCGTATTAACAATGTGTGACGAGACTTAACGTGATTATTGATCTAACCTTATTTAATTCTAAACTTCAGCTCCCAGCCTTTTCTCTTTGCCGATGGATGCATGTAACTGATATTGACTTGTGAGACAGAGTGGTTGGATGGTGGTGTCAATAGGCACGAGATGAGTTGGAAATCCTGGAGCAACAAACAGACAGGCTATGCACCAGAAATGCAAAAAATACACCCACCTGAAAGGCTGTGTTTAAAGAGGCTGCTTGGCTAGTCTGTTTGCTTATCACACAAATGACATTTATAAATTTAAACTGTCTGTAGGCATCTGACTGCATAACAGTGGTTTTCTGATGTCGACCTCATTCTTCCTTCGACAAGTAGGGGTGGGGATTTGCTAAATGTTCCAAACACTCTAACTCTCAGGGACTTCCAACAGAGAAAGGTTGTGTGAACAGCTTTCAGAAAGTGAGCTAATAATTTAGGAAGGGGACACTTACTAAATTACTAAACAAATCCTGGTTAGGTCTCAACACAAACCTCAGTAAAACTCTGCTCAAACCCTGGTAATTTTTGCATAAGTAGGCAATTACCCAGAAAAATCTGTTAATTCGAAGCAGTCCAACAATTCTGAAGTAAGCAATACAATAAAATTCCTATACCAATTTAGAAAACTAGAGAAAATTCTAAGAAGCCAAAATACATCAAAATGAATAAAATTAGATAAAGTGAACCAGAGAAATGGATTTTATGGCTACATTTTGTTTATTGATTTCAGTGAACAGAGAACAAATTCTTTTACACAGCTTTCTCCCCTACAACGTGAAAGCTGGCAAAGTGATGGTATAGTATAAAAGTTAAACAAAATCCCCACTATCCTGCTTCCCGACCCCTGCACTCTTGTGTATACTTGTGTACAACAAACTGTTTAGTTAATCATTGCAAGATCTCACCCATGACCTCCCTCATGTTGTCGAGGAGACCCGCATCCCACGTCTTACTTCTAGTGGTCAGTCACTGGTCCCAGCAGAACTTGGAGTCTCCAGGATGAGGTGCAGCAATTTGTGATATTTTGGGCAGGTCAGTTCTTTGATTTCCATCAAGAGGATTGATATGAAAGGGGTCCAGAGCTCTGGATATGTGTCTAGCTTAAACCCGGACAGGAATAACAGCTTTTCCATACCCAAAATGACCCAAAGTTTATGTAACCATGATGTGTGGTTCGGGACCCTGTCTGTACCCCAAAGGGAGAAAATAGCTAAGTGGGCTGCACCTAATGCAAAAGCTATTTGTCGGCATCAAAGGTACTTAAACGGTTAGATCAAGGGTTTAGAGAGGCCTAGTAGAGTGTATGCAGGGAATTGCAGGATTTGTCTGTTATCCAGCACTTGTTCCCAGAATCGGACCAGCTTAGGGCAGTGCCAGTGTTGTATTCCTCTTAGGATGTCCGTATATAGGTTTTCCTGTATCATGTCCTTATATAGGCACAATTTGCCCTGCTCTTATATAGGCATAAAATCCCAGTCCTTATTTAGGCATTAAACCATGCACTCCAAATACAGGCATGGTCTCCGACATCTGTCCACCCTAACGTTACAACGAGTAAGACGCACTGAGAAGACGCTGTCATCCCTGCACGCAGAGAGTCCAGCTTCCAGTGATCTGACTTCCCTTGCGGGGTGTTGGAGTTCGAGTCTGGCAAGAGATTCCTACCTCTCTCATTCTTAAGGTATGGAGCTGACTAGGACCTAGAGGGACTCTTGGCATACTAGGCATACTAGGCTTAACATACTCTTAGTATACCATAGTAAGGAATACTTCACCTACTTCATACCTCTCCCTACACCTAGGTTAGGTTAGGTACATTGGGGTAGAACTAGATTAGAAACGCATCGTATGAGTACTCGCATTTTTAGTCTGTGTCATTTATGTAAATGCATATATGCTAAAAGATAATGCTATGGCAGTATTATTTATTTCTACTGCTTACGCTGTACATTATTTATCTTGCATACTGTCTTGTGATCGTAACAGTACATTTTACTTACACAAGAAACAAGACTGTTCAATAAATCTTTTATTGAAACGCCCGTCTATTCTTTCTGTGTAACATTGAGGAAAACTAAACATGCACGATTGAGCTGAGTGAAATAGTTATCTTTTGTTTCCACGACTCTGGGACACGTTCTGATTCTAAAGGGAAACAAAGTGGTCATGTTTTGCGGCTGCCAGAAACTACTCCCTTCTTGTCGTCAAGGAGTTTCTAGTGGCCTCTGAGCTAGCTGGCACAAGTAATTAAGTTTAATATACTCGATAGGGACATACTGACCTTAGTCCTATGTCAAACCTATAGGGGATATTATTCCAATGCACAGAGCCTATTAGGGAAATAGGAGCTACACTACATGGCGCCCAACGTTTGGTAAGGCGGTAATTCAACGTTAAATACTGAGTAACTCAGTCGGGCTTTTTCTCTCAGAGACCCCTACCCATATACTCCAAAAGACGTCTGGAGTGGGCAGGGTTAAGTATCCGCCACGGCTATATAGGGAAGCACCCTATATATTAGCCGCTTGGTGTGCTCAACGTTGAAGGATACAGTGTTCCAAAATATTGTGCACCTTATCTTTGTTTCCTTGAAACTTGTTATACATTTTTCAAAAAACAAAATGACCGAAACCGGTGGAGCTGCGGCTGACCCAGCCTTAGCAGTTTTTAACATTACAGGTTTAAATGAAACAGAGGAGGGTGTTATAGACATCCCTCCAAACTTAAGAAGAGCCATCACTCTAAAACTTATAAAACATGGCCTACCACCAAGAGGCGGTAGAGCAGTTTTCGTGATAGAGGCACATGAATCCTTTCAGACAGAGGTATTCTATTCATGGGTAATATTTCCTGAATCCAATGCAGTAACACACATGTTTCACTTCTACAAAGAAGATGATCCACCAGAGGAATACATTCCTTTCGAGGATATTGAAATTCCATTAACATACCAGGAGCATCAGCTCTGGTTTAAAGGCGCCCTAAAACATCACAGAAACATTACCTGGCTCGGTCCACTAGGTAGACCAGGAGCAACATGGCCGATTCTAGCCGGCTACACACCTCATCCTGAACTTGATATAATGTCAGATGAGGAATTACTTACTCAACTTACAGAGTTAATAAAAATCTACAGACAATTGGTCCAATATGTCATGCGGACTTTCACAGTCCAGCAACCACTGACACTTCCTAATCAAACTCCTCAACCGGGGAATACACTAAAAATTACACCACAGACTCTATACGCAGTCATGGGTAAAATGCCCACAAAACGTGAGCAAATTCCATTCTGGATAGCTCAAAAGATTACTCAAATTGAAGCAGTATTTCCAAATACTAGCCTGTATGAGAAACACAGAATACTGACAATCAGTTTACCAATGGGGATCACACCACAACTGGAAGACTGTACCAATTGGGGATCAGTCTTTGCTGCCATCTATACTAAAACTCATGGCATTCCATCAATTGCGGTAATACCAGATGTCCTGAAACAAATTCAAAATGAATACGGGGCAGAGCCTGCTCTAAATTTAGGTATGAAATTACTGAAAGATTTCGACCAGGTCTCAACAATAATATTATCTAATATTAAAGGGGAGGCAGCAGCAGTGGCGATCCGCCAAAAATTAAGGGAATTTGATGTTACAGAACATCAGACAGAGCTACCCAGAATAATAGAACAATCTTATGCAGAATTAGGCAGAGATAGTTTGGGTGGAAGACCAATGAAGCCAAAACTATCTGAAAGTCCTGAGAAGGACTCAATTAAACAAACTCCTACATCTTCTAAAAAGAAGTGGGAGACTAATAAACAAAATTCAAATAAGAAACGTTCTCAATCCCGAGGTAGGTCTCCTCAAAAGGAGCCCTCTCAAAGGAGGTATAACCTCAGGAATAGGGATAATTTGAGAAAGCCTGACCGGTATCAAGATACTGATACACGTTCCTCTCGTCCCTTTCAGATCTCATCACAGACTTCGGAAAGAAGAGGACGATCGGAACATAGAGAAGAACGCGTGAAATCGAAAGACGAAAAACACGCTCCTAAAACTAAAGCAAAACCTCAATTCTCCAAAAAGAAGGTAGCAGGTCTGAATATCAGACATGCCGAGAATACTGAGAACACAACTCAAGAACGGAGAATGGGCTCAGACAATGCTGGACAGTGCAGCAGAAGTCACAATAGCTCGCCAGAACCTGAAGGAACTTCTGGAGATAGTGGACTTGAATGAGTACATTACAGTAGAGACTGTAGACACCAGGGTTAGTACTCCACAAAAGTTATATGAAATAACACTCCGGATGGAGGGAGACATACCTAGACAGGTGAAAGCACTTTTTGGGAACGACTATCGAGGGGCTATGACATACTTCTAGCAGAAAAAGACTGGCCACCACAATTTGTCAGGGAGTGCCCACATGGCGAGGACATTATTATGCCTGCCTTCTCCAACCATATTCCAATTCACCTAAAATATACATATGCCAGGAAATGGGCAGTGGCCCAGGCCCCAGCATTATATAAAAATCATTTAGGATGGGATGAGGACTCACCTCACCATAAAATACATCTAAAACATGAACCAACTGCACAAAGGCAGTATCCAATAAAGCAAGAAGCTAAAAACAGGTCAGGGAGATCTTAGATCAACTTGAATACCAAGGGGTGATTGAAACATGCACCTCCTCAATGAACAATCCTTTGTTTCCTGTCTCAAAACCAGACAGCACATATCATCTCGTTTTGGATTACAGACACTTAAACACTTGTTCTAAAACATTTGCAGTGCAAAATGCACATAGCACAGCATTAATGAACAACATTGTGCATAAAAAATATAAAACAACATTAGACATCTCAAATGGTTTCTTTTGTCAAAACATAGCACCTGAAAGCAGGTACTTAACAGTATTCTCCATAATGGGGACCCAGCGTCACTTTTGTCGACTCCCACAAGGGGTCAAGAACAGCCCAGGTTTATTCTCAGCGAGGGTAATGGAGTTACTACAGATTTATGACAATGAGGCATTGTCCTATGTCGATGACCTCTATCTGACAGACGATGACCTGGACAAACACTTGAACAGGGTGAGCACCATTATACTGGGCTTCGCCTCTGAGGGCTACAAGTTCAACTTTAAAAAGTCCCGAATTGCCCATCTCAATGTCCTATTTTTAGGATATGAGCTTTCAAGTGAAGGCAAGAGCTTGGCAGCTAACTTTCTAGAGAAATGTGCGCTGCTCCAACCTCCAAAATGCTAAAAACTTGCAATCCATCCTGGGTTTCCTAAACTTTGGAAGAACATACATTCTAAATTACGCAGAAAGGGTTAAACCTCTCTACGCATTGATCAAACCTGATTTTTCGATCAAAAACTGGACACAGGAACACACAGAAATCTTGCGTTCACTCCAGGCTAACATGTTAGCAACAAATCACTTACAAACACGCGTAAGTCAACGAAATTTGGTGATCCGAATAATTTCGGGTCAATGCGGATTCACCTACTTAACCTTCAATGAGGGTGAGAAAATACCAATCGCATACAAATCACATTTGTACACACAAGCGGAAATGCGCTTCAGTTCCACTGAAAAATTCTGACAGCAGTTCAAACCGCTGTAGCAAAAGAAAGAGCCTTAGCCCAAGGGAAACGCATTATTGTCGTAACCCCGGTACCAGCTTTAGAAGCGGTCACAAAAGCAAGCACTCCAAATGCTAAAGCATTAGATCCAAGATGGATACAATGGGTTAATTCTCTTGCTGCAAAAGATGTTGAATATGTTTTTGATCCTGATTTAAAAACACAAGCATTCCTGCAATATGCACAAGAATGTCCTCTGCCTACTGAAATTCTGCCTCTCGATCAGTATGAATTCATAATTTACACTGACGGATCCGCACAGCCCGCAACAGGGAGTAAGCAAGCTTACAGTGCAGCGTGTGCAATCGTTAAAGGTCGCATGCGAAATGGCATCTTCAGACCTATGGTCACAAAAACTCAATCTTTAGGAGATTGTACAGCTCAGCAAGCTGAACTACAAGCATTCAAACTGGCACTTGAAAGTATAGATCGAGAATTCCCCACACTGATAGTGTGCGATTCCTTTACTGTGTTCAGTCGTATAATGAATATGTACAAAACTGGCTTGAAAATGGTTTCAAAGATACGAAAGGTGGCACAATAAAGCACAAAATGCTTTGGGAACAAGTAGTTCAGTTGAAAAACGAACTACCAAAGGCTCACGTGATCCACACACTGAGTCATCAACGTGATGGCGTTCACGTTGCAGGGAATTCATTGGCTGACGAAGCCGCAAAGGGGGCTGCTCGGACGGCTTCCGTAGCTGCGATCACTCGTTCAAAAACAAAAATAGACGGTGAGATAATGTTGGCTGTCAATGCTTCAAGCAAGGGCAGCAGTGCAGCGTTACCAAAAAAGTTTCCACTCAAGTACTCTTATGTAATTGATGTGAACAACGTTCCTTTTGCTCGAATCCCTGGAGTGGGGGATAGGGTAATTCCAAACAACGAACGTAGATTAGGACTAATCCTAGCAGCACACGAAGGGATAGATTCTGCCCATGCAGGTGTTTCTGCAACAGTATCTTTACTCAAGCAAAGATATTGGTGGCCTGGCAATCGGAAACAAACTAAAAACTATGTTTTAGAATGTGATATTTGCCAACAGATGAAAGTCTCGACAGTAAAACGTCCTGCGCAGACACCCCTGTTAATTTCAGACAAACCATTAGCTTGTGTTTACCTGGACCACTGCGGTCCCTTGCAAAGGGACGGTAACTATAAATATATCATGGTTGCAGTGGATTCATGCTCTAGGTTCCTATGGATATGGCCTCAGCGCTCGGCTGATGCTCGAACTGTTATAAAAGATTTGCGAGTCTTTATCGGCACATACGCAATAGGCACGCTACATTCTGACCAGGGCCCTGCGTTTAGCTCTCGGGCTTACAAAGAAGCCATGGCCAGTCTGGGCGTGGCATTGCGGTACTCCTCTCCATTCCATCCTGAGGGAAATTCGGTTGTGGAAAGGAAAAACCGGGACATAAAGCAGTCTATAACAGATAGGGTATTAGGTTCGGGTGATGGGTGGGTCAAACATCTTAAAGGGGTCCAACGCTCATTGAACAACCTGCCAAGAAGTTCTCTAGGGGGGGTCACTCCATATGAGGTCCTATTTGGGACAAGAATGTGGGTACCAGATCTCGATCAAGTAGGCACAGTGGTGGAAAATAAAACATTTGATATCAAAGATCGTTTGGCTGTTTTACAGGAACTGAATGAGTTAAGAACGAAACAAAGCAACGTATTCCTACAGCCAACCACCACTGGGGAAAAATCGGCGGTCCCAGCAAGGCCTGTCTGGATTCCAAAAGTTGGGGATCTAGTCAGAGAAAAAATTGCGGACAAGAAAGAATTTGGACCTTCTTACAGACAACCAGTACCTGTCCTAGCAGTTCAAGGAACAAGAACAGTTCTGCCGCCCCTTGCTGGAAGAAAGGAGAAAAGATTTGTGTCCATCGACCTCATCAAACCACAGTATGTGGCCAATACTAAATAGTAGGCCTCGTGGACTCCGACCTAGTAGCAGACACACTCCTCTCGCTACTATCCAAGAGGTTCAGACTGAAAGACTGATAACTATTGAGAATTCAGCTGTAACAGATGAAGGACTAAGCAACAATGCAATGGAACTCATCCCTCTTGAAAACCAAGTAACAGTTCGTCCAAATACACCTGTCTACACCAATGTAGCAAGTGATCAACTGGTTCCAGTGATTTCTACAAATCCTGATGCAATTCCAACAATTGACAGAACTGCTTCTGGCTATTTCATTAACTTTGATACGTTCTCAGAAGATCCGAGTGAACCTGAAACGACGCCAGCATCATTCAAACTCAAGCAGCAAGTACAAGACTTTCTTCACTTTCTGAAAAAGACTTATTTGGTTTCTCCATGGATTGAACTCTGGATTACATCTGGACTATTTGTTTTCCTGCTCTGGCTAGCTTTGGTTACAACTGTGAGCGTGCTTATAAGTGGCAGATACATCCATGTGAACACTGAAGGAAAAGATGTGAACGTACTTTTGAAACCTCATAAATCTTCCCATCGTGAAGCAAGAGACTTGTCATCAGTGAACATCACAGCCGTTCCTATACAGGATGGTATAGTGTGGGACAAAACAGATTTTGATATCTTCGGCCCGACTGAACAATTGAACATTTCACATTTGTTTAAAATTTCACTAAGTGATCTAATTACGTCCAGTACCTATTCTGATGATTGGGACTTTGAGACTGTAAACGACATAATGTTTGACCTAGAAAAATCTGCTGCATTTTCTAAAAATGAATATTTAGAGGGTTCATCAGACTATGAACAACTGTATTGTTACAACCACTTTGGTCATCATTATTTGCATAAATCTGCATATCCTAGAAATGTGTTTATGTTTAACCAATGGGAGCATTGTCCTACACCACCACAAGGTAGTTCAAAAACATTTGCTAACAAGTTTCCAAATTTTTCAGGTTACAATACATCTGATCCAGAAATGTTTTACTACAAAAATGTAAACAAAACAAGACTGAAAATTATGTTAACGAATACAAAACAGATTTACTCTGCAGCATTTATTGCCCAACTGTCTAGACAGGGTTTCGACTTATGGAAAGACACAATAGACACAAAAACTGTCTGGGGTACTAAAGATTGGCAAGTGCAGGGAATAGAAGCTTTATTTAGAGCCTGTATTATCCCTGAACAAATAATGTTTTTGAATGAAACCGTCCAACAAACATCTTGTCTTGGATTAGCCAAGATCAAAGAGATGAAAACACCTTCTGTACCAACACCTGCAAGTGATAACAATACACAGGCAGTGGTGACAGTTGACAATATATTACAACTCAACAGATCTAATCCTGATTGGAAAAAATGGTTGATCTGGCCCACAGACACGAACAACTGTCAGGAAAGATTCCTGAATAAAACTCAGGGCTTTACTATTCATAGGCCAGACCCAAGATACGTCCAAAGACAGCATCCCGGGGTAGTAACAACATACAGTGTAGGTAAATTATGCCTCGATTTGCTGCAGAAATCTACACTACAGGATGTGAAGCAACACTTATCCTTACTTGCAGAAGACGCAGACCTTAGGGAATTCTTGCTTGGACCAAGAAAACCGCGTCAAAAACGTTTCATATATGCCGGCATTTATGCTGCCTATAATGAAGCATGGAAAGTGTCACAGATGGAGGCCGCAGAACGAATACGTGAACTTGATCGTATTAATTTAGAGAAAACACTCTCTGTAGTCGACAATGGGTTAACAACTTTGTCCTCCAGAATATATTCATTGGATGGCATTGTATCCTCTGCTATCGACATACTAGAACAAGATTTGGCGATGTTACAACAAGGCCAGTCTCAATTACGTTCTATTGTGTTATTAAGCTGGACGCTGCAATCTTTGCGTGCGGGCTATGTGCCTTGGCGTTTCATCAACACATCGGCTCTGTTTGCAGAATACAATCTAACTGATAAACAGGTCGAACTGGCACAAAGAGGAGCAAGGTATACAGTGCTGAGCATTGAAAAACTGGAAAAGTTACCATTCACAGTGGCAGAAAAACCAGCTACAGAATGGCTCATACATGGCAAAATAACATTACCTGTGACTACTTCTCAGTTTCAGTATTGCCTCAGACAAATGCAAGCAGGCAAATATGAAAGGTTGGGTAAGGAATACATTAAGACATCTTGGGATTTACCGTATACATATAGATGTTGGAGTGGGGATCGTCAAGTGTTTTTGAGCGGTACACACTGTAAACGTGCACTGAGCGGTTCACTTATATGTCAGGACATTTCTTTACACGGGGCTTGTAATGGTTCTGTGGCAAATTTGTCTTGCCATCAGCAGGGTACACCAGCTGCTGTGATTAATCCAACGTTTGGACAACTTTCTAATGGGAGTTACCTCATGTTGAATGATCAGAGTTGCTGCGGCATGTTGCCAGGCATCCCATATCTAGTAACGGTCAACTCCAGGGTCACTTGCTGTATGCAAGTATTGTTTGCCCCAATAGACACAGTCAGGGAGTCGCCTCTATGGCCTTCGCTGAACGTCTCTTTTATAAGATTTGATACTTTGAGCAGAATGAAAGCCATGCTTTTACAGCAAACAGTGCCTTTAACCTCGGCCAAAGAAACCTATGATCTACAAGTAGCAAGGACTTTGGCTGAGATACAGACTTTAATACGTACAAACTGCCCTATACATTTCGTGGAAATGATAGGACATATCTTCAACATGTCTGATACAACAGGAATTGTACATGTTTTTAAGAGCATCTGCTCCGGTCTGTTAGCACCTTTCCAGGCAATACTCGGTATCATCCCGAACTTTGCACATTCGGTGTTTGGTGGCATACCATTAATTCTAGCACTTGTTGCCGGAATTCTATTTCTCTTCCTGCTATTGCGCTATGGCCAGCCTATTCGCAGACATCACTCCGAGTGAAATGGAGAAAGCTCTCCTTGAACGAAAGAGCCGTGAGCGAATAGTACAGCTTTTGGGCATGACTCGTCTACGGGACCTGAATACCACGTGGTTCCTGTCATTCAGACCAATCTGGCAAGATTGCATCTTACCTGTTCTACGATGCCTGCTATGCGGTGAAGAATGTGTGTTGGACACCTGACAAACATTTCCATCAGCAACGCCAACGGACATCGATACTCTGCTGGTCCCGATAACGGCCCATGCTCTGTGTTGTCCCCAGAGGCTACCAATTCTGATGTCAGCATTCATTGAGATCTCACAGACGCTTCCGGCTGCTGCTGAGGTACGAGAAAGATCTACAGGCACACAGGTAACAACGGACGCGAACATTGCTGTGGCAACCTATGCTGGAAGCGATGCTTCACATCTCTGTGCAATTAATCTACTACACAAGGTGTTCCAACTGACACCAACTTCAGTGGATGATGTTTTGTCTACGGAAATAGATGATCTCATGTTTACACCAGACCCGTAACCTGACTCTGATTCAGCATACAGTGTTCCAGAGATGCAGTAACAATTTGGCCTTCATATTTCAAAAACTTGGAACCCTTCCAAAATTGAACTTTTTCCCATTTTTTCGAACTAAAATGGCACTTCAATCTGCTTAAAGTAGAACTAGCCTTATAGTACAGACTTCGCGGTACTTCCACGGACACTTAGTCATCTTGTGTGTCTAAAACAGTTCATTAATTTTCATGACATGAAATGACTTTGATTTTGAACAAGCTTATCGATCATTTTTGTCACATGTAAATATTACTGCTTATTTCATTCAAATTGCATTTAATTTCGATCTTTATGCCTGAAATGAAAAGCATTGCTTAATATGTACAGTACCTTTTTGCATTTTACTATGTTTGTTAATGCTTTTAAGAAATATTTTTTAATATGCGGTACTCCATTTTATGTTTAGCATTTTAAATGTCTAGCATTTTAGTATTATCGTACACACGAAAGTGGAGTGGGTGTTGTATTCCTCTTAGGATGTCCGTATATAGGTTTTCCTGTATCATGTCCTTATATAGGCACAATTCGCCCTGCCCTTATATAGGCATAATATCCCAGTCCTTATTTAGGCATTAAACCATGCACTCCAAATACAGGCATGGTCTCCGACATCCGTCCACCCTAACATTACAACGAGTTCTTGAAGAACAGACCCTTAGGCTTCGGGATTTTCCCTAGCACAGGACTATTGATTTCTACAAGGACTCATCTATTATGCATGAACCGTTATACCTTAGGGGTTCATTCATGACGTCTTCCTCTGTCCGATTCACGTCAATGCTAACAATCTGAGGTACTTCTCAGGTATAAATATACCTTCCCTAGCCCCTGTAAATCAGAGGAGACCTCGACTTCAGAGGAGCCCGTTTCCAGGCCTGACGCACTGAGAAGACGCTGTCATCCCTGCACGCAGAGAGTCCAGCTTCCAGTGATCTGACTTCCCTTGCGGGGTGTTGGAGTTCGAGTCTGGCAAGAGATTCCTACCTCTCTCATTCTTAAGGTATGGAGCTGACTAGGACCTAGAGGGACTCTTGGCATACTAGGCTTAACATACTCTTAGTATACCATAGTAAGGAATACTTCACCTACTTCATACCTCTCCCTACACCTAGGTTAGGTACATTGGGGTAGAACTAGATTAGAAACGCATCGTATGAGTACTCGCATTTTTAGTCTGTGTCATTTATGTAAATGCATATATGCTAAAAGATAATGCTATCGCAGTATTATTTATTTCTACTGCTTACGCTGTACATTATTTATCATGCATACTGTCTTGCGATCGTAACAGCACATTTTACTTACACAAGAAACAAGACTGTTCAATAAATCTTTTATTGAAACGCCCGTCTATTCTTTCTGTGTAACATTGAGGAAAACTAAGCATGCACGATTGAGCTGAGTGAAATAGTTATCTATTGTTTCCACGACTCTGGGACACGTTCTGATTCTAAAGGGAAACAAAGTGGTCATGTTTTGCGGCTGCCAGAAACTACTCCCTTCTTGTCGTCAAGGAGTTTCTAGTGGCCACTGAGCTAGCTGGCACAAGTAATTAAGTTTAATATACTCGATAGGGACATACTGACCTTAGTCCTATGTCAAACCTATAGGGGATATTATTCCAATGCGCAGAGCCTATTAGGGAAATAGGAGCTACACTACACCAGAGAAGGTGTTACAGGGTGCCTGCACCCCCACATCTCCTCCAACACTCCCATGTACACTCTGGATTCCATTTCTGGACCAGTGCCGTGGCCAGATACCAGTATGAGGTCATTTTGATGGCTGTCTCAGTGCTAGATGTGTTGTGCGCTGTGTGTTGTGTGCGATAGCAGATGTCCTCCCATTCCTTGTGTGAGAGTGTGCGTCGCACATCCCGATCGCATCTCTGCCCTGCACTCATGTCAGTAGGTGGGGGCTGCGCAACAATGGTATATTTCTTTCAAATAAGGTATCTATTGTCCTACTTGAGGAATATCCATTTCTCAAAGGGTGTCAGCTGCCTAAGTGCGTGTGACTTGATGGAGGGATGTGTCCCCCAGTGCCAGATTTGCAGGAAGTACCAAAAGATCACAGTTTTTCTTCAGACTTTCAAACCAGATGATCCCATTAGAAATATATAGACTGCCATACTTTTACACCACCCTTCTTGCCAACAGATAATTTTTTCAGCTGAATGGACTGCAACGTGTTCTTGGGAGGCGTTAACAGTAGTGATTGGAAAATAAATAGAATCCTGGGTAAAATGGTCATCTTTATTGCTGCTACTATGTCGAGCCACGAGAGTCGGAGTTGGCGCCATTTCGTTAGGTCAACTCTCCCTATGGCAAGAAGGGTATTATAATTGGCCTCTGCTGTCCTGGTTGCTGAGGGGGCTAGTGGTGCCTCTAAATAGGGGATGTAGGCATCCATCCATGGGATTGGGTTGCTGGAATGAAGCCAGGCTTTAATATTTAGTTATTCTGTCAGATTGAGAATCTGTGATTTTTGTAGGTTAACTTTGAACCCGGAGGCTATTCTGATATTGCGGAGTTCTGCAAGTAGAACAGGCAGGTTTCAGTTAATACCACAATGACATCAACCATGTAGAGGCTAATGGTGTGTGTGTCATCGCCAAAGGGGAGCCCAGTGATATCAAGGTTGACTTCGATCCATTGTGCGAGTGGCTCCATGTAAAGAGCAAACAGGAGAGGAGACAGCGGACACCCCTGTCGCGTTCCTCCATGGAAAGGAAATGTGGCTGAGGAGATCCCGCTTACCCTCATTTTAGCCTGGGAAGGCTATAGATGTTCTGAATCCAGTGACAAAATCTGTACCCATATCCAAACTGGCAACGAGGTAGGACCAGTGTACTTTGTCAAACACTTTTTCTGTGTCAATTTCCAGTAAAAACGCTGCTGTACCAGATCACTGGACTTTATCGATGATGTGAAGTATGCATTTGGTGTTATGTTCACATTGGCTGTTCAGAATAAAGCCTGCCTGGACAGGGTCTACCAGGCCAGGTATGTATGCGTTGAGGCTGGAGGCCAGAAAGCTTATAAAGAGTTTTCATCAAGATAGGTCTGTAGGAGTTGCATAATAGCTTGACTTTTCTTGGTTTGAGTAGGACAGAGATGAAAGCTTCAAGCATGGTTTCGGTAAGTGTCCCAGACTCTGCAAAGGTTTTTAACAGTTTGGTGAGGACTGGGGCTAGGATGGAGCTAAAGCTTTTGTAGAATAGAGGCAAAAAGCTGTCCGGGCCCGGGGCTTTTAGTGGTTTCAGTCTGGCTATGGCTGAGATTACCTATTCTATGCACATCGTTTTCTGAAGGGTTTCGACTTGTGAAGTGGTGAGCTTAGTTGTTTGTGCCCCCTCCAAGTATGCCGGGATGTTGCTGTCAGTCAGGCTCTGTGTCAAGTATAGGGTATGGTAGAAGGTCCAGAAGGCTTTGCTATTTGTGTGTCCCCTGTAACCTCATTCAGTCCCTTGTCCTTTATAGCATGTATAGTGTAATGTGTTTTGGTGCACAGGCAGTATGCCAACAGTCGTCCGTATTTGTTGCTCCCCAAGTAAAACCTTATGTTTGAGATGCAGCAAACAGGTCTAGGCATTCGAACTGTGTACGTGCTTTGTGTCGCTTTCACCACACCCTGGGGGCTCCTGTTTCTAGCTCTGTTACAGCCTTTTCCAGTTGTTTCTGTTTCTTTCTCCATAGCCAGTTGTTTCCAGTAGACAAGTCGATTAATTACCCCCTCACCACTTTTTTCAGCGCTTCCCACTGTGGTGTCATCATTGTCTCCCCTTGTATCGTTGTTCTGAAGGTAAGACGAGATTGAGGAATACAGTGCTGCAATGTTACTTGTATTTTGAATGAGGCTGTCTCTCAGCCTGCAAGTGTTAATGGTTGGCTATGTGGAGTCTAGGTGCAGACCAATGTAAGAGGTGCGTGGTCCGACAGTGACTAAGGTTCGTATTGTCGGGGTACCTTGAATAGTATCTATACAAGTGTAGGTTTTATGAGCTGCTGATTAAAAGTAAAACACATAATCCCTGTTGTTAAAATAGGCACATCTTCATACGTCAGTGAGACCACAGTCCCATAGACAGAACAAACCGTTGGTTGAAAAAAGCTCCAGTCTGGTTGTACCATGGCCAGACCTGTCTATGTAACTGTTCTTCACTAGATTTAGATCATCTCCCAATGTCTGATACATTGTTCCTGATGCTCATTGGGAGCGTATATTGATGTTATGGTAATAGGGAGATTCCCTACAAGTACACGGTAGGCTAGCAGGTGACCTTTTAAGTGCAGCGATTTTGCTAATCATCCCCCTCCAAAACCCATAGACAGGAGTATGGCAACCCCTCCCCTTTTCCAGGCCCATAGACCAAGAATTGCCAGGGAAACCAGCAGGACTTCATCTGCGACTTGTGTTTTGGTAATAGCTGGGTCTCATGTAGAAAGCAAATATCACAACGACTGGGCTCCAAGAGAAACAGTATTGCGGCCTGCTTGGTTGGCGGTTAAGGCCTGTAACGTTGAGGCAAAAGATGTTAACTTCTGTGCTTACTGGTAAGGCGGGTTGGCAAAGGTTAATACCTGTGGGTATGCACTACAAGGGGGGTCCCGTGTAATCCCCTCTGATGTGTTCCAAGGGCCGAGGTGATGTGCTATAGAACAGTACAGGCAACCACAGTGACAAGAATGGTAAAACAACACAAACTCCAGTTACCAACACATCATTACCGAAACTGGTCCGTACGAGATTGAAACTTTGATTTCTGTCCATAGAGCAGAACTCAGTCTGGAGCGTGATGGTCGTCCACCAGAAGGTGAAGAATAGGCATAGGCAAAAGTTGAAGAATAGAGGTTCATGGAGTTTGATTTCACGCAGTCACACGGAATTACATTAAAATTCTGCCATATTTTAATCCACCGGGTCCCTCCTGGGTTTTGGGAGCATAATTATTAGGGCCTCCCGCATGTGGGTAGGCAACACGAGTATGCTTAATAGAATTCAACTGGGAATCCTTCCGGTCCCGGACACTGACCACGAACCATATCCTGAAGCGCCTTCTACAGCTCCTCCAGCTGTATGACTCCCTCCAGTCCCCTCTGTCTGGGACTGTGTTAGTTGGGGGACCTCAATGAGGTATTAGAAGTCTAGTGCTGCGTTGCATTGTTACCCATTGGTGCCGTGTACACTCTTGCCAGATGATCCCTCAGCAGCAAGTTAATCGCTGCTTGCCTTATGGCAGTCCCACCATCTGGCCGATTACGTTCAAGATGCCAAGCTAGCATTCACCCCGACCTGTCACCCTCCTTGTGCAGCCACTTCCTGTAATCCCTCCGTACATGACAATCCAACCTGTCCCATGTGGACGCTACCCGCCTATGCGCCTCAATCAGTTCCACGTCTCCTGCTGCCCGTCCCTTACCTCTGCAGATTGGTAAGGGATTCCTCCCCTTCCTTCATTTTTTGCTCTAGTTTCTTCTTGGTGCCATACGTTTTACTAAGGTTCTCTACCCTGATAGCCACTTTTAACGCTTCCCATTCTGTTCCGTGTGACCCAGTGGACTTCCAGTTGACATCGAATTAGCCCTACAAGGCCAGCTGCATATCTACTTTATATTCTGGGTCTCCCATGACCCTGGCCGCAGTCTCGACAGCGGGATGTGTGGTCTCCGTCCCCCAGCTCCACATTCCAGCAACAAAGGGGCATGGATTGACAAAATTTGCACTTGATATTTTGCTGCTTGGACAATGAATGCCTCCTCTTTGGACAATAAGAAACTATCTAGGCGGCTGCAAGTCCCACACGTGGGTGTGCAGCATAAAATTCCCTATTCATGTAATGGAGGTTCCACCAGACATCTACCAGCTGCAAACACTGGTTTAAGTTAACCCCGGGCAGAGAACTCCACTCCGCCAGCGGAGTTTACAGAGTTTTGCCTACCTTGCGCTCCGTTGAGAACGCGGAGTTCAGGCAAAACTCCGACTCCGTGGCGAAGCGGAGTTAGCCGGCCCCTCCACCCTCCCTAATTTAATTATATTTTTTTTAAAAGGCACTTACCTGCTGGGGCGTCTCCTGGCTGCCTCCTCCTCGCCATGGTCTCTCTTTCCTCCTCGTCCTCGCCGTCCTCATCCACAGAAACCTCTACGTTGTACATCTTGCGCGCGCGCATCCGCACGTGCAAAACGTACAAGGTAGAGCTTTCCGTGGATGAGGACGGTGAGGAGAGAGAGACCATGGTGAGGAGGAGGCAGCCCGGAGACGCCCCAGCAGGTAAGTGCCTTTTTTTAATAATTAAATTAGGGAGGGTGGAGGGTAGCGGAGTTCCACTGAGTTTTTTCCAACTCCGTGGAACTCCGTGTATCGGCACTACGCCAGCTCCGCCCAGGCTTAGTTTAAGTTAACTGGGTGGGTGGGGGCTACCTATGATTGGGGAGACATGAGTCAGGTCCAGAGGTGTTTACCCTAGGAGGGGGGTGGGCAAACAGTGGTGGGTTAGTGTTTATTTACATGCAACAATTGATGATCCCTGTTGGGTGTGAGGTGAGGTGGGGTAAGGTGAGGGTGGGATGGATGGTGGGGCCGGGCATGGCTTGAAATAACCCATGATGGGAGATCACATACACCTCCTCATGTGGAATGTGAGAGGGCTGAACTCCTTTGTTAAAAGATATAGAACACATGCCTATCTCAGGCGGGTGGGAGTCCACATTGCACTATTACAAGAGACACATTTATTAGATAGCAAGGCCCAAAAACCACAGAAGAAATGGAGTGGGAATTTTTTTTCGTTCACATACTCTTCTTATGCCAGGGGGGTGTCCATCTTGATAGTGCCTGGAGTTCCCTTCCAGCTGCCAGGTCACACTGCAGATGTGGCCAGACGCTATGTGCTTCTGCATGCCATTTTTAATGGTAGAGAGCTGTGCCTCATTAACACATACGCACCCAACACTGATGATAGTGGGTTTTTGGAGCACTAGAGGCAGAGCTCATATCCTAACTGTTCTTCATTAGATTTAGATAATCTCCCAATGACTGATAAATTGTTCCTGATGCTCATTGGGAGCGTATATTGATCTTATGGCAATAGGGAGATTCCCTACAAGTACACGGTAGGCTAGCAGGTGACCTTTAATTGCAGCAATTTTGCTAATCATCTCCCATCCAAAACCCATAGACAAGAGTATGGCAACCCCTGCCCTTTTCCCGGCCAATAGACCAAGAATTGCCAGGGAAACCAGCAGGACTTCATCTGCAACTTGTCTTTTGGCAATAGCCCTACATTGGAATGCCTATTGTGTGGGCCGGGGACTTCTACTGTGTCCTGGACTGCCAACTATACTGACACCCTGCCAGATCAGGTACAAAACCCTACATGGTTCCCCTTTATTGTCTCGCAGGTCACACAGGCATGGGAGTTGGTGGTCACGCGCATCTTGAAATGAGCCCTGTAAGCTAAACTTCTTCCTATCTGATGGTTGCACCCGTTCATGCACATACAACACTCCATGGATGTCACACACTGGGTAGCAGAGGGATGTCAGAGATCTGGTGATCTTTATCTAAATGATACATTCATGATAATGAAAGAGGCAGGGACGCACTTTGGTATTAGCCTGGGGCAGTTCCTGCAATACGCAATTATGGCCCAGATGGTCAGGAAGATCTGGCCGTCCTTCGCAGACGAGCCTAGTGAATCAAATGTTCTGAAGGTGATAATGAACCCAGTGTCCACCAGAGGCAACATCCCCTCTCTCAGAGGTGCAATGAAGGCGTGCCCGAGCACAGGTGCAGGAAGAAGTGACACAGTTTTACTATTTACACATAGCGTATCTGACTCCACAGCGTCTGTACAGAGTTTTTCCGATCCACTCTGCTGGATGTGGGAAATGTGGGGTATCCCGAGCCGAGTTTGAAAATGTTACTTGGGCATGTGTAGTTGTGACACCCTTTTGGGAGGATATGGTCCAGGAGATTCAGAGGGTGATGGTCGTAACAATAGAATTAACAATGCGTCATTGCCTACTGAGATTGCCACCACTCCCTATAAGGGGTAGAAAGATGAAGTACTGATTTGCCCAACTGGAATTAGTTCTTGTCAGACGCTGTATTTCCATCCACTGGGCAGGCCAAGCAAAACTGACAGGGAGCAAATGGTGGGCAGACCTACTGGAGTGGGCAGTGGCAGAGGAGTGCCGGTTCTGGAGAGTCTGACAAGACCACAACACAGGGACCTAGAGACCTGGGGAGCAATGATAGACCTGCTGAGACAAGATGATGAGGCAGAGGACGGTGGCTCTCCGGAGATTGCAACGTTGGCAGCATATGCAGCAGGGGATGACTGAATTAGACCCCCCAGCAGACCTGCAGGCGGCCGCCCCCCTTGTTAGCATGGGCAGGAGGTTTCATGACAATTGGTAGGGCACATAGTGTATTAAGGGACAAACTGTGACTATGCTGAGTGGAAGATATGACAATTTAGCACTGTTGAATCAACCCCCCCACATCCTCTCCTTATCTACGCTGCTATGTCGTGCTGGACATGGGCTACCCTAGGAGATATTGGAGTGTGCCTGTGGGTCTCTTCTCCTTTTTCCTCACCTTTCCTCCTCCCCTCTACCCCCCTGTGCACCTCCTGCCCCCCCTTCTCCTTCACCTGAGGGAGATCGTACCCATGCTGTATGACCACCGCCTCCCATGGATAGACAGGGTATCACTATTGCGCTGCAGATTTATTTGGTTTGCTAATGTTCTGACTCAGGGTATCGACCTGACGCTTCGATTTCACAGAGATGTATGTACTGTTTCATTGCAAAACTGTAAATAAAGAAATTATAAAAAAATCTGCCACATTCAGTGGAATTCCGCAACAGGATGGAATGGGCATTTGGATCAATTTTCTTAGCGCAAAATGCACCCTTGCATCCAAAAATGTATGCAAGAGTGCATTTTGCGGTAAGAAAATAGCGCATCCAAAAACTACTCGGCACCCTTGCATACTACTTTTAATCAGTGAAGAGTATATAAGGGTGCTGAATGGTTAGATATGCAGTGGTTTCTAAACTTTAGACACCACTGCATTTCACTTGGCACCCTTACATACTCTGGAGTGATTAAAACTTTTAACTTTTAATCACTGCAGAGTATGTAAGGGCATCGAATGGTATATTATGCAGTGGTTTCTAATCTTTAGAAACCACTGCATATCACTCGGCTCCCTTGCATACTCTGCATTAACTAAAACTTTTAATCGCTGCAGAGTATACAAGAGCGCCAAGTAGTATATGCAGTGGTTTCTAAAGTTTAGAACCACTACATCATTTTTGATTCTGCTGGCGGAACTGAGGAATTTTAATCTATCAGTAATTCTTTGTTACAAGAGTAACACGGAATTACCAAAATTCCTCCCATCTGCCGGTGGAATTTAAAATTCCGTCCAGGCCTAGTGAAGAAGTCCTCCTCTTGCCTCCTCCACCCTCGGTCACATATAGAGGTCAGGAAGGCCTTTTGCTCTTGACCCACCCACATTGGACCCATTGATTAGCAGGTTCATGGTGGGGCAGGTCAGCACCCCGTGTCTAGCAATAGTTTGTCCCTACTCCATTGTGCCTGGGTCAGGGGGCGTTCATCTAGCCTACTTACATGGCCGTTGCCAATAGGATATGTAATTTGGGGATGCCCCAGCAGATCCCCCTGGCAATCAATTAGCATCCTCTGTTTGCAGGCACAAGATTCGTCATGCCTCGGGGAGGATTTTGGGCTGCTGGACTAGGCCCTCCCAGCAGAAGATGATCCAAAATGGGTGGCCCCATCCATGAGAGATTTCTTTAGAATGCAGGGATTCGGTTATAGGCTTGAAGTGCCCGCAGTGTTGTAGGGTAAGTATAGAGAGGTCCTGGAATAATGACAGCCTGCGACCACGACATTGGAGGGGTTGCAATACTCTAGCCTTTTTGAGGATTTCCGCCTTCAGCTGCAAGTCAAGGACGCATGCTAAAATATCCTGTGGTCGTGCAATGTTGCCCCTGTGCAGCCCACATGGTGAACTCTGTCAAGCTGTATGTTGAGCCCCTATATCCCGATCTAGGATTTGCTGGAACAGGGCCTGGGCATAGCTGCCGATGTCTGTACCTTCCACTTCATTTGGCACCCCACGCATCCTGATGTTCTTTCGGTGTGACCTTTTCTCTAGGTCCTCTTTGTGGGCTTGAAAGTCAGCCTGCTGGTCCTGAAGATGTATCACTTCATGCTGATGCATTTCGACTTCTTCTGTTCTTGGAGTTTTCTTGTGTTCTAGGGAGGACACTCCTTTGCTCAGCAAACTCATATCCTACATCACCTCTTTCAGCTCCTGTGACAGGTCAAGTTTGACCATTTGTAGGTCTGCTTCGAGGGAGTTGAAAAGGGGTTTTAGGACGGCCTGCATAACCGGGGCTGCTTCTTGTTTGGCCTCTTCTGCAGTTGGAACATTCTGGGATGACTGGGTCTCCCTGAAGGCAGGTTTGGTGGAGCTACTCAGCATGTCACACAAATTATGGTTTTTCTTGCTTTTTGAGGTGACCATGACAGCAGCGCGGTGATCTGTCTCGGGCATAAGTTCTCTCTCTATGATCTGCTTGTCGTAAACCTGCACTGCCCAGTCGAGAAGAATTGTTGGCACAAGGTCTTGGCGCATGAGTGTTTGTCTGTGCAGGGAGACTCCTGTGTTTATGATCTGGTGGGAACCAGGCCCCAGTACACTCCTTTCAGAGTGACCTGGAGTGGCACATTATTGCGTGGAGCTCATAGGACGACCGTTGTGTAGCCTGAGTGTCCCGCACTCATGTTCAGCATCCCTCCAAGTGTTAACGGTTGGCTTAAAGGTAGGCAAGTTTACTAGGCCCCCCTCTATGCAGCCAGAGGAGAAGCTGGGAGAGACCTTCTGCTCTGCTCACAGCCCCAGTGGTTCTGAGGGCTATGGCGCATATGCACGTGGTCTCCTCTCGGGGGCAGGGGGATCTTAGAGTCTTGGGGTGGCTCTGGGGTCCAATGTGTCCCCGAAGGATGTTGGGAGAGGATTTCCGTACTGCCTCCGCCACTGTGACTGCACAGATCTACCGAGCCCATTCACTGCCCGGCCGATCCAAGGTATGTGTCAGCTCACACATTGGCCCATAGTCCAGGTAGGGGGCCCATGGTCCATGACGGAGGCACTAGACGGGTGACTCGCAGTGCGCGGCTGTGGTGCCTGGCCATCCACGAATGTCCACTCAGCTGTGGATGTGCCTCTCAGGCCATAGTCACCATTTCCGGTTCCGTTCCACTCCAAGGTCTCCATGTTGTTATGTCCTCTCCGGACACCAGAGCTGCACTGCTCCTCGGGTGCAAGTGCCCAGACAGCTTCAGAGCTTTGCTCCCCCCATTGACTGGCATTCCTGGCTATCTATCCCTGCTGTAGCTGCTATTTACCAGGACCGGGTGGTGGAGGAGTATTTGGCACTTCCTGCATGGCCTACATCTTGGCCACACCTGAGATATGGATTTAAAAATGGCAAAAGTACCTAAAAAAGTAAAGAACCATTGAAAACTATCAGTGGTTGACCTGGGCCCAGGTGCAATTTCAGGTTGACAATTTCAGGCTGACTACAATAGAGCAGAGGTTAGATACATCTAGGTTTTCATCCCCTGCAAACAGGATTTCATAGCCCAAGGTGTGTGGGCTCCTGTGATAGATTTGCTGCATTGCAAGGTTTTACCTGCAAACATAGTCGCTTTTTTAGTTCTCTAAATTCTCAAGTGGGGCAAAGTCAGAAGCTGAAGTTGGGTAGGGTTCCACTAAGCCAGATACCTTTGCCGCTAAATCCATTTGGTCATTGCAAAAAGGTTTGAGAGAGACAAACCTGGCTTCCTGTCTGTCTAGGGTGTAACTACCTGAGCAATCCCTCTGTACCTTTTTCCGGCCTTCTCGGGGAAATAAAATAACCAAGCACCACTTTCTCCAACTGTTGAGATACTTATTTCTGTCCCCTTCTGCATCCCCCTGGTCCTGAGGGCTGGCTTTTAGGCATCAGCCTTCTCTCTAAACAAGGCTCCTGCCCAGTCCTCTGAGGTTAACTAGCCCTCTTGGAATCAGTAATCCTTCTGATTTTTGTGACCTGGAGCAGTCACCTGAGTTTGATTACCTGACCATTGGATATCAGTTCCAGGCCCTAAGTGCCAGCAGGAAGTCTTCAGTCCTTTTCTTCCACCAAGGTCTTCTTCAGGTGTTGTCTTTGAAGGTCCACCACCAGTGTTCTCAGGAAGTGGTAGTGAGGTGCCAGTCATGTCCTGTGCACTAATCAGTGACTGTGGATTTTTTTAGCTACTCATGTCTACTTTCTGGGCTTGTGCCCACCTCCTTTTCCAGCATTTTTCTTTTCATTAATGAAAAGTTCCTGGAAGCTCTAAATCTTAAATGGACAACCCATTATTCTTTCATGAGGGGAACTGGCTCTCTCTATCCACTCCCCTATTTAGATGAAGTCTCTTACTTCTGTCAGGGCCGTGGATAGTTTTCAGCAGAAGGTTTGAGAGCTGTGGGAATGAATGGGAGCACATCTTCTCAGCCCCTGTTAACCATCTAAAGTCAGAAACTGCTTCTCCTCCCAAATGGCTAACCCTGCTATGTGGACAGATGTTTATTATATCCCACCCTTCCTGGGCCCGGAGGCCATGTCATTGTCCTCTGGAGAGCAGGGTTGTTAACTCCAGCCCGGAGTAAGTATTGGAAAACTGGAGGCAGTTAAGTGGCAAAACTTGGTTTGAGTACAAAGTACAAGTTCAAAAAGTTACTTTTCCACTAATATTATCACAAATCTACTTTTACATGAACCTATATTTTCAAACTGAGGGAAAATGCATTTGAATCATTTTGCTAACGAATGAAAGCAATGCTATAAATTAAGAGTTATAATTATACCTAGAGCTGTCCTTAGAGAATCGAGCTTAACCTACAAACAGCTTTTGGATATTTGTTCAGTCTGAAGTCATGCTATTTCAAATGTATAGTGTCATGTTTTTTTATATAATAAAACACCTAGACTTGTGCTAGAAATGCATTATTTGAAGTTGACCTATTAATATATCAAAATAGATTATTCCTCCATCACAAAGGTCCATTTTGTTTCCATGTGCCACTGTAGTTCTTTTTTTTTTGCTGCTGGCAGAGATATATTTTTTTGATTTATGTGGGCACTGTAAATACACACTGCAGCCCACCTATGATATTGAACTTCCATACCACTGTAGTAATTAGTTGCCATCAAGCATGGCCTCACGGGAAGGTTAAACAGGGAAATTGAGTAAGACCACTTTTGTCAGTGCCAGTTTAGGGCCAGAGTACATGCAATGTGGCACTGAATAGCAGTGTTGCAGTGCAGAGAGTTATAATAACAGTGAAAATAGGGTCCAAAAACCGAATAAAATCTAGGGTGACCACATAGAAAAGACAAATTTGCTACACCAGCACAAAACAGACTAATTTTTAACAGACTCTTTTCTTATGCCTATGCATATTGCCTGCATCCTCTACCACTAGCCATGTCCTTGAGTCATTACCAGATACGATTCCAACCTCCATGCCACATAAAATGTAACAACAATAAAAAAGCCCAAACAGTACAAAACAAATGAATAGAAAAAAAGCTATTTAACGATACAAAATCACCAGATGCTGACTGTCTCTTTTGCGCACTAGGGAGGGAGGTAACCATGATGTGACCTTCAGCTGCATATGCAGGAAGCAAATCTCAAACCATATGATGTTGTTCTCAGCAACATTAAGGAAATGAAAGTCGACATACTTGTTGCTCCTTGACTGCAAATGTTGGTGACCACATCTAGCCACCCCAGGATTGCTTTAACGGGCTTCCTCTCCTCTCCCAGGATGCTCTTTGAAGTCCAGTGAACGACATGTAAGCCCTATAACCATCCATAACCCGCCAGCATCCTTCTCTATCTCTCTTTTTTGCCCTTTAGGGCCTTTGGTTCAATCCTAACTTATGCTGGTTCAGGAATGTGACATAACTAACATGCCCTTTTATCCTCAAACGTCAGCACAGTAAAATAGTTCAGATTCTGAGGCTTGTGCAACATAAAGCTGAAGTACTGTAGTTTGTTCTGGACATGCACCATAAATGACCACAGAGCTCTTCTCACATGAGCCTATTAATAAAGGCAGCACAGAGCCCATTTGTTAATTGAGACTTAGTAGCCACTCTTGCTGAGAATGGCACTCACTTTACAAAGCCTGTCTTTCCCATCGAGAAGCACAGGATCCCTTATAGAAGATGCCCATTGATCAAAGCATGTCTGCTCCATAGTTGAATCCTAGTCTCAACACCAAGCCGAGCTACGATGCTAGACATACAGCCACACTAGTGGAATTATCCTGCACAGCCACTAGAACAGTATATATGATTTTGAATTTTTTTTCGGGAGACTTTTCTAGATTTGTTTTTAATTGCTTTGAATATTTGTTGTGCACAGTTTCTTTCTAGGTAAGAATAATGCTTTCGGTGTGATGCTTTGGCTTGTTTGATGCTGTTGTCAAACGCAGTCCATTTGATACTTGCGAATCAGTGACGTAGATGTATGGTTGTTAATCCAGGTTGAAAACAATTTGGTGAAAAACGATAAGTTGTTTCAGTGTGGGTATAACGATGCAATGACGAGTTTCAGCTTCTGACACAAATTTCCTTCCAGGGAGAAGAGGTAAATGTCGGACAGTGGCTATTTATCGTGTCAGTTCATATTGAACAACAGCAAATAATTTGTTTTTCCTGCCAGTGTGTATACAAATGTAATGCTTAAGGCTTTTGGCTCTTACTATGAAGTCCCTTTCAGAGGTTTCAAATTTTCAGATTCTAAGCACAAGCAACGCATCAGGTCCCTGTTTTGTTCTGTACATTCTGTCAGTAGAAGTCCTGCTGACCTCACCTTCCTACAGACCCCAGAATGCAGAAAAGAAACATGAGCTGGATGAGTTACAGACGCATGGCGTATGAAACCTAGTATTCATTGTTTCTTGGCACATTATTTTTTACCTGTTTTCAAACATTCTTGTTACTCTTAAACCTGTAATGTGTTTAATATTCCATGGGGAAACTATTATTATGGAGGGGTGAACGATGGTTGTATGACACACCCACGCATGCCTAAACCACACGTTCCTTAACAACAGGGTCGGAACAACGAATGCGTCTTAACCACGCATTCCTTTACCACGCAAGTCTTTACAGCGACTTGCCCTAGGGGGGCTGAACTTTGGAACAGTATAATTTATTATTCCAACTCCAGTCTGCACAACAGTAGGGAAAGTGTTGGACTTCAACACCGCTTTACCTAAGGCATGTCGTTGTAACGACATGCGTGGTAAAGGAATGCGTGGTTAAGACGCATTTGCTGTTCCGACCGCGTTGCAAAGTCAAAGCGTGGTTCAGCCGTCGTTGTAATTGCTGTTTCTAATTAACGATAGATGTATATAATTTTTTTCTGTATTTACATACGTAATTTACAAGATTTTCAGAGCGAGGACCAGGCTCGTTCTAGAAGCGGAAGAAAGTGCAAACCCTAAAGGCCATGGCCAAGCTTGACAAAATGAGACTAGGGGTTTACTTACCTCTGCCCTTGCTTGAAAACAGACTGTTGGCCAAGAGCAGCTGTACATCCACATGAGAGTAATCGTTTGTTTAAGGAGCAATGCTTGCTAGAATCAGGGGCATGTTGGTCTTTGCTAGGGAAACAAAATGCATTAAGTTGAAATGAATGCCCTAATGAAGGAGATTCTGTAACATCTTTGTTATAATGGGAGCAAATCAACTAAGTCCTGTAAAGAGTGACTTGTTGGAATTGAAGTTACTGATAGACTATTAAAGAGATGTTTAGGGAGAAGCTCTGTGAAAGTAATTACATAAAGGAGCTCCACAGTCCCACTGCATTGCCGAGCTACACAGGTACCTGATGAAGACTGGTGCAACGTTTAGGGCACAGAGAATGCAGCACAAAAATGTTATAAATAAAGTGGATATGGGCCCAGCTTCTGCATATTCATTTCTTTTGCACCCTGTGTGGTGCAAGGATTGATATCTGGTCTTACCTGAGAACCAGACGTTTCACATTTTTTGTCTTTTTAGGCAGGACAGGTGATTTGCCCAAAATCACAGGATATTCATCCGAACCTGGCATTTGAACTTTGTTCCCCATTTCCAAAGTCGATACTTCTAGCATTAGGCCACATCTCCCCCAGATTATCAAATGCAGAATGTTATTATGGAGGAGCATTTTGTGGCATAGAATATTGTGGAGCAGTCTTCATCTGTTGTAGGGTAGTACTTCATCATAATAGATTGGCCTGCCAGAGAGGAATCAGGGGTGATACCGCTATTGGTGTGCAATGCACTAATACAACTTGGATGGGGTACTCTTTTTTTGAAAGTATAAATATATCAAAGCATGCCCAAGTTCATATATTTGGATTATGCATGTGTCCGAGTGCCCACGTGGCATGCATGGGTTACTGGGCTCAACTGAGGTGGCTGTGGCCTTTTTACTCCTGATGTCCCGGGGCCTGACCTACTATGGGTTCTGAGCAGCTGAGCCTAATACTACCACTTCAGCACTTGACTCTCAGTGGCAGCATGAGTCGAGCAGTCCAAGGCTCTTCGGGGGAGGTAGGTGTAAGGCGTACAGAGGTGCAAGACTCAAAATACATACTCCAATAAATGATTGTCTAGTCAAACACTAGCTTTTGTGATAATAATAGTCTTTAATATAAACACAATCAATCAATCAATCAAGGTTTTGTAGAGCTCGCCTACTCACCTGGCGACCCCTCACATGGCGCTGCGAGGGGTCTGGTGTTCAGTCGAAGGGCCAGGTCTTGAGGTCCTTCCTGAATTGGAACAGAGATGGTGATTGCCTGAGATGCAGAGGAAGGGAGTTAGGTCCTTGCAGCATGGTAGGAGAAGGATCTTCCTCCAGCAGTGGCCCTGTGGATCCATGGGATGGTGGACAGGGCCTGAAGGGTGGAGCGGAGATGTCTGGTTGGGGTGTGGAAGGATAGGCGGTGGTCGAAGTATGCATGTCCAGCGTTGTAGAGGGCTTTGTAGGCATTCAGGAGGAGCTTGTAGGTGATCCTTTTTGTAGACCAGGAGCCAGTGGAGGTCTCTCAGGTGGTCGGTGATGTGGCTGTGGTGAGGGATGTTCAGGATGAGTCTGGCAGAGGCGTTTTGGATGTTTTGCGGCTTCTTTTGGAGTTTTATTGTGGTACCGGCGTCAAGTGTGTTGCTGTAGTCGAGTATAAACACAGAAAGCATAAAAATTACACACTAAATAATATCCACAGTTGCTTAAGGTTGGCACACTAGCAACATCCAGGACAGTTTCCCAGAGTCCCACTTTTATTTCTAGTGGGGCTGGCTATTCCCCATTCAATAATGGAGGCAACTTTCAGATTGATCCCACACTATTCACAAAGTCTGAGTTTGACATTAAGAGTCAACTTCAGCAGCACAACGCACTTTGTTTGTGTAAGTCCCTGCGAGGCCCGTTGGTCTTGAACAGTGATACTCAAAGTATGGTCCAGGGGCTGCTTGCGGCCCTCTTGCCCTTTACATGAAGCCCCTCTGGTGAACAGCAGAACCAGCTGCTGTCTAATTGCTGAGCACTAATATTCAGAAAGAAATGTTAAATAAACGGGCAAGCATTTATTAACCTGCAAATAAATGCTTGGCCGTTTATTTAACATTTTTTAGACCTCCTTACACAATCCGTGACCCACCCAGACCCCCTACCCCAACCCTGCTGGAATCAGTGCGGCCCTCGGTCACACCACAGACCGTACTTTGTGGCCCCTGGGCAAATGTTTGTGACTACCCATGGTCTAGAACAATCTTACCCAAACCGATGACAGCTGGTGAGTGCAGGAAGACCACGGCACGTCTTCGAGGGTTCCAGCCCATTGATGCTGGAGCACCAAAACCTCTCGCTGTCTTTTTCTGATGACACATCAGGGCTGCCACAGTCTCCAGATGGCCTGTGTCCATGTCAGAATGCGTCCGTATCAGACATTTCTTTATGGCTCCCTCAGCTGTCGGTTAAGTGTGTCCATAGCATTGGTCTTCTAGGGCAGGTGCCTCATGGTTGAACGGCAGCAGGAGCATCTTCAGTTCCAATTGGCCAAGGGAGTAGCTGGGGATCACACTGGCTGTCAAGGGAGTAACTGGGGATCAGACCTGCCTCACAAATGTTCGAAGCCCTAAGCCCTCTCTTCTATTATGATTTCCAGGTTATACAGTACCAATGTTATCAGACCCACATCTTGCCCAGACCCCAATGACTAGCAACTCTTCTTTGAATGTAAGAGGCCTTTGATGTGCACAAAAGAAGCTTTGTTCCCCTTCCTCCAGTGTATGTGTGTTCCCAACCCAGAAATTCACACTTCCTGTTTGAGGGGGGTTGCAGTCCTCACTTCCAGATGGCCTTTCCAGAGGGAACCTTGGGGAGATTTCCCCACCGTCAAAGACTGCCAGAAAGGTACAGCTGTGGTGAGTAAGAGCACCAGTCACGACGGTGTAGGCAGGAAAATATTCCCAGCTCGGCGCTGACTAAAGCCTGAAAAAGGAAGTCGACTGCAGGTGGCTAGAGTCGGGTTGCGCTTCCTTAGTTGTGGCTACACATTGCAAGAAACGAGAGAACAGAGTTAAAATAGGCCAGTATGTTAGCAAACGTTTTACTCAAATATCTGTGGCAGGAATGAATCATGTTCTTTAAGATGCTGCAAGTCATAGAGCTCCGTGTGTGCAAAAATGTGTTGAGGTTAGAAACATGCTGTTCTACCCAGAGGTTAAAACAATTCAAAAGTCAAATTTGCGAAGAGTTTTGTACAGTGGTGTAATCATTACATCTCCAGTGATGCTGAGAGTGCAGTAGTGTGATGGACCTAGTAAAAAAAACACCAGTTACCGGTTTACTTGCTGCTGCTCAAATCTTCTACAACGGTAATTACAACATATCCCCCTTTTGCAAATAGATTGCATGTGATGCAAACAATTTGCCTACTTTTCATATTTTGCATAGCAAAGTTTTTAAAAACGTTTTGAAGTTGCAATTTGTTTCAGTTTTAAGCTAATAAAATAGTGTCACTTCAGAATAGTTTGTCAGTGGTACCCAAAGTTTTTCGTCTCGTGGTTTCCTTGACCTATTGGCCATTGCCCGCGGTCCCCATTATGTTAATTTTTTGGGTGGGTGAGGGAATGTAGGCCCGACTTCAAGATTACTTCCATTTTTCTTCTATAATCATAGATGTTCATGTTAAGTGTAACTTCAACGCACTTGCAGCTAGAAGCCTGTAGGTTGTACCTACACGTTTGTCTGTGTACAATTCATATAAAGTGTCTGAAGGGCATGAAAAGAAGAAATTCGATAACAAAGACTGATTCTTATCACAAATTCCAAAATGAAACAGTCAGACTTAAACTACAAGACAACTTAATGTGCAAGCAAGCTAATGATATTTTGCACCAAATTTTGTGCGCCCGGGTTGTCACTGCAATGACCGTTTTGCACAAACATCACGCACATGTGATGCGGCCCCAAAACAGGCATGTTTACAAGTCTTTGTTTACACTGCAGTGGTTCCCAAACTGTGTGCTTGGTGCTTGGCACCTTGGGCTAGTTTTGACGGCGCACCGGGGTGCTGCAGCGCACAGATTGAGAACCAATGGTCTAAATCGTGTTCACCCTGTCTACCTAATTAAACACCACCTGCAAAGATGGAACTCTGCAGCAGGAACATTCCTCGGAAGGCTTAGACAATGGTACCACGTGACCTCAGCCCTCAAGTCTCTCCATTGGCTATTGTTAGACAATAGAATAGAATTCAAGAGCATTGGTGCAGTTCACAAGGCAATTAATTTTTGAGAAAGTCTACTTGACTGAAACATGTGGTGTCTTAGTCAAGCCCTGAGATGATCTGAATCTCACTTCTTGCGGCTCACAAACTATAGAGATGTCAGCTAGGAGGTCATGCCAATGGAGGAGTGTCTTACAGGCCAGGCAGTGTGCTGCCCGTTGATCTCTGCCAAATCAATGGCTGCTGTGTTTTCAGGAGACAATTGTGAGCCTGGCTATTCATTCCCAAATTAGCTGCTACACTTGCATTTCCAGAGTGCCTAGAGGACTCTCTTCCTCATCACCAAAAGGCATTTCTGTTTTGGTAGCAAGCTTTACAGACGTCCTGGAGCAAAGCATAATAATTGATGGGTATCATTTATAGGGATCTATGGTTATACTTATGTTGTTTCCTTTGAAGCAACTGGGGTCAAATCAATGGCATGTCATACAACCTCCATGACCCCTACAGTTTTGGCGAAATAACATGGCAAGATCTCCATGGATCCACTGAGGTAGTAGTGCTCCCTTCATCTGCCTGATCAAGAAGCCGTGCTGTCTCGTGGCCAGAGAGCTACTTTGAACAAGAATGACATGCATCTGACAAGTTCTAAACAACAGATTGAAATTGTCACCATGTTCTTTGGAGGTTTGCTCGTAAATTGCAGAAGAAACTGAAACCGGTCACATGCGTTGCTGTAATCCAGGGGTGTATTTGACTCCAATAATTTTATGAATTAATCGGCACATTTATAGACGTTATTGTTTTTTTCCATTCTATTTTAATTTATTTGCGTGCAGTGCTCTAACATTCGTCACAGTATGGTTCTGGTGAAGAAAGTGTTATAATTAAAGAGAAATAAGGAACCGCTCCACGTGAGTCGAACAGAATCATCTCATCAGCCCGACCCTCTTCAACGTCTACATGAGCCCCCTCGCAGCCATCGCACGCCGACACAACCTCAACATCATCTCCTACGCCGACGACACCCAGCTGATCCTCTCCCTCACCAACGACCCCACTACCGCCAGAGCCAACCTGCACGACGGGATGAGAGACGTCGCCGACTGGATGAGGAACAGCCGCCTTAAACTGAACTCAGACAAGACGGAAGTCCTCATCCTGGGCTCATCACCCTCCGCCTGGGACGACTCCTGGTGGCCCCCGGCCCTGGGCACCGCACCCAAGCCAACGGACCACGCACGCAACCTGGGCTTCATCCTGGACTCCTCCCTATCAATGACCAAACAAGTCAACGCCGTCTCATCTTCATGCTTCAACACCCTGCGCATGCTCCGCAAGATCTTCAGATGGATCCCCACTGAAACCAGGAAGACCGTCACCCAGGCACTCGTCACCAGCCGACTGGACTATGGGAACACCCTCTACGCCGGAACCACAGCCAAACTTCAAAAGAGACTCCAGCGCATCCAGAACGCCTCCGCACGACTCATCCTGGACATCCCCGAAACAGCCACATCACCGTACACCTGAAAGACCTGCACTGGCTCCCCGTCAGCAAGAGAATCACGTTCAGACTCCTCACCCACGCACACAAGGCCCTCCACGACCTGGGCCCAAAGTACCTCAACGACCGCATGTCCTTCTACACGCCCACACGCCAGCTACGATCAACCAGCCACGCCCTCGCCACCGTACCACGCATCCGCAGAACCACCGCCGGAGGAAGATCCTTCTCCTACCTGGCGGCCAAGACCTGGAACTCCCTCCCCACTCACCTTCGGCGAACCCAGGACCATCTCGCCTTCAGGAAGCAGCTCAAGACCTGGCTGTTCGAGCAGTAACTTACCCCCTCCCCCAGCGCCTTGAGACCCTCCCGGGTGAGTAGCGCGCTCTATAAATGCCGTGATTGATTGATTGATTGATCATCACCTTTCTATCATTCTACATGTGCAATGTTTATTTTTCCATATTAACTTTAGGATTTATGTACTTCTCAAGTTGTTTCCGTTTAAATATGAACCTACCTGCTAATTTCTAAAATATGTATTTCCCATCAGCAGTTGGGACATCATACAAATGGCAAGCCATTCGCTATCTCCTAAAAAAAATTTAGAATTGAAATGTATCTGTTGTGTAGTTTACCAAGCAAGCTGGCTTTGAAATAACATGAGTATGACCTTGTTACATTTTATAAAGTTCTCCTTCCCAAGAAGCCTTTGGATTTGTACTTTGAAAGTCTTCGTGTATTTTGCAATGGAAAATAACAGTTTATGGACAGTCTTCAGTACAACAAAAAGGCCACAGACAGTCTTCAGTACAACACAAAGGTCACAGGGTAACTTTTTCACTGTGAGGTTAGAGTTTCTATTGCCTGTATTTTAGGTCTGGTGTTAGCAGCATTGGTGTTAAGCTGCCTGCTAACATTCATGTAATTGGGAAACAAATTATGCATTAAGTGAGTCTTTGGTTCAGCCTCCCTCAGCTATTGCTGGGTGAAAGTATTATTAACATGTTCGATCAGTGTGAAGGACAACATACAGAGTTGCACAGTAGGGCAGACCACTTCAGCCTTTGCTTCTATTAGAAATGGTTTAAAATTTCCTCCTTTCACCTGCAGACTTCTTCTAATCTTTCTTGGCTCAAACTTGTGTGTTGAGAATGCTGTCAGTACTAAATGTGCTATGTGGCAATTATTGAGACTCGTGCCCGAGAGAAGAATCATTTGTTGTTATGGTACTGTTGTGGTACATCTGCCTAGCTCCCTTTGTCACCTTAAGAGGACTTGGCTGTATAGAGACAGATGATTCATTTCTGATTCACTTACAGCATCTTTCGATGCTGCCTTGCAAGTTTATTCCTTAATTTATACCACCCTGCCTCCTTACTGTATACCTACCACAGTGAATGAGTGCAGAATTAATTACAAAGAGCAAGAAGAGTTAACTCTTCTGGATAGATGATAATACATCAAACTCTGTGATAATCATTTTATAAATTTTGGAAGTATGTACGGCTATATGCGCATTCAAAACCTAGGTTCATGAACTTCTGTTCACATCTCTGTCCATCTTGGACTTGTTCCCAAAAATCCTCATATCCTTTGCTTTAATATAGTACAGGCTTTGTGTATCTCATCTCTTTTTCCTTCTAATCAATGCCTTAAGGCTCTCAGCTTCTGCTTATATTTTAGCAAATCTTCCTTTGAGTTACTCTTCAGAGCTGATCTTACCACTTTCCCTAAATGTTTACTCTTCAGCGCTGATCTTAGCACTTTCCCTAAATTTGGTGTTGAACCAGGACTCTGCTTGACATCTTCTTCTGTCAACCTTATTTATACTAATCTGCACCCAAACAGACGTCATTAAGCGTTCAAACACTTCAGTGATAACAGTGCAGTTATGGAAAAAGGCAGTCAAGCTTTCTGTGGCCAAGTCCCAATTCCTCACCAAGTTCCTGGTGAATTGAATACTTTGAATCCACTTAATTGTATCCAGAGAGATTGCCTCAGCTACTCAGGAGGCATTTTGATTTGATCTGAGATTGATTTCTGCTAACATTGGAAAGTGACCACTTCCAGTCCACGGGAGTACAGATAAATCAGTGACAACCTCACATGGTAAAACCCATCCTTCCATGAATATGTAATCTATCAAGTGGGTGCAAGTTCCTCTTATGAATGTTTGCCTAACCGGCTGTTCTTTAGCAAAATGTCCAACATTTAAAAAAACATTTGGTGCAGGCAATTTCCCCCGCAACAGCTTCTGGTGGTTTGGTATTGTGCACACAATCTGAGGTGCAAATTTATACTGCTTTAACCTCTATTCAATGATTCTTGCACTAAAATGAACACTAATAATTATTAATGACTCGCTGTGTAAACCTTACGTTTTCCACCTCTTCAATTGATAGCAATTAATCAATAGCTATCGTACCTCAGGGTAAAGGAACATTAATTATAATACCACCCACAATGTGAAAGAGATGAATACAGGAATTAAACTGTCAACCTTAGTTTGAGTAGAAGTGCAAGAGTAAGTAAGTTTTAAATTAACAAAGAGGCGAGACCATCATTAGATCTACCTTGTACAGATATAATGGGGCGAGGGAAAGTTAGACAGCAACTTAACACAGTTGGATTTGACGTCCACTTTTGTTGCACTAGAAGCACAGAACAATAATCGAGATGAAGCTTTTCCAACACCTCTCTTATCCAACATTTAAATCCAAAGATGTTACAAGAGAAGACAACAAAATTATTGTTTACTCTGGAAGTTCATGCCCACATTATTTTACCCATTGTGGTATTTGTCTGGCTAGTCAGTATGCACCTAGCTTTATAATTGTTGCAGGGGTGTTGAAATGAAGTGGGGGGCAATTATTATTAACATTTAGTATAAAGTTAGGCCACAATTCTTGTATAAAAGTTATCTCAAATTTCCTTATTACAGTCAAACTGTGACGTCTCTAGTGACCTGTAAAAAGGAATGATGTAGCTGTTCAACTATAATAAGCTCTTACAGTTGAGTTGTGACGACATAATACCTGCTGCCAGTGCCAGCAGCTAAGATGAAAGGTGGGTCTCAGTGCATAATTGCAGCTGCAATTTAGACACCGAGAACTGGCTTTTAGTTCTTCTGATCTGTTTCTGTAAAATGAACACTGTTCAACAGAAAGGGGAGGTTGCTAGCAACAAGTTTATTTTTTGCACACTATAGGTCATTACAGGAATGATAGAATTTCTCTGCATGCTTTATATATTCTGAGCTACAGCATTTGTTTAATCTGACTTACTTTTGACTGATTCTAATATATTTTGGGGGAAAAATATGTTAATGATTTTTGGTGTGTTTAATTTTGCACTATGGATTCTGCTTTTATTTTTCATGTCTGCAACCATACCACTTCCTTCATATGAAAAAGCAAGGTTCCAAAGATTTAACTCATTTGTGGGAAGGGTGAATGTGTGACTATGTACTATAAGGAATAAAATAGCACTAGACTTGGGTTAAACGGACATTACAAGCCATTTCAGAGTCTCATAGCCTTATAAAAGATCTCTCCTCTCAGCCTTCTTCCTCTATATGGTCATGTAACTCCTCAGTGACTTTCAAATTTCTTGTAATATACAGCAGGAGGTAGTTTATCCTGCATATCACTACATAATATAGCTCTTGTTTTGACCAATTTATTTCCCTTATCTGTCACTGACTCTGTTTAGTTATTCTTCAGTCATATTAAGGAGAGTTTGCATTTTAGACGGAGCTGGACAAGAGTTTAACAACTCCTCCATATTATGGAGAACACCAATGCACAAGGCCATTTCTATCCCTACGTGCCATGTTGCTCTTCTGCCGCAATTTCCTGTCTTTTAATAATCATATAGTGAAACTCAACCTGTTGGTATTCAATGTTATTAATATCACTATTACTGGTATTCCTTCTATGCTGCTTGATGTAACACCCTCCAATTTAGGAAAACTAGTAGGTAGACTTGATCGGTGTAAATGGCACATAATAAATAAATGCAAACCTCTGCACAGCTTTTCAACAGAGAGCTTCTGTTTAAAGGAAGAGCTGCAGCAATCGGGCCTTCTACAGTTGTAAGCCAAAAGGCATGTCTTCCCATCAATAGTTCTCGTACTTTGTTATTCGGCTCTCATGCAGACGAGCACTTGCTACTCATCTAGATCACACGTCCCAGGTCCCACCAAGTTATAGGACTTGTTGCATACAGTTTCAGTGCTGTGAATCTGACGCCATAAATAAATGGCAAAACTTATGCAGGTATATTTTAATATTCAAAACCGCGGACAGGTTGATCAATATCAACGTTCAGGGCCACAATTCAATATCGGTTTTCTGCTAAGTGTCATGGCATTAACTTATTAAAATGGTTTATAGATCTGTGATTGGAATGAAGCCACTAACCACCGTGGGTTGTAAAGCACTCTCTGCCAACTAATGATCTTTTCGCTGTCAGCGCTGGCATTCATCGGAATTTAAATGTTCTCATGGCATACAGGGTTTGATGCATTAAGAGTGAGCTTGACTGTGGATATTGGAAACACCACTGATCAAGGTCATGACACATTCAATTGGATGTGAGAGAGAGAGAGAAAAAAGCAATACAAAGGCCTTCTAACCCAACCAAATGAGTTTCCCTTCAAAAATATTATTTTCCGCATGCATTATTCTGCTTAGCCAAAGATGGACATGGGCTCATGCAATATTTTGGGACTGAGGAGCTCGGTTTGCTCTGTCACCATATTTTGATCTGTGTTTTGGCATTCTCCTTATTTGGATTTTCAAGATGATACCGTGAAGAAACCAGCGACCTTTTAAAAAACAAATCTGTGGAAAAAGGGTATAAGAATTCCATACTAATCCCATTAAAAAACAGCCCTAACTTTTTCAGATCATCCGAAAACGGGCAGCCTCCCAACAAGTCCTGTTCATTTTTACACCCAAATTAAAATGAGAAATTAAATAAAAACCAAAGACATATACCCCTGCAAAGTGTTTTAAAATGCACAGCCCTCATTGCCTAACCTGGCCTTTTTCTTTTCTTCCCATGTCCTTGGGAACGTTCCTGACACGGAATAACTTTTTGCTCAGCTTTTTACATTGAGGCACTTGTGGTTTCCAATCTTCTACAATAAAGTCTTGTACTGAGCTACAAGTCATGCGTGTCCAAGGCAACTGCAGCATAAACCTTTCTGTTGTAGCGATAAACTAAGTGCTAACCTTCTCGCCTTTTGGGATGTAGGGTGATTAATTCATTGTTTTTGCCCACTCATGAAAAGAATCTGGAACAGGCCAGCCTTTTTTTTTAAACTTCCTCATGGTGTAATAAAACACAGCAGTAACAGCCAATTTCTTCAAAAGCGTGGGGAATCAGGAGATTGCTCTCCACTATAGATTGCTGAAAATGTAATCATGCTCCTGGTTCAATGAAAAGTCGCCAGCAGTCTGTGGCCAAGACAGAATGTTTTCTTTTTTTCTCCTTAAGTGAAATAGCTTCACATAGGATCCCTTCCTGTAAATCCAAAGTAGTTGCACTGGTTTATGAACAAAATGATGTTTTGTTGAATTATTTAAAGTATCACTTTTGTCGCCTACAGCGGCGTCACTAGGGTTGGTGTCACCCAGTGCGGTAACTCATGGTGTCACCCCCTCACGACTTACCCCATGATGGACCTCCTCCGAGTCCGCCAGTGCCAAATAACGGGATGCATGCCTATAGTTCTCAACCGGCTCTATTTATATAAATAATAATGATAATACCTGCCTACTTACTTTTACACCCTTTTTGTAATGGGGGAATGAGCTACAGGTATAACTGTAGGGAATCTTAAATCAGTTGCAAGTTGCCCTGGACTGGTCGCTACCTGTATCAATTAGAAAGTAGCACATATAAGGCAATGTACTCAATCGTGGCTTATTAATTCTAATAGTTGTAGCCTCAATTTTATATTCACTTGCACCCACCTTCAGTCAACTAATTAGGTTTGCCACCTGACTGGTTTCCCTTCCTGCACCGAGGCGGAATGGCCGTAGTAAAATCTAAACCAATTGGATAAAACATAATGGTGTAATCTGACAAACTTTCGTTTCTATTAGCACGAACGCGTAATAAAATGAAGGGTGACTTACTTATTTTTGTGCCTGTTTTTCAATGGGTCCTTCTTGTATTAAGGCCCTTTCATTCAGCTACAAGGTAAAAGCCAGAATATTACCTTTTCAAGTAAAAGTCGAGAAAGACATCCTCACTGCCTATGTTATCTTTCGTTCAGAATTACAAAGGCTTGGTTTACTAACTTTCTCTATTTTAGCCCCGTAGTCCGACTGGCCATATTAGATATCATTGAGGAAAAGCCGAAACATCCTTGCTTCCTCTATTGTATTTGCTTCACAATTGAAGACGCTCGATTACTACCTTCCTCTATTCTAGCCCCGTACTCAGACTAACCACCCACACTACTTCACTTTCCCCTTTTAGGATCTATAAAAAAAAGTCTTCCCCCATGACCGCGTTCCTCATCCAGAACCTACCTCATGCAGGGAACCAGCGGTGTCTCAAAACTTCAGTTTCTGCCTTTCGTGCAATTAAACGCCATCTCGCTATGTTGGCGCCTTAAATGCCTCCTCAAATTTTCTCCTACGTCAATACGTGAACGTCCGGGTCATATGCCCTGCATCTCTACATCTTAGCGGACTGTTAACTATTGGCACTCCGGTTCACGCAACAAAAACTTTATTAGGAGTTACATAAAACACCCGTATTGCGCCTTCCATCATCTAATTATACGTTCAACATTGTAAATAGTCTCATTTGGGAAAGGTGTCACCCCATGTGATGGTGTCACCCAGTGCGGTCCGCACCCCCGCACCCCCCTAGTGACGCCACTGGTCGCCTAATATGAGGCTGTTTTTCAACTACCCCCCTCCCCCTCCTCTTCGCTTGCTCGCTGTCCGTCTAGGGGTCTTGTCATTGCTACTGTGGTTCGCATGGCTCGCTGGTGTAAATAGATGGAGGTAGACTGACAGACATACAGAGCAGACAGATAGATCAATGGAGCACGGCCAAGTTCTGTTGGACCATATCTTCATGCTGCAGATTGAAATTACATTTCTTTCTACACCAAACTTACTTTTGTAAACACTTTGTAAAAATGTGTAGTTTGATGAGTTTTAGCAGTAGATTCAACTGAACACCGAAAATAGCACAATGGTCGATGCTACTTTCTGTTTCAAACTTTTACGTTTAATATGTGGAAAGAACATTTTAATATGACCTAAATGCATAATGTTAACTCCGATGACACATTGTAAGATCAGTAAATTGTTCATCTAACTGTGGCCTGGCACAGGGTCGGCTCTTGGGCTGTACGAGCGGTGCAGCCGCACCTGGTGCTGACCTCGGGGGGCCACTGTGTTTAGAAATAACAGGGATTTAAAAAGCACGCACTGCAGAGTTCCTTGTGTGTTCAGAAGTTTTCAGGCAACAATAAAAATGTCGAGCTAACTCTGGTGATTAATGTTGCTGCTGGAGAGAGATCAGAGTTTTATCTAGTGACAGTTTCCACCCATGCTAAAGTGGCACAGAGAGTTAATATGCCTACTGCAAAGAACATTTACCACTCAAATCACCACGCTGAATTTTATGTGGACCGCTCATTAGGTTACTGCTTTTGTTACAGATCCTTTCATAACTTGCAGTTCATAAATTAGAACCCTAATACAGCATCTAAGAGTTGCGTGCAAACTGCATGGTATATGTTAGAAGGTGATGTTTTTGCCTAGACTTTCGTTATCCTAATTTTGCTAAAAGGGGTTCATTTGGGTAGAAATACATACTTATTAGTAAAGCTAACCACAGCGGTACATTTTAAATTCTGTGTTTGTGCTTCTCCATACCAAAAACTCTTAAAATATAGTGCCTACCAGTATTAGTGACATGTGACTCCTACACCTTGTAATGCTGATTATCTTATGTAACATTTCCTAAAGACTGATTTACGCGTGTATGAATCAATGGCTCTATATAATGTGTGTGTGAAGTAAAGTGCTCTGGCACCCTATACTGGTATGAGCAGCGCTATAAAACAAATTAAATGCATGTGAGCAAGGGCCTGTGGAGCGATGTGTGGCACTGGCGGAGCTAGATAGTGAGGAAATTCATGGAGAAGGAGTTCTTTTTTGGGGGGGGGGGGTGGGATTGCTGCACTGGGCGCCACCAGAGCTAAAGCTGGCCCTGGCAGGTACTGTGTTGGCAGCATTTAAAGTTTTTTCTTAAGCAGAGTCACTGGCCCTTTAATGGGAATGGAAGCGATCTCTTGTTTCAACATTATTGAGTCTCAACGTTTTATGCCTCTGTTGGAGAGCCACTACAGAACCCTAGACCAAATTGACAAAGATATATAGGTGGAAAATTTTGATTCAAGACGCACGAGCAGGAGCTTCCAAGGTGTAGTCCTGGAAAAGCTTACTAAATTCCTTTCTGGTCACCAGTGTTATCATTTGTCCAATGTAGAGTAGCATGTACTGCATAATTGCACATTGTAGAAAGCGAACTCCTTTCTGAAATAGCACAATTTATTATTTTTATTTCACAATGAGGAAAATATTTTTCTTCAGCGAGAAAATCCTTCCTGGATACCCCCACAACCTTGGGGGATGCTTTATTCCCCTTCCAACCCTGGAATGAGATTTACTCCTGCTCCTGGCAAGAGTAAATATTTCACCTTTCCCAGTGTGGCAAGGGGACAGATATGAGTTTGTGAATTCCACCAAACTCAGATGTTTGTGGGGGGTTACAAACTAGCTACACCTTTAAACAACCACTTCCCGTACTTTTGTGTGGTAATCTTATGCCTGAGTAAAAGGTTGTTCAACTGCAAGGTCACATTTTCTATAATATTTCAGTCGGACAGCCAGTCATTTGTGAACAAACGTCAGGCCCTTAAGTAGACAGGGAAGAGATAGAGATAGGGTCAGTATCCCCCAGGCCCTGTGCTTTTTCAGGGCCACCTGCTCGTGCTGTAACCTTTATGTATAGAATTGAAGGCAAAATTGACCTATTTATGACGAAGATGCAAACATGGCTAATACCAATAGAAGGCATGAGGTGCTGGAACTCATGTGTATTTTCTTTCCTTAAAGGACATCTTTTTAGGTAGAGCCTAGACAGGGCTTGCACTGTCAGATGATCTGTTGTAGGTACTTTGTAGAGTCTGACTCCTCCTTTGCTTTGGATTGGCTTTTGTGTGTGTCACTTAAAAATGGAAGTGTACTAATGGCAGATAGTTGGTGCATGTCCCACCTTTCCTTACTAGTTAACTCCCATAGAGTATTGCTGCGAGAACGAGCTGGGACACGCACGCTGTAGTTTTTGTTTGTTTCTGCCTGAACCGGCTTTCGGTGCGCCAACACCCATCAGCTTCGCTTCACACACACAGCGCCTGCCCGCGATCAATGTACTTACGAAGCTCCACGCACTCCTCCCCTCAATGCCATAGATGTTTTTTACAATTTGTTTCAGCCTCGCTTCAGATGCACAGCGCCTGCCTCATGATTAGTGTACCTTCAAGCTCCACCCGCTCCTCCCTTCAATGCCATAGATGTTTCACACTTTTTTTTTGACTGAACGCACTTTCGGTGTGCCTACACCCATCAACTCCGCTTCAGATGCACAGCGCCTTCTAAGCTCCACCCGCTCCTCACCTTAAAGATGTTTTTCACACTTTGTTTCTGCCTTGCTTCATACGCCCAGCGCCTGCCCCGTGATTGGTGTACCTACAAAGCTCCATCCACTCCTCCCCCAACAGTTGAGTACTAGTCGTTGCTGGAGCCCCAGCTCGCTCTGTTGGCGCCGTAAAGGAAAACTAGAGCAGCTGAAGCTGTCTGCAAACCAGGAGAAGGATCGGCGTGGTGCCCGAGGCACGTGTGACCCCCATCTGTCTTATTGCAGAGCTCAGCTCTTTATGACAGAGCTCCAGGAAGTACACATTTTCATTTTTTTAAATCGTTTTTACTTAGTTATGTGTCTTTCAAGAGCCAGTACAGGTATTATTATGTTTATACGATGTAAATATTTTGTGAGTTCAGTTCAGCCCTCAGAATAGTCTGTTTTGAAAGTTCGTGGAATAGTTCACATTTACAAAGTCACCTTGTTATTTGAGATGTTAAAAATCCCAATTTGAGTCAATTAGGTGTCGTACAGGCTAATTTTTTTACGTGAAAGCCACTTTTTTTTTGTTTTGCTTAATGGAACTTCCAAAACTTTGATTGCCACATTTTTTATAATTCTATGACGGTATGTCGAGGTCCAATATTACGCTGCTGGGGAAAAAATACTTATTTAGGTATTATTTTGCTTGATGTGTTTATTGGGTAGTCCTGAGTCCAGTCAGAGCAGAATGATCATGGGTTGACTTCATCAGTTTGAGTAAGGGAAAGGACATTCCCAAAAGCGGTCTGTATTACGTTTAAGGCTGGTTCTAATGTTTTATTTCTTAAGTTATTTTGTTTACTTTCAATAAAATAAAACATGTAAAACAAATAGTGGGTAGGAAGCCCTTGGCGGCACATGCAAAATTCAGATTTGAATCGTATATCACAACATCAATATCCATTGACCCGCAGTGCACAAAAAACAAGGATATTCATAAAAGGAAAAGGAAAAACTAAAAGGAACCAAGTTATAACTACAGTTTCTGTTTAACAGTCTATAACTGGGTTCTGTAAGAGCTACTCACGAGCTTCTATTAGCTATAAAAAGCTCTCTTGTAAGAAGCAGGAAAAGTAGAGGCAGAGAAGTAGCCATCATGGCAATGTTTCTGCAGTTGCAGTAATACACCTTCAGGTAAGGGAACAGCATATTTTAATGTAATAGCCATTTACAGACTGCTTTAGGTATTAGCTGACTGACAATATGCACAACATTATTGCAATTAATTGTGATTTATTATGTGCAAACATTGAGTAGTATGTGTTGCAGATGTTTTACACAACAAATTTGTGCTGGGCTTCTGTTTGCACAAAGCAGAAGGTTTGCACGACCATCACCGTGGCGGGGATTGGGTAGATCAGAGCGGTTGTATATTTAAATATGTTGCACACACAAGGCTTTTCAAGGGCAGATGAGCCAACTTATTCCCAGCCCTACTGCCCGAAGAAAAACTTTAATCTGTTAGGATATGGACTCTCCCGTATGCCCCGTAGCGATTCACCCACTTCTTTCTGACCCTCTACCCCTATCTTTCTCCCTACTTCTCTCTTTTTCTCCACTCTTCTTGCTTGCGTTCCAGACATAATCCCCTAACCTCAGTGTCTTTCTACTGCTCCCTCCCTCCTTCCTTGGTAGGTAAAGTACATTGCCATTGACAATGCCAATAACTAACTCAATAAAATGTGAGACCTATTGCATTTCCAATGCTTGTTAAACTTTGAAACAGATTATTATATAATGTTTCCTCCTTTCTCTGAGACAGATATCTCAATTTTTGTGTATGTTGACATTCTAGAAGGGCCAGGAAATGGCGCTTTAATAATAGTTTGTATACAATCCTCCATAAACGTTGTTAACACTAAAGTTTGGCTCTATAATCTTTAACAGTCATTTAGCAATAGCTCACACAAGTGTACAATACATTTGATCTGTGTTCTTCTTGTATTTGTTGCTTTAAGTGTATGTAACTTTTTTATAGTTTTGCAAGTAAAATAGTTTCATTTCTTCATCGCCAACAGATCACATGCTCTGACCTCTAAACTCGAGTCTTTCTTAGAGCAAAAAAGCAGTAGAACATGGTGGACCTTCACTCTAGATTTTAAGAACTGCTATTATCTGCAGTTGTACTTTAAATCCATAGAGAAAGTAATTACTGGTGTGCTCTTTTGTGTTTCTAAACTGGTGGGCCAAAACTTTGATGTACCAGAGCAGATAAATTATTTATGAAACAGGTTTTTTTTACCTCTGTTGTTTAAGTTAAAAATAATTGTTTTCTTTTTCAGACCCGCGACAGTGTCCTGCAAGAACAAAAAGAATCAAGAACAGATTTCAGGGTGAGCAGTTGTATTTGCATTGTTAATGTAATTCTGTTTCATATTGTATATAAATCATAACGTGTGAGAACTTGGTGATTTCTTTCTATTTGGTAATCGTGTGTATCCTGCACTGTTTAGCTGAAATCACTGTTATGAATGAATGCAACAGCTTGGTTTTACCAAATGGAAGAGAGAGTGAGATATCGTACACATTTAATCAGGGACAATAAGTCAGTAGACATACTGAGACATTGAAAATGGTGTACTAGTGTATGTTAGAATGCATTTGCATGCTTGCCGCACATATGGGCATTTATGATGGATGTTTCAGCAAGAATAGCAGTTATTCGTCCTCCAGGGAACTGGATGCAGATCCAGATAAAGGGGCCATCGAGTCTTGAGAAAAATCAACTCTCTTTATCCGGTCCTGCATCTCTAACAATCTATGACAACCGGCATTCCGGAATGTTGCTTTGTTTGATTATATCTGCTGCAGTTTTCAGATGTATTGTGACATCATTCACCGGACTCGCCATTTAAATTAACATATATTCTTACTTGCACAAAATAGGCTAACTGTAGCATTATTAGTAAATGTTGGCCTTGCAATGACGGACTGACTTGTTTGCTCGAGGACCATGCTCCCATGTGACTATCTCATTTGAGACATTTCCTGTCATTGACAATCTCTTATAAGGAATCAATAAAACGCACTGTCAGTTCTTAACATTAAAACTGTCTCCTTGCCTAGGACAATCACGGTTTTGAAGTATGGTGTGCACTACTTGCTAAAAGGGGTCATGTCATGACCACGTTCTGCACCTGTATAGAAGGGAGTAGTTTTCCAGTTTCTGAAGAAATTTGTATGTGTCTACTGTACATGCACTAACTCGGAAGCTCTGGGAGTGGGCGCATGCACTCTAGCAATGGAGCTCTGAAAAAAACAGAGCAGCAACTATCACTGCTTGTGTACGATTTGCACCATCTACATTACTGGTGCTAATTTGCAGGGTTTGTGCATGTGCTGCATACATCTATAGGATCAGGAATCGTCTTGCAGGAAATGCAAAACTCACTTGGTCTGATTCACAAAGATTTTGCTGTGATTTTATGGCAAGACTGGAGGCTAATATTATTGCAATCTCCTTTATTGACACTACTCACAGCAGCCCTTTACAGGATATAGAACCTTAACAAAATTCCAAAACTAAACAAAAGGGCAGAACTCTCAGCCTTCTTCCTTCTTTTTCACTGCTGCTCCCAGAGATAAGTATTTCATTACAAGCTTTGAAAATATTTGGCATGAAAGTAAGGATGTGTTCAGAAATTTAATGATTTAGCACTTATTGGATGTTTACTTCATATGTGGTGTGTCTGGAGTAGAATGTCAGATTGGATGAGCATTTGTTTGACCTGATTCACAAAGATTTAGCTGTGAATATGCTTGACTTACTGTTGTACTCTTGGCTAACTCCTAAATTTCAAGGTACTCCTATTACTTCTAGGCTCAATTCACAAAGGGAAATATACATATGTAGATCTCTGTTCATGTGGATATGTGCCAATGGTTATGTGTAATTCTTCTTCTAGAAGTTATTCACTAACTCTGGGTGGGGATTTACGCCTTGTAGTATCTGTATGTTGCTCCACTCCTTTCCTTGAGGGCGTGGGGACACGTATAACTCATAGACTATTCATTTTTTAGGTGCACATAGCACAAATGTTGTTCTACATAGCGTGGGCGGAGATCTCAGGTCACAATATGTAAAACTACATAGCATAGGTGCAGCACTGATGTTCATTATACAAAGGTTATTATATACAGTGTACCGCTATTTAGGACTCTGATTTTAAAAGATTGGCAAAACAAACGTCACCTGAAGAACATAAAACCCACCTGGCAATCATTACTACTGAAAGCATATAAATAAATACCACACCTCAGGCTCTCATTTGTACACTTGTGCTGTGAGGTGTTGCAGAGCCAGAGATCACCAACATTTGTGTTTTGTGTGATTGTGTATGTGTGTGTGTTTGGAGACTATCCAAGTTTGCCTCTAGGAGCAGGAATGTTGAAGTTCTATCAACAATGAACACGTAGCAGAAATTAATCATCTGGGAGAAGGCAAGAACAGATGGTTATACAAAGGACTACCATAATAGCTCTTCCTTTGAAATGTAGATCCCAATTGGGGGTCCAGGCAACTAGAACCATTTATTCTCAGAGCCGCCTCGCACTTTCATCTGTTCTCCCTTCAGGAAGATAATTTGTTGTGGCAAAGGGAGAGGGGAGGCTACTTCATTTCATTAGGGATGTGCTTGATAGGTAATCTCAGGCTCTTGTAGATGGCAGAAGGATGGAACTATCTTGAAGGAGGGAAACTCAGAAGATTTAAATTCATTTGAAAAAGGAAGTGTTTCTAAAGAAGGGTTTTGTTCAAGGTAAAGTTGCCAGAGTTGGGAGTGGAGAATAGAAAATTGTGTGTTAATGCACAGAATATGAGTGGCACCTTTCCACCTAATCAGAAAATTCCTGCACCTGGAAGAACAGCTGAAAAAAGTAAGACGATTCTTCCTGACTATTAAAGAGAGAAGTTCAGAAAGAACAATTGATGGATGAAATGCTGAGACAATGTCAAACATTCACCCCCGTGCAGAGATCTGGGCCTAAATCATCGTTTTTTAGCACACCATACCATTGCAGTTAGACCTAGCCATATGCAAATCAGTCTTGACCCTGCTCCCCATGGGAACAGTCCAGCCCGACCTGCCAGGCCAGGTCCTCTCTTGACCGGAAACAAGCATTTAGTGACCCGTTTTAGGGTATCACTCCTGATTAGCCAGGCTAGCTTGACTCCAGTGGCATGGTGATCATGGGACCCAGGTTTGGTCATGCCCTTCCTACGTAGGGCGACAAATGCAAAAATTGAAGAAAGAAAACTGAAGGAGTCCTGACTCTTGCTGGTACTGAGGGGCTCGAAGGGCTGTGCTCTCAAAAAGATCCAGATGACCAGCTGTGTGTGGGGAACCTGGAGAGAGACCCAGCTGGAGTCAGACATGATGACTACAAGGCTCCTCTGAGGATCTGAGGACTGTAGCAGAGACAAAGTGTGATTTTACTAACATCAATAGATATTGGGTCTCTTGGTTATTGGGCTGAGACGCCTGACTCATTTTTGGCCCTATGGCTGGAGATCTCCAGAATAGCGCCAATAAGATAGAAAGCATTGATATGTGCTTGCATGGAAGATTCCTACTCTTGAACTCCCATCCTTTTTGTAGGAGAACAGTTTGCTGGTAACTTTGACTTGTATTCATTTCTGACAAAAGAGCGGCTTCTAGTGGCCAATTTTGGTCAGTGCACATAGGCTGATGGTGACATTTACAATGTGTTCCCATGGGCATTGTTTAAACTTTTTTTTAATACACTTTAAACATCTTACTGACTTTAATCATTTTTGTGTTGTTTTACTCACAAAATATTTCTGTTTTCTTTTTAATTTGGTTTGGGAAATTTACTGTATTGTGCTGTGTTATTAATTTTAATGCTGTTTGGTACAGCTTGAACCAAGCACACATTTCTCCAAGGAATTGCGAGTGACGTGCCGTTGCTATGAGGAATTAGGCAGAGATCTACTTAAAACTGTATTTTCACCTTACCATAGTGTCTTTAAATACATTTATATTTGAATAAATAACATGTTCCTAACCTATGGTTAAAAAATGCAGCCGGTGTACATTTCTGTCACATAATGTAGACTATAACAACATCAAACTACATAAGTATTGCAGAACAAAATATCAGTTAGCAAACGTTCGTCATCCAGTGGTTAAAAAGCAAAAACACAAATATCGACTACAAAAATATCATCTTTCTAAATATCTAAAATACTCTGATACTGACAACATAAATAGTGATCTACAAAATATCACCTTATAGATAACCTTGCCCAAAATAATAACATTAACTACAACAATAATGTCACTAACCTATAAAAAGATAACTATATTTAAATTGCATACCTATTTTAAAATACTTTAAACTACGAAGTAACTGTTTAAACCGTTCAAAATAAGCTATTTAACATATAAACACAAAATCATTGATTTAAAAATATTTTTATAATAATGTAAAATTAATATTATGGCTAAAGAGAGATCATTACAACCACTTTTAAAGAAAATATTAAACCAACTAATACAAAACGTGTAAGAAATAATTACTAATAAACAAATCACAAAACTTTGCAGACCTATTCCTTTTTCTACATTGGCTAATGATGCAAATTTTTGTGATGATTCGGTAAGGGGTGCAAACGAAAAAGGGGGTCTCAAAAAACCAATGTATTTTCCATAGACTTTTTGCTCGGATGTAGCGCCAAAACGACAGAACAGATTTTAATTAAATTTGGCAGGAATACAGATTATGCTGTGTAAATGATCCTTTTTGGTCGTACGTGTAAAGTTATGTGTAAGTTTTAAATTTATAAGGCAAACAAACTTAGTGATATATTAGGCCGCAGTATATTGGAGTAATTTTGCGGTATACCACGGTACATGGCGATGACAAAACAATATATGATTGGGTAATGAAAGTCCTTACAAAATTAGGAGGCAGCCATTTTGTTTAAACCATACTTAGTCTGCGTTCTGGGATTTAAGGGGAAATATAGTGCACTACTGTTTTAGAACTGCATAGGGAGGAATGAGTCACTTTAGGTAAGTCTGTAAAGGTAGAGAAAAGTTGTTTTATTACCCTCATATATTTTAATTAAAGTCTACGGAGTACTACTTTGAAAGTACAGCAGTACTTACAGACATTTAAAAAGAAACAAAATATGTAAAAATTTGAAATACGCTGTACTGTACTATTTATAACAATTTATTCAACTCTATGCTATGCCACTCCACTCTACTTTACGAAATGTCACTCTACTCTACATTACGCCACTCCACTCAATAACACTTTACTCCACTCTACTCCATGCTACGCCACTCTACTCCATTCCACTCTGCTCTACTCCATTCCATTCTACTCCACTGTACGATGCTTTACCCCACTCTACACCACTGTGTGACACTCCACTCTATGCTGCTCCACTCTACGGCACTTTACCCCACTCAATGCAACAAGACTCTACTCCACTCCTCTTCACTTCACTGTATGGCACTCTGACATGCCACCCCACCCCTTTGTGTGACATGCCACTTCACTATATGACACAGCACTCCACTCTCAGACACTCTTCTTCTACTCATCGACACTCGTCTCTGACACTCCAGTCTACGACACTCTGCCCCACCATACTCTACTTTTTCACTCCACTCCACAACACCCTTCTCCATTCTATGCCACAGTGCGACACTTTACTCAATGACACTCCACTTGATGAAATTCCTCTGAATGAAACTCCACTGTAAGATACTCCACTCTACACCATTCCACTCCACTCTATGGCACTCCACTGTACTCTGACACGCCAACACTCTATGCCACTACACTCTGGAAGACTCTACTCCACTGTGTTAGACCTGGCATCTGTGACATGGGTCTTTTTGCTTCTGACCTCCTGCTTTTTGACTGTGTGCTGCATTTAGTTTTTGCTGGTTTTAGAACTCTGGGCACTTTACCACTGCTGATCAGTGCTAAAGTGCAAGTGCTCAGTGTGTAAATTAAGATTGTGATTGGTTATCCATGATTGGCATATTGATTGGCATATTTGATTTACTGGTAAGACCGTAGTAAAGAACACTGTGTGCGCCCAGGGCCTGTAATTCAAATGCTACTAGTGGGCCTGCAGCACTGATTGTGCCACTCACATGAGTAGCCCTACAACCGTGTCTCAGACCTGCCACTGCAGTGTCTATGTGGGTATTTTTAGACTGTCATATCAACCTGGCAAATGCACCCACTTGCTAGGCCCAAACCTTCCCTTTTACTACATGTAAGGCACCCCAGTGTATTTAAAAGGTAGGACATGTACTGGTGTGTTTTACATGTCCTGTTAGTGAAATACTGCTGGTTTTGTTTTTAACTATTGCAGGGAGTATCTCTCCCATAGGTTATAATTGGAGCTGCCTTGTGGCCTCTTACAAGTGTAACTTCCGATTGGGAGGAGATAGAGATTTGGAGTTTGGGGTCCCTGAACTCACAATTTAAAAAGACATCTTTTAGTGAAGTTGGTTTTTAAATTGTATGTTTGAAAATGCCACTTTAAGAAAGTAGAAAACAAAACATGGAACCCCTCAGACCATAGATGCATCCACTGTTTTAAACAAGCACTTGCAGTGCAATAGGTCTCGCATTTGCCAGAGTTTGAGCTATTGGCATTGCAAATGATAATGCCTTTTATTTATGTGTTTACAAAACCTGCAAGCATGATCAATTACAATGCCAATAGCTCAAACTCTCGCAAATGCGAGACCTACTGCATTGCAAATGCTTGTTGTATTTGGAATGATGAAATTCCTAATCTTTTGTGACCAGCTGCAGTGTGTGCTCAACCTGCTGTGCTGTTAAAATTCCAGCTTACCATTGGTCCGTACTACGTTGGATCAACCCTGCATTTTTTTTTTTTTTTAGACCAAACGTGCCTATTTCATGCCTTCGACTCCAGGAATTTTTTTACTTTTTTTTAAACTCGTTATGGTGGGTTGCGATAAATGGTTGCATAATCGAAATGAAAACATAGCTTTCACCAAGACCTTACTGACAGTCCTATGTAATAACAAATGTTACCATTACCAGACTTTAAAACTGTCTACTGACCTTGTAAGGATGAAAGGCAGTTTTGCACATGGCTAGCTTTGGTACACATACTTGGCAGGCTTCATAGATGTCTGCAACTTGTGCAGTAACCACTAAGCTATGTTACCACCTAAACTGCTAAGAGCTGGTATTGCATAAATATATTCTACTCCATGGCAATACTGTTTTGTCAACTTAATTAGGAATGTCTTCATCTAATGCAGGGTATTTAGTATGCACATTCCGGGGCGGAAAGTGGTGTTGGGGGAAGGGAGGTGGGAATGTGAAGTGGAAGCAGCGCTGCGGTATGTAGAGGGGAAAGGAAATAAACATGCAGCAAAACAGTGCTCCTATTTAATTATTAAGTCACTTACTTTAGCATGTAGCTGCCGCCCTTTCCTTTTGACATGCCGTGGGTGTCTTTTTTTCAATGGTGCTAATGCCCAAAAACAAAACATTGTCCACTAGACTTACAATTCACTAACCAAAACCTTTTCAATTAATTATTCTGAAATGTGAAAAATTCTTTAAGTTGACAACAAAGTGTACTTGGCAGATTTTATCTAATTTGTGGTACAACTCCTAATTGGCTTTTTAGTTACAACACCGCCCTGAAAGATGCGCTATCTACTAGACCAATTCCCTATAACATTTTTTCAGGTATACACTCCTCTTTAGGAGAAAAAAAACCAATGTTATCAGAAGTATTGAAATTGTGTATGGCTTAGCCTGCAAAATGTAATATCGCCGCATCCTATTAGCAAGATTAAAATAAATGGGGGCAGTGTTCACCCTACATATACCTCTCTCAAAATGTCCCGGGGCTTCTACAAGCCGCAGACTCCATACTTTCTGCAATCAGGCTCTCTGTGGGACAGTCTCGGCTACTGATATTGATAACGTTCACCTCCATCAAACTCCCCAACAGTTACGTTTTACCGGTATATGATATTGTAAGTTCAGGAACTAACTCGGGACGACTTCATAATGCCTGTGAAAACAGTATTTTTGCAGACCCCACAGGGCCTGGCCAAGCCTCGGCCTCCTCGTCACAGAACAGCAAGCCTTGAAACGCCACTGTCATAGTTGATTGTTTAGCTGCTGGGGCGAAATTAACCATGTATAAGAAATCATATGCAGGCTGCTTTAGCAACTTTTATGTGCAAAAAGGAGTTATTATAGAACCATCGAAAGAACAATGGGCCTTTTGTATCCTGAAACAAATGACGCAGGGCAAAGACAAATTAAGAGACGAAACTATTTGCAGTGTTTTAACAAGAGGCAGGTCAGACGCAAAACAGACGCAACGCTGTCCGGCCACCAATACCCCTTCCTTCCACTACTGAGGTCCACACACAGTGCAGCTAAAGAACGTCAACTCCGACCTGCAGGTCACGTGCAACGGTACTGTGAAGCACGCGCAGCCCTGCCAGTGCACCCCAGTCCTGCCTGAAGCATTGCAAGTATTGTTACTGGAAACGGCACACAACTCGAAAATGCACATCTATCCTAACCTGCATTACCGGCTGCTGTTCAAGTACTGGAAATCACACACACACACACACACTGCTTGCCAATGCACCTCAAGCTAGACCAGGCCACATGCAGTAGCCACACTCTCTAGTGCATGAAACCTCATGCAGCGCAGCCAGTGCACTGCAATCTTGTCACGAAGCACCGCCAGCTGTTCTGTTACCCACGCGCAGCTCTACCAATCCACAGCTACCAAACACTGCAGCACTTACTGTTCTTCCAGTACTGGCAACCAGACACACAAAGCGCTGCTAAAATACTTCAATCCAGCCAAGATCGACAGCGCTGGGACGCACCTACAACTCTCTCAGCATCTCAAGCCTGTCCACAGCACTCCTCTACTGTTATCTAACCGGACCCTGCACTGAACTCCATCAATGCACCTCCATCCTGAGCTATAGAACCTCTTCTATTCTAGTAATGGGAGCCGGACATAGCTCTGCACGTGCATTCAATCCTCGCCATCTGTAGGTTCTTTAGGGGGTTAGTCCTCTCCGTTAACTTACCATCGGCTAACCTTCTCGATCACCGCCATCACTTTCTTGATGTCATCTTTGGCCCGGCTTCGGGTCTCGGCCCTTGCTGTGCGCCCCGACATTCGGGCTCGACCCCTGCCTTCTGCACCCTTTGTATCAAATCCCCGCCTTGAAGAGGGACGATGGTGGCATAACTGCTATAGATATATTATACAACACGAGTACTCCATTTTGATGGCACGGCGGTGGGGGATTTCGAACCCTCGTGATATCTTTTATAGGCCCCCACTTTTCCCAAGAACGTTTAACAAAAAGAAAACACTACATCAGCAGGAAGTGAGGCAAAAAAGTTAGAATTAAGAAGAAACAAGTTCCTTGGACAGAGACCTTGCATTGTAAAAAAAAAACTAAAAAAAACACGCTCGCGAGTGGTGCGCGCGCGCCACAGCGAAAACATGTGGTTTCAATTATCGCGCCCGTGTCTGGGCACGATAATTGAAACCACATGGCCTATTGCTGTCTATTACGCGCACCAAGCGCGTAATAGACACCAATAGGCCTTGGGCGGAGCAATGCGCCCGCCTTTGGCCAATTGCGTGCAGTCTTTTAGAAAAAGACGCACGAAAACGCCAATGGGGTAGCACAAAAGGAATCGCACACGCACGAGCGTGTGCGATTCCTAGGTCAGTGCTGAATCCCCGTTTTTTCATCTACTAAATGTCTCGCGCTGCGCGAGCACCGCTACACAGTGCAACGCTAGGCACGAGACCTAAAAAGGGTACTTAATGGTTCTGTACCCTCAATGCCAACGATGGTTGAAGATTTTACTCTACTTCTTATTTAAATATAGAGAAATCCTCTCACTAGTGTAGCACACTTACTTTCATATAGGTGTCAAGTTTCCAAATAACATTAAATGTACAAATTGGAACTGAAACAGAGAGGAAGCAAGAAAGTAGTACACACAAAAACAAATAAGAAAAGGACGAGAAGATTGATAACTCCTCACTCCATGTTAATTTAAACCACTGTTGCATCCCCCGATCCCATAGGAACCATTACGTGCCTACTTCAAAAACAATAACTGGTATAAGTACTAGAGCTGTGACATCATAACTTCAGAACACTTCTGGACTAAGAGGAGATTCTGCCAAGAAGAAGAGCTGGAGAAGCTGTAGGAGGGGAACTGCACCTCTGCTTGTTGCTTTGCTGTGATGGCCTGCTGCTTCTGTCTTTGACAGTGAATGGACTGGACTTTGCTTTCTGTTTCCTGCTTCCAAGGTTCTCTAGGGCTTGTATGTGCTTGGCCCGCCTGTTAAAAAGTCTCAGGGCCATCAAAGACTTCACCTGCAGCACCTGAACTTCTCTGCTGGGAGTTCTGACCTGCGAAGTGGTGCCAATTCCAGTTCTGGGCCCTTGGAGGCGGCTTTGCTGCAAAGAGAGAAGAAATCCATGTATAGACTCCCAGCGCCCGTTTTTTCGAGGCAGCACCGTCGTGGGGATGAAGGCTCAATGCATTGCTACCGTGCACCTGAAAAATTGATGCAGCGCCTGCCGTAAGACTGGAAAATCACTGCAGTCTGAGCTCCGAGCCCCGTGTCACCAATGTCCATGGCACCCGCTCCGATCTCGATGCAGACTGTGCTGAGCTGCTGAAGAATCAATGCATCCTCTGCTTCGCAGCTGGGAAATCGACGCAGCGCCTGCTCCGCTGCAGCCGCATCGACCCACCACGTCTGTATTTTCCATGCATTGTACTTCAACGCTGTCTCTTCATCGACGTAGCCCTGCAGTACGGACCCGCAGCCTCAAGTCTGGAAATCAATGCTTCACCTCACCTCGCAATAAGGAATTGATGCAACATTTCCCCTGCCGTGTAGAAGGAACTGACTTTTCCTGCGACTAACCAATCAACACATCACTTTTGGTTTCTGGCGCCTCATCTCCCCTGCTTCTGTTTTTCATCCCTGATTTTGATGCATCAAAGGGACTTTGTGCTAAAACAAACGCATCCATAGAGTTCTATGGACTGAACTTGCTTAACCTTTTACAAGTGATATCTTTGCTTATGTATATTGGATTTTTGATGTTTTGGTCTTGTTTTACTTAGATAAAGATAGGTTATTTTTCTGAACTGGTGTGGACTCAGTGTGATGTGTTTTCACTGTATTACCGTGTGTGTATGTACAAACGCTTTACACATTGCGTCTGAGATAAACCTGACTGATCATGCCAAGCTACCCAGGAGTGAACAGGGGTTATCTCAGCTGTGCAATCCCTTTATCCTAACGAGGATAAGGGTCCCTACTTGGACAGGGTGCAAACCCCCATTTCTAACACACAATTTGCCACTCCAATTTATGCCACTCTGACTCTCCACTCTGACACTCCACTGTACTCTACAACACGCCACCAGTGGCGTCACTAGGAGGGTGCGGGGGGTGCGGACCGCACCGGGTGACACCATCAAATGGGGTGACACCTTTCCCAAATGAGACTATTTACAATGTTGAACGTATAATTAGATGATGGAAGGCGCAATACGGGTGTTTTATGTAACTCCTAATAAAGTTTTTGTTGCGAAACCGGTGTGCCAATAGTTAACAGTCCGCTAAGATGTAGAGATGCAGGTCATATGACCCTGACGTTCACGTATTGACGTAGGAGAAAATTTGAGGAGGCATTTAAGGCGCCAACATAGTGAGATGGCGTTTAATTGCACGAAAGGCAGAAACTGAAGTTTTGAGACACCGCTGGTTCTCTGCATGAGGTAGGTTCTGGATGAGGAACGCGGTCATGGGGGAAGACTTTTTTTATAGATCCTAAAAGGGGAAAGTGAAGTAGTGTGGGTGGTTAGTCTGAGTACGGGGCTAGAATAGAGGAAGGTAGTAATCGAGCCTCTTCAATTGTGAAGCAAATACAATAGAGGAAGCAAGGATGTTTCGGCTTTTCCACAATGATATCTAATATGGCCAGTCGGACTACGGGGCTAAAATAGAGAAAGTTAGTAAACCAAGCCTTTGTAATTCTGAACGAAAGATAACATAGGCAGTGAGGATGTCTGTCTCGACTTTTACTTGAAAAGGTAATATTCTGGCTTTTACCTTGTAGCTGAATGAAAGGGCCTTAATACAAGAAGGACCCATTGATAAACAGGCACAAAAATAAGTAAGTCACCCTTCATTTTATTACGCGTTCGTGCTAATAGAAACGAAAGTTTGTCAGATTACACCATTATGTTTTATCCAATTGGTTTAGATTTTACTACGGCCATTCCGCCTCGGTGCAGGAAGGGAAAGCAGTCAGGTGGCAAACCTAATTAGTTGACTGAAGGTGGGTGCAAGTGAATATAAAATTGAGGCTACAACTATTAGAATTAATAAGCCACGATTGAGTACATTGCCTTATATGTGCTACTTTCTAATTGATACAGGTAGCGACCAGTCCAGGGCAACTTGCAACTGATTTAAGATTCCCTACAGTTATACCTGTAGCTCATTCCCCCATTACAAAAAGGGTGTAAAAGTAAGTAGGCCGGTATTATCATTATTATTTATATAAATAGAGCCGGTTGAGAACTATAGGCATGCATCCCGTTATTTGGCACTGGCGGACTCGGAGGAGGTCCATCGTGGGGTAAGTCGTGAGGGGGTGACACCATGAGTTACCGCACTGGGTGACACCAACCCTAGTGACGCCGCTGCACGCCACTTCACTCTACGCCACTCCACTCTGAAAGACTGTACTCCACTGTGTGCCTCTCCACTCAATGCCATTCTACTTCACTCTTCCACACTCTGACACTCCACTGTATGACATGCCACTCTACGACACTCCATTCTATGACACTACACTGTATGATATTCTTCTCCACTCTACTGCACAACATTCGACTAAACAACACTCCACGACGTTATAATCTACTTTATGCCACTCCAACCTACAACACTGTACTCCACTCTATGCCACTCTACAACACTGTACTCAATACACTCCACCCCATGTCGCTCCAGTCGATGATACTACACTGTACGACACTCCACTCTATGACACTTTACTCCACTCCTTGCCACTTGACTGTACTCTGCTGTTGACACGCCAGTCCACTCTACTGCACTCCATTCTAGAACACTGTACTCTACTGCATGCCCCTCCACTCTACGCCACTCTACTGTGCGATTTGAAACCCATTTTTATGAAAATAGAAAAAATATTCAAATTCAATGGAAAAAAACAAAGGTTAAAGCTAAGTTATAGTTAAGAAAACATAATTCTTTTTTCAATACAAAACCAACTTAAACTATACAAAGCATACAAATTCTAAAGTTATAGGTATAATTTACAGTTATAACTCGTGCCCCACCCGAAACATCCTGTAACTAATGTACCTCTGTACACAGTGTTGTGAACTTTCTAGCCTTACTACATTAACTGTAACTTGTGTCTTCTCTATGCACTGCTTATAGCTTAAATATTACATCACTTATAGCATGTTAAATGATAGCATTCCTAATAGCACACATGGCATGTCTAATCAAATCATTCATGAGAGCACCTTTGAGTTATAGACAAGCATAGTCGCACTCCAGGATCGCGTTCTCAAGTCAGGTTTGTTTTCACTCTCAATGCCTTTTGACCTTAGTTTTTTTTTACAGCCTAAGTTCATCAAGTGCAAATCCACCATATACGTGCTCTAAACAATAGTGAAAATAAAAGAAAGACATCTCATTTTGCCACCTCAATAGACATAAACAACAGACCCTGTTAAGGGGTTGAAAACAGACTCTAGGCCAAATACATATAAGCAAAATGGGGACTCATTATTGTTCACATTATACATGATATGATTGTGAGACATATGCATAATTGTAATTGCTGCCACATAAATGCATTACAGAAAAAGTAAATGAGAAAAGTGATAAAAGACACATATAAAGTCTCTCTGAGCATACGTCTGTTGAATCATAATGCAGCAAACTTGTAGGTCAAGTGACCCCAAAAAAATGATTTACAGGTTAATGTTTTTTTCGTAGTGCCCCTCTATAAGTGTGTCAGCCAAGTGGCCCAAAGCGTATATATAAGCTCATAATTTCAAAAATCAAATAAAAAATCGAATTAAATAATCATATTGTGTTAACACACCACCTGATCAACTGCATTCAGGAGCAATAGGTACAGCATAAATAGAGGTCAAGTGACCATCCACCAAAATCACATATGTGATTTAATTTGATTTTTGAAATTGTGAGCTCATATGCACCTTGGGCCACTTGGCTAACATGCTTGTAGAATAGAAATATTTGTCTATTTGTAAAAAAGAAATAATATAATTCTGTGTGTAAAACATTTCTAAAAATGAAAAAAATATTAATGTTAAAAATCAAGTTGTATATATTATTTGTAAAACAGTTCACACCACCCAATAAGATATATACATATTAACTAATATTTATTTATATTCCTATCCTAATTTACACTACATTGGGTAAGACGTTGAACATTTACTATTCTCACTCCAATCTAAACTACACTGAGGAAGGTGTTGGATATTGAAGGTTTACATTTACTATTCCCACTCGATTATAAGATACATCGGCTAAGGTATTGTACATTAACCAGGTTATATTTAATATTCCAACTCCAATGTAACCTACATTGGGGGAAGTGCTGAACATTTAAGTGGTTTGAGTTACTATTCGAACTCCCATCTAAACTACATTACCGAAGGTGTTGGATATTGAAAAGGTTAGATTTACTATTCCCATTCCAATGTAAGCAACATGAGTGACAAAATAATTTACCAGATATTTTATACATAAAATAAACTTAGTTCCACCAAAATAAATTTACAAAATAAATTTACAATTATAAATAAAGTTCAAATAATCACTTCTGTACATTACAGTATTGAATAAAATTACAAATCAATTTATACATCTGAAATATTCACTAAACAATACATTTTATACAATAAATATGTACAAACTTTTAAAAGATTTTAATATATTATTATAAAATAAAGAAACATTATTCAATAAACACAAAAATACTAAAATCTCCATTGCTCGAAAAATGTAAATAACCAAATCCAGTAATAAAATATACAACTTAAATTAAAATTTGCTAAATACATTTTAAAATAAAATAAAATCATACATAATAATTATTTTGTAAACATTTTTATAGCAAAATTATAGTCATAACTAAAATGAGGTAGTATCCAATCACAGACAGGAAACAAAGCAGGAAATGCTTACTGACCCCACCCACCCTCCGGCTAAGGGCTATAATAGTCTAGCACAACCTTAGCACATCCTGTTTTGTTTCCTATCTGCGACAGAATGACTTGGGATGTAGAGGTGGCTGCTGGTCTTTCATCTTCATCTTAATGCCATAGTTTTGCTACCTCTGCAGGGTTTTGGTGGGCACCTATGGCCTACGTGGGAGCTACAGGTTCAGGGACGCGTTAATGGCCTTCTTTACCTACTTTCTACTTCAGGTAAAGCATGCAGCATGGTACTCTGGGCTGCCAAGGTTATTATGGTGTATCTCGGCAACCAGGTACTGTTTGGTGCGTAGTGTCTGCTCCACATGTAGTGGAATCCGGGTTACCATATGGTGGCCCCAACGCTAGGATTTGAGTGCTTGGGGGCCACTTTGTGTATTTATCAGTTATAAATAACAAAAAGCAACCGGGCCGCATACCAGTGATTCTTCAGTCCTGGTTCCTTATTCGTTATACGGTCGCACTTGCCCCTTGACTTCTAGGTGGCCACCGAGCTCCTGCGCTGGGAGGCGCAGCGGCTGCACTTGGGGTCAGCCGCCGAGTTCCTGCAGCGGAGGTCTTGGCAGCTGTGTATATTTTGTTTGGGCCATAGAGATCTTGTATGTTGAGTTTTGGTAGCAGTATTTGGGGGTTAGTTGAGTCCGGCTCCACATTGGCAGAGACCTTGACTCGTCATTGAGTGAGACAGCTGGGGAGATGATGCTCATGTGCATCGCTATGTCGTTGGTCTTCCAAATTCCAAGCTTACTGCACTGCGATTGATGGCATGTTTTGTACAAGGCTGTCAATCACACATGTTTCTTGTTTAATGTTCTCTGGGCTACTTCTGTGAGACTGGTTGTAAGCAGTTCTGACAGAAATCTATTTATATTGTGTCTTTGGTGGTGAGGGTTGTCATTTTTCTTAGATCTCGATGTTTGGCAGAGCTCTGACATTTGTACTGTGATTATGGGGAAACATGCAGGCAAGAGACGGCACGGTAAACCAATGTCTTCCTCTTCATAAGTGGGCAGCTCTGGGCCAGCTCCTCCCCCTAAGAAGAAAAGAGGGGGTGAGGATGAAAAGCTGAGGAATTTGATTTTGGAGACTTTGTCTAACCTGAAGAAGACAAAATCAGGGTCTCTATCAGGAGGGGCCAGGAGCCGTATTCAGACATTTCCAGTTCTGAGTCTTCGGATGAATCTTCCATGGCCTCCATGGAACATAAGGGGAAATATGTGTTGAGGGACATGTTACCTGGCCTCCTTGCCCATGTGAGTGAGAACATGGGGTACCCTGATGAGAAGGAGGCCAGCACGTCGAAGGACACTGTGTTCCCGCAATTTCGGAAGCTGTTGACTAAAAGACGTGCCCATTCATCCTTTTGTGATCGACGTTCTGTTGAGTGAGTGGAAGGATCCAGAATGCATTTCTGTGCCCAGTTTCATGTGAAAACTGTACCCATTGAAAGATATGGACGCTACACTCCCGGAGACAGTCCATGTGGACTGTATTGTGGCCAGTTTGGTGGGGCGCTCCTCCATGGCAGATATCCTTAAAGATGGGGCAGACAAGAAGATTGATACTTCTTTGAAGAAGGCCTATGCTGGCTCTCATCTGGCCATTCACTCTGGTATATATGGAAATCGTGTGGCAAAATCGCTGCTATCCGACTTCAAAACTTTATTCCCCACAATGCAGTAGGATAAGCATTGTCCAGATTTGTTGGCGTCAATGGAGAAGCAGACTTAATTTCTTTCAAACATTGTCTTTGATTCAGTCAGGGCTTTGGCGCTTTCTTGTGGAGCCTCCTCTGAAACCTTTTTCTAAAAGGGTGTAGCATGAATTCTGCTCAGAAGTCTATGGCATTGAAGTTTCCGTTTACTGGAAATTGATCTGGAGGATATGCTGCATAAGGTTTTCAAGGAGCAGAGACATTCTTTTTCCTTTAGAAAACAGCATCAGAATAGACAGTCCTTTTTTTCCTCAATGAAGTCCTTTCGTTAACCTTCCCGCCATAAGCAGTGAAGTGCATCCAAAGGTCAGGAATTCCAGGAGAAAGGTTTTCAGGGCAAGTTCCAGAAGAATCCAATTTAGGATTTGGGGAATCCCGATCAGTGTTCCTGACTATGCTGCCCCAGTGGATTCAGTTGTCGTGGTACCAGAGGTTGGTGGGAGGCTTCACCATTTCCGGGAGAACTGGTGTTTCACGACTTCAGACAAGTGGGTGCTAAGTATTCTGGACAGAGGTTACCAGATAGAATTTGCATCCTTGCCCCCATCATCAGGGATGATTCAGATGCCTCTTCCAAAGGATCCGCTCAGATGAAAGTCTTTGTTGGAAGCAATCCAGTTGCTTCTCCTGAAGAAAGCAATTGTTCCAGTTCCGAAGTCAGATAGGGGTCAAGGCGTGTATTCAATTGTGTTCCTGGTTCCGAAAGTATCGGGGTGTTTCAGGATCATGATCAACTTCAAGCCCCTCAACAGATATGTGCGGAAGATCTTGTTCACGATGGAGACCCTTCAATGAATCATTCCTCAGATTCAGGCGGCTTTGTGATGACTATATTGGATCTCATGGATGCATATCTCCATGTGCCGATGGCATCGCAGTTCCAACAGTTTTGGAGATTCGCTCTGATGGGTTACCATTAGCAGTTAACATGTACTTCCATTCTGCCTGCGATCTTTGCCAAGGGTTTTCACAAAGGTGGTGGCGCCACTGCTGGCTCACCTTCATCTTCAAGGCATCTTATTGTTTCCTTTCCTGGATGACTAGCAGCTCCAGGCCCCTTCCGTGCAGGTGATGCTACGCGATCTGGACTTGATTTGAATGTTACGAATAGTAATCTTTAACCCTCAACCAGGAGTACATTCATGGGGGCCGAGTCAAAGTCAAAACATAATCCTTGTTGCTTACCCTACGGTGTCTTTCAGTGTTGGCCTTTGTACGTGGTTTTGGAAACTTCAATATTTTGTATAGTGGGAGAAAAGCTCAATATATTGGAAAAGATTAGACAAATTATTGTGGATTTTAACTCGTATCACCAAGAAGCCACCAGCCCCTTTTCAAACCCAAATGTCCTTCACATGAAAGAATGATGTGGCTCGATCCTGCTGACAACCTATTTCTGCATTCACATTTTGCAATTATTAATAACATATGTTCTGTCTAATTCGTTTTTTCATTCAGAGAATGTTTGTTGTTTCTGTCCATTAAAAGCAAATTTTATTTAATTGTTGGCAATGCATTGTGAATTGTGTTGTATTTCCTATGTTAAAATATGATTTTGTTTATGAAACATCAAGGTAGATTTCCCTTCTGTTTGGTATTAATATTTTGACAAAGCATGCTTTTATTTATTAACATAAAAATGTATGTGTGTTGTTTAATTTTGTTTGCATTCAGTAGTATTGTTGAGCGCAAGTTGAGTAAAGGGAAGTTTGTTCAGGATATTACAAATTGACGGATCTCGTGAAATAATTTTAAAAGCATAATTGCTTAGTAGTAGATCATTGGACCAATATTTGGAGTTTATATGCGGTTGGTCATTTCTGGCAATAGATCGTCCCTCATGATCAGATCAGTGTAGGAATTTATATCTTCTCGCCCCCAAACCGATTTGAAAGGTGCAGTTTATTCATAAAGGCTGTCAGAATTGTCACAGGTTTCTAGATGTGTATGCGCTAGAATTAAACAGGTCTATAATTTGCATATGAAATTAGAGCATCTGGCGTTTTTTGTGTGTAGACGAATGTCTAGTTTGAGGTAATACTTACACTGCCCCCAAAACACAAAGGCAGATGTCCCGCGAGAGCTGATTATCATCCACAATAATTGGAATTTGCATAACATCTTGACAATCTGATTGTTTAAAAGTGTGGAAAATGTTTATTGCAGTACATTTCGACCACCTGTCAACAAGAAAGAGACCTTTCTCTTCACTTTATTTGTCAAAGACAAGCCGTTTAGATCATCGCAGAATACAAATATCAGATATCCTTCCTTTTTAGCACATGCTAGGAGGTGTGCAGTTTGCCTTTGGAAAGTCATTACTAGATTTCACTGCAACATTAAAAAATGGAAAACACGAACAGTCGTTCACCAGTAGATAATGCGATGATAAAGACTACTTCTCTCAGTCCAATTCTGTATAGTAGTTTGGTAAATTACAGTGCTTTTAATTCTATTGAAAACAAAATTCAAAAGACAATAGCACTTTACTGACACATCTGTCCTGCCAAGACAATAATTAGTGGTCATTATGAAAAGTATGCATTCATGCATAGACAATTGCTTTCAAGAAGCAGACAATAGTATATTTACTATCAATCGAATTTCCATTATGTCTGGAGGCAAGTAAACAGACATTTCAATCCAAGATAGATGGTCTTACATGAGCTGCCCACCTTTCCTTCCACCAACTTTCTAATTCTGCTCAAGCAATTTTCTTTATGGTATTTCAAAGTGTGGGATGTGATACTATCCTAACGGTCAATGTCAATGTTGGAGTCCTATCATGCGTGCAGTTTGGCTGCCACATGACAAACCCTATTCTGGCAGTACTCACATCTGCATGTATTTTGTTGACAGTTGCCGTGCCAAGAGCTGCGAAAGCTGCTTCCAAAGAGACCACAGCATTGTTCAGTGATCTTTCTGAGCGGACTCGTGTGAAGTATGGAAGATAAGAGAGATTGGTATAAGAACGGAGGAGGCAAGGGAAAGCATGGAACAGATTTCTCTGCAGAAGCAAGATTTTTTTGAGAACCTTTCTTTCTAGCTCTTGGCTCTGTTCTTTTGAACTGAGTGATAGATTGATGCAACTCCATTCGAACACTCGCCCCAGAACTTTAATAGTGTCTTTCCATGCTGAATTTGACTCTGAAGCACACTTGGTAAGCAGTGGCAGCTATGTAGTCTTTCCTTAGCCTGCACGCTTATTAGAAGTTGGCCTTTAAGAGACATGAACTACATTCAAGGACTTTCTAGCTCCACTGGCCACATGCTCATTAAATTCTGGGTGCAGTATATCTGCAGTCAACTTTAGACAGTCCACTAAAGTGATGCACCCACTCTCAGCTGCGCAAAATCGTAGTCACGCACAAAGAAAAAAGGTCCATTGCTAAACTAGTGGTGAGTCTCACAATCATCCCATGGAGATTTTTTATGGATTCACTGGTACTTCATCATCGGTTTTGACTGCCAAAGTAGACAACTAAACTCTTTGCTCAAGTTGCTATAAATTTGGACCTCGCTCTTGTCACTCAACCCCTACAATCATCTTTCAGAATCATTTGTATGTGAAATACTTAACTACCTGCCTGCTAGTGCTCTGATGCAAGCTAGTTATACATTCAGTGACCTCTGAGGACCCTTATCTTCTTCACTGCTGCGAAAACTGACAGATATTTCGACATTTAAGGCAAATGTGTTTGTTATTGCCTGCTGTCCCGGTTTCTACCATGCTTATTTGTTGTTTTTTTCCCTGATAAAATTTGGCTTGATGTACCTTAATGTGTGCCTTTCATTCCACATATTACTTGTAAAAGTAACTGATTTCCTGAAGTTATAATTGCTCTTTTAGATGGACTGTCCTATACACCTACCAGCAATGGATGTTTTTATTCAGAACCATTCTAGACTGATCAAATCCATTTTGCTTACTTTATCTATGTTATTGTGCTAACATATTCAGCCCAAATCCTTGTAGCATCATACATTCCTTTTTGTTTGGGAAACGTTTCACACACAAATTAATAGCAAGACAGTAGGACATAATAAGTTCCAAAATTGTAAGCAAGATCCTGAGCTATTGTTTTGGGAGATGACATTTGCAAAAAGTCGGGATTCTATATCTTACTCCGAAAGACAGAGAAATGGGTGATAATAGCACAATGAACGCTTGTTTATACTTCTAACAATTTATGTAAGCTTGTTTATACTTCTAACAATTTATGCACTGCGTCCTAATAGCACAGACCTTGTTGGGTACATAGTCTCGATAGTGAGGAAACATGGCCATGTCTCATCTACCCTAGGGGCTTAGGGTTAAGAGGCTCAGGAAATTGTTCTGTCCCCAGTCTCCTGATACGGTCCAATGCACTCTGAAGAATGGGGGCCCTTGCCGAATCAGTTTCACACCACCATGGCCAGATTGCTTGGGATTGAGATAAACAGTTTATTTTTCTTGTTGTAATCGCTTATTAATTTTTGTTTGAATACAGGATTTTGTGCAAGTGTTTCTACATGCTTTGGTTATGATACTTGCTGTAATAGATCTACAAAGAATAAAATCTTCACACCATCAGATCATCAGTAAGTGAAAATGTAAACAACCCTGCCCAGAGTAGGATATATTTTACATTGCGATTTATTGCTTTTTTGTTCGTGGGTAGCTCTTTGTTCTTTATATTTTATTAATTTTTCGGTAGCTGCATGAGACATGGAAAAATAAGAGATCAAAGAGCAAGATTGCAACACAATATGAAAAGGCCATTTTAAAAGGCAGGAGCTTTAATTTGGTAGCATTCCTTTCAGCACATTTCCTTGGGAACCAGGAAGCTTTAACTGTACAAAAATAAACTTACTTTGGTACTTAAAACGACTTCGAATTGTGTGATAACTTCCGCCTCAGCAGACTAAACTATGTGTTTACAGTTGTGCTGCAGCCGGCTGTAACTTTCCTCAGAGACCTGCTATAATTGCCTTTGGAAAAACACCATCTTCCGAGGCTCTGTGATGTTGAAGAGCAATCTATCTTCTTTCACTTGGAGTGCCATATCTCAGGGGCCCTTGATCAAGCTCTCTTCACCTTGTGCAGTGCTTTTTGTTATCATGAATGGATTAGGTGGGTGTGAAGTACAAACTTTTTCTCCTGCAGACTGACCGTAATTGTCCTGTAAATTACAGTATTACTATCTGTAGTTAAGAGTTTTGTGTAAGTGTTCTTTTCACTTTAAAATCTGCACTTCCGCAACCCTTTTAAGTTTATGCGAGGTTAAAAAACTCATTAACAATTAACTGTTTGAAAGTTGCAAGAAAAATTTGTTTCGCATTTAATTCACGCTTAAACGACACATTTTTGATGCGGAAAGAGCACTTGTGAGGAAATAGTGTCAGTTTTGTGAGAGAAAACTATTTGGAGGCATAAATGTATAAAAGCTCTGTGAGCTACAGGAGTGTTGGAACAATGTGTAGCATAAGGAACTGTCAGTGCTTAATTTGTAGAATAATAAGTGCCGGTGCCCAAGTTTTTTCTCAGTAGCCCGCAGCTGATGCTGTCAAATGCCAGGGTTGCTGAATACCAAGGCTGTGTGGTCTTATTTCCACCTCATTCCTCTTTCTTCCACCACCCTACACTCCCTCTCTATTCATTTCACTCTTGCAGAATCTTTTGCACCCCTGTTTCCTTCTCTTGTCAATGTTTTTTTGACTTTCTCTTCCTCCTCCTTTCATCATTTCTGTTCTTCTCTCTCTTGTTTGGTGTCAAAGTCTAATGAGTAAAAATGAGGTCCACCTGCAACTACCAGCTCAAATTAAGCACTGCCTACTGGTCAATAACCTCACCTCTCTAAAGGCATAGGGAATATTGGACAGCACTTCTTTGAAACACAACAAATGCATTTTGAGAGCCCTTTATTGTTCATTGTCATGCTAAACTCAAGTTTTCTGGGGTGCTGAAGCTCCTCCCACACCCCTTGTTCCAGTGCCACGGGCGAAATTAGTAAACTACAGGTAGGCCAATAATCAGGGCCTACTGAGACTTCACTCGCGTAATAAAATCTTCGCACACCCCTCGATGGGATGGTATGGCCTGTGTAGTGGAAGCTCACTCTCAGTAGTAACCACTCAGGGATGGCCCTGGCTAATAGTATTTTTGGTGCACTGCTGCATCCTTTGCAGTGCCGATTGATATTCACAACCCACAGTTCGGGAAGCTGTGAAGTATGTTTGACTTCTAAAAATGGTTTCAGGATTAGAATTGTGCAGCGCTACCATATCTCTCACTCCCTGGTACCCTATGACATTTTCACACTTGGTTTCTTCAGACATGCTCTAAAAAGCACTGTGTCATCTGATAGCTTCAACAAAGAGAATCTGAAAACCATCATTTCATACAATAATGTCACTACTGAATTGGGTGTATAGGTCGACAGGCGCTCGTATGGATATCACAAACAAGATAATAGAATGTCAAATTTAGTTTCTAGCGGTGACTTCAGAATGGGGAGATACACCCTACTTCCCCCAATTATCAAGCCAAGATTGAAATAAACAATTTACAAGATTCGAAGCACACACTCCTCAAATCAAATTACAGTATGATACACTATATAAAAAGTATCATGACACAACACAAAAACTTCTGTATCTCCTCATGCGCTTTTTATTCCATCCACTTCTTTTAGCCACTTCTTTTAGCCAACGCATTTTGTCGCAATAGGGCAATACCCCTACGACTTCCTCAGGGCTTAAATTTCAATAAGATCCAGCACTTTGTACCTCCTAAAATCGTGTTCTATTTTGGAGGTCAATTCCAACATTCCTTTATAAAAATAATGTCCTTGTTTTGGCCATGGACTCCCAAGTATTATACCCAATATAATGAGTTGTTTTTCTCACAATTTATAGTTTAAAGTACAACGCGTTTCGTCGCAATAGGGCAATACCCCTACGACTTCCTCAGGGCTAAAAGTAATACAAATACCAATGTTGTAATACACACATGGTATACAGTACGAGTACCTGAAGTATACATTCCCTGTGCAGAATTAAAAGAATAAGGTGTTGTGAGTAACCAGTGAAGTGGTAGACACCTTTGCAAACTCTTGAAGAGATTAATTACAGTCCAAAGCATATTATTCATGCACTTGTTCAAGTAAACAAGTATCAACCAACCATATTATCAAAGTAACTGGTGACAAGCATCGTGACACGCCTAGAAGTTCTAGGTAAACCAAAGATAAAAGATATATATAAAAAATATATGTATAATGTGACGCCCCTATCCAGAAGTGATTCTTTAACTCTAAACCAATCATGTGATCGATGCAGTATTAAATCTATAATGCATGGATATACACCTCCTTATAAACGGTAAAACAAGGAGGCATGCTGTACCTTAAATTTCAATAAGATCCAGCACTTTGTACCTGTGAGAGTCAGAAAAGACACATAACATAGAATAAGGACCACATTTTGGTCAAGAATTGCAATATAGAAAAATATATAAATGATACCCTACGTAGGGCTTACCTCCTAAAATCGTGTTCGATTTTGGAGGTCAATTCCAACATTCCTTTATAAAAATAATGTCCTCGTTTTGGGCATGGACTTCCAAGTATTATACCTAAATGTAAGGTTTAGATTTATAGCCTATTCTTATAAGAGTTAAAAAAAAAAAAAACGATTGAAGGAAAAGCAATTGGGAACTTACCCAATTTAATGAGTTGTTTGTCTCACAATTTATAGTTTAAGTACCCAAGCCGAGTTGTTATATATTCAGGTCCCAGAACGGGGTTACCTATGAATGAGAGAAACGAGTGCTACCATTATTAAAATGGACTGCCTATGCCCATGCTAGAAAGCAAATATCACACAGATGTTTCAACAGCCTTACCTGTTTCCATGCGGCTGCTGCCGGTCGCGTTACACCGTTATCCAATTACAGGTGACATGCACGCCGGCTCTCAGCTCACTTTAACGAGGAGTAACCAAAAGCGAGATAGGATTCGCTGGGCGTGTGTTTTAAATGAGCGCCATCTTAAAGAGGTAAGACGCTCATAAATAATATTAATTGAGATCAAATGCCGATATTTATGTTGATATTTTATGCCCTCCTAAATGTAAACAAGGCATACTTATAGCGTGAAGTGACCAAAGGCGAGATAGAACTCGCCACAAGTGTTTTACTAATGAGTGCCATCTTAACAGGGTAAAACGCTCATGAATAATATTATTTGTGATCAATTGCTGATATTTATGCCCTCCTGAATAAAACCGAGGCATAACCAATTGAAATCCTATTGTTAGATTATTGCTGATCGCACAAAGGAGTATATAATAACAAAGGTGAAATACTGCTATAAAGCTATATCAGCAATTACCAAAACCAAGGTAGGACTCACTACATAAGAGCACCATCTTGGAAAGGTAAACACCTAGAGTTAAGCACCATTATCTGTATGCTATTCATCCAAATGCCCACCACCATAAAACCTAAGGCATTCGGAAATATATAACTTAAGGTCAATCAAGTAAAGACCTCTAATAAAATAATTTGAATTAGATTCATCAATCATAGGGGCTAAAAAAGACTAACAACAAAATATATCTAATGCTCCCTGATAGTGTAGTCCAGTAATTACCTTCTGCTCAGAAGGACAATATGTACCAAAATACAAAAACCCTAATTACAGATAGTACGAGGGTCCCACTTCTTGAATATAATACTCCAAGTCATTAATTGCTATAAGTACTTAACAGAATGACAGTATTGTCCCCCCCAAAAGAAGTAATCTCATGAATATCCCATGATTAGTCACCTAAAGAATATTGCAACACATGATCAAAATTAAGGCCGTCATCTACTGCCTTAAGACGCATTATCCATTTTGCTTCATGTCTGCGCAATTTGAGCTCTCTGTTACCTCCGCGAGGGTCTCTTGGAACTTGTTCGATATCGTAAAATGCTAAAGTTTTGTTAGGTCCTTGTTTTTCACGGTTATGTACAAGCTCAGCAATCGGGTATCTATCATCATTTTGTTTATTGGCCCTCATGTACTCACTGATCCAAACTCTTAATCGCCTTATCGTGCTACCCATGTGAATTTTCTCACATTTACATGCAATAACATAAATAAAAAATGTAGTGTTACAATTGATATTAGTAAGGATCATATACATCTTGTTTGAAACAGTGCCAAATTGTTTCGTTTTATCCTGTGCCCACCTGCACATCCCGCAGTGGCCACATTTATAAAACCCTTTAGACAATTGTGTTAATCATTGCTCTTGCTGTACTTCAACTGGATAACGGGGGCTTAAAATAGAGCCCAATGTTTTGCCCCTGCGGTAGGTAACCTGCGGTTTATTAGTAATAAACACCTCCAATGTTCTTTCTGCTTGCAAGATATGCCAATGTTTATTAAGGCTCTTACGCAGAGCAGTGCACAAATGTGTGTAATCTGTAACCATTCTAATCAATGTAGGCGATTGTTTTTTGTCAGTCGTAGGTTTTAATGTAGTTATATGTTTGGTCTTCAAGGCTCTTCCCTTGGCCCTCAATACATCGTATCTGGGGTAGCCCCTTTGGGCAAAACATCTCTCCATGTCATATACACAAGTCCAGAAGTGAGGCTCCTCACTGCAATTTCGTCTGGCTCTGACCATCTCCCCATAGGGGATTGCTCTGATTTGATGGTGAGTATGAGCACTTGTGGCATGTAGAAGGGAGTTACAAGATGTAGGTTTACGATACATCTTGCTGTTTATCTGATTGTCCTTAATATATAGCTCCACATCCAGAAATACCACACTAGTAGTACTGGAATGGGTAGTAAATCTGATATTAACATCGTTATCATTGAGGTAGTTACAAAATTCTTGTAGTTTAAGTTTAGAGCCTGTCCAGATCATAAAACAATCATCAATGAAACGCCCCCAGTAGAGGATATATTCATTCCAATGGCAGCCACCTGGACCCCAGATCATCACCTCCTCAAGCCAACCCATAAAGAGATTAGCATAAGCAGGCGAAAATCTGGAGCCCATGGCTACTCCTTGTATCTGCCTGAACCAGTCTTCTTTAAATAAAAAGAATTTATTTTGCAATTTTAACTCAGTTATGGCAAGTAACATCTGTGTATGTTCCCATAGACTAGCTGACCTCTTTGCTAAAAAATGACTCATCGCTTCATGCCCAACTCATTACGAATACTTGTGTACAATGACACAACATCCAGTGTCACCATGATCATTCCTGGGTCCCACACTATGTCACCCAGTATATTGAGTATATGCCCAGTATCTCTAATATATGAAGGTAAATTCACCACCATAGGTTGGAGAAAAATATCTAAACATTGTGACAACCTCTCAGTTGGGCCCCCAATGCCTGATACAAGAGGCCTCCCTGGTGGAAATGGGAGGTCCTTGTGAATTTTAGGTAACGTGTACAAGCACGGGTATCTTGGGTGGTCCACCTTGAGATACAAGTACTCCTCATCATCTAATAAGCAGTTATCATGCCATCCTTTTAGCAACCCATTTATTGTGGTCACCAATGATAACATTGGATTATTAGATATTCTTTCATAGCACTGACTATCATTCAGTTGGGAATAAATCTCATGTTCGTAGTCTAGTCTGTTCATGACTACTATGTTCCCCCCTTTGTCAGCCTTCTTGATTATCAGTTCATTATTTGTCTGTAAAATGTTAAGGGCATTTCGTTCATTGGGAGTCAGATTGTCCTTTCTGATCCCCACAGATGAACTATGTTTGTCAATGTGTTCGTCCGAAATCTTATTTACTAGCCTATGGAAAATCTCAATATTGTTGCCACTTAATAAGTTAGGAGACCAGCAGGACTTGGTTTTGAGACCGCTGGTAACTGTCAGGTCTGCTCTAATGTCCAAATTGTCACGATTTTAAGAGGTAAGCCCTACATAGGGTATCATTTATATATTTTTCTATATTTCAATTCTTGACCAAAATGTGGTCCTTATTCTATGTTATGTGTCTTTTCTGGCTCTCACAGGTACAAAGTGCTGGATCTTATTGAAATTTAAGGTACAGCATGCCTCTTTGTTTTACCGTTTATAAGGAGGTGTATATCCATACATTATAGATTTAATATAGCATTGATCACATGATTGGTTTAGAGTTAAAGAATCACTTCTGGATAGGGGCGTCACATTATACATATATTTTTTATATATATTTTTTATCTTTGGTTTACCTAGAACTTCTAGGTGTGTCACGATGCTTGTCACCAGTTGCTTTGATAATATGGTTGGTTGATACTTGTTTACTTGAACAAGTGCATGAATAATATTGTTTGGACTGTAATTAATCTCTTGAAGTGTTTGCAAAGGTGTCTACCACTTCACTGGTTACTCACAACACCTTATTCTTTTAATTCTGCCCAGGGATAGTATACTTCATGTACTCGTACTGTATACCAAGTGTGTATTATAACATTGGTATTTGTATTACTTTTAGTCCTGAGGAAGTCGAAGGGGTATTGCCCTATTGCGATGAAACCGTTGTACTTAAACTATAAATTGTGAGACAAACAACTCATTATATTGGGTATAATACTTGGAAGTCATTGGCCAAAACGAGGACATTATTTTTATAAAGGAATGTTGAAATTGACCTCCAAAATAGAACACGATTTTAGGAGGACAAAGTGCTGGATCTTATTGAAATTTAAGCCCTGAGGAAGTCGTAGGGGTATTGCCCTATTGTGAACAAACACGTTGGCTAAAAGAAGTGGCTAAAATAAGTGGATGGAATAAAAAGCGCATGAGAAGATACAGAAGTCTTTGTGTTTTGTCATGATACTTTTTAGATAGTGTATCATATTGTAATTTCATTTGAGGAGCGTGTGCTTAAAATCTTGTAAATCTCACAATAATGTCAGCTAATATTATTTGCACGTTAATAAAATTTGCTATTTCCGAAAACGCATTACTTTAATGGATGGATAATTCTGTGCAATGACTAGAGTAGCCATTAGAAAACCATTTTACTCTTCAGTGATACTTTTCTTTTCACATCATTTTGTTTTCCTTGTCTTTTCATCTCAAGGGATGGCATACTCTGGATACTTCTTGAAACTGTAAGCTTTTCATTCTGATACCCATCTTTCTTCTGACATGGTTATTTTGTTGTTCAATGTTCCTTTAAGTGATCATTTGGATCATGGTGCAGTAGGTATTTCTCACCTTCCAAGAGGGTTAACAAAGGTTGCACTGTTCACTGGCTGAGGAGAGGTCGTATTATAATACTAGTATACCCCAGTACAGAATAATGGGTTTTGTATAATGCGTGCAGATTTCCTGCCCAAATAGATCTGGGAGCCCTACTTGGGGCCAGATGACGAGTTGGGCAGACCGGTGTCCCCGGGTGGGAAACCACTTGACCTGATCACAACTGGCCCAGTGTTCAGTTTTCTTGGGTGGGGGAACACCGCATGGGATTTTACCTGCCAGTGATTCCAGTCATAGCGGCCAAGCCTTGTCCCCACCCACCCCAACTTGTTTCTCTGGAAAGGGATGAGGCATTCACTCCTCCTCCCTGCAAGAATTAATATTCCCCTTCCCTGCCCACCTTCCACACTCCTATCCTTCCAGCCCCGCCCAACACAGAAGCCTCTGCACACATTTACCACTTACTCAGAGCAAGTGGAAAATTTGTGCATTAAACCTCTCAGAGAAGAGAATACAATGCATGGTAAAAATGTGTCTGCACAGTTATTCCCTATTACGAGGAGTTTGACTTACAATTGTACAGTACTTATGGGATGTTACTGCATGGTAACAGTAATTCTGTGTGTGAAGTTTGCACCCCATTATTGCTGTGCAACTCGTAATCAGGATCTTAGGGCCAGATGAACAAACATTAGGAATAGCAATTTCCTAATTGTGATTATCTCGGAATTACAATTAGGAAATAGCTATTACTAATGTATGAAACTTCTTATTTTAAAATAGCGATTTCTAGTAGGTCGCAAATTGACCTACCTCATGAATATTAATGAGCTGGGTCTCAATTTGCGACCCACTAGGAATCGCCGCCATCACAGAGATGGTGGCCTGCTTAGGTCAGGAATTCACCATGTCTATGATTGCTTTTTAATAAAGCAATTTTTTTTTTTTTTAATGCAGCCCCTTTTTCTGAAAACAAAATGGAATGTGTTAAAAAAAAATCCTTTGATGACATGTCTTATTTCGAACTGTATTTTGATGGACCCCTTTTTCTTTGTGAATGGGTTACCATCAGTTTTGAATTGGTGGTAAAGTAATAATGTTTTGCAACTTGAATTCGGTCGCAAAACTTTAATACATACTATTGTGAATTGGTGTTTGGAAGGGGCAGCCTAAACACGCTCCTTCCAAATACCGCATCGTAAATGTCAATTGGAATTCAGTAAACTGTTACAGAATCACAATTTGCCTTTTGTACATTAAAATAAGCTTTTTTTTGCAGTTTGAAATGGCTCGATTCTGCGAATCTACCCATTTGCAACCTCAAAAAACCTTTGTGCATCTGGCCCAAAGTCTCCACCACAATGAAATGCAGTTGCAAAAGTAGCACCCAAGAAACATGTTATTTATTCTGTTCATGATCATGACTGATTGCAAATGCTGTGTTATTCGAACAAAGGAAAGCATGTCAAGATCATCATCCTCCCACCAAAATCAGAGTAACTTTTTAGACACTATTCACAGTCACTAATGGATTACAAACCCCAGAAACCTCACAGAAGTACACATTGAATGCGGTGAAACTTCTAAGGAAAGAAAGCACAATCTTGCAATAGCAGAATCAAACGCCTCCACATTCAGCGATCAGAATTATTGAACTGGGGAGATTTGCTTATTTCTCTTTTTAGGGTTAAGGTTATGTGGTACCTTGAAAATGGGTACGTTTTGACCAGGGACCTATTACTTCTGGATACTTTTCTCCACAAACAGGGCGGACAAATACAGGTACATAAAATACACGGGCCTCATATTGACATTTGGTTTGAAAGCCCACAGACTCAAGTTGTCATTAGAGGGTCTTCCAGGGCCTCTTTGAGTGATCTGGATCCCACTGGTCTTTATATCTGCCATTCTGTAAAAACTGTTTCCTCAAATGTTTCCAAATAAATTGCGTTCTGGGGCATACATATCTTTAGTGTATGAAATGCAATTATGACTGTCTTTTGCTATCTGATGAGGACCCCATTTTCTTATTTTCCATTAGGGCATATTATACCCTTGCTACAACCTTGATATATTTTCCAATATGCCAAATCGATCCAGCGGAAGCCCTTCACATCTAACAAATGTATTCCAGCGTCAAATATATTTGCTTCCACTATTTCTATGGGGATAGGCATCCCATTCCATCTTCTAAATCCCCATATATCGTCTCCATTTCTCTCCTGGGGCACTATGCCTTTTTTTCCGTCAGCCTTTCATTACTGTTCCCATACCCTGGCATCCCTGCTCTTCTCCCGCAACTGCTTCTGTCTCCATAACCGTGCATATATTCTCGTACCTCTGTCCCTTCTTGCACCCTAATACCTTTACCCTGCCTTTTGCTCTAGTAGCATAGACTAGTGTCACTCTACCACCTATACATTTGTTTCTCTACCTTTCCCTACACCTCAGTACTCTAACTATGCCTTTCATTTAATACTTCTTCACTACCTTTAGCCCTTCTTGCACCTCTCCCAGTTTCCAGATTTCCACCTCTAACTTGACTCTAGAACCTGCTACTCCTATCTAGATCCAAGTACCTCTACCTCTAGTTATAGCCCTGCATAAAACCTCAGTTTCTCTAACACTGCTAATATCATAGAATCTCTATCTCTGCCTGGAATCTAGCACCTCAACTCATATGCACGTAAATCTATCCGTGCTTATATCCCAGTACCTCTATACAAACCGAAATCCTTCCACCTCTGCCTTTACCTTAATATCTTTCTTCTTCCCCTTTCCATTAAACATGGCACGTTTCGTCCTTGCCGCTTTCTTTTGCCATTTTCTGAACCCTCTTATGCCGCTTTCCTTTTTTGTTGTTTCCTTACTCCTGTGTATACCCTTGTGCCACCGCTCAACCTTTACCCTACTACCTCTACCCCTTCTTATTACTCTACGCCTATCTCAGCATCTTTACCTATATCCTAGTATCTCTCTGCCTACCTACTTACCCAGAACAATGGCATTTTACTTTGTGTCCCTATCAATTCCCTACCTCTACCATACTTATGCCCTTGTACCTCTACAAATGCCCTAACACATCTACCCCTGCTTCTGCAATTGTACCTCTTCCTGCCTATATCCTGGTATCGGTATCACTACTTATATACTAGTACATCTTTCAGTGCTTATATCATATTTATACTGACCTATACTTTATAACCTCAACCTATACCTTATCCTGTTTTCCTCCCCGTTTCCTTTCAACCTGCCCTATCTTCACCTCTTCACAACTTTACTTATGCCTTAATTTTGCTGTTCTCTTTTGTGTTGTTTTCCTTTTTTTTAGTGAATTTATTTACATTTTTCCTCACTTTAAAATTCGACCAAAATGTGGTTTCACCAGCGTTAAATAGGCAGAGTGGTGTTCCCTGTTTTGGGTCTTTTCCAAAATTATGCATAGCCCTAAAGAACCTCCTCCAGTCTCTGGGGAGGGATGGAGAAGACATTTCGGTACTTTGGTTTGATTCTCTGGACTTCTTGGGCTGTTTGGGGGCTCCCGTGTCTGTAGGTTAGCAGTAATCACATTTGTTTTGGGAGTTATTTGGAGTGTTAAGTGTCTCGTTTCAGGATCATTTAGCATGTCACGAACAACTCAACAACCAATAGCTTTGTTGTTGTTCAAATCTCCTGTCACTCCGGTATATGTTTTTCTGTGTGGAGTTGTGTTATCACGTGCGTGGTGAAGTGGTTAAAGGAAAAGGAGAGGGGATTTTGTCATTGGTTCAAACATGGTAAAAAATGAAGAATTACATTTGAAGGAAAATTAATGGGCAATATATACAAGATAATTTGAAACGGAATTGTTGAGAATGTGAGGAAGGTTGGTACCCACATGATTAGCCCTGCAAACATGTCTCAGACCTGCCACTGCAGTGTCTGTGAGCCACTGCAGTGTCTGTGAGCAGTTTTAAACTGCCATTTCGACCTGGCATGTGCACCCACTGGCCAGGCCCAAACCTTCCTTTTTAGGTCTCGCCTGAGCCAGCGCGCATGCGCTGCCCTGTGAGACATTTAGTAAAGGCTCTTCAGCTTCGAACACACGCTTGTGCGTGTGCTTTTTAAAAATTATCCCCCGATTGGCCTTTGCGTGCGTCTTTCTAAGAAAGACAGCACGCAATTGGCTCAAGGCGGGTGCATGGTCCCGCCTTCTCTGGTCCTTGGCTTAGGGTCCTCGGGAGCGCGCGCGACCACCATCTGTTTCCAATTATCGCCACCGGTCGTGTTAATTGGAAACAGATGGTTTTCTCCTGCAGCGGCGGGCACAAGCAAGCTCGCGCGCGCACCACTTCCGGGCTTGTTTTATTTGAAAACCCCTCTACTCCACCATAGCTCACCAGCACTTTCTCAACTGTACAGCCCTGTGAGCTTGTTCCTAGCTGTGCGGACGTGTTATTTTAGATTAACGTTCGGATTGTTTTACTCTACTGCGTATTACAGTTTATACATTGGCTCTTTGCGTTTTCCTTTTTGATTACTTGTAATTTCGGTGAAATCGTTATATCAATTCAACATTTCGCACTATTAATCTTAAGTCTTAATGCATGTCAACTACATCACACTGACAAGCAAGATGGCAGCGATTGATAAATGTCTTTGGGACGTCACTGTGTTGGGTGAGAAAGTTATAGATATTATGTATGGCATTATTCCGATATTTTTTTGGGAATCATCAAAGAAGAAATGGGATGCTTTGCATGTTTCATAACTTGCGATACATTACACATCTGATTAGGTATTCAAAATAGTTTTCATAAAAAGATTGGGTGTGACACACTATAATGCAGCGAACACTGGCAGAGCAAGCGAGCTCGCTACAAAACAGTGAGGTGGAACTCTCGGTAAAGCGCCTACCTCAGAGGATTCTCTGTATCCAACCGCCGACATAGTCCCTTCAGCTTTTCATCCTTCCAGTGTCGAAAAGTGAGACAACTGTTTAATTGGCGGTAATGGAATCTTTTCTGACGTGGCTCTGAAAACAGATAGTTTAAATACTGTGTACCAAAATCATCAGTAATTTTAATAAAAAGAAATAGTTGAGCTCCTGAATGTAAACAACACTTCATTATAATGAACTGAGATTCTAAAGGTTATCTTTTAAAAACGACTATTGGCCAAGGGCATTATTTCAAAGGAACTAAGTTCCCCTTTTTTTATTATTAGTGCGCACAATCGCTCTTTTTCAACATTCATTTGTTTTTTTGGGATGTTACGACTGCGTCAGAGCTCAGATATTTAACATTTATGAAAATGGTGCACTTTTCAGCTGAGAGTGAGAGTGTCTGGGACAGCGACCCCTGGTGTGTAGACCGCGCGCTGAGACACTGACCCCTCATGTGTTCGTGGATGGCGCACTGTGTGTTGAGAACACGAACCGTGTGTTTTTGGATGATGAACTGGTTGCTGGGACCGCTATCCCTCAGTTGATCGTGGATGGTGCACTGTGACCCAATGTGTGTTTGTGGGTGCTGCACTGTGTGCTGGGGCGGCGATCCTTGTGTGTTTATGGGGGTGCCATGTGTACTTTCACCCCTCGTCTGTTCGTGGATGGTGACCTGTATGCTGGGATGCCAGCTCCTGTTGTGCCTGTTGATGGAGCAATGCCTGCTGGGACATGTTTGTGGATGGTGTAGTGCAACCACAGTTGTGTTTGTTGGTGGTGCCCTTTGCGAGCGACAACAAGTCTATTTGTGGATGGCGCTCTGCCTGCTATAACATCAATCCCTTCTGTGTTTGTGGATGGTGTACTGCAACCACAGGTGTGTTTGTGGGTGGTGCGCTGGGAGAGCGACCCCAGGTGTATTTGTGGATGGTACACTGTGTACTGGAATAGCGACCCCTCATGTTTGCGAATGCTAACGCGTTTTTTGGGACAGACACCACAGGTGCATTCCTGAATGTGCTCTGTGTGCTGGGACAGGACGTCCCGTGGGTTCGTGGATGTTGCACAGTCTCCTGGTGTGTTTGTGGATGGTGCTCTGTGTGCTGGGACAGCGGCCCCTTGGGTGTGTGTGGATCGTTCACTGTGTGCTGGAATCCCGTCCCCCGGTGTCTGTGGGTGTAGCACTGGCTGCTGGGACATCAATCCCTTGTGTGTTTGTGGGTGGTGTACTTCAACCACAGGTGCGCTGTGTGCTGGAGCAGTGACCCCTCATGTGTTCATGGATGGGGCACAGTCTACTTCCTCCCCTCGTGCATTCGTGGATGGTGCTCTGCATGCTGGTTTAGTGGTCCCTGGGGTATCTGTGGATGGTGCACAGTGTGGTGCACTTCCATCCCTCGTGTGTTAGTGGATGGTGCTCCGTATGCTGGTTAAGCAGTCCCTCCTGTGCGTGTGGTTGGTGCACAGTGTGGTGCACTTCCATCCCTCTTGTGTTAGTGGATGGTGCACAGTTTACTTCCATCCCTCGTGTGTTAGTGGATGGTGCACAGTTTACTTCCATCCATCGTGTGTTAGTGGATGGTGCTCTACATGCTGATTAAGCGGTCCCTCCTGTGCGTGTGGTTGGTGCACAGTGTGGTGCACCTCCATCTCTCGTGTGTTAGTGAATGGTGCTCTGCATCCTGGTTTAGCGGTCCCTGGGGTATTTTTTGTTGGTGCACTGTGTGGTGGGAGAGAGACCTCGTGGATAGTGCACAATGTTCTTCCACCCCTCGTGTGTTCGCTGACGGTGCTCTGCATACTGGTTTAGCGGTCCCAGGGATACGTGCGGATGGTGCTCTGTGTGCTTCGACCTGTGGTGTCTGTTGCTGGCGGGCTGTGTGCTGTGACAGCGCCCCCCGGAGTATTCATGGGCGGTGCATTGAGTAATGCACATCAGGTAAAGCATGGGTGCATCCGTAGTGCCCACCATGGACCTGGGACCCGAGTGTCGTCCGCACCTCAGAACCTCCCCCGATAACATGCCCAGAGTTACTCTATTTACATTTGTTTTTCTGCGTGTTTATTAAGTTAAACAAAACATCGCAGAGATGGTGCCTCATAAGCTGTAGGCAGAAGTGTTTTTCAGTGCTTGCCAACAACAAGCAGGATGTGGTGAGGGGGGTGGGCGGCGAGCCTATGCAAAAAAACATAATTTGCATAGCCTCGCATTTTTACAGTTTTCTTTCTCTTAGGGGTTGTTTACACAATGTGAATTAAAATAACATGAAAGCGGCAGCGATACGTGGTGGTTCACGTTACATATGCCGCTTTGTGCCGTCGATATAGCACTTTTATAAGAGAGTTTAAATTAACATATAAAATATTTGGCTATAGCTCCTTTTAATTTTGGGAAGGAGTGGGGCCGAGAAGAGAGCACCATGTTTTATTAGCATAGGAACACTTAAGCTGTTCTGCGTTCTAATCTGGTTACTGGCCAACCTTTCCCGCACCCTCCCTTGTGCAGGCGCCCCATGTTTCACGAACCAAACATTATTTAGGGGCTGCCGCTTCCCCCTTTAGTCCCATGTGAACACACTCTTGTCGTGTGGGCTTGTGTCTGGTGTGGTGGTGATTCTTAAGGCTGCTTTAAGTATTTGCAGATGACCATGAGGCTGCATTTTTTCATTTATTTCGGTTTATGACTTCTTCACTTACACACTCACAGCATTGGCGGTCTTGTGTAACATTTTTAAACAAGCATTGAAAATGCAATAGGTCTCGCCTTTTATTAAGTTAAAGCCATTTGCTTTGCTATACAATACCATTAGCAAAGCAAATGGCTTTAACTTAATCAAAGGCGAGACCTATTGCATTTTTAATGCTTGTTTAAGTTGCAAAGAGGAAACAGCTGGAGTCCTTGATTTTGGCAGGTGGAGCAAACGCTGTGAGGGGCAATAAACCAGGCTGGACCAACCTCCAGTTCACATGCAGAGCCACCCGTGCGCCATGGAGAAGGAAACAACAGTGGGCGGCAGCCATGGTAAATTGAAGTGCGCCCTTGCATAAACAACGTACGTATTGCGCCTGCCCTTCGATTCCGAAAATGCACAGCACCACATTGATGTACTTCCTGGACTGTTCCCTAAGGCGTGCAAGGGAACATCCCTGCTCTGCCAGTAGCTACCACCCCATAGTGAAACACAAGCCTCAAACACTATGAAGTACAACTCCCCGACATACAGAGACCCATTGGCTATAAATAATAGATTACACTCAAATTATGGCACACAAACCGGGGTATGTGCCCGATATTTTATAGCATGGGAGAGAGAGTAGCTAAGAAATTCTACCCCTGGTGTACGGGCAAATTTACTTGCAAACGGGCTCTGCACCACGCCACCAAAACGAATTAAGGGGCATATTAGCAACAACTTGCGATAATTATCGCAAACCGCGCTTTGTGTGGTTTTTTTTATCGCCGCCTATCGCTGGATTTTATCGCGGAGATAACACGCTATTAGCAACGTTTATCTCCAATGCGATAAAATATCCAGCAATAGCGGCGAAATGCGTGAATATCACTGGAAATCCAGCGATATTCACGCATTAACGCCATTTGGACTTAGCCTCACAATCCACCTCCCATTGAAGAAACAGGTAAGTCATGTTTTTAGCAGGTGTTAAATTCTAGCGATAATCGCGCTTAGCGCGACTTTTTTTATCGCTTCGCCTGCGTTGCTAATAGGGGGAAGTTGTGTTAGCGACTGTTTCCAGTCGCTTTTAGTTGGGAACGCCTACCTTGCATGTCATTAGCGATAATTATCGCTGGCATGCAAGGCGATAGGAAACCGGCCGCTATCGCCAGAAAGCTGTCGCTAATGCCTGTTAGCGACAGCTTGCTGATAGGGCGATAAAAAAATCGCCGCTTTAGCGGCAAAAAGTGCCGCTAAAGCGGCGATAAAGCCCTTGCTAATATGCCCCTAAATTCATTGCCTTAAAGACCACACTCCCCCGCCATTATTCTTGCGCGGCATTATTGTCGAATAATATTATTCACGAAATCATACCCTTTTATTACGGTTGCCTTTTCCACTCAGGTTGCCGCCCTCGACAAACCTAAATACGCACCGCCTGCGAGGAGGTCGCCATTATCTCCGCATGTACATTTGCCTAAATTTGTAACCTGTACCCGAGTTATTGGTTGCACTTCCCCGTAACCATTTGTGTTACCTCGTACCTGAAACACGCAAGTACCTTGGTTCAAACTAACCATCGGCATGCAAGACCATCATTGTGAACCTCGTCCACCAAAACCAACAATTTAAAACGGTTTAAATGTGCGTCTCTCAAGCGAAAATGCTGCCGTTAGGCGCTTACCATCCTCGTGGGAGAAACAGATGTTATCACTTCGTAGGCACAAACAGACGAATACATCAGTTTAAATAGCAGTTGGCAAGTGAGAAACGTTAATAAAAGCCTGCTCCTGTGACGTTGTGAAAGGGTCCTGATCCACGTGTGACATGGGCCACAGAAGACAGGTGGGGAGGGAATGGTTAAAGAGTACTCATTGCACTCGGCGGGGGGTACCTGTGAGTGTGTGAGGCGTGGGGGTAGAGATTTGGGGTGCATTTAACAAGTTGGCATATTCACCAACGTGTAGGGAAGGAATGACGCTGCAACTGCTTGCGGTGGTTGTTGGGCGGCATGGGGGGCTTTGTGGCCGCTTTAAGGGCAACAACTTCCAATAATGGGTTCTGTTCAACGAGAAGCCACTGATAGAGCGTTAAGGCGACCCCTCGGGTCTAGCCAAGTCCATAACATTGGCATAGCGCCCAAACCCAATTGGTATCCAGGCGCATCTACGGGTAATCGGGTACAAAAAAAAACAACACACGACGGGCCCAACCCTATAGAATCTATACTTATATCAATTTCCCATCTTTATTCTGGAACGTCATAGTGTGTACATTACTGTACAGAGTACTGCTGTGCTTGTACCATAAAAATCAAATAATAGAAATACATTTCTAATGGAAAAAGGTGCCCCTGTACACGTTTTAAGATACTTTTCAGGTCCTTTGTCTAAAACAAAAATGTTCAAATGCTAGAAAATAATGAGAAACCTCACTTCGGAAGCTGGCACTGAGTTTGCGTTGTAGTGACGTTGGGGCACAATACAGATTACCAAAGAATCAAGAAATATAACATGTCGACTAATGTAAATGTGAAACTAATGATGATTTTCAAAGATTCTCTGATGTGTATGTGTAAAATGTGGCATAAAAATAACGCGGACAGTCACTTACAGACAATAATAGTAAAATCACAGTAGCAAGAAGACATGCGCCTTTCACTTTCAGGCTGTATTTACGTCCTAGTGCCCCACGGATTGTATTTGAAAATACTCTCTTCCGGGCAAGGGTAGATATCTTTCTATAAATATTTGAACCGATTGTCTTATCACTTTTAGATCAGCGTGGCTCCCGAGCCGGCTTATCTAATGTCAAGCTACCACTGAAATGGTGTTTGTATGTCTTCTGAGAGTGTGGGTGGGTGTTTGTGCATCCCCTGTATGTGAGAGGGTTTTCATGATGAATATTCCTAAAGTCCGTTTCGTGGGTTTGTGTGTGTCTGCTATGTAGTGTTTTTATGAGTGCTCCAAGGTGGTCGTGGTTTGTGTGCATATGTCTGCATTCTGTACACTTACCTGAGGTGGGTACATGTGTTTGTGTTACATGCTTGTTGATTATTTTTCTTGTGTGGGTGTGTGGAAAAAGTATGCAGTTTTTGCCCGTGCATAGTGCGTGCTTATGTTCTGTGTCCGTGGTTTATGCATGGGGTTTCTGGTGTTTGTATATATTTCCAGTTTGTGTGGGTACTTATCTTCCCTGTGTGTGTGGTGCAAGTGTGTTTAGGTGTGTCGGAGACGAGGTTTTGCGTAGGCGTATGGTTGAATGCCATATGCTTACTATAGGTGAATGGGTTGTGTGTGTTTGTTTAAGTGTGGGGGTACTGTGTATGTTTGTATATTGTGTGCTGGTCCTCCGCGTACGATGTGCGTGTGTTATGTGAATGAAGGAATGGTGTATCTCTGCCTGGAGTGTGTTTATATTCCGTGCTGTATGTGCGTGAAGGACACAGCGTCTGCCTGGAGTGTGTGTAGTCACCAGCTCCTGTACATGTTTCACTTGTTGTGAGGAGGAAAGGCCTGCACCGGTCCTGCCTGCTGCTGCCGCCACCATGGTACATGCTTCTTCTATTAATACCCCTGCCTGGCCCCAGCGCACAGCACACACACAGGCGACGAACACACATGTAGCCGGTCTCTCTAACCACACAAGACATCTCTCCTAACACACATGTAATGCCTTACCCCACACGTGAGCCCCTTACCCCAGGCACACGGGTAACGCATACATTGTACCGTTTCTGCACTCTGACGTACTATGGAAGCACGGCTGCACGCACGCACACAGTTGAAGCAAGATGGGGTGGCCGGGTGATTTCTAGCAAGTCCCTGAGAAGGCTGGGAGCCTCTGGCCCTTTAAGGCGGAGGGCCTTGCCACTCAATAGTCGGAGATGTTTGATAAGACATGCAAACATCCCCACCCGCACCCTGTCCCATCACAAGCCAAAGGCCGGCTGCAAAGTGCCCCCATTACAAACGACGCCACTTTGATATTTTATTTGCAGGTGGAGCCAGCAAAGAGGAAACGCCAACACAAGCCGCTCACACCTTGACCCGCCTCGCGATCCTTATCTCACGCCTAAACTGCTTCTGAGCTCTGGAAACGGAGGCCGAGGGAGGGGACGGCAGGCTGAGGAAGCCTCTTTAAAAACAAGCATTTGCAATGTAATCGGTCCGATTGCATTGCAAATGCTTAAGTTTAAAACTGAGCGCAGCGCCGCTTCACGGACACCGCGCTCGGGTTCTTTATATATTTCTTAACTTTAACACTGAGCGCGGTGTCCTTGAAGCGGGCGCTGCGCTCAGTGCTAAAGTTAAGAAATATATAAATAATCCGAGCACAGTGTCCGTGAAGCGGCGCCGCGCTCAGTTTCAAAGTTAACAAGCGGCCGCGCCGAACGAGGGAGAGGAGGGGGGCCACGCCCCCAACCAGATGGCACACTGCAGGCAATTAAGTGCGAGCGGAGCGAAACTGTAGTTAGGCGCCGCTGCCTCGGGACTACATGGAAGTTACCATAGGGCCAACAGAAATCAAGAAAACAACAGCAATGCCAGACTGAAACCAATCGGAGGGGCAGGAGAAATTATACGGAGTTGAAGCCAATATACAGATTACTTTAAGTCTCGCTGAGACAGCGCATGCAGCGCATGCGCTGCCAAGGCCAGACCTAAAAATCACATTACATCACATATTTCTCTACTTCTAAAATGTTTGTTTGAATGTTTTTATGTCAGCGTTGATCATAAACGTCATTTTAAATTAAAGACTTTTTTTTTCTTCTTTTTTTTTTTTACTTTTTCCATCTAAATGACAGTGAGGACCCAGTTTACAGATTTGTTTGAGACTCTAAGTTGAACTGCAGAAAGACTGCACTTTAGTGAATAGAAACTCCGAAAACATAAATCTACACCGGTAAATGGATTTACTCACACATAATATTACACCATTGGAGCTGAAGAACAGAAGATCCCCTTTCTTGGAAAGGGCTATAGTACAAACATTTGGATGTCAGGCACTCTTGCAGTACTTGAGGCTTCAAACAGGTGCAAACCAAAATAACTAATGGCTTCATCTTGAAATTTAGTTGTAAGTCAGAACTGCAAGAGTACGTCACACCTACTCGCAGCAATATCAGGGGGTTTAGAAGGAGCTGCACAAATAAAGTGAATATTGCTGGGGTAATTCGGTTCTAAAACCTATAGACTGTCTGTCCGAACGCCCCCCGCCCACCTTCCACCTCTTCCTAAGGCCTGTCTTTCTCATTACCAGCGTCTGCCTGCCAGCCAGTGTGATCCATTACTGTCCTGTTTGTTGTTGGTGTCAGTTTACTTGTCCAGGGACCACCTGCTTTGTTTGTGCATGTCTGTGGAACCGGGGTCATAAAGCACATTGTTGTCTGGCTCGGCTGTCTGTCCAGTCACGTGGTCCTCTTGGGATCACGCCTCGGGGAGGGCTGCGTCCTGTCTGGGGTTGCAGCCCCGCCCGCCTGTTTGTTTTCTTCGGGGGGAGGGGTTGGGGTTTCACCTACAGGGTTTTGGGCGACGAGGTTAATTGTCGCCTTGCTTCTGTCCGCATCAGAGCCCTCCCGCCACACCCGGCTCCTACAGAGACTACAGCTGTGCAATCCGGCTGGGGCACCCTACAGCTGGGTGGCTAGAGATTTAGGGCAGATAGAAGACCGAACAACTGCCCTGACACTTGTAAGAACTCCTCTAAACACCTAATATTGCAATATTTTACTACTAAACGGGCAGTCAAATTGCAGTTACCTTGCAGTTGAAAGAGGCTTTATTTAGATGGTGCAGCAGGTGTAGTGACACTGGGGCCCAAAGCTCTAGGAGCCCCTCTAACCACCAACTATTGCAATATTTTACTACTAAACAGGCAGTCACAAGTGCTCTACAACATAGCTTAAACACATTAACAAAGCCAATAGCTCTGGCAAAACACTTATAAGCTCCCAAAGGCGAGACCTATTAGCTATGCCAATGCTTGTTATTACATGTAAGGCACCCCTAAGGTAGGCCCAAGGTAGCCCCATGGGACCGGTGCAATGTATTTAAAGGGTAGGACATGTACTGTTGTGTTTTACATATCCTGGTAGTGAAATACTGCTAATTTCATGTTTCACTGCAGCAAGGCCTATCTCTCCCATAGGTTAGCATTGGAGCTGCCTTGTAACCTTTTACAAGTATATCTTCCAATTGGGAATAGATAGGGTTTGGAGTTTGAGGTCTCTCGACTCACAATTAAAAATAGATCTTTTGGTAAAGTTGGTTTTTAAATTGCTTGTCGGAAAATGGCACTTTTAGAAAGTGGGCATTTTCTTGCTTATCAGAACGAGAGGAACCAGGAGTTTTTTACTAGGTCCAGCACACGTACTCCTTTTTAAGAATGTTAAATATAAAGGTGTACCGTTCCTAAGGAAGGGAAGTGTAGTCAGTCAATAGAGTATCCTCCCATTGGAGGAAGGGCCCTCACACACCCCAACAGGTGTCCTTCTTCATCATTTGGGTGTGCTCCTCGTTGGGTTGGCGCTGCAATGCGCGACAGGCACCCACGAAGGGGCTCTTTGGCCGAGCTCTTTTTTTTGACAAAGCCGTTAGGTGAGTGAGGGTGTGTGGGCTGTGGTAGGTAGTGTAGTGAAGTGATAAAGGTGATTTAAAATAGGTTCTGAGATGCTCTGTTGTATTAAACGTTAATGATGTGGCTCTCTAACCTAAATAAAAAAGTGTAACTCCTATGGGATATAATGGTCCTATAGAGCTTGCGTGCTATGAGATATGGTCAACATGTTTCTTGCCTATTCCAGCCCCTAAGGGGTCTCTTGGCAATTCATCAGGACTGAGAAGGATTCTTTTTCTAATTATCTTACACTACTGCAAGGCCAGTCCTTCCAAATATACGGGTTAATAGAATAACCAGCCGCGCTGTGGTTTACAAGGTTTTTTTCTTCTTGTAAATTATTGTGTGACCCAATAGGTAGTGGGTCTCGAGCTGACGTGAATGCTTTCAGAGCAAGTCGCTCACTCACGACTCATGGTGGCGTGGTGAGTAGCCCTTCACCTACCCCGGCTCCGTCTCCAGTGACTTTCTTGCTTAACCATTCTGTGCCTCTGCCTGTCTGCTGAATACACGTCTGGATTAGGATAACAGTTGGGCTGTTTGTGCATTCACTCTAGACAGCCACACAAAGGGACCTGAGGTTTGCCCTGCGTATCCTGATGACCCATCACCAGGCTGATGGGCCTTCCTAAGCTAGAGTGATGGGAGGAGTTGTCACTGACACCTGAGTAGAGCTGTGTCTGTCCGCACACAAAGCTATTTCCACCCCCCTGTTGAGTGTATGGAGCCAGGGCAGGGAAAGGCAGGGTCTTCTGTACTACAAAGACTGTCCCTTGAGATATGTCTACTTCAAAGAGTAAATGGTTATACGTACTGGACCTGTGACCCCCCTATCTTTAGAACACTTCTGGGTTGAGGACTTTTCGCCAGGAAGAAGAGCTGTGTTGCTTCAGGAGGGACTGACACTTTGTTGGATGCTTTGCTGTGCTGGCCTGCTGCTTGCTGCGTCTGTCCTGGGAGTGAAATGACTTGTCTTTTCTTTCTACATCCTGCTTCCAAGGTTCTCGAAGAGACTGCGCGTGGTTGCCTCCTGTTAAGAAGTCTCAGGGCCATCAAAGATTTCACTTGCCAGTGCCTGGGCGCTTCTGCTGAGAGTCCTGACTTGCAAAGTGGTGCCAAATTCAGTTCCTGGGCCCTTGTAAGTGACATTGGGTGATTTTATGGAGAAAATCCACACATCAATTCCCAGCGTCTGTCTGAATTGACACTGCGGTGTAAAGATCAACACATCGCTGCTGCTTGCACCGAAGCGTGGTTCCAGCTTGACACATCGACCACAGCTTTCACCCCAGGCCCCAGCTTGCAGACTCAGTGCATCAGGAGAATCACTGCAGGGTGAGTTTGGAGCACTGTGTCACTGAAGTCCATGACACCCCGCTCTGACTCCAGCACAGTGCTTGCTTTGCTGTTGTGGAATCGACGCAATGCCTGCTTCACCACTGTAGAACTGATGCAGCACGTCTGGATTTTTGATGCATCGTACCTGGGTGCCGATTCTTCACTGACACCGAACTGCAGTAAGGAACCGAGGCCTTCAGACGCCCGGGACCCTGAGCTATATTCTGCGACGCCATCCCCAACCTCATCACCCCCCTAGCAATCAACTCACACCACTGCGTCCTACTTGGCGACCTCAACATCCACATCGACGACCCCAATGACGCCAACTCCTTCCTGCAGTTTCCTTGGTCTACCAGATTCAAAGGAGGTTGTTCCTCAGCTGCATTGCTAATGTTCCTTTCATTACTACAGGAACTAGATATAATAAATTCAGTTTTGTTGGCATTACAACTGCACCAGTTTGAGATCATCTGCTGTGTTGTTACGTCAAAGGTGGTTCCTACATTTATCACATGAGTGTTCAAAGAAAATTACATGTTTTATACAGAATGTAACAAATAGATTCTCTTGAGAATGGGAAGAAACAGCATTTTGTACTCATTTCAGCATAGGCATGAATATGTATTCCTAGTCTAGCTATATAACAGGGAAGAGACCCTAGAGTAGAAAGCACCTTAAAAATATAATAAAGTAATCAGATTGTTGAATGGATAAATCTATAAATTTGAAAGAGTAAGGCAATGTGCTGAACCAATTAGTACTCTGCAGTTGTATTCCATGGTCTCTATTTCATCTTTAGGTAGAAGCAATGTGAGCCATTTGTGCAAAAAGTATAGTCCTACATACCCCCAACCATGTTTCTGTATAAACTTTCCTTTCATGTATTTATAAGTGCAATTAATTTCAATTAATATTACAGTACATCTTTAATTATTATTGTTGTGGTGAAGAAACTTTTTCTTGAATCTAATGCAGTATCCCTAAAGTGACAAGGAAAATGGGGATGTGGTGACATCTGTTTAAAGAAATTTAATTCTGCTAATTAATTTCGACTGGTGTTATAAAATCTGATTAACATCATCTCCTGATTTTAACTTAATTTCTCTTGTTAACAGCTTGGCAAAATCCCCAAGACTAAAATTTGATGATGGTCACCTCTATTTTATACATTTCTTTTGCTGTTTTAACAGAATTCAGCACCTTCCTAGTAGTGTATAATTTCATTTATTTCACCTGCCTGAATAGATCCTGGAAAGACAATCATAATTATTTCAGAAACTGGTCCTTAACCCAATTAAGGTCTAAAAATGTTTCCTGGTGAACTTGTATCATTTCTTATAAAGTAATTCAGAAATTATGAGTGTACTATCTTAAACATTAAGGAGCCGATTACGATGTCGGGCGGAAAGCCTCCTCCCGACATTCGGAATCTCCTCGACCGCGTCGGTACCCTTCCGACCGACTCGGTCAGTTTACATTCCGCCCGACCGATTGCGATGTTCGCGGTCGGATTTTAAACTGCGTGGACTTTCCGAATCGGTTCCGAACGGCTCGCGAAGCATCCGTGTTGGTCGGAACCGCATATACAGCTCTACGGACTGCGTTTCCGACCGAGCGATTACGAAGTGGGTTTCCAACAGCCTTTCCGAGTCAGCCTGTCCGACATGAAAAGGCTGTCAGAAAGTGACTTTGGGGGCCCCTAGCAGGGCCCCTTAACCCTGTGGCTTCTGGTTGGGGGCTGAGGGGGTACCCAAGGGACCCCCTTGTAAAAGCCTGCACTGTGTGGCAGGTACCATAGGGTGCCCGCGACAGGGTGCAGGGTTTTCTGAACACACCCTATTTCCATATGGGAGCCTGTGTTGTCGGGCAGAACACGGGCTCCCATAGGAATCAATGGGAATCCGACCGAACATAATCGGTCGGGCGGAACCGCCGACCTTGAGTTGGTCGGATCCGAATCCAAGACGGTGTCGGGCGGAAAGTTTCCGCACGACATCATAATATGCCCCTTGCTCTAATATTTTTTTTTTACTTACTGAATAGAATTTCTCAATGTTAACATCCTACATTATTAACCATGCAACTAGCCAGTGCTCTTCTACAATGTCTTGTTGCCTATCTATTTTGAACAAACCACATAGTTGTCTAGGAAAAGGACCCAATGCATCAGAACTTTGACACAAGCAAGCAGAAAAGATGCTGAAATACTCTGATTATTTCTGAATTTTCAGTTGTAGGCCAACATCAGTGCACAGTAGTGCCTCTTAAGTGAAGTCTAGCTAATTTCCTTGGTAGCTATGTATACTGGCATTTCCTAAGTTATACAGCTTTGCATTATTGTTTCTGTCAACAATGGTAAAATATTTGGAGCAAAAGACTCTTTACTGTCTTACTACAAAGCATTAGAATACACTGTTTGGGTAAAACAAATATCTTACTTCTGTCAAAACTGCTAAAGAAAATAAGTAATATGCGAGCAAATTGTATTATGCCTAATTGTCAAGTGCCCCAAAAAACAAATGGCAGCACCAACTTCCAGAAATAGATATGAGAGAAAAAATATGTAGCAAGATCCTGTCATCATTTTGCTGCAGTGGCCACTTTCGATAGGAAAGCAGTGAGGCCAGCTAGCAGGAATTATATTAACTGATATATAGTCGTCACTGGGTGCTTATAGTTAGGATCATGTTCCTTAGGAAATGCATTTTTTGTGTTGGTAGCAACTTTGGCCCCGTTTGACGAATCTCCACAAAACTTTCCAAAAGAAGTGCTACTATTTGACTAGTTTCCACATGGAAGGTTTCAGGGTAATCCATCAAGCGGGGGCTGAGAAAAAGGGGAGGGGTTCTTTTTTCCATAGGAACTTTGGACACTGCTACAGCCAAACCGCTGAACAGATTTACACCAAATTTGATAAAAAGCTAGATCTTGGTCCAGAAAGAGTGCTTTTTGTGCTTTGGTGTAAATCCGTTCAGTAGTTATAGAGAAATTAAGGTTAGAAAAAATTTATATTTCACGCCGCGGAGGATCGCGGAGCTGACCAATATCAAAGTGAGATCTAATTGGCTGCCACCATCTCAACCAGGAAGTGGTGGCAGCCATCTTAGGACTCGTTCCAGAGTACTACAAAAAAAAGATATAAGTGGACACGATACAGATACCCTGACCCCCTAGGTCTGGGGACAAAAACATTTTTTTTCTTCAAAGTTTGATGTGAATTTAGGGAGGATCTGCAAATCCTCTGCAACATTTTAAAAAAAAAGGAGCATTGTCTCCTGCGCTCCTTTTTTAAACCTCCAATGGTGTGTTAGGGCCTGGGCGGATGATGCGTATTATTTTTTGGGGAGGGGCACACTTTTAGCTCTTGGGACCCCATCCCCCAGGGCCCAAAGTATTTGTGAGGGGGAGGAGGGCACGCAACCCTCCCTCCCCGAGCCTCTGAAGACCCCAGGAACCCCATCTACCGGAGCCGGCTCACATGCTGTTTCCTGGGAAGTTCTCCCACAGGACACAGTGGTTTCCCTGCCTGCACCGGCGTGGGCAGGGAAACCTGTGTTTGCTCCCACCTGCCAGGAGCATTTTCAAAACTGGCCACATGGGAGCAAACACAAAGTCTGATGCGGGTTGGGAAACAGAGATCAAAATATTGCTTTCATCCGGAGGGAGCAGCATAAGTAGCTGCTCCCTCCGGGCGGGAGCAGTGCCAGCTCCCGCTGCATGTGGGGAGCCGGCAGGGGCTGCGGGGGACATGAGGTGCCCCAATGGCCCCCAGCGAGTATATGGCGGGGGCATGAGCTATAGTTCCCTTAGGGCATGACTTATAGTTACTTGAGGTAACTGTAACTAAAACTGGTGAATTTCAGTGATTTTTACAGTTTAAAATGTTACGTTGTCACTGAACATTTCACCTAATTATAACGTTACTTTAACCTTTTGTTTTTTTCAGTGAATATGTGTGTATATATATAAATATATATATATATATATATCAGAATAAAAATATTGTGAGTCAAAAATATTGTGGTATAGAATATTATCAAAAATATGATTTTTTATAAATAATATTGTTTTTGACAGTATTCTTTTTAATATCGTTTTTAGTAAGAAAGTTGTAAAAAATATTTTTGTTAATTATTTTAATGTGTTTTAGTTTATATATTAATTGTATGTTTCAATATTTTTGGTATAATTGTTATTACTTTTTTTAGAAATAGTTTCAAATTTTAAGTGAATTCATATTTTTTAATTGTTATTAGTTATTTATAATGTTGAAGTGGGTTGTTGGGTTTGTAGGGGGATACGGTGGGATGTTATTCAAATGAGAAATATTTATATTGTAATAATGTTTTCTATTGTTAATTATGTTTTTATTGATTATTAAATATGTTATTTTTAAGTGTAAATTATATTTTTAATTTAAAATTGAATTTCAATTTTTATTTTATTTTTATTATTATTAGTAAATTATTTTTTTGTAGAAGGTTGTTGGGTGTGTAGGGGTATAGGGTGGGAAGCTAATAAAGTTATAAATAATTACAAATTATTGTTAATTACTTTTTAATTGTTAATTAATTATCTAATTGAGTCTTAGTAATGTTAATAGTTTAATAATGATTTATTCATGTTACATTTTAGTTGTGGGTTAATGGGTTTGTAGGGGAATAGGGCAGGAAGCAAAAATGTAATTTAATTTAAATTTATTGTTAACATTTTTAAATTAATTATTATTTATTTAGTAATTATATTAATTACTTTATTAATGATCGTGTGATTGCTTTTATTTATTTTCATTTGTATTTTTGTTTTGATATGTTTATAAATCTATGGGCCTGATTTCGATGTCAGTCGGAGTTGCCTCTGATGAACACCATTTTGATGAGGGAACCACCCAACCATGGGTCGGCAGTTCCGCATACCTGATTACGATACGACCACATTGAGAAATGGGAGTTTCTGAAAATCCCTGCCCCGTGTGGCAGGCACCTCACGGTTCAGGGATTTTCAGGGGGGCACCTATGGCACCTATGGTGCCCCCCTGGGCCACATACGGAGTGCCAGGGGGGAATGGGGCCCTATTGTGGCCCTCCAAAGTCACTTTCAGACAGCCTGTCTATGTTGGAAAGGCCGACATGGAAAGCCTGTCGGAAACCAACTTCATAATCTCGCCGGCGGAAAGACCGTCCTTAAGAGATTATGAGCCAATTCGGCTGGGGAATCACGTCTGATTCCCAGGTGGCTTAAACTCCAACCGCCGTCATTGTAATACGGCCGCACTTGGCCTCAGAGCCAGGGGCAACTTCTTCCGGCCTGTTTTCAGGCCCCGTCCGCAACCAGGGTTTCACTGCCTGACGCCCAGCCTCAATCACAGAGCGAACAGCGAAGTCTCCGCAACTTCTCCCTTGAGGGCCTCTCCTCCCTGCTGGCTTCGCTAGAAGCGGCCGCGCTGCCCTCGAGGAGGTTTTCTCACCCCGGGGAGGTAAAACGTGCCTCCAGGGACAATTGGTTTCCAGGCACAGCGCTCCCCACACAGTTGGTAGGGGAAAAGCAAAGATCAAGCACTCGCAAAGTGCTCACACCTACTGACACCAGAGGTGAGCAGGTAGCAATCCCCTCCAAGGAGTGCACAGGCAGGCCAGTGCACTGGGGCTCCAAAGCTGACAGCAGACCCCTCAGCTGCCAGGCAGGGCAGCAGGTCAATCCCCAGTGGCGGTTCCCCCTGGCAGACCAGCAGCCTGCCGGCCACCAGTCCAAAGTAAGCACCAAGCAGCACACGTACAAGGGGTCACAGCCCCAATATTTATATCAGTCTGTATCTTTGTTTTGCCCCGGCACAGGGCTTGGGGATCCAGTCCCAACTGGATCTGGGGGGTTTGGGAGCATTTTCTTTACAGTGCTCACACCCTCCTTTGTCACGTTGGGCTCTGTCCTCAGACACACCACAGGGGGGCGGAGCCAGCATTGAACCAGGCAGGCACATACCCATTCAGGGTCAGGGGCTACTCCTCCCACTACTCTAAATGTAGATCTGCCTATTCAGCCTAGCGCTGACTCACCCTGCCCCTCTGGAGCCACACACCTCACCAGACCCTGTCACTCCAGAGCCAGACATGCAATACACATCAGGCAGGCAAAGACACATAGCACACAGAAATGCCAACTTCTAAAAGTGGCATTTCTAAAATAGTGATCATAAATCTGCGCACACCATTACGCAGCATTTATTATCACTATTCCAAACATACCAAACTTGACCACGCTGCTCCTCTCATATCAGGAATTACCACTGAAACACTTATCAGGGAATCCCCAATGCATTCCTATGAGAGGGCAGCCTCACAGCAGTGAGAAACCAAAATGGCTGTTTGTCACTACCAGGACATGTCACACACTTAAGGTACATGTCCTACCTTCTACCTACAATGCACCCTGCCCATAGGGCTAGCTAGGGCCTACCTTAGGGGTGACTGACATGCAGTAAAAGGGGGGTCACAGACGTGGCAACCACTTTATGTGCCACGTCACAGCGGCAGTAAACTGCGCGCACAGGCCCTGCAATGGCAGAGGCCTGAGACAGCTTTTGAAAGGCTACTTTGGTGGGTGGCGCAATCAGCGCTGCAAGCCCACCAGTAGCATTTAATTTACTGGCCCGGGTATATGAGATACCACTTTACTGGGGACTGATAGGTAAATTAAATACGTCAAACAGGTGTAGACCAATCTTACCATGTTTACCACAGAGAGCACATGCACTTTACACTGGACAGCAGTGATAAAGTGCCCAGAGTCCTAAAACCACCAACACCATGTCATAAAAAGACTAGGAAGAAGGCAAAAAGTTCAGGGATGACGCTGCAAAAAGAGCCAAGTCCAACACAACCCCCTTCCAGCCAAAAGCCAGGGTAGACCAATCATTACCTTGATGGGCTTCCCTGCTTGGGGCGATAGAACATGGACGCGGGCCCGCAACTGCAGGGGCATACTCCAGTTCTACACCAATCTGAACCCATGTGGTTCCCTCTGTCAAAGCTCCCAGGACCAACTAAGCTACCCCACTGGGACTCCCTAGCTGTCCGCGGCCAGGACCAGGCCCAAGGCCATCCAGATGTCTCTGGTCCTTGCCATCTCACAGAGTGGGCGGCAGTAACCCCTGGTACATAGTATCCATTCTCCACTCTTCCTCTCATCAGTGCAGTTCTAAACTGCCACTGATCCTACAACCTAGGTCACGGGTGAGGCTCTCCTCCCCCTACCTCTCCTTCTGGGGTCCCACACTCTCCTCCTTGGAGAGGCACCCTCAGAACACAACTCTCCCACCAGTTCAGGACCTCTCTCCTGCAACTGGTCTCCCAACCTAGGATCTAAACCCTCAGGTTGAACCGGGGTCAGAGGCGAGGACTCCCTCCCTCTGCACCCCCTTCCAGAGTTCTGCACCCTCCCACCTGGAGTGGTACCCCTAGAAGACGAACCGGTCAGGACACTGCTTACAGATGTCCTTCCCTCCAGGTCAGGCAGAACCTAAACCTGGCCTCCCAACCCAGGGACTAAACCCTGCGGCTGAGAACCCGCCTGGCACACCAGGACTTCGTGGGGAGCACGCATGCCCCCCCCAAGGGTAACACATACCTCATGTGTTGCGTGACAGTCTGCCTGGCACTGATCTCCCGACCCCTGTCCATCTGACAGTGCGCGAAGATTCCCCAAAACAGAAGTGGTGTCACCATGGTCACTCCTAGGAGGCTCAACCCTTATGGCTGGCCCCTGACCCACTGGTTCTTCCACTGGGGACTCTCTCCCCCTCTCACCTCTCCATCTGGACTTCTGCACCCTCCACTTAGGAGCGGCACTGCCAGACACCAGAACTGATGGAGGTCTGCTTACAGACATTCCAAGTTATCCTGACACTAGGAGATCCCCCTCAACGGATGGCCTACAAGTACAGCCTAGGCTCCCCAACTGGTATTCCCTTAACGAACCCTCCAGGCACTGAGACTGGGTTTCAGGCACCTTGGGACGCATCCCATTCTCACTCCTTCTCCGCCGATACAGGACGTGAGTCCCTACACCCTCCCACTACACCGGGACCTATCTGGGCTACTACGAACCTTTCCCACCACTCTAAGCTGGGAAATACCCGAGCCACTCCTCTTAGGGTCACTCCCCAATGCCTCCTCAGACCCTCTGGCACTCACCCAGAGGTCTGCCTCCAGTGCAAGCTCCCTGGGATCAGAGAACTCACACTCCAACAGGTGTTGGCGTAACCCTGGAAAACAATAACTGAACATGTGCTCTCTGACAATCGGATTGAACAGCCCTTCAAAATTGTTCGCCGTGCTACCCATCACCCAACCTTCTAGTGCATCACAACATTCATCCACAAACTCCCCCCAAGGCTGGTGAGACAGTTTCCTACTGCCCCTGACCCTCAACCTATACCCTTCAGGTGTGACACCCTCTTCCTGGGAACTAGGTACCATTCTCTGGGCTCTGGGAGTGGACGCTTCCACACTGGACTCCATATTGCTGCCACCACTGGATCCCACCCTCACTGGTGAATCCAGACCACTGAAACTACACTCAGGGGACAACCTTTCCTCAAGAGCTAGTTTCTCCCTGGCGAAGGCCCTCTCTGCCTCCGCCATCCTCTCCTGCGCTAAGACCCTTTCAGTCTCTAGCTTTTTCTCCTCCACACCCAGCTGCGCTAGCTCCAACCTGAGCCTTTCCATCGCCAGCTGATGCTCCCTTTCTTCCCTCCTATCCACCCACTCCTCTGGGGACATGGAAAGGGATGGGGCACTGCCCCCGACACTGGACCCAGCAAGGGACTCCCTATCTATGGGGTCCTCACTACCTACTGGCGTCCCTGCTCTGTCATTTTCTCCCTCCAGCTCAAACTCTCCAGGGCCACTGCCCTTTAGGGGTGCTGGTTGGGGACCCTCCCACTCAGAGACCTCACTGATCTCGGAGTCCTCCCTCCCAGACTCCTCCCTCACCCAGTTTTGGGATGTCCAACAGGCCAACAAGGCCTCCTGCAGTTCCTCTTTCCTGGCGGACCTATGCACCTGACACCCAAGATCCTGACAGAACCTCTTTAAGTCCTTCACAGTATATTTACGCAACTTCTTTACATTAAATGCACTTTCTGTCACAATAACTGCTGGATCACCGAGGTGAGACATGACTGACACTTTAGGGGTGCCACCAAAATTTAGAAGAGCAGAAAAACAAATTTAAAAAAAGACACTTTCAGGAGAAAAAATAATCAGGCGAACAAATCCCCAAACATGTAATTATCTCAATGCAGAGTTTGTAGTGCAACCAGTTGTCGCTGTGGTACTGCGCAAACGCAAGTCCTATCCTCACCGCTGACAACCAATGTTAGAAATGGGATTTCTGGTTGGCTAGGGCATATGCCTAAGCCAGGCAGAAACCACCACTCTAGTCAGGGCAAGGGAGTTACACGCTGAAGATGACCCCTGCTCACCCCCTTGGTAGCTTGGCACGAGCAGTCAGGCTTATCCCAGAGGCAATGTGTAAAGCGTTTGCGCAACACACTCACACAGCAGCGACACACTAGGCACACCACAAAAGAAACTCCACACAAGGTTATATGAAAAATAGCCTTTGTATTACTCATAAAACACATTAGAATATAATCACAAATATACACTGTGCCACCTGGCACTAGGTATCACTTTACAGGGGATTATTTACAGGACAGGGCCAATCGGGCCACTGTCATCCATGAGCACATAAGTAGAAAAACACAACCAGTAACTACTGGTACATCACAAGTAGCATAAGCACATTATGCATCAATCACATTATGCAGTAAGCACATTTAGGCATAAACACATTAGGCCTGAACACTGGGCATAAACACATTATGCATGGATAAGTAGTAACCAACCAGTAACTACTGGTACCGGTGCTCCCAGCACCACACATTGGGTATCCACAACATCACTTAGGACCACCTATTATGCCCAAAAATAATAATCACGTTAGGCCCCTTTAGGCGTAAACACAATGGCCCACAGGCAACAATGGGCCTCCATATCTCCAGGTGCCCACTGCCCCCCCTAAAGGCAGTCCCAGCGCCTCTGCGCTCTCTACCTGGACTGTCGGGTAGGTTTGTGGAGACTCCTTGCTCCACCCAGGCTCGGGGGGCCTCCTTCGAGGTTCCACCCCCGGTCAGTGAGCCTAATCAGTCCGGGGCCCCTGCGGGGCTTCCCCGGAAATGCAGAGAATGGAAAAATGTCCCCAAACTAAGGGCAACACAAAAGCAATCCCGGGCATTATAGATTCTGCTGGAGAGGAGTTTAAGTCATTCACATGAAACAAAACCCTAAATGCAATCCAGGCCCAAAATCAGGCAAAGCTCCTGGCTTGGATAGAATTCCCACAGATTTATTCCAGAATGAACCTCAGATCTGGGGACCTTATATAAATTGGCTTTCTAATACATTGATGGTGGGATCAATGATCCCAAGGTCCTGGAAAGGAGCAGAAATAATTCCTATTTATAAAAAGGGTGTCAAATCTATTCCGGGAAATTACAGACCCATAAGCCTGATTGACAATATTCAGAAAGTTTATGGTATGCAAATTATTTCAAGACTAAGGGACTGGATTTCCCAAGCTAAACTATTATCTCAGTTACAGGCTGGTTGTAGATCTAATATTAGTACTATTGATCAGATTGTGAGATTCCTGTCTATTAAGTGGAAGATAGTAGATATTGATAGGGGGGTGCTGTATGTCGCCTTTGTGGATTTGCGAGCTACGTTTGATCTTGTCCCAAGGGCAAAACTTTTGGTGGCTCTGCATAAGAACGGGGTTCCGCGGGGACAATCGTCCCTAATACAGGCTTTATATACAGAAACTTTTGCAAAGGTTGGATGGGGCCCGCAGGGGAATTGACAGAAGACATTCCGATCAGGAGAGGAGTAAGACAAGGGTGTATTTTGGCCCCTACACTCTTTCTTTTGTACATAAATGGCTGTATCCCCTATCTTTTAAATTGCAAAAATAAAACCTCAAAGGTAACGGATAACAAAATACTGTGCCTCCTTTTTGCAGATGATACCTTGTTAGTATCAAAGATTCCTCGCGGTCTATCTATTCTCTTGAATACATTTAACACTTTTTGTCTAGAGCATGGCCTGGAAATTTAGAGTAACAAAAATTAAGTACATGGTCTTCGAGGCAAGGCGGAAATCATCCAAGAGTAAGGTATTCTAAGGGGGGGAGGCGTTGGATCAGGTACATGAGTTTGACTATTTGGGCGCTAGATTTGAAGATTCCCATAGATGGGTAGCCCAGGTTCAGAAAAGTGTTATGACTCTAAAACAAAGAACAGGGTCTATCATAAGATTTGCAAAAATATCACACACTTTTGCTATCTCACCCCACCCCGAAATATACAAGATTGTAGCTTGCAGGGGAGCTATGTCTGGGGCAGATTTATGGGGGCACTGTAACCTAATACCCTTGAAAAAGCTGAAAATGCCTTTATTAAGACCCTTTTGAGACTCCCCACCAGCGCACCAACGCTGGCATTAGACTTAACTTAAACCTAAGATCAATTTCTAACATTGCTTTGCTGAGACCTATCCAATATTGGATAAGGCTCTGGACCAATGAGGATTTAGGTCCCTATAGTGATTGTATTAGAGTTGTATTAGTAGACCACCAGGTTGGGAAGATTCCCTGGCCTGTTCATATTAAAAATTGGCTATTCAAGTTGAGTCTGAAAGGTTTTTGGCTGCAGCCTTCTGCATTAGCCCAAGGTGCTTGTGATAAGCTGATAACGTCCTTTTGGAATTTTGTTTTAGGAGCAAAACCTTCTGCTGTCTCCCCTGGTTTCTTGGTAGACTCCTTCTTGATGTTTAAATGTGTACCTGAGTATGAACAATACCTGAATATGGTCATTAACCCTGCTGCACGTGCACTTTATGTAAAATGTAAATTGGGCATTTTACTGTGGGCCACGTTTTGCCACTCTTGGTCGAAAAAGAGAGACACATCGAATCTGTGTCCGCTGGGTTGTCAAGTACCTGAAAATATAGAACACTTGTTATTTTTCTGTAAAACCTATGCTAAACAGCGATTACGCTGGATTATTCCTCTTGGTTTTAGGGACCGCCACACTGCCCTTAGAGTATGTAAAACCAACACCAGAGACTGTGTGGCATACTCAATAGCGAGATACCTGTCTGCAATATGGTTATTAGGTCGAATGCCCTTATAAACAGTAAGCATATCTTTGCACACTTAATATCCTGTCTTAACTATATTTATGATTGGGTTCGAATTATTTTTATTGATGTATTTCTCACATTTTGAGCAGGGATTGAATTGAACTTATTTGCAAATCTTTTTAGCCTTGGGATGCCTTTTTTAATATTTTATACTAAATTTTACTTTTATATTATGGATTTTAAAACACAATGAGACTTGTATTGTTGGCCTGTAATTTCCCACATGATTTTGTACTATCCAAGGATAATTTTAAAATGAACTTTAATCTAAATGTTTTACATTGTACCTTTTATGGACCTATTGTACCGAAATAAAGGAATAAAGAAAAGGAGTCCTTTAAGCAGCACAGCAGTCCTTCTGACAGGGGTTCAGTTCAAGATCCAGAAGGGTCTGATTTTAGGGGGTCAGATACCCAGTACTTATAACCAAAAGTGCCTTTGATGTAGGAACTCTATGAAGTGCACAAGGAGCCCTTTCAACTCAGCCCTGTCTGCCCGGCTAACCATGGGAGGTAAATCAGTGCTTTGTGTGTGGGCAGGACACTACCTATTGAAGTGTAAGTGTCAGCCCCTCCCATTTCTCCCTGCTCCGGAAAACCCATCAGAATGCAGATGATTGCTCAGAATGCAGATGAGCCTCACCTTTCTGTGTTTGTTGCTGTCTAGAGAGAATGCACAAAGTGTAGCTGTCACCTGACCCAGACATGTATTGGAGACAGGCTGTCAGGCACAAAGAGCAGTAAGTACAGAGAAATGTTCACTTGCTAAAAGTGGCATTTCTAAAACTGTAATGTTAAATCCAAATTCACCAGTAACGAGGATTTATTATTACCATTTCAAACATATGAAACATGAAAAAGCTACTCCTCTCTGATTAGGAATTACAGCTTAAAAGTGTATTAAGGAATTCCCAATGCTAACCTATGAGAGGGGGAGTCCTCACAGTAGTGAAAAATTAAATAGGCTGTTTGTCACTACCAGGACATGCAAAACATAAACGTGCATGTACTACCTTTTACTTACATAGCACCCTGCCCTTTGGGTTACTTAGGGCCTACTTTAGGGATGACTTATATGTAATAAAAGGGGAGTTTAAGGATTGGCAAGTAGTTTTAAATGCCAAATCCAAGTGGCAAAAAACTGCACACACTGAGCTTGCAGTGGCAGGCCTGAGACAGGTTTGAAAGGCTACTGCTTTGGGTGGCACAATCGGTGCTGCAGGCCCCCTAGCAGCACTTTATTTGCAGGCCCTGGGTATATGGTATACCACTTTACAAGGGACTTGCAAGTAAATCAAATATTCAAAACAGGTGTAAACCAATTATTCCATGTTTAGAGTCGATAGCACATGTACTTTAGCACTAGTCAGCAGTGTTCAAGTACCCAGAGTCTTAAAGCCAACAAAAAGAAGGTCAGAAAAATAGGGGGAGAAAGGCAAATGTTTGGGGTGACCCTTCAGAGAGGACCATTTTCCAACAGTGTGGCAATGGCAAAGAGGCGAAAGATGTTATCTTTGCCATGGAAGATTCCTTTAGTTCACTCATGAATCGTGCAAAGCATGATTTCTTCGCAAGCAATGGACATCTAAGGTTTAGCCTAAGGAAAATATAATGTTGTTTTAAATAATTATTGTGTGTGCGTTTGTGTGTAATTTTGTAGAGTCTGTTTCCATCTGCCTGGTGACTTTAAGGAAGCAGGTGTGTGGTAGAGTGGTTCTTACATGCAGTGTATGTCCTTGCTGATCATGGACTATGATAGAAGTTCCATGCTCTCTGTTCACATTTAAGGGTGGATTAATTACCTCAAACATAGATGAATAGGAGTGGCAGTTGATGCATGGTGGAAAGTAAAGGCAGCTACTGGGATATGAGGCATATAGTATACAAAGTATTTGAATACATTCATTTCAAATCATATTCTTCAGCTATCTCACACTTCAGCTCTCCACTTGAGTGGAACCATATTCCTGAGAAGTCTCACAGTGGCTGATATTGCTATGTTTACCTGGCTCACTGATGCAGTTGTAAAAAGAACCTGTATGTAACAGAAACAATGCCTTTTTTATCCAGTGCCCGGGGATTCCCCGAGCAAAAAAGAACTGACTCCACTATATATATTCCTACTCACCCCATTTATGCACCACAGCAAGTAGGATACAGGGAATCCTCTCCTTCCTTCAGTTTCTGATTTCCAGTAACACAAAACTTCAGTTGTACTTTTTGCATGCTCCATTTAAATTCTTAATCAGGTTGCCATTAATGTTGGTGTCAAAGAGCGACTGCTTTTTGGATGATGAAGGAGATCTTCAATATCATGTGCACTGACAGTGGGAGCCATTGGAGTTCTCTGTGGGCCTGTGTGATAGTGTCATACTAGTGAAGACCTATGAGCCAGGCCGCTGCTCGAGGATGTTCTTCAGTGTCATCAGGCAGATTTCTTGGCACTGGAAAGCAGAGCTTCACCTCCGTCAAGATGGGAAAGAACCAGAGCCTGAAAGGGATGGTTCTGAAGTGCAAAGAGGAAAGTCTGTAATTTTCTCCTGAATGCTCTATGGCCTCGCATAGATATCATTTTTGGGGAATAACTGTAGGTGTAAATTGAAATATAATGTGGAATTGCTTCTTTCTTGGAAGGAGTGGCTATTTCATATAAAAGTATTGCACTTATCAGTAAAAACATAAATTAAGTGCAGGATGGTTGCATCCTCCCCATTTCCTTTTAGGCATAAGCAGTCAAATAGCACTGTGAATGGTATTAACCGCAGAAGTGGCCTTACTATCTTAATTTCACAAAGATAAGCCAATTTGAATTCTTCCAGACCTTGAAACAAAGCAGAAGGGAGATTTAACTCAGCAATACAAAAAATACCAGATAGTAACTAAAATAATTTGATTTCCAATAGTTGCTCCACTCCACTAAATTTCTGTAGGCACTACTTAGGACAGGCAGAAATGTTTTTAATAGACAAAGAATTAAATGCATTGAGCATAAATAACCTTCATATGCAGCTACAATAAACAATGCAGGCATAAATAGGCATACGATCAAAAACGTAAGGCCTTATTTAGAATTTGGTGGCCAGGGCATTCCGTCACAAATGTGGCAGATGTCCTCTCCACCACATTACAAGTCAGCAACACTTGTAGTATGGTAGAGAGGACACTTGACACATTTGTGTCCATGTCTGCCAAACTCTAAATAAAGCTCTAAATTGTTTAATTTTAGACTAAATATATATTATGTTGTATACAGGAATCCAAATTATATAAATTAGAATTAGCATACTATTATAATTTTAAAGATGAAACTGAAGACACAAACGTAAGTAAAGAAGTGCTTCTTTATTTCGATCATCCACTCTCCTAACTGACAATGTCATTGTCAACATTCTAATGCAAGCTCTCCCTGGAACGTTCTAAGTGGGAGCAAAAGGGGAGGGGAGGAGGGAAGGACCATTTAGGAAGGGAGAACGAGAGACAATTAGGAAGATTACAACACATCTCCCTTCCTGGGGAGAATGGAAACTTTAAGAAATGTCAACAAGCCTATCGCCACTCCAAGTCTGTCCATTTTCTAGGCAGACCACATTCTTGCTAGCATTTATCACACGTTGTGGAGGTAGATATTTGCTCTGCCCAGGTTGTACATGTGTGGGTTTCCTTATTATAACAGGTGTGTTGACCTTGAAGTCATGATCTTTAACACCGTGTTTCTGGTCATACCAAGTCTTGTATTTCCTTTGGTGTTGTTTGATTTTCTCTTGGCTACTCTCATGGTCAGACATAACTCTCTTCCCACCCTCCAACCATTGGGGATTCATCTTGGTGCTGGGTTCCCTCCCTCTTAACATTACAAAAGGAGAGACCCCTGTGATAAGGTTGGGTGTAGTGTGGTATGCCCAGATGCATTCTTTTAAGGATTCTTCGATCTTGTAGCTATTGGAGATGGCTAATTGAATGTGTTCCTTAACCATGCGGTTAGCTCTTTCCACCATCCCATTGGCTTTAGGACAATAGAGTGCAGTTTTTTCATGTTTTATATTTAACTCTTCTAGAAATTCTCTCATCAACTCGGAGGTGAACTGCACCCCATTGTCCGTAACCAAAATTGCCGGTATGCCTTCAAAAAAAAAAATATTTTCCAAAAAGGAGATGAGATTGTTCGTGTTGGTGGACGGTGTAAACTTGAAATTGATCCAATGAGAGGTGTAGTCTGAGGACAAACATGAACCTCTTTTGGGGCCCCAAAATTTCCATGGGCCCAATTATGTCTATGGCTAACTTGGTCCATGGTACCTCCGGAACTTCAACAGGAGATAGGGGAACTTTATGTAGCACTTTGCTCTTGTCACTTTTAGCACAGCTGGTGCATTCTTTCACTTTCATTTCTACCAAAGAGTCCATCTTTGGAAACCAAAAGCAACTTCTGACTTTGTTTTTCGTAAGGCTCCTGCCTAAGTGTCCTTCATGAGCAAGGTCAATTATTTTATTCCTGAGGTCATTGGGTGGAACAACCTTCCCGTTGCGGTATATTCTATCTGCCATGAGGGTTAGTTCGTATCTTACTTCCCAAAAGTCTTTAATGGAATCAGAGACATCAGAGCGATTCTCAGGCCAGCCATTGATGATCAAATCTTTGAGATTATTCATGTCACTGTCATTCCTCATACTCTCTTCCCATTCTACTTTGGTTAGGGATGGAAGATGCATGGCTAATATGGGAACGTCTAATTGGTCCTCACAATGACTGACGTTGAGGGGTGCTCTCGACAAATAGTCTGCGACCACATTCTCAGGCCCAGGTAAGTATTCCACCTTGAAACAAAAGTTCTCCAAACCCAGCACCCATTTTGTAATGCGAGGGGATTTGTTGTGATTGTTTTTTGACGAGAACATGAATGTCAATGGCTTGTGGTCCGTTCGTATAACAAATTTTGTACCCCACAGGAAGAATTTGAAGTGATTCGCAGCCCAGAAGCATGCTAACGCTTCCCTCTCGATAACCGAATAGTTGCGTTCCGAGGGACTAAGAGATCGGGAGGCAAACGCTATTATGGTTTCACCATTCTCACCTCTTTGAGATAGTGTCGCCCCTAGCCCTTTATTAGATGCGTCAGTGGTTAGCATTGTCTTTTTTTGGGATCAAAAGGCCCTAAGGCTGGTGAATCCAGAATTTGTTTTTTTACTGCGTCGATCATTTTTTCATGCTTCTCCTCCCAAGTAAATTCCTTACTTTTTTTAAAAAGGTCACGTAAGCCATCACACAATTCCGCAAAATTCTTTACAAACTTGGCCATGTATTCGGCCAGACCTAAAAAGGATTTTAGTTCTTCTTTGTTGGTTGGGTATGGAGCGTCTTTGACTGCTTGTATCAAACTGTACTTAGGTCTGAAACCTTCTTGGGAAATAGTGTGACCTAGGTAGTCTACTGAGTTCACCTTGATCTTACACTTGTCCAGTTTCACCGTTAACCCTGCATCTGTGAGTCTTTGGCACACTGAGTTAAGAACACTGTCATGTTCTTCCATGGTTGAACCGTACATTAGTATGTCATCCTGGAAGCATAAGGTATTTTTGATGCCACTGAGGATTTGTTGCATTATCTTTTGGAAAATTGCTGCCGCGGAGGCCAGGCCGAACGGCATCCTGGTGAACATGTAGGCTCCAAAAGGAGAGGTAAATGCCGTCAATGGTCTAGACTCCGGGTGCAATTCCACCTGGTGATAAGCCATCGAAAGATCAATGACCGAAAAGAACTTTGCCCTCCCCATGGTGCTTAACATCTCATTTATGTTAGGAAGGGGAAACCTTTCCACCCATATATTTTCGTTGAGGCTGCGCAGGTCCACACATAGGCGGATACCTTGCCCATTAGCTCTGGACGCTAAAACTAAAGGCGCCAACCACTCTGAGGAATCTATGGGTTGGATGACCCCCATATCACACAATTTGTCTAATTCCACTTTGAGGGTCTCTCTCAAAAGGAGAGGTACAGGACGGGTTTTGTGAACAACAGGTTTTGCCCCTTGTCTGACCTTAATCTTATGTTGAAAGTCCTTCAACTTACCTAACCTGTCTGCAAACAGCTCCGGAAAAGCAAGGCGTAAGGCACTATTGCTGTTAGGAGCTTCAATTAGAATGACTTGGTCTTTGTTGTTGGGGTCAAGTATAATCCCTAGCTCTTTCTGATGTTGCCAGCCCAGGAGATTGGCTCCGCTCTCCACTACATACACCTTACCTACAGTAGATCTCCCTTTGAAGTCAATGTGGGCTCTCACCATGCCGACCAGGGGAATGGGGTCTTTGGTGTACCCTTCAGGTGAAATGTCAGGTGAGTTTAGCGCTAATTTACTGCCACACAGGGAATTCTCAAAGTCCGTAACATTGATTAGGGTAAAAGGAGAACAGGAGTCTGCATACATTTCTATAGGCCTATTGTCAATATACACTGTACATTTGGGATAATTGGGTTTGGCGGACTCATCACAGTCTTTTAACTGAAAAACAAATTTAGCAGGTGGTTCCCTTTCCTCACTAACCATTTTTACTGTATTGTATTCTCCATCTCTACAAACTCTGGCGAGGTGACCTCTTCTGTTACACTTTTTACATGTGACACCACGCGCAGAACAGAAAGGACTGTTGGCCAAATGGTTGTTGCTGCCGCATCTAAAGCATTTGAAACCTTGTCCATCTTTTGTGGGTCTTAAGGTAGGTACCGCTTTTGTAACTCCTTTGACTTTGAGGACTTCACTATTTGAAACTTCTGCTTGGACTGAAACCACCACTTCTTCCTTTATTTTCATTTCTTTTATGCATTTGGCTGTATGTTCTATAGATTGCGCGAGAGCAACTGCTTCTCTCAAAGTCGGATTTTTGCAAGTAGTTTTTCCTGTACTCTGCTACTGTTAGTGCACCTGACCAATTGATCCCTTATGAGGGAATCATTTAGATCTCCGAACTCGCATAACTGAGTGAGTCCTCTAAGCGCTGCAATGTAATTGTTGATGGACTCACTTTTACCTTGCACTCTGCTAAAGAACTTATGACGTTCGAGGACAACGTTGACTTTGTCCCCAAAATGTGCTTCCAATTTCATGAGAGTGATATCATACACATCTGAGTCATCATCATCTTCCAAATCGGGCTCAGTAAGTGTTTCGTACACTTTGCGACCATGGACACCTAAATTATGTAATAGAATGTGCTGTTTGCGCATTGCAGAGAATTTTTCTCCCCCCATGGCAATTAGATACGACTCGAATAATTTTGTCCAGTCCTTCCAATGAATTTCAGGATCTCCGCACTCATTTAGAAACAATGGTGGTTGGCTTATGCCAGGAGTGCCCATGGTGAGAAACAAGGTTTAAGGAGTGAGGATAGTAAGGACAATGGTGTGTAAAGAAGGAGAGGAGAGTATGTCACTGCAAAGTACAAACTAGATGGCCACCCACAATGATGAGGAAGGTGTGTGTGTCACCGCAGGAGAGGCTGGCACACAGTATAATTTGCAACGTAGAGGAGAGGTGAATGTGTCACCGCAAGGCACGAACTTCCTAGTAGCCAGAATGAGGAGAGTAGGCATACAAAAGGAAAATTCTTACTTGGCAGAAGAGCAGGTTTTGTAATATGGAATTGAAGGCAGATAAGTGCTTGCAGAGGGAACTGGTACACGAGAGGTGTAATGCCGATCTTGACCACTGGGGCACTGTAACGCTGACAGGAACTGCACGGACGTCGAGATCTGGAGCGCTGACAGGGATTATATGCGCTGACAGGATCTGCGTGGACGTCGAGATGTCAGGAAATAGATGCGCCGGAACTCAGCTGCAGCCAGGGTCACATGAGCGGACATCGAGATCTGGAGTGCTGAGAGGAATGAATGCGCCAGAGCTCAGCTGCAACCAGCGTCACACGGAGCCTTCACTGCAGGGTAAGACTTTGAAATCCGGCCTCACTGGGGTAGTACCACTGCCGAGAGACTTTGCAGTACCTGGTTCCCAAAGTAGAAGTACAGCGGAGTCTCACCGCTAGGACACTCTATGGAAACAGGCGTCACGCTGAGGAATGCATAAGGTGAGTGAAGTGTGGGGGAAACCCACAGTTCATGAGCAACCCAGTCACAACAGGAACCGGAGTCAGAGAAGTTGTTGGAAAACACGGAGACTCCTTACTTTATAAGTGGTGCAGTTAACAAGTCCTCGACCTTGCAGCAAGGCGTGTCAAAATCCTCAGCAAAGGTGGTCTGTAAATCTCCTAGGTTTCAGCTGGAACAACAGTCTGGTAAATGGAGGATGGTGACTGAGTTCGGCATGAAGGCTTCCAAGCACTGAAGTTAACTGGAGTGAAGCTTTAAGTTGGAGAGAGTACTGAAAGGGGAGATGATCGATTGCCCCCTGCGCAGGATCGTCGCCAGTATTATATTTTTAAAGATGAAACTGAAGACACAAACGTAAGTAAAGAAGTGCTTCTTTATTTCGATCATCCACTCTCCTAACTGACAATGTCATTGTCAACATTCTAATGCAAGCTCTCCCTGGAACGTTCTAAGTGGGAGCAAAAGGGGAGGGGAGGAGGGAAGGACCATGTAGGAAGGGAGAACGAGAGACAACTAGGAAGATTACAACACATACATAACCTATTGTGTCTAAAAAATACCCATATTATTCATTATAAATATATATATATATATATATATATATATATTCCAATGTATTACCATTGTCTGAAATTACAGCAAAGTCCATATCATGGATATAAAGCTAATATTTAGGCTATTCTGAAGATCTTTCTGTACTTCAGCTAAGCAAGTAATTGAAAGTGTCTCTCCTGTAATCATTACTGCATTCAATTTTGTCTAAGGGTCTCACTACGAGTTTGGCGATCTAATGTGACCATTACCGCGGCAGTCCCAGGAAGACTGCCAAGCCTGTGGTTGAGGCCACCCGCCGGATTATGACGTTAATCCATGTGCGGCAGCGGTCTCACAGCAGTCGCGTCTGCAGGAGAATCACACGCACCACGTCTGACGAAGTTCAGAAAGCAGTTGAACGCAACACTGTATCGACTAAGCACAGTTCGACAGTACTAGGCGCGTGAAAGTAAACAAGTAGCAGCGGCCCAGGCCTTCTCTTCTAAAATAATTGAAGATTGTGTAGCGACATACAAAAAGCATTGTGGCTTGGAGCACGCTTTAACGACGACACGGAAATACCAGAATACCAATAAGCAGTCCACTGCGCTCTATAAATTATCACAGTCCTAAAGCAATTCAAAATAATCGAGTCAGTTCTGCCGTCCAGCCACATACTTTCAAACTCAAGATCCATCAAGCAAACTTGGTTTCAAAGTGAGAATCATACAGATGTCATTCAGTCACTCGCCCTGAAGAGAACCCCGAAAACTAATTAAGGGGATCGAAACGCGTCAGCATTTTTTCCTCCTGGGATAGGAACAGTATAATACTTTTCTATGAGGAGCAATTTGCAAAAAGTTCGTTTGTCCCCATAGACCTTTAAAAATCTGTACCCAGTAGGTTACAACCTTGACAATCTCATTAACCAAAGAAGTAGAAACAACTTGCAAATAAGGCTGTCATGTTTTAAATTGACTGGTTGTTATTTGAATGTTAATTTGTCTGCCTCATTTTTTGCTCAGGATGTCTATTTAATTTTATGTAACTTGTCTGTTTCATTTTCTGTTGATAATGTTTGTTTAACTCTTTGTTGAGCACTGTGTTTATAAGTTAAATGTGGTAGGTAGTATGTCTTTTTGAGAACATGCTTTAACAATGCTTAATCACGAAAAAAAGAAGTAAATAAAATACTTCAGACCAATTGGATGAACAAATGGTCTAAGTCTGTTTAATTATTAAACAGCCTCATTAAGTAAACGGTCAGGTATTTGTTTTGATATAAAGTTGTATGGGCCCTTCCTGGCCGTCTCCGGGCCAAACCCCCTTTACCATGCACCATGTCATTCATGCTACACTGTGCATGAACGAGGGTGCAATTCAAAGGGGAGCACAACATGTTCCCCCATCAATCACCCCCAGGCCCAGATTCGGCCAAGGGCACTGTTAGGGCCCCATTACCTGCATGTCTGCCACCCTTTTCATGGCGGGGTGCCGGCTTCGGCACCGCCAGTATATTCAGACCCTTTGCAGACCGGCCCCATAGCGGGATCCTTGATCCCAGTGGAGAAGGTGGTCCGACCGCCATACTCGTAATATGGCGGTCGGACCAGAACCGGGAGTATGGCAGTCCCAGGACCGCTGTACACGTAATAAGGCCCTTAGTCTATAATACGATATGCCTTGTTCAGATGGTTAATGAAAATAATTACACAATAATTGATCTTTGCATTTCAGTCGCTATGAACAGCAAAGCTGAGTACCACCTTTGTATCTTAAAATGCTAAGTACTCTTTAAAAACAGCTAAGCTTGAAAAAAATCATTTGAAAAATAAAATGCAAGATTTCATTTCCTTTAGATTTGTTTTCTGTGTATCATGTATAAATGATACCCGAGAAATTTTGATACGTTTTTGCCCATGCTGTCAACAAACATTCTCTCAATAACATTCTTTCTCGCTTCTGTAATAGGCTCCTGGAATGGTATTTGTTATGGGTTGTGATTTACTTTGGTATGTACATCTCTTTAAATGTTGGAATGTTGTCTTTGATTCTGTTGCCTTGGTGTCTCTCTGCGAAGTTACAGCCTGTCAGTTGCACTGTGAGTCTGGAGCGATCGCAGCGAGAAGCAGAGTGCTGATTCTCATAACTGTGGAGAATTAATCCTTTGTTAATCTAAGATGCAGAGACTCCTGTCATCAATGACCAGCACAACATATATTGGTGACGAGGATCAGTAGAATCAGCACACCGGTCGGAAACCCACCCAAGGTCTATTCCTGTTCGCCACCATGAATGAATAGGTGCACAACTTGGCGTCCGATATATCAGGATCTTTTCTCGTCTAGTAAAAAGGAAGACTTAATATTCACCTTTGACCTTGGGGAGATACAACTTGTGGTGGACTCTGGTTATATAACTTTGAGTGATTCATCCCCTTATTTGGAATAGTTAAATTGGATCATCTTTTGATTGGAAATATTGATTGGACTACCCAATATACTCCGGCTGGAGTATTTTGCTCCACTCAAGAGTGGTATTCTTCTGAAGAGCCAAGAAATATACATATATAACTACATTTTAATTGGAAACAAGTCTCCTGAATGTTTTCTTCTGCTTGGATGGCCTTTGCAGCCACCCATATATTTGTGTTCAGCACCCTGATGAAGGTGGCATGAGAAAATGTGATCAATTCTTCACCACAACACGCGTTAGCACTATTACTTGTCTTTGTAGTTGATAAGAAATTGCTATGGATCTATGTTGATGATGTGTACCTAAAGATCTATATGTATACACTGTCAACATTTGTGGTGTCTATATAAATGATTATTAAATTGGAGTAATGTATATATGGGATTCTAAGGACTGATTTTAGAGAATTGATTGAATGTTCTTTTTCAAATGTTTTTTTGAATGTTTTTTGAAGGAGTGGGTGTGGCTGCATTGATGTATGAGTATGATTTATAAGTCCTTATGATATGACTAGGGAGCCCGAGATCAATATAAATTTAGGTTGATATTTTCAAGCAGATATATATATGTATGATTGTGTCTTTAGATTTTGTTTGATAGTCATATAGAGAAGATTATAATAGAAAATAAACATTTATGATTTAGTTAAACACTTTTTCTGATTCATGATTCTGATATCTTGTCGAGTTATACCTATATAAAAATAAGTAGAGTAGCACTGTCTTTTTTGTTTTTTTAACTGGAAACTCACGATACACATCTGATCTAAAAAAAACCTCCTCCCTGCCTGCTGTCTACTGCCTACAGCCTGTAGGTTTACCTGATTTCTTCACTCTCATTAACCTGGGGGTGAACGCTGCATTTTATTCAAGAATTCCTAATTATTCAGCCACACATCATTAGGGTTGGTGGTTGCGGCATGCACTATCTACCTCTGAGGGAGAGGATCATGTCGCACAGTGCACCAGCTTTGAAAGCCTGAGCGAGCACAAGTATCAAGCGCTGGTGCTCAGTAAGAGGGAAAGAATCGCCCCATTAGTGTGGTCTAGCGCAAGCATGACAGAAAGATTAGTGTGAGGCTTGAGCTTTAGAAGCTCAGCACGAGGAAGAAGATCATGCACCGCTGCTAGGAGCTCTTTGCATGCCCTATCCATCGGCGCAGTGTAGAACATATTTTATGACTCTCCGTATTATGCAGCGTTAAATTTGGAATTGGACCGGACACATGCCATTATGGATACACATAGCCGGTAGTGAGGGGTGTGTGCTGTATAGTTTGGATGTTCTACTTCCTCTTATTGAGTTTCCTCTTATGATTGACTAATTCTGTTCCTCTCTGTGATTGGCTCCCTGTCGTCCTACTTCTGATGGGCTGTTTGCTCATGAGCTCCAGGCACTAGATTTGGTTAGCCTCTTTGATGTTTTACAAGGAATACTATTGCAAACTTAAAGTTGCAAGTGCTTGGAGTTGCGACTACTACTTATTGGAAACATGCAAAGTGCTAACCTACCTGTTTTATTTTACTAGAACTTGATTCCCTAACAATAAAATGGCAACAATGGTATAGAACTTTTGAAAGTTATTTATTGCCCATTGATGGAGTGAATTTTACAGCTGTGAGGAAAAGAATTCTGCTGCATAACAGTTTGGAAACAGATGGTCAGACGACCATCAGCCACATCTCATTCCTCCCCATTCAGTTGAATTGGATGTTTTTACAGAAGTTGTGAAGAGACTGGAACACCACTTTAAGGATGAGCCAAGTGTAATTGTGGAAAGGCATACGTTTTTCACTATTCAAATGTCAATTTTATACCAGAACTAAGAATTTAAGCGTTCACATGTGAAATCATAGGTCCACTTGAATAATAATTGAGAGACCAATTAGTGCTTAACTGCTTTGAAAACAGAGTCCAGGAAAAGATTTTATGTTGTACAAACCCTACATTGGATGAAACGTTGAAGATCGCCTGGGGCATTGAGAGGTCTATGGCAGCATCAAAGGAACGAGGAAGATCCAAGCAAGGGCCGATGGAGAATGTAAATGCCATAGCCCTCAAAGTGAAGTCTACATCTGAGATCAGGAGACCTGATAAAAACTCAACTGCGTCTTCGGGGTTTGTTATAGGTGCGGCTCCAATAATCACATGGCCAATGCCAGCAATTGTCCTGCAGTCGGCAAAGTATGTTTGAAGTGCAAAAAGACTAGACACTTTGCAAGTGTTTGCAAGAATGTGCAAAAAGTTGGCTTTGTTAAGGGTCAAGCTGATCTGGTATCAGTCAAAAGATTGGAAGAATTGGAAGGGAAAAAAAATATTGTTGTTATCAGTTAGGAGGATAGCGACAGTAACATGCTGTGGGAAGTAGAGAAATTGGAGAGGAAGGGGGATCCTGAATGTGAGATTACATAGGCAATGTGGACATGGAGTCCACAATGGATTAAAGATCGATCATTACTGTAGTGTCCAACAAATTGTATGATCTGAAATGGAAACAGTTTGAGTTACAACCCTCAGATTTTCGCACTGTAGCTTTTGGTAGGCAGGAAATTGAAATGATGGGATATTTTCATGAAAACATTAAGTACAAGGACAGAATGATCAATCCCAAAGTGTATGTAGTGAAGAGAGGGTATAACATTTTGAGATAGGGAGACCAGGGCACTTTCAGGATGGTTCTCAGACCGGGAACTGTTCACCCTGTTTCCTAGATAGATGGAGAAGTGTTTTCACCATCAAAGGTTTTGGACAGACAGAGGACTATTTTTGAGAACAGGTTGGGGGTCATAAGAGGATTTGAACGCAAAATAATTCTGAAGCCTGATGCCATTCCCATAGTGCATAGAGTTCGCAATGTATCTTTGAGTATCAGAAGTAAGCTGAAGGTGCATTTGGATAATTTGTGCAAGGAGGGTCATTGAGTCTGTGGACTCATCACAGTGGATTTCACCAATAGTTGTAGCCCTGAAAAAGAAAGGCGAACTCAGACTGTGTTAATATAAGGTATTTAAACAAGCACATTCAAGTGGATTGCTTTCCTTTACAAAAACTCAGGAGATGTTGGCCCAGTTGGGTTCAGCGAGAATTCTTTCACACTAGATCTCTAGACTGCTTATCATGAGGTTGAACTCAGTGAAAGTTCTGGCTCCCTAACTGCGTTCAACACCCCTTTCGGTGCAATCCATTTTTTATGAATGCATTTTGGCCTAGCCTCTGCGGCTTCAGTATTTCAGAATTTGATGCTCTAGCTTCTGAGTGAGGAGAGGGGAGTGCTGGCTTATAAAGCTGATATCTTGATTTGTTCGTAATCTACTCATGCTCATCTACAAAAGCTTAATAACGTGCTAGTCATAGTAGAAGATTATAGGATCACCATGAAGAAAGAGAAGTGCAGATTTATGTTAGAGGAGGTGGGGTATTTGGGCCATAAAATCTCTGCTCTGGGTATTATGCCTAAGAAAGATCTAGTCAGAGCTATCAATAAAAGTCCCTCTCTTTCAGATAAGGATCAGTTAAGGTCATTCCTAACATTATGTGAATATTATTCAAGGTTCATTGACAATTTTGCCTTGCAAACAGAACCCTTGAGACAGTTGTTAAGAAGTGGGGTGAAATTTGTGGGGGAACAGGAACAAATGGAAGCCTTTGATGTGTTAAAGTTCATTATAGTCAAAACACTGGCCGGAGCTTGAGGTGAGTTCCCTTCTATGATTACTGTGGACGCAAGTGGACTAGGGATTGTTGCTTTTTTGAGTCAATTGGTGGAAGGGAAAGAGAACCCTGTGGCATTTGCTTCCAGGCAGTTGTCTGCAGTGGAGAAGAACTACAGAACAATAGAAAGGGAAACTGTGGTCTCTGTCTGGGGTTGCGCCATTTTGCGACGCACTTGTGGGGGAGAGAGTTCACATTAGTCACGTATCACAAGCCACTAGTCTTTCTCTCTAATGACAAGGGTGCAGGGAATGCCAGTCCGAGGTTGGTTCACCTGATATCTAAAATGTATGAATTTAACATTAGTGAAGCATAATGATGGGGAAAAAATTGCAGGGCTGATTATCTTTTCAAGTGCCCGACGAGGCTTGCGAGGGAGGGGGAAGAATTTGATGAAGAGGAATGAGTTATCGGAATGGAGGATGGAGTGACTGTGCCAGAGGATGTGATTAATCTCCAGGATTGGGCGGATTATGTAGGAAAAGGCAGCTGTCAAAATATGCTGAAGAAAGTGATGTCAAGGTTGGCCTAGGGAAGCTGCGATTGCTAATGAGTTGAGTCCTTATTTCAAGATTAAGGATGAAGTGAGTGTTGGAGGTAACCAGCAGGGCCTTCCTCTACCTCTGGTGGGCTAGGGCTACTCCTACATGGTACATCACTAGGATCACTCCTATCATGAGCAAGATGTTCACCCTGAGTTTAGCTGAGCACCTGGGTTGAGCTGAGGCTGACTACACCAGGCTGGGAATGCATGGAGGTATTGATACCTTCTTCGTCTGATTGAGGGTCAAAATCCCACTTCACCAGCATGCAGGAGGTATAACAAGCCATGTACTGCTGATGTTTGGCATAATTGAGTTCTTTCTCTACAGCTGGAGACATAGATGTGCAGGATGGCATAGTGGTAGGGAAAGTATCAGCACATCACCAGTAGTTGCAGTGCATTCCATGAGGGTTGTTTAGTATCTCATGAGTACACCTGTGAGGGAATCCGAGTGAATTATATCCCTTCATGAAGGAAACATGTAGATATTGTGTCTGCAACAGTGCATATTTTCAGGCCAAGTTCTTTATTATTACCCTGGTATCTTCCAGCTTTTATGAGAGCACCCACTGTACAATTCTTGTACAAGCGTAAAGGAGGCTAAGGGAGACAGAGAGGCAACAGTATATGAAAACATGGGAGAATGGGAAAATGGGGTAAATTGGAGACATGGATACTGGAAACACAGCCCTGATGAAAAGCAGGGTGGCAGACACTGGAAGATGTGGGAAATGTTTGGAAGAATCAAACATATAGGGGTCGATTCACAGAACTAATCTGAGATAAAATCCTAAACTTACTACTTTTGGTATTCACAGAAGGCATTTAGTAGTAGTAAAGTTAGGACTCCTAACTTTACTACTACTAAACTGAGACAAAATCCTAACTTTACGACTTTCGGTATTCACAAAAGGCATTTAGTAGTAGTAAAGTTAGGAGTCCTAACTTTACTACTACTAAATGCCTTCTGTGAATACCAAAAGTAGTAAGTTTAGGATTTTATCTCAGTTTAGTAGTAGTAAAGTTAGGAGTCCTAACTTTACTACCACTAAATGCCTTCTGTGAATACCAAAAGTAGTAAGTTTAGGATTTTATCTCAGATTAGTTCTGTGAATCGGCCCCATAGAGACAAAGGCATTGGATACATAAGCAATGGTGGTACATGCTAGGAGACAAAAACTGTTAGACGGCGACCCAGAAGGCTACTGATAAAAAGAGACATGAAAATGGAGAGATACTAATAAAGTACTTCAGCCAATAGACTTTGGCTTGAAAGAAACCCAACATCTACGTAGAAAATCACCCGTCGTAAAGTCCACAGAATTACAAGGCCCTATCCATAACAGAAGTGTTCTATAAATGTGCTTTTCTTTCTTTCTTGTACGTATTATTCAGTTTTTTAAAGGGTTTAGAGGACAGATTTTCAGAGAGTAAAATATCAGTGAATTGAGACCTTAATTCAGTTTCATCTTCGGTCATTTTGACCGTGCAGTGATCTACTCAATTGAAAAGTCTATTTTCGTCAAAGCACATTCTCACTAGAAAACAAATTATTTTTTTCAAAGGGAAGGCACTTGACTTGTGGAGGAAATTACTGGTGTGGTCATTAAATCTGTAGCTCTTTCTAACCTCATCTGTTCCATAATATGGACTTAATTGAAACACTGTTTTCGTGTAGAGAAATATATTTGAATTGTAATGTCTGAGAGTCATAAAAGATGCTGGTCTTAGATTTGCCATTACAAATGCATAATATAGCTCTCTGATCTATTCTTTCTGTGTTTTTCAAACCACCTCTGAACAGTAGAGACAGTTGTGTACAGATCTTACTTAGTAGCCTCAGTGGCAGTAGTGAAATGCAACCACTAGCCCGCTCACCACCGCAGAATGTGATCAGGGGCCCCTTAGTCTCCCATATATCACAGATATTCATTGACTTTGGGATGAATGGGGCTCCCTTGAATGGTTGGGAAGTTTTATTTCTGTTTTTCAGGACTTGACAGCACCTGCAAGTATAGGTGAGTTTTGGCATTAGCAACTCATATAAAAATTCACTACAAATTGGGCCTTCCTAATAAGTATTTGATTTATTTTATTTCAACATTTATATAGCATACTTGAAAGTTGTCAGTGTTAGGGCGCTTTACAGTGAAACATTCTAAAGTAATAGTCTTAGATAGAGATGGCGGGGTGGCAGAACTTCAAATAGTTATCAAAAGTATGGAACGTTAAATATAGAGCATTTGATGATTGAGTTTGTCATATCATTGCCGGTTACTAGATTAAGGGCCTGATTACGACTTTGGCGGTCTTCTCGCGGGCCGCCATGCCTGTGCCACATGGGACGACTGCCAAAGCCGTACTGACACTGCCCACCGGATTACGATTGTAATCCTTGGCAGGTGGGCGGTGCTGCGGTGGTGTCATGACGGGGCCTGTCTAAAGGCCTATAGGTGAGCCTCAGACAGGCACCTCCCTGACACCACCACCACAGCACGTTCCTGCATGGTGTAGCATGCACCATGTGGTGCATGCTGCAACATGCCAGAATTGGGGTGCAAATCTACAGGAGGGCACAACATGTGCCCCCCTGCATGCACACCCAGGCCCAGAGGCACTGAGGGGCCCTGTTAGGGCCTCCTTTGCTGCCTCGCTGGCAGCTTTTCCATGGCAGGCTCAATGCCATGGAAAAACAGGCGGTGAGGCAACTAGTAATATGCTAATATTGCTCAGTCTAACTGCTGCGCCACAGCCGCAGGATCCAGGATCTCCGGCAGCCGCATCGGTCCAGTTGCAGCCCAACCGTCAAACTCGGAATGCGGCGGTCAAATCACTAGTCTGGTGGTTCATGGACCGCCACCACGGGTTCGGCGTTCCTACGGACCACCAAACTCGTAATCAGCCCTTTAGAGTCGTCTGAAGTGGTGGGCATTTTATTGTTTCTGGAAGGTGGTGATTGGAGTCAGAGTTTTGAGGTCTGGAGGAACAGTGCCTGGCTGAGGGGGGGCACACCAGAGAATGGTTGTGTTTGAGCAGCAGAAGTTCTAAACTTGAGGGATTCATGGAGTAGATAATTATGACTTCTTAGAACTCTTTAACCATTAGAGACCTTGAGCAAGTCAGTAGGATAAAGTGGACTGTTACCATGGATGGGCTTGTGGACAAGGCAGCAGAATTTGAATTCTAGCCTAAATGGGCAGCCAATGCAGCTCACAAAGCAAAGGTGAACTGTGATCAAATTTAGCAGCAGAATGGTCAAACATGCTGCTTTGAGGGCAGCCAGATGAGATTGAGAAAGTCCAGTCAGCAGTGCATTACTGAAATCATGTCCTGAAATGAGCAATGCATGGATAGCAGTTTTTAGCAGATCACGAGGAATAAGGGACAAGTTAATTTTAACATATGCAGATGAAAGTTTGCAACTTTCACCATCTTGTTGATATGAGAAAGAACATTGATGGTTGTGTGGAGTGTAAAAACCAAGAGATTTGACTGTTGAGATTGTGGTAGGTGCACAGGTTTCTAGCTTCAGAGAGTTGAGGACCTTGGGGTAGGATCTGCTTTTGGTCAAGTTAGAGATAATGAGAAATTCTGTATTGTGGGGGTTGAGAAGAAGGACGTTCGATGCTTCCATGACTGTAGTTGTTAGACATTTTCTGTAGAAAATGGTGTCTGCTGTTGTTGAAGTCTTTAGATGGAGCTGAGGGTTGTCTGCATGTTGGTGAGTGGTATGTTACATGGAGTAAAAAGGGGCAGAATGCGGCATAAATGAGAGGTGTTTTATTTGGAGAACAAAGTAACACCAATTACGGGCAGCCACTCGCCGACACCTGCTCTCTGCTACTCCAACTGCTGCACCGCTGCCTTAACATTCCAAGCAACTGTCAAGGTCAGCGACGCAGAGATGTCACTAGCCGACAGTAGCACGAGCCAGCTCTCCCCGCATATACGTGCAGTTATAACACACCTCCTCCTTTTCCCATTACGATAATGAATACAGCAAAAGTTGAAATTACAACAACAGAAAACACAGAACAATGCAACACAAAAGAAAATTCTAAATAATGGCTGTAGAAGTGTAGATAAAAAATATGACTCATTTTAGGTAATAGAAAACACCTTAATGTTTTAAGTCATGATAAAAAAAAACAAAGTTCAATACAAAGAACTATAGAACTATACATAAAAAATAACAACACCAATAAAGGTGACAGAAAACACCTTAATGTGTTAAGACATAACAAAATCTCAGCATCTTTCAGGACGTTTACGAACTCGCTTCTCCATTGGAGCAGTTGCATGGTTCATTGATTTGCTCCTAATAGACTCATTGCGAACCTGTACAGGACCCGCGACCTTAACTAAACTCGCACAATTCCATCACTGCCCATTTTGTAATTTCACTGCACATTCATCCTTGCTCACTTCTTCCACTCTACAAGCAGAACCAAACCTCAGCTTTCTCTTAACACATTTTGTATAAGGTAATCTCACCTGCGCCTAATCACATTTCTCATCTTTAATCATGTCATATCTCTTTTTACTTTTTGCCTGGCTTTCCTGAATTCTATTCCCTGTGACTTCAACATCATGTGTATTCATATTACTAGATTTGACTTTTGATAGCTTGTTCAACCATAAGGGCTTCAACAAATCCTGAGTGCCCCTGCCCCTTAGGGCCATGAATGGTGTAACCGCAGTCATACTGTGTGGAGTATTGCCATACGACCAGAGAATTGGCATGCCCCGCATCCTCTACATCAAAACCTTAAATTACAGCTCCCCTGACAAAGTCAGAGACCATCCTGTTGGCCCTCTTAATCTAACCATTCCCCTAGGAATGATAAAGACTGCACTTCTTGCGTTTAATTTCTGCTCCCATCAAAAATTCCTCCTTCTCAACTGAAAGGAATTACACAAAATTATCTGTTAAAAGTTCTGAAGGAAAACCTTCTCTAGCAAAGACATCAGTGAGAAACGTTATTACACTTCTGGAGCTAGGTTCTAAAATGAATTTAACTTCAAGCCACTTTGACAAGTGGTCAATCAGAACAATGGCAAATCACTGAGCTTGAGGCAAAATCGTGAAAGGTCCCGTACAATCTATGCTTACTCTCTCCCATCGTAGATCAAGCTTGGAAAACACATTAGCTCCAGCTAGGGTACACATCATTTCCTCTATTTTAGGCAGAGGATGCCGTTCCACCCAGATAGCTTGGTGCAGATCAATGCACATTATTACATCTTTTGTGGTAAATAATTGGTCCGTTCTAAATAGTAACCCATCTTCCAATGAAAGTTCTGACTGCACCTTGCCATAAGTCTGGAGTTCCACACAAAGCTTACCTTCCCTTGGCCAACCCTTTCTTGTATATTCCACTACTTTGTTAAATGCAAGATCCTGGTCAAAAGCAGATCTCCATTCCTTTTCAGTGAGACATTTAGTATTTAACCAAAACAGACTGGCAACCATGCACTCCAAGTTCTGAAGGAAAACCTTCTCTAGCATAGACGTTGGTGAGAAGCATTTTTACACTTCTGGTGTTGGATTCTCTAATAAATGTAACTTCAAGCCACTTTGACAAGTGGTCAATCAGAACAATGACAAATCGCTGAGCTTAAGGCAAAATCTGGAAAGGCCCCATAAATTACTCTCTCCTATACCTTCTGAGGAGTCTCATGAATAACCATTGGTGGAGTCACACGTTTCAAACCTTTGTCATTCAACACACAGTTCCTGCATTTACCAACCCACTTTTCCACATCCCTGTCCATCATTTGCCACCAGAAAGTTTCTCTCAGTCTCTTGCTAGTCATAGTCATGCCTAGATGGCACTCATGACTTATGCTCAATAGTCTCTCCATGACATCTTTTGGGGGAATTAATTTGTCCGTTCTAAATAGTAACTCATCTTCCAATGAACGTTCTGACTGCACCTTGCAATAGGTGTGGAGTTCCACAGAAAGATTACCTTCCCTTGGCCAACCCATTCTTGTATATCCACAACTTTGTTTAATATAAAATCCTGGTCAAAAGCAGATCGCCACTCCTTTTCGCTGGCACATTTAGTATTTAACCAAAATATACTACAACCATGTACTCCAAATCCTGCTTATCACCCGCTTCTTCGTTTTCTCCCAGAATGGGTAATCCTACAAAACTGATACATGAAATTAGGTGTGACAAAGGCAGTTAGATGCCTAGGTTCCTTTGCCAATACACCCTGATGATATGCACAGCGTAGATCAAACTTGGAAAACACATTAGCTCCAGGTGGGTTACACATCATTCCCTCTATTTTAAGCTGAGGATGCCTGTCCACCCAGATGGCTTGGTTCCAGCTCCTAAGATCAATGCACATTCTGATCTCAATGTTTTTTTCAGAGCCACCACAAGAGTTATAGGTAAAGAAACTATTCTATTGGTTCAATCACCCCATCTTTGCATAAGTTGTTCAACACATCATTCAAGCTGTCCCTCATGCTCAATGTCACCCCACTCAACTTGTACTTCACTGGAACACTCCCATCTTTTAATTTAATGACATGTTCAAACCCATTTAGCCTTCCTAGTTGTTCATCAAAGATGTTACTATGTTTCTCTAGCAATGCGTGTAAACAATCACCCTGCATATTAATTGACATTATGCAATCGTCAAGCTTTGATGCGCACCACCAGATTTAAGAATAATACCCAAACAGGCTTGATGATGCCAACCAAGAATATCAGGCCAACATTGTAAGACATGCACTTTTCCTTGCACCTCTCGACCCCCGAAACAAATAATTGTTTCAAAAAATCCCACCAAGTCAGTTTTTGCGCCAATATACCCTTGAGGGGTGACATCTGATGGTAACAACACCTCATTGATATTGAGGACAATTTCTTTGGCGATATAAGTCAATGTGGTCCTAGAGTCTGTCAATAATGGTATCATCACCTCACCTACTTTGAAAATTTCTACTGGATCGTCAGATTTGGGTATGTCATCTTCATGAATACAATGCACTGAATTGTTAAGATCATTGATGACTGTCTCTTGTGCCATCACAGTGCTCTCAGAACTGAATTCATGCTGCCCTTGCACACTTACACACAGCAACAAATTGTTAAAGTCATCAGACAAACCCTGGTCACAATCATCAGTTACCAAATTCACCTTTCCCTTCTTATTCCTCAACCAGCACATTCTGGCAAAATGACCAGTGTCCCCACACTTATTACACTTCCTGTGGATTTGTACAAGTGAGTAATCTCTCTTGAATGTTTCTGTTATAACAGCTGGTAACAAGTTGTTCCCTGACCAATTGATCAGTGAAATTTTCGAATTCACACTTGACTGCCAGTACACTTAATGATGGTTCATACATGTCTAAAGATTCAGTGGCTGATTGTTCCCTGGAAAACATTTAAGTCTCCTCACCACTAAATTTGGCTGTTTTGAGAAATGCTTCTCAATCTCTTGATCGCCTCCTCATACTCATCCAGCTCTTCCTCATCTCCAGGTGTAAATACAGGGAGGTGAACAAATAGTGCTTGTCCTTCCAGGAATGAAGAGTGCTTGGGTAACCATCTCCTTCTTTCAGGCCTGAATTTAAACCCATCTACAGCTCCAGGAAATGCATCAAATGCTCTAAACCACTCTTTCCAAGGTATGGTTGGCTCTTCTGGAGATTGTAAGAATGGTGGAGGGGGGGTTAATGGCTTGCATAGTTCCAATGTTTGCAGAATATATATTGACGTTGTACTAAAAATATACCTTGCAATTCTTAAACATCTGCATGGCAAAAACTTGCAATTGATGGCACAATAAAAATACTATGGTAGAGTCTTATACCCAGAGTGTGCCTGTCACTACAATACACATTACCAACAAGCTGTAGACATTTCCAAAATGTATGCCTGTCACTGTAACCTGCACTCATGATCACTCCTTTCAAGAATTGATTCAGAACATGAAATATATGATGAAGGTGTGCCTATCAATGTAGCGTACACCAGGGTGCATGCAAGCTCTTCCTTAAGGGTGTGCAGAAGTGTACAAACTTTAATGAAGGTGTGTCTGTCACCGTAAAATACACTAGCAACAGGCTTCAACCTACACCAAAACAAACAGCACAAAGATAGTTACTTCAGGGTGTGGCGAAGCGTGCAATATTTAATAAAGGTGAGCCTGTCACAGTAACAAACAGGCTGGACGAAATTTGTGTCTGGTTAGTATGCATGAAGTGCATGTAAATCCATCAGCACCTTCCCAAACACCTTAGATGGCTACCGTGCATCGCAACACATGTAGTTTTTACATTTAATGGGGCGTGTTTTTTGTTGCCTGACTCTGAAGACGTACAAGGCACTCCAAGAGGGCCACCAAGCAATCAGCGCAGTGAACAAGCGCAGTGAATTATGAAGGTAGTCTGTTTCTAAGACCCATAAGCTGCCGCACAGGCACAAAACACTCACGCAGCCGCTCATATTAAAATTTAAAACAAATGTGACCTGAATTCAGCCTCTCGTCAGAGTCCCTCTTCACTCCAAAAAAAAGTGAATGCCGCTTCCATCTTTCTTCACCACAAGTTCTTTACCAAATCGTCGCCAATGTTACATGGAGTAAAAAGGGGAAGATTTTGACTCTTTGGATTGGAGGAGTCCGAATAAATCATTACAGTGTGCATATAATTGGGATACACACTACTGATGTTTGAGGGTTCTATTGTTCCCTCCTGTGTGTATTTGTATTGGACTACCCCCTTTATGGACTATTGAATATTGCACCTATATATATATATATCCAAGTAGAATCCTTCTCACTTTGCCAGTCTCGAAGGGCAACAAGAAAGGGCGCGGACCACCGTGGTTCGTCAACTGCAGTTTATTCAAACTCCCATAGAAGTGCAGCAGCCATGACGCGTTTCGTCCCTCACAGGGGACTTGATCACATATATATACATATGTATATATATATATATATATATATATATATATGTACATAAAAATACTGTTGTGGAAGATAAAATAAGTATACTTATATGTTTTTCTACATGTATTTGTAATAATATGTGTTGTTGTGTTTTGTGAATGTATTACTGTTTGTTTACCTGATAATTAACACCTGATTTTTTGCTTGAATATTTTTTATTGAATTTGTTTCATTACAAACAAGCAGAGTAGGAGCATCTATAAGCAAAGTTACAATCACTGCATACCACGTTATTAGTAAATCAAGGACGTTGGATACTTTAACAATTCAACATCAGTTGTTTCAACTATCAGATCTGGCTAGTTGTTTGCGACTGTTGAACTTAAGCGTAACCTTTTAGCAACATCTCTTCGTATTGGGAGTCTTTCTTCATGTTAAACACATGCATGGTGTACATTAGTACGTGATGTTGTGACACGCTACGATTTCTAGCAATAACAGGGAGCGTTACTGCATTCATGTCGGTTTGCAACTAGCTGCGTCCAGCGTGCTATTTAAGATTGCAAAGTGTATTATTTCTCCACTTTAACGACTTCTGTAGCTTGCACAACGTCAGACTGCGCACTTTGGATAAGTGTAAGTGTCTGTAGTGGTAGCCTAAGTTGTTCTTTTTGCATCATATGCCATGCAGATACGTGTGTGCGTGTTGGATATGGTGTGTTCCTGAACTGTGGAGGAGGATTAATAACGAAACTATGACAAAATAATACCTAACGGGTGTGGGGTCTGAACTGTGGGGGCTGGCGCTTAAGAACCCTGGGGGCTATAATGCTGGTGTTGGTGCCTGTATTTCATGTGCTGGCGTTCGCTGCTGGTTAGGCCTGGGGCATGCTCATGGTTGCGCTTATATGGTGGGTTGATACCTTTTACACTTCCACTTCAATGTCCCTCCCGTCTGTGAGTTCTCCTCTATGGTGGGCGCTCTCGAGGTGCATCCTCTGCTGGGTCGTGAGTGGGGGTAGTGCTCTCTTGTGTGTGAATCAGTGCGGTTAGTATTGTATCCCAACTGGCAGCAAGGGGGATCTTATGGATCCCAAGTGTGTCCTCGCGTTTGAGTGCAGTGCTTTCTGCTTTAGCCCAGTTGAGCATGGAGCATCTCCACATTATAAAGTGCGGTGGGTTGGAGTCCTTCCATCTCTTTGTGATTAGCCTTATCGCTACTGCAATCCCCAGGTCTAAAAATCTAGACGTGACCATATTGTTGCGGCTTCTGCGATATAGATGCAGGAGGTATATGTGCCATTCGAAGGGGAGCGTGCGGCCTGTGCTTTGCGCTAGCGCATCCGCCGACCAGTATTCTGCCAGTGCGGGGCACCCCCACAGCATGTGTAATAAATCTGCATCTAGGTGCATGCATCTGGGGCATTTAGTGTCTTGACATCTGAAATATTGGTTGATCTTTGCAGGCGTGAGGTACGCACGATGGGTAACGTAGAATTGTATTTGTCACAAGCATGCATTCCTGGGGACCTGGGTTGGGCTCGCCAGCACTGAAGTCCATTCCTTATCTGCGAGCTGACGTCCCATGTCTGCCTCCAAACGCTGGTGGAGGACCGATAGGTCTGTCGCTGTGTGATGTCTGAGTGACGCTGCAAACCATTTAATGAGGTGCCCGCCCTGCCCCATAACATGCAGGTATTGTATAGCGTCTCTGGTTTGGTGGATATGTCCCCCCATTTGGCTGTGATGGATGCTAGTAGGGAGCGGTGTAGCAGAAATTGGCCAGGGGGCAGTTCGTCTTCCTCCGATAGCGCAGTGTATGGATAATTAACACCTGATACTGGATGGTGACATCCAGTAATAAAGATTAATTCATTTGTGTTCTATTAGAGTTATCCTTTTATTTGTTCCCACTGATTACCATGTTCATACATGCCATGTCTTTTGCCCAGGTGTGGTGGGATCAATAGGGCAAACCCCTAGATTGTGGAGCTCCGAGACAGATGGAGGCATGAGTGATCGGGCTAGGAGCTAAGGAGGAATGCCTACTCCGAGCACAGCACACTGCCCTTGAGTGCGCGGCAGAGACACCCCCACACAGTGCAGCCCAGATGCTCCTTGCCTGCATGAGCACTGCTGCCCACCTATGGGCGATCGGGCCTGGGAGACCTTCTGCTGCATTACCCGTAAGCCAGGCCTCCTCAAACGGCACACAAGAGGACCTCCAGAGCAACCAGGAGGGCACTGGCCGCCATTTTATGATGGGCTGGGGGGTCCAGCCGCGGCCTTCTGGTGAGGCAAAGCCCATTTACAGGAGGATACCGGTGAATGACATATGAATGGGCCCCTTCCCTCGGGAGGCACAGGGGGCCCGCATCGGCATTACCGTCACTGAAGACTAACTCACTTGCTCTCCTCCCCCATGGGGTGGAGGCATCTGGACTCATCAGGCAACCGTCCTGAAAACCCCATGACAGCACGGTGGATGGGGGCCCACCCATGACTCTCCACAGGGCCTCCTGAGGACCACGCCTGATTCAGGGGACCTACTCACCCCCATGGCTAGGCCGTTACAGGCAGTGTTCAGTCAGGGAAGGAGGCCACATACCACCTGCGGTCCCAACCTCAGGGACTGAACTGCCAGCACCATGTGACAATATGGGGCAAAAGTGCAAAGGTGCACAACCGACTGGGGGACCCAGGGCTACCACCCGCTCCTGTTGCGCAAGCTTTAGGGTGAAGCCTGGACCGGCCAACTGCTCAGGAACGGCTATGCAGCATCCCCAGTGCCTGAGTCTGACTTTGGGGCCACCATCACCATAATACACCCCCAGCATGAGACCATTCAAGGGGGGGTCCTGGCCGAGAAAGGGAGAAAACACTTTGCTCGCGTCCACCTGGGACTCGACTGCCGGCCCTACGTATTAACCCAGGCTGTTGGGGAGTAGCACCCCACTGACTGAGGGCCCAGGTTTCCCACCCTCCATCCCACTACCTAGGCTGTAAAGTGATGCCTGGACTGGTCGAAAGAGTCACAGCATCCACACCATGCTCCAGCACCAGTTCCCTCAGGCAGACGGAGAGTACCAATTGACCCACACCCTACCCAGAATCCAGGCCACCCCAGGGGTGATGGTGACCCAGTGACCCAAGGCCCATGCAGGGTCCTGCCTTTCCAATGTCCACCACCATCCAGCATATTTACCAGGTCAAAGAGTGACCCCCATGCCTGCCGGGTAGCATACCGCTGATGGGCCGCCAGCCAGAGGAGAGACCAGCAGAGTCCCTACCTCAGTGGAGCAGAGACCTCCACCCCAAGAGTTGGGCCCCAGAGCAGGAGATGCCGTCCGGCAAGACCACCAGCAAACCCACCCGGCTGCTGTTCTCAGAGGCAGTCTCCCAGCATCACACAATGGCCGCAGCACGAGGAGCATCGACCACCGGACCACATGTGGCCCCTACTTTCTCACTACAGGAGTCTTCAATAGAGCACATCTTGCAGGAGGTTACGGCAGTAGGACGCCGCCTGGAAGGCGTGGACTCTAAAATCTCAGACCGTACGGCTGAAATAAAATCCATACGCTCAGACATAGCAGGCTTGCAGGACAGAGTGGATCGGATTGAGCAGTGGCTCACGGTCATAGAGGATCGCCTCAATACCACTCAAGAACGGGACCAGGAGCTGTCACACCTAAAGAACAAGATCATAGGTCTGGAGGACAGAAGTCACAGGGATAACGTCTGCTATTTTGGCTTCCCGGAATACGCAGAAGCTACGGACATCAGGGTGTTCCTCAAGAGTCTCCTCCCCACCCTCACTGGGCGCACTGCATGGGCCCCGTGCACTAGGACCAAACGGGGCGGCCCTGCCCAATCACAGCCTGCTTCCTTCACCACGAACAACTCATAACCGAGGCCTGCTGATACGGCCCCTATGACCATGAGGGGCACGGAATTCCCATAGTCGTGGACTTCTCACAGGAGACAAATGACTGCAGGAAGGCATTCTTAGCTCCTCAACCCCAGCTGCGGCACATGGACATTAAGTATGGATTGTTTGAACCAGCCCGAATGTGAATCACAAAGGACAGCAGGTCCAAAGATTTCCTAGACCTGGAAGCCCTACGCCGTTTCCTGGATGGTCTCTCTGTTCAGGCAATGGACACTGACCAGCTACACTCACAACCAGCCTCACGCTCCCCCGATGCGCCGACTTTCCCCACCGCTTCTGGTGGCTGTTTGCACAACAGTGGGAAAAGAGACAGAGGCAGAGATCCAGAGAGGGTGGCACACTCCCAGGACAACAAAGACACAGGACCAGAGCCAAGACAAGGTTCGGTCACCTCTGAAGTTCATTCAACCCGATGGCCCAGACAAGGGGCGAGCGATAACGACTAGGGGCCATGACCTGCCAACAGCAGACAGATGAGTACCCTTTTGCATGCTTCTACTTTCTCCCAGTGTCGTGAGAATGGCACAGTTACTGGACGATTGTTCTTGTGCGGCTGCGCTATATTTTGTTCCCGGTTGCATTGCATCACTTGTTATGTACCTGCAAGTGCCCTTTCCATTGCATGCTGTGGTGTACTTTGATATATATTGATGTATTATGATAGTTACCCATTAAGAAGCCTGTTAGCTTATGACTGACGGCTGCACCCCCAGAGCAGGGAAGACCCTGAGCTAACGACGCAACGACACCCGCACATGTATTAGTAAGACTGGCATGTGCCCTTGATCACGGAACGGGCATCGGGAGTATGCTCTAGCCTGAGGCTGACTGACTGGCCCCCTTCTGTGGCACTGTCCCAGTCACCACCCTACCACTATCACTATCCACTTACTGAAATGCCCGTTCCTGTGGGGCTCTCCCCCAGTGTGCTGGTGCCACAAGTCTAGAACCGCGGTCTACAGTCTATGGCCCTTAAGGCTTGACCTCAGCTTAGTATCAGGTAGGTACTTCCTTTACCTCCCCCCTGAACCTGTATCACACCTCCTACCCCCTCTCTATCTTTGCACATACAATCCCCCCGGGACGTGCTGAAGGGGATCATGCTCCCCTTCCTCTCCTCCTACCCTTCCCTTATTCTCCTTCTCTCCTCCCCCTCACCGCCCTTCCCAGGCTAAACTCCACTTCCCAGATCTCTCCCATTGGGGCTACACTGCCCATGCCACCAACACACCCAAGACCCTCCCCAACAGCTGTGATAACGCCTGCAGCATCTCCCCCTTATGCATCATCTCGTGGAACGTTAACGGACTGACACTCTACATAAAGTGCAAGAAGGTATTGTCCTACTTGCAGTTTAAATGGGTGGATATGACTCTGTTACAGGAGATGTACCTTTCCAGCCTAGAGTCCAAAAAGCTGCACTGGGAATGGGTGGGGAGAGTGGTCCACAGCAGCTGCCCAGCGTCGGCGGAAACAAGGGACGATCCTCCTAGGAAATGTGAAGTTGCGATTCTCCTCCGCAAGTCGCTGCCTGTCATAGTCGTCAAGTCCTGGTCCGACCTGGAAGGCCGATATGTCTTTGCCAAACTGAAGCTCAGGGAGCGGACACTTTGTGTGGGCTCGGTGTACACCCCAATGGACTTCAAACACCCATTTCTCCTCCAGCGCACCCGCTCCTTACCGAGATTGGGGCCTCCCAATACATAATTGTCAGAGACTGGAACCTAGCGTGTGACGCAGTACTGGACCGAACCAAGCCACTGGACGTGGGTAACAATGCGGACAGGACCCTGTTGGGGGATCTGCTCGCTGACTATGGACTGATGGATCACTGGTGTTATGCACACACAGAGGACAGGGAATATACCTTCCTTTCGCCTGTACACAACTCCCAATCCACTCTGGACTATTTTCTGGTCTCCCATCGAGTGGTGGCCATCACCCAGGAATCTCGGATCCTGGAAACTGCGCTCTCTGACCATGCACCGGTCTTGCTCACCCTGGACCAAGGTATAGCCTACCCGGGCCACATGCCATGGCGCTGCAACATAACACGCTACTGCATCCTCCAGAGTAAAGCCCAAATATGCACTCACGTCTCCACATACTTAGAAGACAAATGAGGCTCAGTTTCATCCCATAGGATCCTATGGGCAGCCGCGAACATCTGTGGTCAGCTCTTGAGGGGCGCGGCTCCGTGAATGCAAAGACTGGCATGTCAGAAGGAACTGGAAGCAGAAATCACGACTCTCACATGCATCTACACCACAAATCCCTCAACCCCTGCACGCCGTCGCTTAGTGACGGCTCGCATGGACCTCAACGCGCTATACACATCCAAAGCGGAATATGCACTACAGAGGCTTAAAGGCTGCCACTACGAGCAGAGCAAAAACCACCTCCTGGCTGCCCAATTACAACAGCAGGAGGCAGCACTGGCCAACCCCACCATCCACTCTGCCAGTGGTGAGGTCCTCACCTGCCCACAAGACATAGTAAATGAATTTGCATCCTTTTATCAGACACTCTACACCCCAGAGACGATGGCTAGCGCTGACCACCTGGAGGCCTTCACCTTCCCAGTCTTAATGAGGAGGGTCAGGCCATACTTGATGGGGAATAATCAAGAGCAAGATAGCACAGGCCATATCCAGACTCCCCTACCATAAGGCTTCCGATGAAGATGACTTTACCGCTGAGTTCTACAAATGGGCAGGTGGGGAGCCGCCTTCCAAGAGCTGGAACAGGCAGGCTCTCTGGGCTCCACATTTAACAGAGCGGTGACAGCGGTGCTCCCCAATCCAGGGAAGCAACTCCTCCAGAGTGGCAGCTACATACCAACCTCCTTACTGAACGGGGATATAAAAATCCTCGCTGGCGCATTGGCGGCCTGCCTCCATTAGGTAATACCGTCCCTGATACATTACACACAGGTGGGGTTTGTCCCTGCCTGCTCCTCCAGGAGCCACCTCCGCACCCTAGCTCATGACCTATGGAATGCCAAAGATTTATCGGACAAAGCACTTACCCTCTCCCTTGATGCCGAGAAGGTGTTGGGTTGGATTGAGTGGGGGTACCTCTTTGCAACCTTGAAAAGATTCGCACTCGGGAAGCAGTTCATTGCCAAGATTCAGTGGGTGTCTGACTGTCCCACTGCACAGGTCAACTATGGTGGCTTCCTGTCAGACCCTTTCCTGATCAGGAGGGGAACATGACAGGGCTGCCTGTTGTCGCCCCTGGTGTTCCTGCTGGCCATGGAGCCCACTGCGGCCACCATCCATCAATCACAGCACATCACTGGCATCCAATGCCAGAGGGGGCATTCAGGGTTTATTTGTATGTAAACGACATACTCCTCACCCTCACGGACCTCCAGCACTCACTCTCAGCCCTGTTGGACATCATAGCTGGCTTTGCGACCTTGTCAGGGTACTGGGTGAACTGGGACAAGAGTGAGGCGCTTCCCCTATCCTGCATGACCACGAGGGCGGCGATCCATGGTTATCCCTTCCACTGCACGCCATCACGTCTTAAGTAACTAGGAATTTTGGTCAACAGGGCCATGGACCACATGGTGGCTGATAACTTGAACCCCCTCACAGCGCACATGAAACTGGATTTTGAAAAGTGGTCCCACCTAGGCCTATCTATGTGGGGGAAAGTGCAAGCAGTACAGATGGTCATGCTCCCAGATTCACCCACACCCTTGGCATGATACCTCTTTGGTCCCACTGTCAAAATTGCACTCAGTGGACGGTGGATCCGCTCTTTTGTCTGGGGTTCCTCTCGCCCCTGCCTGGTCTACACTAAACTCTTGGCATGCCGCTCATGTGGAGGCCTAGGTCTACCGTCAGTCGGACATTATGCCCTGGCCCTCCACCTCTCCCAACTTGCTTACATGCTCCCCGGGGCACCGGACCCGCCACAGTGAATGTCGGCTGAACGTTCATTACTGTCAAGTCAAAAGTGACTTGACCCTTTGTACAGGGAAGGTATGCCTCTGGTGCATGATGAAATCCTGGAGTAGAGTGCATCGCCTTATGAAAGTGGGCCCCCATCTCCATGTGCATACACCCTTATGGGGCAATCCTCGCCTACGAATTGGAGAGGAGGTCCTTAATTGGGAACAGTGGCAAGCGGCAGGCATATGTAACCTAGACCAGGTCATCGCTGGCGGGACCCTCAACTCCTTCGAAGTGCTCTGTGAGGAGTACAGCCTACCGCCTCAACAGTCATGGTGGTATCTTCAGCTACAACACTGCTTCCAAAGCACACTCGGCGCACAACCATAGGCCCTACAGACATCACCTATAATCTTCTACTTCTGGACGGGGGGCATTCCGGGGGGGTCAAGTCGAGACTATACAGTTTGATGAACTGTCACATCTTCTCGCTTCCTCTCCTCAACATCCTCCGAACAAAATGTCAAACCCGGCTGCAGATGGTGTATGAGGAGGAAGACTGGGCGGAGCTTCTGGAGGCACTTGACCAGGGAGTGAGAGAGGCCGCTGATGGAGCAGGGTAAACAAAATAATTTTGTACCCCCTTGGAAATTAATGAACTCTTAATGAATTAATAATACTGACTGTTTGAAAATGCATGTATTAACCAACAAATGCACCCTTTTTAGTAAACACTATATATAGGTAACATGCAAATTTGTGCAAAATCTAATCTATTTATAATCGTGAAGTTAATTAACATTAGTATTGTGATTTGCGTACTAATTGGAGTAAAATTGCATGATTTATGTTACGTAGTAGATTTGTATTGTGGCAAAGAATGCAGATGGTAAGTAAAATGGCTTTAAATGTCGCTTCTGCTAGGTAACACCTAACATTGGTCCTTAGAATGGCGGGTGGTAAACAGAAAGGCTTATTTTTTTTGTTTTAATTGTGGTTGTGTTTGTTCTTATGATAGTTCGTTCGGGCCTGTTAGGCCATGCTTCAAAAATGGCTGCTGGAGCGGATGAGGTCACGTGAAAAGGCAAAGATGGCCTCTACGCAGAAGCAATAAAGAAACCAAGTCACGTGGATGCGGCCTGTGCCCGGAGTGAGAGATGTCAAGGTCGGACTGACCTACAATAAAGAGAGTGCCAAATAGATTCAACATGTATTCGTGGGAATGGATGAGAAAGAACTGAGCGACAATGGACGAACTAAAATGTGACCATCAAGATCGCTACAAAATGAATGGACAAGTTGGACTGCTTTTGACCCCGGAGTCATGAGACTCATTGTATGTTTTACTGTCCCTAAACCAGTTTGAACAAGGAGGGCAATGAGGTGACCATCACCACCACTCAAATGGACCAATTAGCATGATTCTTGCCCCTAAGGATTGCATCTTTTTGTGTAGTAAGCTAGAAAATAGGGTATAAGAGGGTCTACTCTTATGTGGGGTGGGCTGCTGCTGTGGTGACTGCTATTGATGCTGCTGTTGGTGTTTCCCTGCCATACTGCCTCTTTATTTTCCATTTTTCCACCTCAATACTACGAAAAGACTTTGTCATTTTTGGACTTTGAACTTGACTGGGGAAGGAACGAGATCATTGCGGGAATTCTGCTCGGGAGGTACGTCCGAGGAGGTTAGCGGGACAGACAGTCAGTTTGGGAGTTCTATTCTGTGATCTGCGGTTTATCTTCTTTTTGGTGAACCATTCCTGTCCGCATCATAAAACTATGGGTAATGCATAACTTTCTATTTTTCATTAAACTTTTCTTAAATGTTTTATTGATATAATAAATGTGATTAATAAATAACGAATTTCACCTATTCAATTGAGAATTTGGATAAAATTATATTCTAACTTAAAATGAGTCTGTGGTTCTTTAGTTTATTTATGAGTTATACATTTTAAAAGGTTTTAATTGTGATTGAGCTGGTCTTAATCACCATCAACTTATTCTACTAGTTGGTCCATCGACCAAAGAGCAGAGTACCTTGATGTTTGGAACCAACAGGATCAAAGGTTAATGCATATAATGTATGAGTTATTATTCTGTCAAATTTAACAAGGTATCCCATTCGTCCAGCAGCACATTCTCCTTGGTGTAAAGTACAGTGATTGAATGAATGTATGTTATGCGGTGTCATGGGCCCCACCGACATATGGTTTAATGGACAATAGGTTGCATAAATGTTTTACCTGGATTCGTGTCCTAAGGAGAAATTTATATTAGCCGCGCTGGATCAGATTTCTTGGTAGCAGAGTTATGGTTTCTATAGATTAGTTTGGTTATTATTGATTATTGATTTATTGATTTTATGTCTAACAATTTATGTCGAGTTGTATTATGTTATGTGTAAGTTGGAATTTTGAAGCTTCCGGGAAGTAGGAAGTGGACACGTGCGGCAAGAGAAGTCACACGGAATTGTGCATTGTCTGATTTTCAAATTGGTGATAACACAGGATTGTGTTATGTTAAGGACATTTCATGTATGAAAAGCGATTGAGTGAAATAGCAACAGGTTTTCTTGTGAAACTCTGGCCATAATTCTCAGGAGCAGTGTAGTCTCCACATGTGTTTTATCCCCAGAGAAACGGGTCTACCCCTTGCTTGAGAGACGGGTAAGGTAGAGAGAAGTGCTACACTTATCAAGCGAAACAGTATTCTTGCAAGATAGAGCAAACTATTTCTTTTGTTTAGTGAAACAGACAATGGTAATGTGTTTTACGTCGTAATTAATAAATTTCGTTGAAAAAAAGAAGGTAAGAAAAACTGCCGATAATTTTTGTAAAGGAGGGGTCAGTAAAGACGGGAGTAGAACTGACGTCAATAAAGACCGCGCTGGTATTGGCCAGTTGTGGGGGAGTGAAGAGCTTCTTCATTGGTGCGTTAGTGTGAAGACGCGCTGGGATTGGTTAGTGTGAGAGTGACATGAGGCTGTCGGATTGGTGCGTTGGTGTGAGACGCGCTGGGATAGGTCCGAATAGCCAAGCAGTGGAAAGGACAGAGTGGTGAAGAATTTTCGTGTGTTTGTTTTGAGAAAAAGAACAGAGCAACATGGCTTATTATGAGTATGGTAGAGAGAAACCGTCATGGTTTGCGAAGATTAAAAACTTTTTCAAGAAAGACAAGAAGGTTGTGACTAGGGAAGGAGAAGTACTTCCTCCGCCGAAAACGCCAGCCTCTCATATGATGTTGAAATATGGCTATCATACTTGTATTTGGTTGGAAAATTGGGCAAAATATACCCAAAGCGATGGAGTATTGGCATTTCCAGAAAATGGTTCATTTAGCACAGCTGTACTTCGAAATTTGAGAGAAAAGATGATGAAACTTGAACCGAGACCTAGACCAACACAGCTCGAAGCGTTAGGTGAATGGGAAGATGAGATGTATGAAAGAGAAAGACACAGAGGTGCAAAGAATTATAGTTTAGTCCTTGGAAGAGTATGGGGAGTGAATCATGAAGACAGGATGAGACGATGGAGGTATGCTAATATGACGGATGGTTTGTTTCCTGTCAGAACAGTTGAAGATATTACAGGGAGAAAGTGTACGGAGAAAAAGAAACATGCAGTAACAGAGAGATATGGGTATGGAGCTAGTGACACAGAGGATGAGTTGCTGGAGGACATTTTAAATAAAAGACCCCCTCCTTATCAACAGAATTCTGCGGTGGTGACTCCAAATGCACCACCAATGGAAACTGTAAGAAATCAAAGCCCTGAACGAAATTATGAAATAAATAGGTCCTTTGATAAATTAGAAACTCCACAGAATGTGAAGCACGATAATGGTAATTCAGTTGAATTAGCCAGAACCACAAGAGAATTGACTGAAAAGATAAGAGAGCTAACAAAGAACATGGAAGCTGTGACTGTGCCAGTGACGATAGGGCCAGTAATTCCGGTATTTGAAAATCAAAGAATAGATGAGCATTCCCTGACAATTCCATTGAACTCTAGTATGCAAAGAGTGAGAGAAGGGATAATTCCAGAAAATAGAGAGACAAGAGATTCTGTTGGTTCATGTAGGTCGAGTCCACCTACGAATTTGACGATTAATGAGTCAGATAAATCGGATTCCTATGGGAACCGAGTCCGCAACTGAGACCCCAGAGAGAAGTGCAAATTGGGCAGAGATAAATAATACCCCTGTGGGTCCGACTGCAGAAGAATTAAATGAGTGGGTGAGGAACTTACAGAAGAAAGATGCTGAACTACAACCTTTGGACGTGATCAGATTAAAAATAGATATGGAAGAGTTGATCCTAGGGACTATTGGTACAGATCGATTGAAGTCTTACCAAGATGATGAGCTCATGTTCATGTGTAAAAGTGTTACTTGGAAAGCTAGGAACTTGCATGAAAAATTGGAAGAAACAGCGAATGAACTAGGAGTAGAGTTTGGAAAAATCAGAGGATTGCAGAAACCGTACAGGGTAGACTTTAGTGAAAAAGACATAGAGAATCTGAACACTTCAGGATGATTAACACAGATAAAGGAACTGATTGTGTTATTGAGAAAATGGGGAGATGTGGATAGGTGGAGAAGCAGGTGGATAAGAAGAAAGGAGGGAACGACCGATAAGGCTTCATTGGCTTTTCCGGTAAAGGAGAAAGAATCGATAGTAATGGAATATCCAATGAGGGAAACTCCAGGAGGAAGCTATGTACATGTCCCATGGTCCAGACAGGATATATTGTCATTTACAAATGACTTTCCAAGATTGAGAGAGAAACCGGTAGAATGGTATAGACAGGTAGAACGATTTGTAAAGGTTTCAAAGGTGTTGTGGGAAGATTTGGATGGATTGTTTGAAATTGTAGTACCAGCAGATTTATGGACAGAATGTAAGATTACAATTGACTGGCCGAAGGAAGAATATCCTAGAGATGCAAAAACTGGAGCCCCAGCTCCAGAAGTAATGAGAAAGTATGAACAAGCTATCACGTTTTTGAAAAATAAAATCCCACCAAAAGAGACAGACTGGGTAAAGATTGATAGAACAACTCAGGAGAGTAAGGAATCTGTACATGCCTACTATGAGAGACTGCTTTTGGTCTTTAAACAGTATAGTGGTTATGAGAATTTGAGTGAGAAGGACATGAGTCATTTTGTGTATAGATTTGTATATGGCTTGAAACCTGAAATAAGTGACATGATTAAGCAGCATATGTTGTGTTGGCAGAATAGCACTGTAGATGAAGTATTAAGGTATGCGAAATATTGTAGTGATGATATTGAGTGTAGACAACGTAAGTTAAAAGAAAAGGAGATGTGGGCACAAGTAAAGGTTGCAGAAAAACAAGAAGCTCAGATGAATAATCAGTCTAGTGATGCAGGACAAACTAAATTCAAACCGAATATAGGTAAAGGAAAAGGTCAAATGAGTATTGAAGAGGCCAAAAAGAAATGGCCCGGTCACAATTGCGGAAAATTTGGACATTGGAGAAACAAGTGTAAATTTCCTCCAAAAGCTAATACAGAAAATCAACCATTAAATCCACAGGTGCAGAATGAGGTGAGTTACCAGCAGCTGCAACAGCCGCAGGTAGTTACTTAACAGTGTCAGGTGCCGCAACCACCTCTTCCAAAGAGTGTAAACCCCCAGAGATACAGTACAGAGGCAGGATTCTACGGAGGAGAGCAGGTAACAAAATTGCCGCGTGGAGCTGCAGTGTCGCAGTATTGGTTACGGCAGGATGGAAATGAATCGGATGAAAGTTTATGACGGTGCCTAGGAGAGGAAGAAGAGTGCATGCTTGGCGCAACTCTAGAGGTAGATCAGTCAGGTCCATTTGTGGATGGAAAAGTGAATGGTGTAAATGTTACATTCCTTGTGGACACTGGAGCTACCTGTTCTACTGTTAGATCAGTGGAAATTCCAAACCTTCCTTTCTCAGGAGAATATATCCAAGTTGTAGGTGTTTCAAACAGGCAGATTAAAACCCCTCTTACCAAACCAGTAGAGGTGAAAGTTGGACCATTCAAAGAGATGCATCGTTTTGTGGTCTGTGATTGCAGTCCTGTAAATTTGTTAGGACGTGATCTACTTTGTAAAATGAATTGCACCATCTATTGTACCCCAGATGGTATTGCTTTCCAGACACCAGATGAGGATGTCCTGTATAAAATGACAATGGCAGAACTAGAACCAGGAGTGAATGACATGTTTCCTGTGTTTGATGCAGAGAAAATCCCGATTGAATTGAAAGGAATAGTCAGGTCTGATGTATGGGATTTCACAGGCGAAGACATTGGACTAATGAGAGGAGTTGACCCTGTAAAAATTACTGTAAGGGAAGGAACAAATTACCCAAATACTCCACAGTACACAGTACAAATTAACGCCAGAAATTATTGAAGGAATAACACCTGTAGTTAATAAAATGATTGAACAAGGAATCTTGAGAGAAATAATGAGTAGCCCATGTAATTCTCCTATAATGGGATTGAAAAAGCCGAATGGAACATATAGGATAGTGCAAGACTTGAGAAAGGTAAATAAGATTGTTATTCCTTGTTGCCCATTTGTGCCAAACCCCACTGTAATACTGTATCAGATTCCACATGATGCAGAATGGTACACAGTTATTGATTTGTGCCATGCATTCTTTTCTATTCCATTGCATCCTGACAGCCAGCCATTATTTGCGTTCCGGTTCGGAGAGCGTATTTTGGCATGCTGCCGAATTCCTCAAGGGTATACTGAAAGCCCCTCAATCTTTAATCAGATCCTAAAGAAATCATTGGAAGATTTAAAAATGCCTGAAAAATCTGTGATGGTCCAGTATATTGATGACCTATTTGTGGCATCAAGGACCAAAGAAGCATGTGTTACGGACACAATTGCTTTATTAAATCATTTGGCAGAAGGAGGACACAAGGTGTCTCCGTCAAAACTGCAATTTTGTCAACAGGAGGTACAGTATCTAGGTCATAAGATTGAGAAAGGGATGCGAAAGGTGACGACAGAAAGAATAAGGATTATCCAAGGAATGAGAGCCCCAATGACACAGAGAGAGGTGAGAATGTTTCTTGGAATGGTTGGTTATTGTCGACAGTGGATAAGTGGATTTTCATTAATTGCAAAACCTTTACAGCGATTGACAAAGAGGGATGTCAAAGATCCGATTGAGTTGGATGAGGAGGAAATGAAGGCTTTCAAGGAACTGAAAACAAGTCTGTGTGAGGCACCAGCATTGGGAATGCCTGATTATGAAAAAGAATTTGAGCTGTATTGTAGTGAGAGAGACGGATGTGCACTTTCAGTATTAGTGCAAAGGCATGGAAAAATGAAAAGACCAATTGCTTATTTTTCAGCTGTCCTAGACCCGGTAGCAAAGGCGTTGCCTGGATGTCTGAAAGCAGTAGCTGCTACTTGTGTGAGTCTGGAACAGAGCGAAGGCATTGTGATGGGGTATCCTCTGAGAGTACATGTCCCACACTCCGTTGAAATCCTTCTGACCCGAACAAAAACCCAATTCATGACACATAGTCGGCTGACTAGGTATGAAAAGGTGATTTTGGGTGCAGACAATGTAACCATTGTAAGATGCACGAGTGTGAATCCCTCAACTTCATTGCCAGATGAAGTAAATGTAGAAGTCAAAGATGATGTTGATCATAACTGTTTGGATGTGCTTGAATTTTGCACAAAGCCCCGCCCAGATATTAGAGATGAACCCTTAAAAGAATCAGATTATGTGATGTTTGTGGATGTTTCATGCCTGAGAACGAGTGAAGGAGTTTTAAGTGCTGCGTATGCTGTGTGTACGGTGGCAACCATAATGGAAGCATCCTGTTTGAGAGGAATACGTTCAGCCCAAGTGGCTGAGCTGGTTGCTCTGATTCAAGCATGCAAACTGGCAAAGAACCTTCGAATTACGGTGATCACGGATAGCCAGTATGGCTTCGGAGTGGTCCACGATTTCAGACAGATCTGGTCCCAGAGGGGTTTCCTGACTTCTGCAGGAACTCCTATTCGGAATGGTGAGTTTGCGAAGAAATTGCTTGAGGCGATACAGCTACCTAAACAGATTGCAGTGGTAAAATGCGCTGCACACAAAAATGGAACCGATTATGTTACAGTGGGAAACAAATTCGCAGATGAAATAGCTCAATATTGTGCCAGAAATGTGGTCTCACTAAATAGGAGAAGGGAAAAAGAGAATGTTTCATGTCCCTTGCTATTTACTAACACAGTTAGAACCTGGGATGAGGTAAGGCAATTGCAGGAAGAAGCAGATGAAGAAGACAAAGATGGTTGGATAAAAGCAGGTTGCAGACAAAGAGAGGAAGATGAAGTTTGGGTTTATAGAGATGAAAGACCAGTTATGCCTGATAGCATTATCTCTAATATGGCACGGATGTACCATGGGCAGGCACACATTGGTAGGGATGCCATGATCAGACTTTTCAGACAGACCTGGTACAACCCAAAATTTAGGGCTATAGCTGAAAGCCTTTGTCAAAGATGTCTTACATGCCAACAAATAAATCCTGGAAGAAAGACTGTAGTGAGTTTGGGAACCATAGGACGTGAAGGAGGTCCTTTTACCAGAATGCAACTAGATTTTATTGAAATTCCCCCAAGCATAGATTGAGATATGTCCTTGTGGTCGTTTGTTTGTTTTCTCGTTGGGTGGAAGCCTATCCGACAAGAAGGAATGATGGAGTTACTGTGGCTAAGCTCCTACTGAGAGAATTCATTCCTAGATATGGCTTTCCAGTAACGATCGAAACAGATAGAGGAACACATTTCCAGAATGAAATAATCCAACTGATATGTGAAGCACTTGACATTCAACAAAAACTGCACTGTGCCTACAGACCAGAGGCTTCTGGAGTGGTAGAGAAAGTAAATGGAACAATAAAGAATAGGTTAGGGAAAATGTGTCAAGCCACAGGACTCAAATGGCCCGATGCCCTGCCATTGGTGCTGATGAGCATCAGAAGCATACCTGACAGAAAAACAGGTCTGAGTCCTCATGAAATAATCATGGGACGAGCAATGAGACAAGCACACGTACCTGTCAACAAACAAACTGCTGACTATAACTGATGATCTCGTATTGGACTATTGCAAAGGATTGGCTGATGTGGTGCATTCTGTGTTTCATCAGGTTGGATCGGATGCGACCACTCTTGAAAGAAAACCAGCTCATGATTTGAGTCCAGGAGACTGGGTCCGCATTAAAGTCCACAGAAGAAGAAACTGCTTGGTTCCTCGCTGGGATAAGCCACGTCAAGTGATCCTGGTGACAACAACTGCTGTAAAGTGTGCAGGTGTGAAAAATTGGGTTCATGCCAGTCATACCATCAGAGTTCCAGATCCTGAAGCTCGACCTGTAAGTCGACATCTGGAAATATCAGATACCAGCTCAGCATCTGAAGCAGAAGCTGAAACAAACAGAGTTCCAGATCTTGAAGCTCGACCTGTAAGTCGACATCTGGAAATATCGGATACCAGTTCGGCATCTGAAACAGACCAACCTGAATCTGGTGAAAGGCAAAAGGAAAAATTAGGAAACAGAAGAACTGATATTATAACTGGAGAAACCGAACCAAGAGACAGCGACAGTGAACAGCCAAGTACAACTTATGGGAGAATTCCTCCAGAGATAGTTGAGGTAATTGAAAAAAAACTTAGATTCAGATAGAGAGATAGGGGAAAGTGCGGAAGAAAAACGAGGAGTAGTAGGGTCAGAACTACAAACAGAAGAAACACAGGGAAATTTAGATTCAGACAGAAAGTTTGGGAAAAGTGCGGAAGACAAACGAGGAGGGTTAGAATCAAATTTTCAAACAGAAGAGTCACAAGAAGATTCGGATTCAGACAAAGAAACTGAGATCATAAAGTTCAAGGTTAGAGGAAGTGAAGTGAGGTCTGAGACAGAATCCAAAGAAAGTGAAGAAGAAAGAAAGCAAAGAAAGGACCAAGAAAGAGAACTTGGAGAACAGAACGAGAAGAAAAAGAAAACGAACTGAAAAGGCCAAGAAAAGGAGACAATTGGCCCAACAAAATTAAAAGACTAAGATATAAAATAATAAATTTGAACAAAGATAATGCAGAACAAGTAAATGAAATAACAAGTCAGAAAGGACAAGGAAAACAAAGTGAAAGACAGTTACAGAGACCAAAAAGAGTGAAGAGACTAACTTGAAATATAAGTCACCTGAATGGCTATACATAGCATTGACCGACATTAAAGAAGTGGATAGCAGTCACGAAATCCCAGACGAAGGCTGTGAACAAATGGGTGAGAGTGAATTGCACCAAACTTGAAAGACAAAGAAAGAAAAACCGGACTGGACACCTAAACTGAAGAAAATGAGAAAAAGTTCTGAAAAAGAGCTGAAGAGAGCACCAAAAGAGACTAATTAAAGGGTAGAGTGGCTGGAAAGTCATACTGAGGTGTGGAAACACATTTTCTCTACATACATATATATAGCTAAATAGTATTACAACATGGTAGACATTGAGAATAAAAGATCTAGATGTGAGTTTTTACGTAGATGGTGTAGAATGTGTTTCTGTTGTACAGGATTGCTAATGTTTATCTGGTTTATATTAGCAATAATAATTCCACTTAGATTAGTTGTAGAAAATACATCTGTAATAGTGAATGACACGAATAATGACAAGAAAGCTAACATAAAGAACACTGCAGCATTAGTAGATAGTACCTATTTACATAGGGATAAGTCCATAACTGATTTCTCCAAGAATGTCTTCACGAAACTGTTATACGAATATGTGGAGACAATGGATGTGAGAGATTGCTATGTCTGTATGCAGTTACCTGCGTCTGTCACAGAAGGTGTGACATATCATCACCTTCCTTTGACGTATGGGATAACTTGTAGCGTTTTAGCTAGCTTATTTTATAAAACAGGTAGATTAGAATATTACTACACTGACATAGACACTGTTTTTGCTAAAGTTCCCGTAATCCCTGAATTAAATAAGGTAAAAGTTGCAAAGATTTTTGGAGAGTTTTTCTTAGAAAATAAAGAATTAACATTAGAGTATATATTTAGACACAATCTTACTTGTGAGTTAAAGAAAGAAGAAAAGATTTTCTTGGACATGGTAGAGGACAGAAGAGTTACGTTTCAAAGAAAGGTAGCAGGAGAGAAGACAAAAACCCCACCTTGGGCGTTTGAAGAGAGAAATTACGACAAAGGTGAAACAAATGCAGCTATGGTTCTGGATTGGCCCCAACAGGGAAAATTGTGTATTAGTAGAAGTAACACTATGTATGATAACTATTTCGTGGGTTCTAGTGAGTGCCGAGATACATACAAAATTCTAGGGGGATGGGGATTTAAAGGAGGAAAAGATCCAGTATTTCCAGGGATCTATTATATTTGCGGAAATAGAGCTTATTATAGGTTGCCGAACCATTGGTACGGAACGTGTTATCTAGGCCTGGTCTTTCCAAAGATTTTTCATGTGGAGAGAGAAACAAAAGGAATTCACAAGATAGGTAAAACATTAACACGTAGGAGGAGGGAAAGCTTCTCAGAAATAGTAGGTGACATTTTTGGAGCATTGATACCAGCAGTGGGTGTATCTTTGAATGCATACAAGATTCAGAAATTGTCTACAGTAGTAGATCGTTTACCAACGAATACTGCTGGAGGGTTCTTGATGGTGAATACCGAAATGGTTGCCATGAGAGCTATGGTAATGCAAAATCGACTTGCCCTTGACATTCTTTTGGCAAAAGAGGGTGGAGACGGTGGAATGCTGAAAAAGTACAACATTGTTGCACTTACATTCCAGACAAAAGTGAGAATATACAGAAGTATATAAAGAACATTTCTGATTTGCACAAAGAAATTGCCCCACTGGAGGTTGAAGGTGTTTGGGAGAAACTTGGTAAGAGTTTTTCCTCAATGAAGAAATGGTTCACAGAAATAGGTAGTTCTCTTATTGGGAAAATACTAATACTAGTCACAGTGATAATAATGGTGATGTTATTAGTGAGGTTAGCATATGTGTGTATTAAAAGAAGAAAAAGACAAAATAGAGTAAAAAGAGAAAATGAGAAAAATAAAGAAAGAGAACGGGAGATGGGAGAGATAGAATTAGAAGAGTTAAAAGAGAACATGTACAAACGATCTAAAAGACAAGATGAGAAAAACAGAGTTGTATGAACTAACAAAAATGCAAGTGGACAAGAAACATTTATCTGATAAATTGTAGGATAGGTTTTTGTGGTGATGTTAAAAATCACCAAAGGGGGGAATTGATGGAGCAGGGTAAACAAAATAATTTTGTACCCCCTTGGAAATTAATGAACTCTTAATGAATTAATAATACTGACTGTTTGAAAATGCATGTATTAACCAACAAATGCACCCTTTTTAGTAAACACTATATATAGGTAACATGCAAATTTGTGCAAAATCTAATCTATTTATAATCGTGAAGTTAATTGACATTAGTATTGTGATTTGCATACTAATTAGAGTAAAATTGCATGATTTATGTTACGTAGTAGATTTGTATTGCGGCAAAGAATGCAGATGGTAAGTAAAAGGGCTTTAAATGTCGCTTCTGCTAGGTAACACCTAACATGGGTCCTTAGAATGGGGGGTGGTAAACAGAAAGATTTATTTTTTTTGTTTTAATTGTGGTTGTGTTTATTCTTATGATAGTTCGTTCGGGCCTGTTAGGCCATGCTTCGAAAATGGCTGCTGGAGAGGATGAGGTCACGTGAAAAGGCAAAGATGGCCTCTACGCAGAAGCAATAAAGAAACCAAGTCACGTGGATGCGGCCTGTGCCCGGAGTGAGAGATGTCAAGGTCGGACTGACCTACAATAAAGAGAGTGCCAAATAGATTCAACATGTATTCGTGGGAATGGATGAGCAAGAACTGAGCGACAATGGACAAACTAAAATGTGACCATCAAGATCGCTACAAAATGAATGGACAAGTTGGACTTCTTTTGACCCCGGAGTCATGAGACTCATTGTATGTTTTACTGTCCCTAAACCAGTTTGAACAAGGAGGGCGATGAGGTGACCATCACCACCCCTCAAATGGACCAATTAGCGTGATTCTTGCCCCTAAGGATTGCAACTTTTTGTGTAGTAAGCTAGAAAATAGGGTATAAGAGGGTCTACTCTTATGTGGGGTGGGCTGCTGCTGTGGTCACTGCTATTGATGCTGCTGCTGCTGTTGGTGTTTCCCTGCCATACTGCCTCTTTATTTTCCATTTTTCCACCTCAATACTACGAAAAGACTTTGTTTTTTTTGGACTTTGAACTTGACTGGGGAAGGAACGAGATCGTTGCGGGAATTCTGCTCGGGAGGTACGTTCGAGGAGGTTAGCGGGACAGACAGTCAGTTTGGGAGTTCTATTCTGTGATCTGCGGTTTATCTTCTTTTTTGTGAACCATTCCTGTCCGCATCCTAAAACTATGGGTAATGCATAACTTTCTATTTTTCATTAAACTTTTCTTAAATGTTTTATTGATATAATAAATGTGATTAATAAATAACGAATTTCACCTATTCAATTGAGAATTTAGATAAAATTATATTCTAACTTAAAATGAGTCTGTGGTTCTTTAGTTTATTTATGAGTTATAAATTTTAAAAGGTTTTAATTGTGATTGAGCTGGTCTTAATCACCATCAACTTATTCTACTAGTTGGTCCATCGACCAAAGAGCGGAGTACCTTGATGTTTGGAACCAACAGGATCAAAGGTTAATGCATATAATGTATGAGTTATTATTCTGTCAAATTTAACAAGGTATCCCGTTCGTCCAGCAGCACATTCTCCTTGGTGTAAAGTGCAGTGATTGAATGAATGTATGTTATGCGGTGTCATGGGCCCCACCGACATAAGGTTTAATGGACAATAGGTTGCATAAATGTTTTACCTGGATTCGTGTCCTAAGGAGAAATTTATATTAGCCGCGCTGAATCACCGTCTTAAAATTTTGCCTCTTCAAAACATTGCATGACTGGCACTGGACCCCAGCGAAGCTGCATATGGCAGGCTTGCTGCCCCACGCTGACTGCTTGCGCTGTCAGAATACCCACTGCGACATCACGCATATAGCCCTTCTGGGAGGCAGTGGGGCCTACACTGGATAAGACCTTGCTGCTTAGGAACCCTCTCCCCAATGATCGGATCCTTCTGCATGATATGCTGGCTTCCCTGGACCTCCGCAGTGCTCAGAGCCACCTCTTGCATACGGCCCTGGCAACAGCCAAAATGTGCATTCTCCGATACTGGCGTTCTCCCACGCCTCATTCACAAGAGGAATGGCTGTTGGCGATGTTTTAGGCAGCAATACACAAACGCACCATATACAACCTCCAGGATAGAGTGGAGACATTCCTCCTGACATGGGCGCTCTTCTTTCTGGACAATTAGAAATGAACTGGGGCGCAGCGCCACCCCACCCTTGACGCTCCACTGGATGACAAATCTGAAAAAGAGCTCATAGCGGTGGCAGGCATTCACCCATTGCACAGGCACCCTTCCCTACCTCCCCTCCCCAACAATATCTGGCTCCCCCTTCCCCGACACGTCCCATCAACCGTCACACCCACCAAACCCAGTATACCCGTTATACTCATGCTATCTGTCCAACCTATTCTACCCAACCTATTGATCCTACTTGCCCCAATCAACCTACTAGAACTACGGGTAGGGTCGAACGCCCCACTGCCTCACGGCTTCCCGAACTTGCGTGAGAACAGAAGGCACCCCCATACAGACAAGGGAGCATGGGACCTCCTTGGTGATCGATACTGGGTACTGATAGCATAGGTACGACAGGAGGACACATACTAAAACCAATGCCAATGTCGTTGTACAGAGAGTAAGAGACCAATGATTGTAATGTGTGAACTGCATTGTTCTCTCTCAGCTGCCTCCTCCCTATCCCTACCCCACTCCCCACTTTGTATTATTTCTCTGTAATGCTTCTTTGGTTCTTGCAATGAAGAATTGCAGCACAAACAAAAGAATGAGGTCAAGAGTTTTGCTTGTTAAGTATGTGGACAATAAGACCTTTTGCTGAGTATCATGGAGCTGGAACAATTTATTTAAAATTGTTAAATGCCGTTTTTCAAAATTCCTCCAGCCAACATTAAAGTCATCCAGAAAGCTGTGGTTCTCCCAAGTTATTATATCTGTTCCAGAACATTACAATGCATTTAAATAAGCACTTTTTTAGTCAACTTAAATCCCTGATGGCAAGTCTGGTCTGGGAGACAGCCTAGAATTGTCTGGTAGAAGTTACTAATGTCATATGATTTGGGGTGGGTTTGCTGCGCCAATATTTGTGTTATTTAGCAGTACAGGCCCAATTTGCTCATTATTGGTTTCATTCTGTGTGCCATCCTCTACTTCACATTGGGATTTGGAGCCAGGGCTTGCTGCCTCTGTCCTGCTAAACACTGCTCTGCTGACTAAATCTCATTGCCCAACTACTGAGATTCATACAGTGGGATTTACCAGATGGACATTGGCTAGACTAGTGGATTTTGCAGACATTCTTGAGATGTGTTCTCTGTACCTCCCATTGGTCCAGCATCCCAGATTGCCTAATACAGCTGAACTTGAGTATCTGGGGGACCTATACCTGGACAAGCACTTTATATTGTGTACAAACTATGTATATGGTATCTTCAGCACTTTGATGGTCATACTAATATATCAGCACCTACAAAGCTCTATGAGAGAACTGTTTGTGACGATGCCTAATAGGCCTTCTGAATGAGTGCTACTTTCACTCATTATTACTAACCCCAGTACAACTTGTTTGAAAGCACACATGTATATCTCTGCGATTAACACTCTAAACTATGAAGAGTTAAATATGAAGGACAAATGAAACACAATTTAGGGTACACTGTGACAGACTCACTATGGTTATATTACTATCCACATATCATTCAGGCATGACACTGCCACTAACAGAGAACAAATTATCCTTTCAATCACAGCAATAGTCTCCACAAAGCAGCCAGAGCAAATAAATAATAATGAGGAGTAAGACCCAACAGTGGCAGGGTCTTCGTCATCCATGTAAGAGTGAGGGCAAGAAGCAGTGCTACTGTGCGATACAGTGCTCAGAAGCAATGATATGGTGCCGAGGGCAGCAGCTGGTTTAGGAGAGATACAAAGCAAGGTACAATGCACTAGTGCCATATGGAGAGTTCCAGATCTGTCCCAGAGTCTTTTGTTCTGTAGTCACTTAAGTTAGGGTTAAAACTTGTCATATTGTATGGTTCAAATATTTATATTCAAATGTTCATGCCATATATAGCTACACAGGAGCGTCACAGTGCTCATTATGAGTCTTGTGGGATGTAATTGGCATAGATTTTAACACAACAGCCTGTTACCAACAATAACCCCCCCATACTCAGTGAAAACAAGGTAACTGTCAAAAAGAGAAAGGTCTGGTATTGGATCTCTAGGTTGTAGCAATCGTCTGGACTGGGGGAACGGGTTCTGTCAGGCAGGGTATGCGTAGGTATTTGGGGCAAGTGAGCTCCCAAAATTCCTTTGAGAGAAGAGTTAGGAACGGGCTCCAGAGCATCTCAAATGAGGTAATCTGGTTTGTGAGGGAGAGCATGATATTTTCCATTCCCAATTTGTGCCATAGGCGGTGGAGCCAACCCCAGTGTGTGGGAATCCGGCTTGTTCCCCAATGTGTAAGATGTTATTGGATGGCTGCCCCCAAAGCTAATCCTATCTGCCTCCCTTGTCTAGATTTTAATGGAAAGGGGAGGGGATTGGTAGCCACAGGATTGCATAGGCTGGGAATCTAGGGAGCTGTGTGTCCAGGCATGCGTCTATGTCTTCTAATATTTGGGTCCTGTACTCCGATATTTTGGGGCAGTCCCACAATATATGCAGTAATGTGCCGTGTGAGCCGTTCCAGGTTGCCTCTATGCAGGCGCGATGGGGTAAGATACCAAGAAGTAACCACTTTAGTCGCCGTTTCAATGCTAGCAGTGCTGCGCGCTGTGTGCCGCGCTCTGTAGTAAATCTCACCCAACCCCTTCGGGGTCAGTGCTATGACGAGCTCCGTCTCCCAGCGTTTCTGACTCACACTCTGCAGAGGCCTAATTGACTGGTATAAAATGGAGTAGAGCTTGGAGACAAGATGCCAGTCAGACGTTTTGGTCACTAGCCATTTCTGGTAGGGAGTAAGAGGTCTCTGCATTCCAGGGCAGTTTGCCAGATGGAGAAGCCAGTGGCGTAGCTAGCTGCATGTAATGCATCCTCTCTGTCTTGGGAGGTGTATAATCAGAGCGTATTTGGTTAAATGATAGCACTTCCTCCTCATCAAACATGTGACCCACCAAGCAGCAGTTCATCTGTTGCCATGCGGTAAATGTTCCAGAGCCTTGCCCTGGGGTAAAGTCAGAGTTATTGAAGAGTGATAAGAGAGCGGAGGGGAAGAACATGAGAGCCCTCTTTATCCCAACCCGGCCCCAAACCTCCATGGTTGCCCTTGAGATGGGGGATATGTATAAGCTTTTGAGATGGTCTGCTTTCTTTCAGAAGGGGATCTTTCATAGGTCCAATCCCACTATTGCTTTGTCCTGAAACAGCCATCGGCGCTCCGACTCTTTTCTACTCCACTCTGCCAGATAGCACAGCTGTGCCACTTGATAATATTGTTGGAGGTTTGGTAGGCCCAGACCACCGGCATCAGGGGGCAAATAACTGATGTCTTTTCTCATTTGTGGTCTCTTACCCAGCCAGACAAAGTGGTGCATTTCATTCTTTAGGGTTTGTACCATCCGGGAGGGTCTGGAAGAGAAACAGAATTTTAGGTAGAGCAGTCATCTTAAGTGTGGCCACTCTGCCTAGCCAGGATAGCTGTTGGTGTTTTCAGCGGGATATGTTGCTCCTAAGCTGCTAAACACTGGAGCTATAATTTAAGCAGGAGGTCATTTGAATTGATGAGGCCAGCTCGATTCCCAGGTATGGGATGGCCGTGGTGGCCCACCATAGGGGGTATTGTGCCCTCAGTTAGGACTCCAGAGTTGGGGAGATTTAAAGGTTAAGCGCTTGTGATTTTTTTACGTTAATCCAAAATCCCGAGGTGAGGCTAAATTCCGTCAATTCCACCATAAAAGCTGGGAGGGCTGTGGCGGGGTTGTCTAGGGACACTAGGACATCTTCAGCTTATAGGCTAACTGTATGTTGTTCCCCACCAAAGGTAACACCAGTAATGAGAGGGTTGTCTCGGACCTGCTGGGCAAGGAGTTCTATGTAGAGAGCCAACAACATGGTTGATAGAGGGCACCCCTGCCAATGGGAAATGGGTTTGAGGTGTGGCTGTTCACGCTGACCATTGCAGTAGGGTGGTTATAACAGCTCAGTATCCATGCTTTGAACCTCTATCCAAACCCAAGGTGAGCTAAGGGTCACATCGTGATATGGCCAGTGCACGCGCTCGAAGGCCTTCTTGGCATCGATTGTCAGTAACATAATTTCCCTTGTCAAGAGTTTGGCCTTGTCGATGATGTGCAAAATGCGTTTAGTGTTATCGCTACACTGTCTCTGGGGTATAAACCCTGCTTGCTCTGGGTCCAATCTGGTGGCGAGTATAATGGTGAAGAGTTTAATGTCAACATTTAGGAGAGATATTGGCTGATATGAGCTGCATAGTTGTTTATATTTCCCAGGTTTGGGGAGAACCACAACAGATGCTGTTAGCATTGTGGCAGGGGCTACTCTAAGTCCAGCAAATGAGTTAAAAAGTCTAGTTAAAATCGGTGCCAAGATCTGGCAGAAGGTCTTGTAGAAGACAGCGGGGTACCCGTCAGGTCCTAGCGATTTCAGCAATTTATGGCGAGCTTTGGCCGAGATGACTTCCTCCAGACAGATGGGGTTGTCTAAAGATGTCGCCTGAGCTGGGGAGAGCTGTGTTGTGTGTGCCTTTTGGAGATAAGTGACATGATGTGCTGGATGAAGGGTTTGTCCTGAATACATTTCAAAGAAGAAGTCCCTAGAAGTGTGAGCAATGGATTTGTCATCAAGTATTACACTACCATCCGCTGAGTGCAGGGAGTGGGCCCGGGTCGCTTGTCTTTGGGCTCAGAGTTTGCTAGCCAGGAGGCATCCGCACCTGTCCCCTCCTGTGTAATAGGGGTGTTTTAGTCAGAGCGATGCATATTCTGCTCTATTCAAGTCTATACCGGCTAACTGCGAGAGGGCAGCCGTCAACTGTCGCCAGACTCTCGGGCCCCATATGTTGATGGATCTGCTCTAGCTCCTTATCTTGACAGGACAGGTGAGCCCTCTTTTCTTTACGGATCTTGGTGTCCTCAGCTGAGATAGCTATGGCCACCCCTCTTATAACTGTTTTCAAGGCCTCCCATACTGTACATACAGAGACGTCTGGAGTGTCATTGAGATCTAGGTACGATGTTATGGCTTGGTGTACTTGTTTCACTACTTGCGGACGGTATAGTAGGGTCTCTCACAATCGCCACGATCGGGTGGGGCGTTTTATCGGAGGGAGCTCCATAGTTAGAGGGACCGCTGCTTGGTCCAAAAGAGAAGACGGCTCTATCTCAGATGCAGTTGTCATGGTATATATGTCTTTCATCCCCAGAAAATAGTCGAGCCGAGTGTATGTTTTATGGGCATGTGAGAAAAATCTATACTCTGAAGCCTGTGGGTGAACATCTCTCCATATATCCCGCAGTCCCATGTCCCGCAACCACAGATGCCCCCCCTCCCCCGGGACAGCGCCCTTGTTTGACCGTGTTGGTGTGTTGTTCTGTCTATGTCATTATTGAGGATGAGGTTGAGGTCCCCTGCGATAAGTAATCTCTGCTCAGGAGTGAACATGACTTCTGTCATGGCTCTACACGGGAAAGGTTCTTGTCCTTTGTGGAGAGCTTTAGAGAACCCCAATGATAAAGGAGCGGTCCCCAATGGTCACACTGTATGCTATGAGTCTTCCCTTTATTTCAGCTATTTTGGATCTTATCCCACCTTTAAAGGAATGTGCCACCAGTATGCCAACCCTGGTCGTTTTAGTAGGTGCATAAGAGAAAAATTGATGGGAGAAGGCATGTGACTGGAGCTGGTGCAAGTCGGTCAATAAAAGATGTGTCTCTTGGAGCACACAGATATCTGCTTTTATTTGCTGCAGATATGATAGTATTGCTCTACGCTTCACTGGGTGATTAAGGCTCTTTACATTCCATGAGAGGAAGCATATGGATGTATGAGCATGTTGGTAGTGAGTGTAGTGAAGGTGTGTTTGAGCTTCATTTCAGGCATGAAAAGCCTATCGCCTTCCTGGGTCCCGCCAGTTGCGATGGTCAGTATGATTCCTTAGCAAAAACATTGTAAACAACAAATAACATTTTTGGAATAAATATCAAGTCCAAGACCAGTAGGACAACTCACAGGTCCTTTGGGATACGATGAGATGGGGTCTATACTGTGACTTTGCTTCCCCTCCACCCCCAGCCGCCCGTCCACCACAAAATTATTGTTTGTAGTTGAGTGCCCAGAAGATTCATGGTAACTCTGTTTTGGTCAGTTCACTGGACAGCGACTCCAGCACTGCTTTCTGTTCAAGTGCAATTGTCGCTGGATCTGGACAGGTGTCCCCAGGTGACTTGGGCCTGTGCCAGTGGGACCGGCGATTGGTCGAGTGGGGCTGGCAGCCAGGTGATTGGTCTTGAGTGACAGAGGATTCAATGCCCAGGATCTGGCATGTGCCCTCCAAGGATCTCAGCTGATCTAGTTTGCCATTATAGGGAAAGATTAAGCAAAATGGGTGGCCCCAGGAGTAACTGATCCCGAAAGTCTGTAGATGAGAGGTAGCAGGTGGCAACTCGGGTCGTTGACAGTTGGTGTACAGGTATAAGCCTGCAGTGACCTATATGATTTGCTCTTGCCGGGAGAGGTCTCTTGAATCTGAGCTGTTCATAGCTAGAACCCAGATCTGGAAGTTGTCAGGGCCCATAGTCCAGCAATTTACTGGGAGGTCTTGAGGTGGGTTGAAATCTGTGTAGGCCCTGGGGGTTCAGTGGGGAAGGTTACTACGGTGAACTAGGGAGAATGGGCCAGGGGCTGCTGCTTATGAGGCCCAGCGCTGGCTGAAAGGCAGGCAGCAGCTTATTTTCCTGCTCCACCGGAGCAGCCGTTCTTCAACAGTCCCCCCAGCACACCTCTTCCCCTGGCGATTACGGTCTGATTGTAGGACGCTGGGTGCCCAGATCCGTCCAAACTGCAGGGCTGGGACAAGCGGCTAGCTTCAAAGGGCAGGCCGCTGGCTGCGTGGCGGAGCCACCGGTGAGCACGCTGGGCCCCATCGCGCCGCACGTACCGGGCCCATTTCGCTCGTACTTGCCAATGGGGTGTGCTCAGGAATCAAGAGAGGCAGTTCTATCGGGGCCCCACAGGTGTTCTAGGGTTCACTGCTTCTTGCGGCAACTACAGTGGCTTCAGCTCAGATGCTCCCTGCAAAGCCACTACCCCATCTTGCTACAGGTAGGCCATCCTCCACCGGCAGTCTCCGGTCAAGGATGGTGGGTGGCACACCGCTTCCTCCAATTTTGTGTGGTGTTCAAACCCCGGGGCTCCCCACGCTCTTGTGCTGTTGTCCGCTGGGCGTTTGTAGCTTTATTCAGGGCCTGGACAGGCAGCGGGGACGGATAAGGAAGGAAAGGAGTCCTGCTCGTCCGCCATCTAGGCCACGCCCCCAACTTGTCATATCCTAGAATGGCTTAGCTACTATGTGTTGTGTTCTGCAAAATCTTCCTTATTTAAATTCAAACTATGAGTGTCCTTGAAGAAAGGAGAAACCAAAAATGAGAGGCTCCCAGCTAGTGCACTAAACTGAGGTCTGTGTAATGGGTCAAGGTAGCTAGAGCATTGAGCGGTGGAGGGAGAATGAAGTTCGTAGTCAATGTGAGGGTGGCACAGCAGTGCTGGCTGAACGGCCAGGTTCCAGGGTTCAAGGTTGTAGAAGGTTACCTCGAAGGGATACAAAAGAGGTTGCAAACCCCCAGCTTCCAGGTGACAGTTTCTGGGTTGCTCCTGTTGCAGGCGGCGGGGCTCAGAACGCACGGGCGGTGCTGGCGAGAGACACAGCTCTCTCTTGAGACAGATTGACAAAGCCAAGTGGGCAGCCACACTTTGAACATGGTATTTGTAGTCCATCATGCATGTGGTGAGTGCTGCCTGCCAATCAGAAGATGATCTCCAGCAGGAAACAGAGGCCCTTCATTACTCAGCAGTCGCTGTACAAACAAAACACCAGACACTCCGGCAGGAAATTCGGGCTGCAGGAAATGGAGGTCTTTAATTGCTCAGCAGTGTATAATTGGTCAGCAACTGTGTACAAACAAAAATACCAATCATTACGGCAGGAAACAAGGTTAGCAGGAAATGGAGGTCTGTAATTGATTGCTCAGTAGTGCATGTTTTTTGAGGAAAATACCAGGCACTTGTACTATAATAAACTGACTAGTTTACAGTGAATGCAAACTAAAGTGCATAGCATGCTTTTTAAATTAAACATGCAGCAGAGCATGCAAAATAAAGTACATAGCAGAGTACATGACACTGCCTAATTGAAAAATAATAACGACAATGGGGAGAATACAGCACAGGCAGATCGGGGTATGACAGCACCACAGAAGAACTCTTTGTCAAGAAAAACAAAAACCTAATGTTAGATTCTCCATCTTTACTTAAGTTGTCACTGGGATTTAACTGGGTTAGTAAAATCCCTGTTTAACTAATATGCTGGCACAGTGGAAAAACTGATCTTTATCCCAAATAGATAATTCTGTTTTTTTCAGGGACCATAGAGTTTGGAATGAAAGCAAAAAGGACAGACATTCTATTAATTTGCATGAATGAATGACATTCTGTGTCCTTCACAGTAGGGTTGAGGCACTACTTATGGCTGGGCATACACTGGATCTCATTTTTGCTCTGGAAGACTCTTCATAATCAAAACAATTTTTTTTATTATGGTCACACCACTTTGTGATTACCTTTATAGATATGAACAACTAACAAGCATTTGTGAAGTTGCAAACCATTGGTCTAGACTTATAAAAACTTGTTTCATGTTCACCTTGAGGAAAAAAACACGTTTTCCTCTGCTTAGGACCCTTCTGAGAGTGAGGATGACTTTATATATTGTCGGTGTTCCAATAAAATTGTTCATTTTAAGTAACATCCCAAAAGGAGAGCTTAGAGCTGACAACCCCTGAAGTAATTAGCTGGCCACTTTTTCAGGGTAACATCCAAAAATTCCTAAACATGTTTAACTTCAGTACTATTCAGTCAATTGCTAGAATGAATACAACAGGCCAAATGAGTGTGAACTGAGCAATTAACTTACATGGCCGAATTAGAGAGCAGGTCAATATTGAATACAGGGTTCCCTTGAATGTCTCTAACGTTAACCATCACAGAAAAGTGGATGAAGCTATATTGGACTGGTTGAAGCTATTATGAACACTTTAAATTCAGTAATTCCTCAAAAACCTTTGTCAGGCCTCTTCTAAAGAAATCAGCACACCCTGAAATACCTTCCTACTGTAGGTAATTTTCTGCGCTACCTATTCCAGCAAAAACTGATATAGGAACATGTCACCATACCATTCTGAGTATCAAGAAAACCATGAAATTTTAGGCCAAAGTCTGGCAGCTTCTGGGCATTAGGGTATACTAAATCTACTTGGTCTCTGTCCTGCACGATCTTTGTATGATCATGGTTCTTATGCATTTTTTAAGCGCAACCAGTTGGTAGAACTTATTTAATATAGCATTAATACTAAAACACAAAAAACGTACAGTACAATCAACCATCTTCAGCACCCACTAAAAAATACAACTTCAGTTCCCTCTTAAAGTTGCTCAGCCTGTGAATAAATTAGTTTGTGACAAATCAAGTTCTACTTTTGTAGGGAACTTTGTTGGCTGATAAACAAACTTTGTCATTAAAAATGTAAATTTGCAAAATGTCTTTTCATCTGATTGAAACAACTTATAATGTTGGGATGTTAGATCCTTGGATGTTCTTTACTACACCATAACAGAAGTGAGAGCTACTTCATAAGCTTATAATCTCTTTTCATAGGGCACAGCTATACATATAGCTGGTTCATTTTGATGCAGAAAGGGTGGGCTTGGCACCTACAATGACATTCTGCCTGCACTGAAGAGCAGTGCTGAGATCAAAGCGTTTCCATACTTTTGGGATATGGAGCCTGTCTGAACTGGGGTGGTGGAGTGAGCTAAAGAATGATGATGGATTAAACCCAGATCAGTTGACTGGGGGTGAGTGTTTGATTGGCTCAAACGTTCCGTCCATCATCCCCTTTTGTATCGCTTTGTTCGCCCTAAGTTGGCGGGGGTATGCCCAGACGTGGGTCCCTTGCTCACTTTGCCACTGGATTCAAGCAAGCCTGGCTGATGACGGCTGGAATGCCAGAAACCGGTCCTAGGATGCTTGTTTCCGGTCCAGGGAAGACATGGCTTGGCAGTTCGGGCTGGACTGTTCCCATGAGGCACAGGGTCAGACTGATTTGCATATGGCCATGTCTGAACTGGGGTGGTGGAGTGAGCTAAAGAATGATGATGGATTAAACCCAGATCAGTTGACTGGGGGTGAGTGTTTGATTGGCTCAAACGTTCCGTCCATCATCCCCTTTTGTATCGCTTTGTTCGCCCTAAGTTGGCAGGGGTATGCCCAGACGTGGGTCCCTTGCTCACTTTGCCACTGGATTCAAGCAAGCCTGGCTGATGACGGCTGGAATGCCAGAAACCAGTCCTAGGATGCTTGTTTCCGGTCCAGGGAAGACATGGCTTGGCAGTTCGGGCTGGACTGTTCCCATGAGGCACAGGGTCAGACTGATTTGCATATGGCCATGTCTGAACTGGGGTGGTGGAGTGAGCTAAAGAATGATGATGGATTAAACCCAGATCAGTTGACTGGGGGTGAGTGTTTGATTGGCTCAAACGTTCCGTCCATCATCCCCTTTTGTATCGCTTTGTTCGCCCTAAGTTGGCGGGGTATGCCCAGACGTGGGTCCCTTGCTCACTTTGCCACTGGATTCAAGCAAGCCTGGCTGATGACGGCTGGAATGCCAGAAACCGGTCCTAGGATGCTTGTTTCCGGTCCAGGGAAGACATGGCTTGGCAGTTCGGGCTGGACTGTTCCCATGAGGCACAGGGTCAGACTGATTTGCATATGGCCATGTCTGAACTGGGGTGGTGGAGTGAGCTAAAGAATGATGATGGATTAAACCCAGATCAGTTGACTGGGGGTGAGTGTTTGATTGGCTCAAACGTTCCGTCCATCATCCCCTTTTGTATCGCCTGGAAAGTAAATTACAAGAAATAAATTCCATACATTAAAGTCATGATTTAGAGAGTAAAGTAAGCTAAAGCTGGAAATTCAGAAACATGATTGCAGTTTTACCATGAAATGGAAGCCAATGATTATTTACAAATTTAGAATCAGGGCTCCATGTGGAGTGAAGTGGAGCAGCGTACTGGAGTACTGCATTTCCAGAATCCTGCATAATATTTCTTCTGTAAATCATACATCAGGGGAATTTTGCTCAAAAACATAAAAAACAACATCAATTCATAAAATAAAACATGATCTAAGTGAAATAGTCAAGGTTTAGTCAGCCTCGATATTCTGTATGTGATCTGTGTGATGAAATGAATTGACATCCATTTTATCCATCGCGAGTCTCTATTCATAAGGTATATTCAGCCATAAACCTATGAATAGAGCTGGGAATACTTTAATAAGTGCGTGCCAGCAATTCACAAAATGATTCTTGGCAGACCTAGATGGATTTACTATTGCTGATTTCTCTGCCAAAAAAGCGGGGAAATCTGCAGTGCTAAATCCCACTCAAGAGGTAGGAATGGGCATTACAAGCCATGCTTTGCCTTTGGTAGTTCGTAAACCGGGCCGGACTGGCCGTAGCGGGCGCAAGGCGTCTTCCCCATGGGCCGGAAGGGTGTGGGCTGGTTTTTTAGCAGTGGGGGCAGGTTTTGCAGCAGTGCTGCAATATCGGCCCCCTGTAACAAAAGCAGCAGCAGTGCTTCTCACTCGCCCCCTCCCCACCGGAGCGGTCCAACTGAATTGCCAGGGCTGGTTTGTGTTCCCAGTCCGGCCCTGTTTGGAAACACCCACAAACGTGCATTCTCAAACCCTGACCCAAACTATTACCCCGCAGCAAATGGTTGGAAACTTTTTCCAGCAAAGGGCATGAGTAACACTCCTTAGAGGATAAAAAGGGGAACGGATCACCTCCAGATTTGGTGGAGGGATAGTAAAGGGCTTTCTTCATGGAGAAAAATGTTTTTCAGCAGAAAAATAGAAGGAAAATTGTGCACTTGCAGTCAATGAAATAATGGCCATAGAGGTTCACATAGAAATGGCGACACCCCCAGTGGATTGCAATGACTTCCCTCTCTGATTGTGAGTATCACTGCTCCGTGAGGGTCAGGGTCCAGCTCGTGTAGGTGACTGGGGCCCATTCCCCACAGCTCTAACGTTGTGACAACACAGCTCCCAAACCTGTGGGGCTTGCGTCCACTGCCAGCTCAGACTCCTTTTGCGGGTTGAAATACACGAGCGTAGTTTTGGCTGACAGCATATCTTTTGTATTCTTTAATGCAAGTTCTTGCTCATCATCCCATACTCAGGGGCTGGACACTTTCGTTAATTCAAGGAGTGGCCCGGTGAGGTCTGACAGGTTCTCCATAAAATGGCCACAATACATCACCATGCCCAGGAAACGACAGACCCCCAATATTAAAGTGGGGGTTGGCGCCTCCTGAATGCACTTTTGCAGAGTCCGGTCCAATGCCTTTCCCTGAAAATTGATAGCCGAAGAAGCTGATGCTCTTTTGCAGAAACTCACATTTTCCCAATGTAGCATCAGGCCTTTTTCTCTGAGTCTCAGGAACACTGCAGAGAGGTGCGTGAGGTGACTGTTGAGGGTTGGCGCAAGGACTAAGATATTGTCACTCACTTTGAGGGCACCTGATCGGCCAGCCAGTAGGCTCTTATAATGTTCTTGAAGACTTCTGCAGCACTCAAGATACCGAAATTCAGCCTGGTGTACCGCCGGAGGCCAACGTGGGTCAAGAAGCCTGCTATTGGTTAAGAGTCCGGGTAGAGGGGAATCTGGTTGTATCCCAACCTCAGATTCATCTTAGAAACTGAAAATCCGCGAGTTCCCCAATGATGTCATCAACGGTGGGCATTAAGTGGTGTTTTCGCTTGATGGGCGTGTTTGGCACCCTCATTTCTACGCAGATCCACATTGTGTCTGGCTGTTTAGATTTCTTGGCAACAACAATTGGGGAGACCCCCGGGGTGGGGCCAGTGACTCTTTCAGTGATGCCTGCTTCTTTGGTGTGTCGCAGTTCTTGCTTCACCTTGTGACAAAGGTGGAACGCCACCCATCAGTGGTGAAGGGCCACAGATCGATCGACTTGTTAATGTGAAGTCTGATAGCTTGGCCTTTTAGGTATCCGGTGCCCTCAAATAGTGGGGCAAATTCTTTGCAGGAGACTTTCAATCTAGCTGGCATGGACTTTGAATGCGAAATGTGCTAAGCTAATTTCTTGGGCTGTCCGCAAATGTACAGAAACCAGCTGTCTTTGTGGGATACGTATATCTTGGCTTTAGTGGTGGTGTCGTTGTGCTCAATGTTCGCGTAGAAGACACCTGCGAGTCTTAAAAATGTTCAGTTGCCAAATGCGTAGACCTTGACTTTGGTGTGGCCTAGCTTGGGTGGGGTAGACAGTTCATGGTACAGGTCGGCAGCCATAAGATTGATAAAGACCCCTGTGTCAATTAGTGCAGTGATTGCGTGGTTCTGTATTTTGACACCACATTTGGGAAAGGTGTGGGCCGAGGAGCATTGTGGCTCTATCGCATGAATGCTTTCCTGTTCATCATCGTCCATATCACTTCCTCCTGCTGCCTCGGAGTGGGCGTCGATGGTGCACACATTCCATTTGGCCTGGGATCTGGGTTGCTTTGGGGTCGAGCGGCAGGCCTTAAAGAAATGATTCAATTTTCCGCAGGCTCTGCACTATTTTTCTCCATGCTGGGCAGTCACCTTGATGGGGGAGTGGCCCTCCTCACCCTCTACAGTGTCGACCTGTCAGGCGAGGTGTGGGCATATTTGTTTTTGGCGTGTGAGGCTCTTTGTCAATGGTGTTAATGGGCTCTGTCTTGATAATTTGTTGCAAAACCATGCGCATGTGAGAACTGCCCATGCCTTGGACAGCTCTTTGGACCAGCCCAGTGTGAAAATATCCTTCCTTGACATGTTAGCCACTTACAGGACTTGTTCTCGTAGTTTTACTGAGGTGCACCCTTGTATAAATTGCGCTCTGACTTCATCTTCCTTGTCTGGCAGTGTGTACGTGCTAGCCAGGTCTCGCAAAAGGCCTTAGAAAACATCCACAGACTCGTCTTGTTTTTGGCGTGCCTGTCGGAGGAAGAAACGTTTGTAGTCTGGGTTTGTGAACAGTTCAAAATGGGCAGTGATTACATTCTTGAGTGTTGTATAGATGCGGGGTGGCCCAGCTTCCACAACCGTTTTGGAGATCTAATGCACATCCGCCCCTCCCAGGTGGAGGAGCAGCGGTCACTTCCTCTCATACGCTGTGCCCCCGGCCAGAAAGTAGGTTTCGAGGCACTTGACACATGCCTTACACCTTGCAGCCTGAGTCGGTTGAGGGCCCGACACAGAAAAAGGTTCCAGAGCTGGGTTGGATGCCATCTCCCCTATAGCACCAGAGCTCAGATGGGGCTAGCATGCTGGGGCAACGAAGGGCCAGTGTGGGCACTGGAACTGGGGCAGATAGCCGCAGGGCAGCACAACCATTGGTCACGTGGGGCAGAGGAGGAAGGCAGAGCCGTGGATCCACTCACCAGTCCCTTGAGGGAGGCTGCTTAACAGTCCCACACAGCGGAAGCCGAAGGCACCAACACAGTCATACCCCTCAGATGGGAGAAGGAGAGGCTCAGCAAAAGCAGGAGGCTAGGGAGTCCCTCACCACAGGGGCTCCCCATGGTGTAAGCCCATGGACAGGGCAGCTTTCCTGGTGGCCGTGGCTGCTGCAGATGGAGGGCTAAGCAAAACTTTAACTGAGCCCACGTGGTCGAGGAGTGGGTTGAGGCAGCGCTGGGCCTGCCTCTCAAGCCCTGAGGTACCACGTGCTGAGGCCTGCAGGCTAGGCCGCTTCCGGCAGGGAGGGGCCACTGCTGTGCGAACTTCCGTGCATGCTGCAACTCAGAAGCGGGCAGAGGAAGCTGTAGGTAGGCCCACTGGCCTTGCACCAACACGCGGGGAAAACAAACTCGTCTCTCCTTCCCTCCGTGGTGCAAACCAAATGGGTGGGTCCTTGCAGCCCACAAAACTCCACGAACCAAGTTGTGAAACGTCCATAGACGTTCGCGAAGATTGTCAAAAGAAATTTTCACATACTTCTAGGCATCTTTTTATTTTAATATACAGTTTAAGGGCTCCTTTTTAGGTCTCGCCTAGGCAGCGCTTGCGCTGTCTCTTCGAGACATGCTGTATTCAGGATATGTGAATAAAGCTCTGCCTACTTCCCACCCATCTTTTTAATTGGCTCCTGTCACTGTCCTTTGTAAATGGTAGTTTTTCATTGGTTATTAGGCTTTGTAGTCCCTCCTTAGTAACTCCCTGTCTCTTTTTGTAACCTCCCATGAGGACACCCCCTATTACGTGTGTTGTAACACCCTAGGTTTTAATTACAACCTCAAGGCACTATTTTCTTAAAGGCCTTCAGACAGGACACTCACTTGGTCCTAAACAAGGTTAGTAGTGATTACTCGCTAGCACATCTCACATTTATATTAAACCTTCTGTAAATTTCCCTTGATCAGCTCCACATAGAGTACAACCTAATCCGGAATTAATATAATAATTCTTTTGTCACATTTCAAAGCTACTAATTGTATGTATTGATGTACTGTGGTACTGTCTTCCATGCAATGCATTATGGGTAGGGTGGATTTACCATATCTTCAAAGTTTATTATGCTCACTGGGGACATCTAGGCTCAGCTTGCAGTACTGCACCTATACATCTCACATTTATATTAGACCTTCTATAAATTTCCCTTCATCAGCTCCACATAGAGTACAACTTAATCAGAATAAATCTAGGTGCAGCTTGCGGTACTGCACCTACACATCTCACATTTATATTAGACCTTCTATAAATTTCCCTTCATCAGCTCCACATAGAGTACAACCTACCCCGAAATTAATATAATAATTGTTTTGTCACATTTCAAAGCTATTAATTGTATATATGGACATAGCTATTTGAATGAATGCAATGGTGGTACTGTCTTGCATGCAATGCATTAGGGGTGTACGATATGTGACCAAAAGTTTGATGCTCACTAGGGACCTCTACTGCACCTACACATCTATGTTAGACATTCTATAAATTTCCCTTCATCAGCTCCACATAGAGTACAACCTAATCCGGAATTAATATAATAATTCTTTTGTCACATTTCAAAGCTACTAATTGTATATATTGAATGTACTGTGGTACTGTCTTCCATGCAATGCAGCATGGGTAGGGTGGATTTATCATATCTTCAAAGTTTATGATGCTCACTAGGGACAGCTTGCGGTAGTGCACCTACACATCTCACAAATTTTATTAGACCTTCTATAAATTTCCCTTCATCAGCTCCACATAGAGTACAACTTAATCAGAATAAATCTAGGTGCAGCTTGCGGTACTGCACCTACACATCTCACATTTATATTAGACCTTCTATAAATTTCCCTTCATCAGCTCCACATAGAGTACAACCTACCCCGAAATTAATATAATAATTGTTTTGTCACATTTCAAAGCTATTAATTGTATATATGGACATAGCTATTTGAATGAATGTAATGGTGGTACTGTCTTGCATGCAATGCATTAAGGGTGTACGATATGTGACCAAAAGTTTGATGCTCACTAGGGACCTCTACTGCACATACACATCTATGTTAGACATTCTATAAATTTCCCTTCATCAGCTCCACATACAGTACAACCTAATCCGGAATTAATATAATTCTTTTGTCACATTTCAAAGCTACTAATTGTATATATTGAATGTACTGTGGTACTGTCTTCAATGCAATGCATTATGGGTAGGGTGGGGTGGATTTATCATATCTTCAAAGTTTATGATGCTCACTAGGGACATCTAGGCACAGCTTGTGGTAGTGCACCTACACATCTCACATTTATATTAGACCTTCTATAAATTTCCCTTGATCAGCTCCACATAGAGTACAACATAATCCGAAATTAATATAATAATTGTTTTGTCACATTTCAAAGCTATTAATTGTATATATGGACATAGCTATTTGAATGTGTACTCGTGGTACTGTCTTGCCTGCAATGCATTATGGGAGTACCATATGTGATCAAAAGTTTGTGATGCTCACTAGGGACCTCTAGGAGCAGCTTGCGTTACTGGCAGTGCTGGTGCCTTGCTTGCTAGGGACCTCTAGGAGCAGCTTGCGGTACTGGCAGTGCTGGTGCCTTGCTCACTAGGGACCTCTAGGAGCAGCTTGCAGTACTGCACCTACCACATCTCACATTTATATTAGACCTTCTATAAATTTCCCTTCATCAGCTCCACATAGAGTACAACCTAACCTAATCCGGAATTAATATAATTCTTTTGTCACCTTTCAAAGATACTAATTGTATATATGGACATTGCTATTTGAATGTACTCATGGTACTGTCTTGCATGCAATGCATTATGGGTAGGGTGGATTTACCATATCTTCAAAGTTTATGATGCTCACTAGGGACCTCTAGGAGCAGCTTGCGGTGCTGCACCTACACAAGCAGTGCTGGTGCCGTGCTCACTAGGGGCCTCTAGGAACAGCTTGCGGTACTGCACCTAGACATGCAGTGCTGTTGCCTTGCTCACTAGGGAGCTCTAGGAGCAGCTTGCAGTACTGCACTGAGACATACAATGCTGGTTCCTGGCTCACTATGCAATCATTTGGAATGCACTAGGTCTCGCATTACTGAAAGTATGAGCTATTGGCGTTGCATTATTATTTGCAACACCAATGCCTCAAACTATCAGTAATGCGAGAATGTGGTAGAAGAATGAAGGTCCAGTTCCATGCAGATTAGTCAAGTAGATTTATTCAGGATAAGATGTTACAAGAGAATCTGTTAACAAGAGCCCCACCAGGAGCAGCCTTCCTGCTGCTCAGCCCATCCACCAACTGACTCTCTCACTCACCAACATTCCACTGCCACCTCACACATGAACATTCCATCATCACAGTCTCACTGGCTGAGCAGCAGGTATAACACATCTCCTTTCTTTAAATAAACAAAGATAACATTGCTACTACAACATGTACGACTCGCATGTCAAGGTAATGAACGAACAGGAGGTACATGTCGACATAATAAATACAAAGTTGGTAAAAGACATTGCATGCAACTATAACAAACATATTAAATGTAAGGATGGTAAATGTCAACAAGAGAATGTAATGTAATACATGTAAGGATGGAGGAAATACATGTATGAAAAGATAACAATAAATGACTCAGGAAAAGAATTAAACACACGACGCAAACCACAACATCTCCAAACAAATAAGCACCACAACACTCGCCACTTCTCCCTTTCCACCAAAAAGAGAAAAAAAACACACGCTCTACCGCACCCTAACACAACTTACCAAATCCCTGTGCCACTCACATACCAGCTGGCCAGGCTAATACACAAGTGGTGAAAAAGGGAAACAACCAGAAGGTGCGGTAGGGAACCGTCCAAAACAAGTATATGTGAGATACCACCCCACACGAACCATGTGGCATCTACCTGCCCTTCACCCTTACCCGTAGTAAGGGTGGAAATTGTGGAAACACAGTCGACAAGAACCAAGAAAAGAACGACCTAGTTCTACATTCAATCTCGTAGGAAAATAGAAAAGAAATCACTAGTGATAAAACACTCACACCACAAAAACTTGGCTCACTCTCTGCCCTTCACCCTAGATTAGATTAGTCAAGTAGATTTATTCAGGATAAGATGTTACAAGAGAAGCTGTTAACAAGAGCCCCACCAGGAGCAGCCTTCCTGCTGCTCAGCCCATCCACCAACTGACTCTCTCACTCACCAACATTCCACTGCCACCTCACACACCAACATTCCATCATCACAGTCACACTGGCTGAGCAGCAGGTATAACAGAGACCTATTGCATTGCAAATGCTTCTTTGCTTTCCTGGTGTGTATTGTGTTTTATGCTAAGCTTTTCAGGTGCAGCCTGTTTCCACATTTTTACAGGTTTTTCAGCCTCAACAAATTCTGCTGCACGTATAATATCTTCTTGCCTTTCTGTGCTGGAAGTTGAATAAGAGCGAGATTAATGGATTGACTGGGGGAGACAAGAAGCACTTACTATTTCTCCTCTGCTGCGTGTAACTGAATGTCCACTCTTCCAGCAGCCAAGAATGGCGGCGGTTCGCATTCTGGCTCGGCGGTTGTCAGACATCTCTGATTTACGCTTTTTCTTCATGGGTCCTTGAACCTGGGCAAACCATTCGAGCATTTCAGGATTCCACAATAGTAACACATGGAGGTGAAAGGGATGGGGGAGGGCGCAATTTGTGAGAGTGTTTGAAGTTCAAGAAGTCGCAATACCACACTATTCTTTCATGCACTCTTAAATGCCTTAGGTAATCGCACCGAAACGCCCACCTCACTACTACTAAAAGTGCAACGAGGGCACGGCACAGTCCTTTCTACTTGTGCAATACTATGCCATGAATATGTTCTCATTTTAGATATTTTGGAGCCAATTTACAAAGGCATGTAAGAGTATGTAAAATAGGAATATTACTTTAGGTGTTCCAAAATGCCTTTGTGAATAGGCCCGATTATTTTTAGAGCTCTGCAGAACAGCAACACTCTCAACAGTAAATTTGATGCAGCACAAACACGCAGAGCAAATTTTTAGTTTTGGATTGATTTTTAAATGTAAAACCATTGACATCTTTAGTGGATAACAATTGCAAGTATGAAAAAAGCATGAGGCTCTAATTCAGTACACTTCACAATGAAAAATAAAAATACCCTCTCCGTAGGAAGATATTTCAGTTGCAGCAAAAGAAGTAATCATTCAAACGCATTATTATGGCTGTTCATGGTCTGTTGGTTTTTCCAAATGCATCTTGGCACCAATACAGGTCATCCAAACTGCAGAAGCGCGCGTGATGTTGGGATGGCCTACGAAGGATCACATCGCATCATCGTTAAGAGGAACGAACGGGCTGGCAGCCCCTGAGCTAGCTGAGCTGAACAATGCTGCGCTGTGTGCTCGCAGAGAAACACGCAGGGGTGCTTGGGAGCTTACAGAGACAGCATCTGGGGATATATTCTGAAAAGCCTTTGGATGCGAGCTCTGCAACTATGGTGGGTGTCTTAAGATAGTCCTAGGCCATTATTTTTGGGATGCTGGATCTCCCACTGTAGGGTTCCTTTGTCTTGAACTTTTCATGGTGCATAGCAGAACAGTATGTTTTTGTTTGTTTTTTAAACTGTAGAATGATAAATATGCATCCGCGTGTTACCACAGGGAACTTCAAAGTCTGTCAGCAGAACTAAATGAAATGGCTTTTGGCTTTAGCTATTTGCTTTAATTCTTTGCTAAATAGCACATTTTGGAAGAGTCGTCTTGCTGTCTCCCAAATCTCATGCCATTACAATACCCCTAAAGGAACTCTGGGTCACCTCCTTCAGTTATTTGCTTGGCTGCAGGGTCTTCCGAGTCTGGGTCAGTTCACTGCAGTATTGAGCCTCATGTACAGTGTGTACAGGTGAATGTTCGCAGAATCCCATCCATCTCAGGATTCAGCTTCTAAGAGAGACACAGGTCAGGCGCGGCGGGATGCTCGTCATGTGAAGTGCACAGAGCCTGTTTTCCCAGAGATGCTGCCGGGGCTGGCTGTTTTTGACAGTTGTGGTTGACATGACGCCATTTGGTAATTTACAAGATGTGGATAGCAACACGGGGCCATAATGTTTTATCTTACCTACCAAACATGCACATGTTGCCAAGTACAATATGGCATCTTGCTTTGTTTTTGTGACAGAAAATTTATACATAGCTCCACCACACCCTGACCCCACAGTTCGAAAATATCACCATAAACATATCGTGCACAGAAGTAAATGACAGATTTCCCGGACTTCTGAGGGTCCCCAGTTCTGGACATCAGGTCAGTAGTGGCAGTAGGGGGGCGCCAACCTATTATGAGACTACTCTTTTGAAAGGGTACAAGCACCAATGGGCGGGACGTTTGTAGCACCTATGTTTATTGTGTGATTAGCTAAACTCTTCACAATGCCATCATGTTACATGCAAGAAGAATTCAATAAAAGGAACAAGCCTTTAAAATCCACTTGTTCAAATCACATGGTAAGATCTTTGCAATACAAACAAGAACATTTCGCTAGAATGTGCAACATGCAATGTAATCAGCCCTCTGGCGTGGCATTCACTACAGTTCATACAGTGTCGCATTTCTCTATCAGAGTTAACGAGCATTTGCAATGCAATCGGTCTCGCCTTTGGGACCTTATAAGTATTTAGCTATGCAGCACATTATTGTGGTACAGCAACATTTACTGTTGTACTGTGCACGAAGCAGTGAAAAGGTGCCGTGCCACAAGTACCATTAAACGCCACCGAAAGAGATGAACTAGTGCAGTTGGTACGAAATGACTAACAAAATCTTCCCAAAACAACTACCAGAGGACAGCTGCAAATGTGCCAGGGCCTGTGCCACTGACGAAAGAAGAGGCAATGAATAAAGTATGTCAACGAGTCCAAAAAAGATACAACAGGAGTGACAAATAAATGAATGCACAACTTAGAGGGAGAGAATGGGCAGAGGCATATCCCACCGAAGAGTTAAATCAAATCCAAAGAAACGTGGCCAGCCAGAGCTCTACAAAGTAAGGGAAGATGGAGCAGGTACGGCCAGGGGAAAAACAGCGTGCGGGGCAGTCTGTCACGACTCACATAGTGCCTGGTGGGTTAGCGCAAGCTAGTAGCAGATAGGAAAAGGAATTGCTCTGAATTATTGAGCTATAGATGGTTTTGGGTCAGGGGTAGTTTGTATGAAGCCAGATCATGGAGAAAAAAAATGTCCGGTTCCACAAGCAGTACATATATAACAGCCTACCCGTTGCTGCAACACGTCCACTTTCAATGCGAATCAAACGACGTCAGCAGTTACAACAAAAGACACTGTATCCTTTCCTTTCCTTTGCTGTACAACAACACACGTGCCCTTCGCAATGCCTTAAAGCAGTACAAAGTGGAGAGTGGGCGGGGCTTCTATTCCATACTCCAGTACAGCAGAGGCTGACTGTCCTGGAGCATGAGGCAGGGGTGGGCACTCTCCAGAAGACCCCTGAGGGGGGGTTTACTCCCCGCACCCCACGAGGCTCCTATAGACCCGCTTCAGGTGGGAGACTCACGATTTTAAGCCACAAATAATGTTCTTGTGGCTGCCCCCCCGCCTGAACGTGCCTCTGCCTCAACAGAGGTGAATGGGAGAAATACATTCTCTCGATGGTTTATTTAAAATCTCCCATTTTACTCTTCTGGCATTGTTAAGGAAGGACTCACCCACAGGAGGTGAGAATAGCCTTGCAAAGGTTCATTCAACAAAACCGAAGTTCCTTGTGCACAGAGAGCGACGTCAGCAAGCAGCGACCCGGCTGATGCCAAGGCTGGTACCCACACACGGAGGTGTCCCTGTCAGCCTTTACTCAGCACCACCCAAAGTCCCACGGACAGGGTGGCAAGCGTGGGATTGTGCCGCACCCTCAAGCAATGCCAGGACTTCCCTCCAACGCAGCGCTTAGAAGCACACCACACACAAGGAGCGCTTTGAGACGTGCAGCTCTGGGCTGCGCTCCATGAGGTTTTAAAATCCGATTTTACGGTCAGAGTTAGGTTTTTCCTTAGAGTCTTTTTGAAAAAAAGCATTGACAGTTCCGTTGCTTTATTCCGCACGTGCTGTTTTTATTTTCTCTAACCTGTTTTGGAAACGAAGGAAAGCACATTTGTTTATTCAGCATGCGGACGTCAACGGTGCTCATTGCTGTCTTTCTGGATTTACAAGCCAGACCGAAAGAGTCAGCAGATGAAACGGACCCCGTCCAGGAGCAGTCCCACCCCAGAGCTCCCAGAGAGGAGTGTGATTTACTGACACAGCCCAGCCCTCCAGAGCCTAACATGGGGAAACTCCTACAGAGCTTTGGGCTGCTCACTCTTAGGGCTGGCTGGAGGCCGCAGCTGTTTTTTTTTCCAGTTTTATCTAGCACGATCTTGACACGAAGGTATCAGAGCACTTTACATGTGTACCAGTTGCATTACAGACGGGCACATTATTGTGTTAGGCACAGGGAGATGACGTGATTTGCCCAGAATCACAGGAGGCTTGAGCGTCTCCGCCAAGACTCGAGCCTGCTTCCCCAGCTCCAAGGGCGGCCACTCTGAGAGAGGGGCGTAATTCCCGCCCACTTCCGTTCTACAAGCCTGCCTGTATTGCACCCCACACAATAGTACTGAGGGGTTATGGCAAAGCATGGCTCTGGAAATACTGCATCAGATGCAATCGGGCTGATGTGTGTATTAGGAAAGAAAGTTAAGACGTCTTCATGGTGCAAAGCACATGTTAAAGCCAACAGCCATTTACCAATGGATCAAGCATGGAGAGAGAACTGTATGCTGCTCTCGGAGGGAGAGGTTATGGTTCAGCGGTGAGAGCTGCCGACTCGGGAGCTGGGTACCAGTGTTCGAGCCTTGTCGTCGGCTCAACATACGCCATTAGCAGCAAATCTGGATTTAGCACTTTAAATTAAAAATAAATAAATAAACGGCATCTCGGAAGGGCAGGGGTGGAAGAAAGATAAAACGAGTTAGGCGAGCTGGTGGGCGAGAAGGCAAGAACAACGGGAGTGGGGGGAGGCCGAGAAGGCACGGACTGCGGGAGGGGGAGGCACGGGGAGAAAATAGTGCTCACAGTATAAATCAAACATACTGTGCAACACTCGAAGTAAAGGGGCTAGTAGCCATGGAAGGATACAAATGACGACTTGCCTGTCATAAGGAGGGACTAACAAGCCTAAAACCAATCGGAAGGCAGCATTTAGGAACTAAGCCAATGAAAAAGATGGGCGGAGAGTGGGCGGAGCTTCCACCCCATACTGAATACTGCATGCCTCGCAAAGCGAGCAGCACATGCGCACTGCCGCTATAGGATCGACCTAAAAATGAACTACGGTTCAGGCAAGTGCATTCTGCAGAAAAGTGCAACATACAGTGCAGGTGACCCTAAGGCCAATATTTTCAAGTCGGATTTTGTAAGTGTTGCACTTATGTCTCATAACTAGCACAGCAAGATTCTAGTCCTATACAGCATAGGGGTGAGCCTTTTCAACGAAAGCAAGACTATTACGCTCGAGGATGCAGCGAGCAGTGCGGTCCATCCCCTAGCCCGTCTTCCACTGCAAGTGATGAAGAGTCACGGTTCCCTGTCAGGACCACGTAATTCAAGTAATTGCAAGTATATTCCAAGTGCGACGTGCGGTGCAAAAGTGGCAATAGCCAGTAGTGGCTCGCACAGGTGAGAGCGGTGAGGCGGTGGGCGGTGGGGCGGCAGGGCGGGGCTGGTGGGGGGTGTTGGAAGTCGACAGACGATATGATAAGTAATATGAAATAAATAAATAAAACCACTTACCTTGCACATGGTAAGTGTTTTTATTTATTTATTTATTTCATATTATCCCTTAGTCTGTCGACTTCCACCACCCCCCACCCCTCCCCATCCCACCGCTCTTACCTCTGCGAGCTGCTACTGCCAATAGCCAATATTTCAAAACAGCTAGTTGGGCTACGGCTGACATAAAAACAGTAGAAAAACGGTAAAAACAATAAAGACCCTAGCGAGGGAAGATCTGCTAGTCCTCAGATCCAAGTGTTTCATAATTGAGATAAGTGGAGGTTCATGGTTAATACTCAGTGGTTAATTTGTAAAACAAAATAAGAGCTTGGTCTCTCGTCAGGAGGCAGCTTGCACCAGCCCATTTCTCCTGTTAGTGCCGCCTAAAACAGAACAAACTACTGACCATGAAAGTGGGAGAAGATGTGGAGTAATGGCCAGTGCTGCCCACTTTGGAGCTGGGAAACCAGGTTCGAGTCTCAGTGTCGGCTCAACATCCTGTGATTCTGGGCAAATCACTTAATCTCCCCCTGCCTACCATAAATTAATGTGTCCTTAACTGGTGCTCATGAAAAGTGCTAGTGTTGATGATTAAGTACGGGTGCTGAGCACCGGAAACCACCGGCTAAAATTAAGCACTGTTAACATTGTGTGCTAGTGTGTACCCATGTGAACTATGGTCCCTCAGTAGCCTTCCAACTGTTGCGACGAACTTGCCAATTCGTGCTAGCTCCCTGGGAACATCAGTGCAGCAGCGCTTGTGGTGCTTTCATCAGGCGGCACTGTCAGCAGCGCGTGGACAGGAGCAAACTTTAATCTGCTTTTAAAGTTTTGACCCTGCCTGCTCCTGATACTGCTGCTGTCATTGGACCTGCCCCCTCGATGAGCTTGGGAGTTCAGCCACCAGGCCTCAGTGTGCCGCTCCTACCTGTTCAATGGCTGTGACTTCGGTAAGTGCAGAACCACGCCTGTCTCACAGCCAGGACCCTCTCCTCTCAGTGTCCCTTCTACTTCCAAAGCCCCAGTTGTCTCCCTGCTAACCCTAGGCCCCCTTCCAGTGACTCCTCCCTTCCTTGTTGACACTTGTGTCAACTGCTGCATCTTTCCCACAGGACCCTTTCTGGAGAACCCGATATTGGTTTCATATGTTACTTTATATGTAGGTGTCAGAGAAACTGCTTATTTAAAGAAAAATACATGAAATGATGCTAACAAATGATAACTCGTACTTACTAAGGACAAGCTAAAAGACATAAGTGTTGAAAAGTAGAGAATACCACTGCGGATGGATGTCTGTATTCGCTCTGGTAATTGTGCATGGCATGTTGAACAAATGTGCAAGTGCGAATGAGGAGAAATGCCCCTTCAATCCGAGGTAATAAAGCAAATGTCTGTCTATCTCAACACACAGTAGTTCATATGTATGCTACATATTAATTACGGCGCTTCAAATACAATAGATATGAACACGAATATGATACCTCCTTCTAAGCTGAGCTTTCAGGAAAGATCAGAACTCACCGCACCTTCTCCTGAGATCAAGAACACTGCAGGAGTTAATACCATCTGTACAAGGAGCCAAACCAATTAGAATGTGTGTGGGAGGCAATGAATTTGAATCTACACAAAGCATGTAGGTGAATTGTAATATCCCTGATAGGTACACTTTCACAACTCCTATTAGAAGGGATTGAGAAATCAACATGCAGTAACACTTCTGCGCACAATAATTTGGTCCACAAATAGATAAAGGCAGGGAATCTACATTTGCAGCATTATTGGTGGAAATGTTAGCAAATTCAGCGATGTGAAGTGGAATACATTGCTGTGTCTCATGACCCTGGAGGTGTTCTTACAAGACACGGGCAAATCTGGAGAGGCACAGTCCAAGCAAGACCAAGGGGTGGCCAAAGTGGCAGTGATAGTTAGTTTGTTCTTGTACACATTTTAGAATCTACAACAATCTTATTTGTTAAAGTTTACGTGGCTGTCTATTCCTTGGAGATTTCAACATATTACAAATTTGGAAATTACCCTAGATGCTACTACTGATGCAAGGATGTTTATTGTGTTAAGCAACATGATATATTATTAGCCACCCTCACAATGGAGGCGCCATTTAATGCACATGGATAGTGTGATACCCTATGTGGCTTTGTCCTAGGACCAGCCCTGGTGATAGGTAATGAAGCATAGTTAGCTGGTGGCTTTGGTAGCTCGATTACAGTTCTGCATCTCAGCCTGTAGTACTTGCTGGTTCCAGTTTCCTTTACTTGTGTTTTCTAATACTATGCCTCATGATCATTTGGATGGATGTTCCTCAGCCTTAGCTGGTAGAAAGCCTTGCTGATGGCATCATTCTCACCCTGCACGTCTAGAGACATTCAGCCTTTGACTCTTGAAATAATAACAATTTGTGTTCCTCCCCTTAACCTGGAAACGAATAGGCCCACCACATAATCCAGAATTTAATGTCTTCATAATATAAGAATGTTGATGTAGTAACATGTGCTGCTGTCTTCTAGATCCTTCCCAAGCTTCCTTTTCTCTTATTATTCTTCACGTGTAGTTATCTATTTCAGGATTTTGAACTTCTTGGCCATATTCTTAAAATCCACCTGTGCAGTTTTCTGGCAAGAAAATGGCGAAGAAGGCTCTGCTGAGTCACTCCCTCACATTTGGGGATCCCTCTCTTTATGCCATCTGCTTCATATTAAAAGGATATGGTCTTTTACTTTTTCCTTCTGAAATATAGCCATATTCCTGGTGCAGTCTTTGCGCCGGTGCCCACACCAGTGTATACTTTAGCCGTCAAATAATGGTAGGATGTATTGCTCTCCCAACTCATCCCATTATCCATTTCTGTCCTCCGTTCCATCCGGTTTGGGAACCAGTGTAGGAGAACATTATCTGTATGTGACTGGCCTCAGAAAGAGGTCGACTTCGCTCCCCATGTAGATCTTGCAATCGCTTGCAGTCCCCGACCAGAGTGTATGGTCTTCGCCCCTTCTCTCTAGAACAAGGGTCTTCAAACTGGGGGGGGGGGCACCCTAGAGGGGAGGGGCTCAAATGATCCCAGGGGAGCGTCAGACTCTGGCCAAAAGAAGCATTATGCGGATAACAGTGCTTTGTTTTAGGCTGAACAAAAATGAGCAATGGGCCATCACTACCATGTTTTGTCATTTATATCCTAGCTGGGAGAATGTGTCAAAAGGGAAGGAATTCCAAATATTTTTCAAAACCCCCACCCCCCACTTCTAATAATCACATCGTGGATACTTGTACGCATTAGTAAGGCCTGCCTGACCAAAATAGTATGTTTGACAATCATGTATTTGATTGCATTTTTTAAATGGTAACAGAACTTAACTGAAATGTTTAAATAAGTCTAGGCATTTTTAAACGTTGCCAATTTAATAGAATAATTGTGGAAAATTCTGAGGAGGCCCGATTTTTTTTCCCTTGAGGGGGAGTGGCATCAAAAAGTTTGAAGAGCACTGCTCTAGAGAGTAAGCTGTTGCTTAAAGGATTAGAACCTCTACCATGGAAGATACACACAGAACTCTCTGCAGTAACTTCTTGGATCCGCCAATCTATGTATGTCTTATGATCACTTAACAGAGAATTACCATTCACTGAAACAAAGCTGTGGAAATTATGCACCTGGATTGAATCCACGAAGAGCCATTATTCACTCCACCAGGCTATCAACTACTGTCCTGAAGTTTATTTAAACAGTGTGGCAATTCATTCAGCTTTGATTAATGTTCAGATGAAAGAAACATTTCAACATATTTGATATTTCCGATGTTGTGCCCACCCTTATTCCCCTCCAATATTCTGTTCGACTTTTCATTATTCCACATGAATCCATCCACCATGAATTCCTTCCTTCCTTTTCTTCCACTCTCGTCCATCTTCTTAAAATTTGATACAGAATATTGAAAAAATAAATGCACGTAGCAATCACCTATGTTAATAAAAGGTATAATTATAGCCCCAGTAGTATCTATCAATAATTATCATTCAAGGGCAGATTTTACCACTTCCCCAGCTTTAGTGTAAATGATCCAACCTCAGCAGGGCCCCGGTGCTGCGCCCTCGGTTTCTTAAAACTGATAAGTCTCAAGTACCTTCTGCCTAAAATTTATTTTAGTCTAGCCAAGGTCACACAAGCCAACATAACACACCCAGAAACCAATAAATTCTCCCAGAAACAAAAATGATGCTAATGAAAAAGTTCCTTGTTGTTACATAAAAAAACTTTTAATGATGGGGCAGGTTTAACAAAAGTTCCTGCCAATTTCAGTGAAGTGTATATATCAGTACTCTACTTATTTTGATGGCTTAATCCATGCTGTATAAGATGTAGGTTTTGCTCTATGATGCTTGATGTACATATGTTTTCTAGGGCAGCAGAAATCGACTGATTCTGGTACTTGAATAGGATTCAGGAAAGGAAGCTCTCTAGAAGACAATATCTTCTGCCTCACATCCCTGGTTGTCCAAGCAATGCCAAGGAAAGTCCTACTACTTTACGCTGCATTCATCGTCTTTACAACAGTGTTTGCCAGTGTAGATAGCGGCAGGATCTGGCAAAAGCCAATAAAGTGGGGAATTCTTCCAAATCTTCCAAGAGTATTTTTTCCCCTCTATACAGAAACCTATGTCAAGGTCAAGATGTTCTCTTAGTAATTAGCTTCAGAGTTGATCCAGAGAAACAGAGGTTGGAAGCAGGGGGTGCATCTTGGCACCCCTGTTATTCAAACTTTATTTAGCAGATATAAACATTTATCTAGCATTGGCGAGAGTGTTTCCCCATCGAACTGACAAGAACCACAATTACATTTCTACAGTATGCTGACAACACTATACTACTGGATTCTAACACATTTCGTTCCTCAAAGATTTCTGGATGCCCTGGTTGAGTACAGTAACACAAAGAGGATCAAAATCAATAGTGAAAAATCAAAAATAATACTGTTCAGCTGCAATATTATCAAGCAGGGTGCTTGGTTCCTGAAAAGTGAAAGATGTAGAAGGTTAAATCCTATCAAATACCTAGGTGTCTGGATATAAACAAGGTCACCATGCATCCCATCTACACTTATTTAAGAAACACGTCTACTGCACTGATCCTAGCGTTCGAAGGGCTATCAAATATTCTAACAGACCCAGATCTGACACCACTATGCAAGGTAATTAGAATTAAACTTCTCAGTTCATTAACCTTTGGTATCATCTCCTACAAAACTGAGTAACTGGATTGATAAAATCCAATGCTGATGTTATTGATAGCTCTTCCACCTTCCAGATTCTACAGACAAGATTTGATCCTGTACACCTGAATTCTCATTGCGGAGATTTCGCTCCAAGTGCGGAGACTCCCCCACAACTGTGGGGCCTCTGCCACAAGTGCGGAGGCCCTTTGTGAATCAGGCCCAGTGCCTTCACTTGAGGAGGAAACAGATGCTTTAATAGCAGTTATAAGTGACTAAAACAGTGAAAGTTCTGTCTCACCCAGGTTGTGGCTCAATGTGTCCCTCAGAAGCATCTTCACACCCTTAAACATGGCTCACCATAACAACTGAACTCCCATGCCATTTATCCCAGTATATTACCCTTTGTCCCAGACACTGAAAGCCATGGGTAATGACAATATCCACCTTATTAGAGGTGTAAATTATGCATTTGTCTGGTGTTACCTTACATCCCTGCTCAGACCACACCTAACTACCTCTCTTTTTAAACTCAGACTGCTAATAACACCCACTTTATGCCATGAGCTGCACAATCCAGGATAAACTGAAATTGTAAAAACCTTTTTGAATGAATTCAAATCTTCATAAATCATTGTTTAAGATATTGTTTTATCACATACCCGTTCTAATATTTGTGTGAAAAGAGTCATTTATATCACATCACCAGTTGCAATATTTAAGTATTTCAAGGTATTTTTCTCCTCCTGCCTGTTTTAACGCTTGTGATGTAGCATTAATACATTCAAATGCATTCTCACTGTTAGTTGTGTGATGAGGAGACTTCACATGGGTCTGATGTGTTACAGGTTGGCCAGGAATTTTACATCTGGCACAGATTTTTAGACTACAGAGTTAGAGACTCCTCCTCAATCTGCCAGATTTTGTCTGTCCTTCATTATAACAACCTGTTTACTTATAGCAACCTTTCATTGTACACTTAGATTCAATCGATTCCAGACTATGACATATCCCTAATTGCACCTCTTCAGAAGCACTAAAACAAGGAAAGTAAGATTTCATATTGGAGGGTTTCCCATACTCTTATTCTGTTTTTGATAATCCATTTCAGCTCTTCTTTAAGTAAATATTTTATAAGAAATTTTGCAGCACCAATTTTGCTTGTAGATTCACAGTTACCATCCCTATGTCTAGCCTCAATGCTGCTGCTCATGCCTGCCTCAGTGCCTCGGCGAAGCAGAGAGAAAATGTGTCTTTGTGATCTCCAATATCTAGAACTTTCAACCTTCAGTTTTGTACAGGATAGTAACTTATATTTTCACATTGTGAACCTGCAGGCAGTGAGCAGAAAAAAACACTCTAAATTCTTACTTCATACTTAGATACAATCTCAACCCTCTCTCTCTCCAAGTGCTTCTCACATATGACCCCATGTACTAAATAAAAAAATGGGGCTCGGGCAGGGAAGGTGAAGAGTTAAACATGTGCCACAGCTGTCCAAGATGGCTCAAGTGACATGGCATTGGTAGCTTCACATCACCACCCCTGTACTATTCAAATACCACTCACCAGCAGTACTTCACATACAAATCTTTCACAGAAACCCACAATATCTACTCACTAGTCCACAAAAACAATACCGACAAATCTCAATACATTATATTTCTTACACATATATTCCCTTATTAAGTAATCATGTATCTATATATTTATTTTAGTCCTATTGTACAAGAAAAAAAATTACTCTCTCAAAAGTTTTACTCTGTCCTACTATCACCCTACACCTCTATCAATTTATCCTCTATCTTTGCTCTCTCTCATCCCAAACCCTTTATACCACTATGATCTCCAAAATAACCCTTCTAGACTCCTCCCTCCTCTACACCTCCTGGCTCATCCCAAACATCAGTTTACAATGATCTCCCAAACAACCCTTTTATATTCTCCCTCATGTTATCTGTCCTTTGATTCATCCCAAACCTCATTTTTTTTACTCTGATTCTCTTTCTCCCTAATCCCTTTCTACAGGCTCTTCCCTCCTCCATCTCTCCTTTACTCATCCCAGACCTCAACTTACTACTATGTTCTCCCAATTCACACTTCTGGTTTTCTTCCCTACTCTATCCCTTCATTACTCTATTCAATCTAACTAACAGACTTGCATGTCCTCTGCTCAAATTAACTCGTACCTCCCTATACTAATACTATACTCATATTTCCTTGTACTAATTTGCCACTAATCGTTTTGGGTTCTGTAGTAGCGTGCTACTCGTCAAACAAAAGCGCTTTGATGCCTCATCAGGGGTAATAAGCACTATATAAATGCAATTAAAACAACAACAACATGTGCAGGTTGTCACTGTAGCCCAAAGAGCCGGTCAAGCATCGCAGGCGTCATTGCTGTAGCTTCAAACTGGCAGGTATTGCAGGCTTTCTTTTCTGTAGCACGAAGTGCAGGTCTTGCCTTTCTGGTTGTCACTGTAGGCACAAGAGCAGGTCCTACTGTAACTTTGAGTAGGCGGTCATCGCAGGTGGCAGAGTATTGGCACGAATGAGCCCATTGCCAAGGAGTCCATATTTCCATATTTACAGCTTTTTGCTTAGAAGGAGCTCTCACTGATGTCAGCCAAGGGCCAATAATCTGGTGGGCACCCCTTGTGGATCAGGACTTACTCCAGCAGAGGCCAGGAGCAAGGCTCAGGCAAGTCCAGTGTCAGGTCCAGGCATGTCGAGTTGCAGCAAGTCACCTAGGCAGTTGCAGGGAGGCCTCTGAAGCTTATTGTGTCCCTGTAGCTGACACAGGGCAGCCAACTGACCCTTGGAGTTAGTCTGGGTAGCCTGGGATGAAGACAGGCAGGTCCAGTCTTCCTTCTAAGACAAAAAGGTAGTCCTTCAAGCAGCAAGGCAATCATTTGGCAGCAAGGCAGTCCTTCTGAATCTTCCACAGATCCAGGAGTGTTCTGATGAGTGGCTCTGGAGTCCAATATTTAATCCTGGTGCCAGCCTTTGGTTAGGTTGAACTCCCTGTCCTCCCACCCACATCTGGTTCTGGAAAGTTCTTCCCCTTCCCCTGTCAGGCCCCCAAGATGTCTGGGGTTGACAAAAGGCAAGACAGGCCTGATGTCAGTTTCCTTTGTGTGTGTAAGAGGCAAAGTCTTTTGAAGTGTCAGTGAAGCTGGGTAAAGCCCCACCCGAGTCATCCTGTCAGGATGGCCCATCCTGTCCACAGCTAAGCCCCCTTTGGATCACAATCTGGAAGTAATACGCAAACCCCAAAAGAAGAGCCAGGGATGGCTTTAGGGTAGTGTGACCAGTGCCATCATACCTGGCGCCAAGCTCAAGGGGCGCTGCATTTTGAAATATCTTGGGGGGATTCAAAGCACTTGCTGGAGCAATCTTTGTGCGGCAAGGACATTTTGTCCAGTAAAATTAAAAATGTCAAGATAACTGGTGGTTAGTATACCTGCTGGAGAGGTCTGAGTTTTGTTTCGTTGTTTTGACTCTTCATAAAGTGGCAAAGAGGGTTAATGTGCCTGCTGCAAAGCACATGTAACTTGCAGATCACTGAATTGTATTTTATGTAGCTAGTTCAGTGGGTTACTGCTTTTGTCACAGAGATCATTTTGTTAATTGCAGTTCGTAAATTACAATCCTTCTAATGTAGCACAGTGAGCTACAAACTAACATTAAAGAGCTTCATACAAACTGCAAGGCATGGGTGTGGAACCTTATTTTTTCCCCCAGACTTTCATTGCTAAAAAGGGTTCAGTTAGGTAGAAATACATTCTTATTAGTAATACCAACCCCAAAGAATCATCGTCTCTGTATAATGTGTGTGTAACATAAAGTAATCTGACACCCTACATTGGTATGAGTAGCGCTACAAAAGAAATTAAATAAGTGTGAGTGAATGGCGATGGAGAGATGAGGGGCATCCTTGGAGGTGTGGCAGTAAGGGACTCCCTGGAGAAGAGGTCATTAGGGGGTACCTACCAAAAATGTCGCACTGGGCACAACCAGTGCTTAAGCCGGTCCTGAGTAAAACAGTTCACAGTCATGTGATCCAGGCACTGGCAGAAGGCATAAATGGTTGTGACTTGAAAATAATTGTAACTTAAAATCTGACTTCACCATTTAAGAGGATTTTAAATTATAATTAATTTGAGTACAAACTGCATATCTCTATCTCCTCCCAATCTAAAGTTAGCACTTATTACATGTAATAAGGCAACCCATTGTTAGTCAATGGGAGAAATAGGCCTCACAACAGTGAAGAATGATTTAGGAGTTTTTCACTGGCAGGACCTGTAAAACTTGAACACACAGTCCCACCTTTTAAATACAAAGCACTATGCCTAATGAGCCTTTATGGCCTACCTTAGGGGTGACTTATAAGTATGAAAAGGGAAGGTTTAGGCCAAGTCTTTACAATGCGTATTCATCCAGACACCAGGCCATAAATGCTCCAATAATGGGGAAAAAACAACATACAATGCTCCAAAAATAAGATGTGTATATTGATTAAATATGTGAAAATTCATTTAGAAAATGTACATAAAATCATTAAAGATATTGTTCAAGTTCATTTTGACCTTTTCTTTGAAGACGAACAGTCAAAGTTAACAAACGAGATGGACATATGACTTGATAACTGCGAGGAAGGAAAGACAAGAAAGTAAATGAAGTAATTTCACGCGGGACGAAAGGGACTATAATCAGGGTACAATATTTGCATTTGCTGAAAGGTTTGAAACATTGACAAATAAACATGTTCTAGATCAAACCTTGACAAAATCATCTCCATGGATGAGACAAGGGAGTCAGATATGAATATCAGCGGAGAAGGTACATCTCTGGCCAGTAGCAACACCAAATTAACTTTTTTGGTATGCTATTAATATACATAGATCAAAGAGCATCAAGGGAGGGGGTCAACAAAAAGGGGAAAAAAAACCTGAAGAGGATGCCAAAAAAAACACTACCCACATCTCAATCTCCAGAAGAAATATTAAAGTCAACAATAAAGACGATCCAATTGTGAATGTGTCTAACCATGAATTAACATTGGATGAACAATGTGTACTAAACAATGTGGCTGACATTCTGCCCAACTGTAAATTTGTTACAAAAATGGAATTGGCCAAGTCACATGCTTCAAAGTCAACAGCCATTGGAAGCCATTGAATTGCTTGTTGTACACAGTTTGCTGGTTACCCTACTGAATAAGATCTGAATTTGAGAAAAGTTTCTAAGACCGAACGTGTAGGGCTTTATTGGGACCCACGTCAAGGCCTTTCTGGGCACAGCCATTGCCTGCTCGGAGCTTTCCCACCTTTGTAAATTACTGCACCAGGACCCTGCTCTTCATAACCCTACCATCATCAAGCCCTGCTTTGGATCCAGCTTGCCCTGCCGACGACTCGTCTCTGTCTACTTTTCCTCCATAAAAATTTCTTATTCAGATGGTAAACTTTCCACTAGGATGAACCTGATCCCTGTGTCTCACCCACGCTCCATCACAGTCGGCATTAACTTTTTACTTTGACCCTGTCTGACACAACCAGATAACCGCAGTTGGAGATTTGTGCTTTTTGGTGCTATTCTTAATTCAATCTTCAAAAATTCCTATCTCCGGTTCTACTTTTCGGATTTTTCTTATTTAGGCATCAATGTATTCAATAAAATTTTCTCAGATTTTCTAAATTAGTTTGTGATTTATTTGTGTTGTGTTCTCACTTTATTACTGTTTGAATGCTGAATAAATACTTTACATTCCCTGTAACTTAAGCCTGCCAGCTTTATGCCAAGCTACCAGAGGGTTAAACATAGGCTTATTTGGTGACTTTAGTATTTCACCCTTAAAAGGATTGTGATTATTACTTGAGGTGGGTACTTACCCTCTCGACTAATAACCCAATTTCTCACATTGGTGTTCAACAGGACCTGTGGTTTTGGAGTATCACTCAATGTTTTAAGTTAAAATCAAAAAACCCTTTGTAATATTACTGCAGACTTGACTTTTATGTTTTAAATTAAAATCTCATTTTTGATTGACCATTTTTTATTTTTCCTAAATTTTATTCTATTTTCTTGCATTTTGTACCTGTGATTTTTAAGAGAATGGAAGAGAATCTGAGCAACATTGAGAGCCTTTACGTGGCAGAGCTGAAGAAGCTGTTCAAGGAGAGAAGGCTGAAGCTGGCTAAAGGGGCAAAGAAAGTGGAGTGTCAGATCTTCCTCCGGGCTGGGAGCAGGGCTGTCTACTGCAGGCATGCACAGTTGTATGTATCGCTGTATCGCTGTTGCCCCCTGATTTTAAGTCCTAGTCTGGTGTAACTTCCTCTGTTGTTGGTATTTTCTGTTGCCGTTCTTTCCACGTTTTTTTTTCCCGCCGTAACCTGCTCCCCCCTACCTGCCCCCGCTCCCAGCTGCATGCCCCTCCCCCTCCCCTACTTAATGGCGGCCGCTGCGGGGGAGCGCGAGCAAGACCCCTGACCCTCGGTCAGGAATCTGCTCTTCCCTTGCAGCTCCACCGTGCTGTTCTCTGCATGTGGTCCCTCCCCAGGAAGGGTTCGAGTCTGCACCTTGCTGGTGACCTTAGCATTGCCCCTGCGTGTGCCGGTATTTGTCATCTTTTGTGCCCTTAGGTGCCGGTATTTGTCATCTTGTGCCCTTATTTGCATTAATTTGTATCGCTGTCTTGTTGGCAATTTCTCTGTTATTGCATCGCTGTTTTCCCCCTGTATCGCTGTTTCCCCCTGATTTTAAGTCCTAGTCTGGTGTAACTTCCTCTGTTGTTGGTATTTTCTGTTGCCGTTCGTTCCACGTTTTTTTTTTTCCGCCGTAACCTGCTCCTCCCTACCCGCCCCCGCCTCCCAGCTGCACGCCCCTCCCCTACTTAATGGCGGCTGCTGCGCGGTCGCACAGCAGACACGTGCAGCGGGTGCGCCGCTGGCATGCCGAAGGCGAGCTTAAGGCAAGCCCGTCTGCGCTCGTCCGCGACCCGTCCGCGGCCAGCACCAGGAACCCTGGATCTCCAGAACCCCGCCGTTACAACGCCCCCGCCCTCCACGCACTCAACCCCGGAAGACACAACGACTGCCAAAGAGCCGCACCGAACACCACCCAAGGACAGTTCTCCTGCAGACACTGCCGACGATCCTTCACCGTCAACAGCACGACCGCCAGAGACTCCCTGGACGCCCGCACCACCGAAACCCTGACATGCATCCTCCTCAACGTAAACTCCCTACACAGACATGCCGCAGAGATCTGGGACCTGCTCAACACCCTCTCGCCCGACGTCGCCTTCCTCACTGAAACCTTGACAAATGCCACCTCTGGCCCTGACATCGCCACCGCTATCCCCGACGGATACAAGATCCAGAGAAGGGACGGCCCCCACCGCCCTGGCGGAGGACTCGCCATCATACACAAGACCCCCCTTCGTCTCTCCACCTCCAGCACGAGCGACCCCCACTCCAACACTTCCAGATCCAGACCAACCCCAGGACCACGCTACGCGGCACCCTCGCCTACAGACCCCCCGGACATTGGACCCAGTCCGCAACCACCATAGCCGACCTCGTCGCACCCCACGCCATCACGTCTATGGACTCGGAGACCTCAACTTCCACCTCGACAACCGCAGCGACCCCGACTCCATCCCCCTCCTCGACAACCTCTCCAACCTCGGACTGAAGCAACTCATCACCGCCCCCACCCACAGAGCAGGACACACCCTTGACCCCATCTTCGCAGGAGGGTCAAACATCCACTTCAGCCACACCTCGCAGCCCCTCTGGACGGACCACCACTGCGTACATTTCACATTCAACACCACCTCCGGACCCAAACCCACCTTGCGCCCGCCACGAAGAAACTGGAGCAAGATCACAGAGGAGCACCTTAACACCACCCTCCTCTGTTGTATTCCTCTTAGGGTGTCCATACACGGGCTTTCCTGTATCATGTCCTTATATAGGCACAATTCGCCCTGCCCTTATATAGGCATAAAATCCCAGTCCTTATTTAGGCATTAAACCGTGCACTCCAAATACAGGCATGGTCTCCGACATCCGTCCACCCTAACGTCACAACGAGTTCTTGAAGAACAGACCCTTAGGCTTCAGGAATTTCCCTAGCACAGGACTATTGATTTCTTCAAGGACTCATCTATTATGCATGAAACGTTATACCTTAGGGGTTCATTCATGACGTCTTCCGCTGTCCGATTCACGTCAATGCTAACATTCTGAGGCACCTCTCAGGTATAAATATACCTTCCCTAGCCCTTGTAAACTAGAGGAGACCTCGACTTCAGAGGAGCCCGTTTCCCGGCCTGACGCACTGAGAAGACGCTGTCATCCCTGCACGCAGAGAGTCCAGCTTCCAGTGATCTAACTTCCCTTGCGGGGTGTTGGAGTTCGAGTCTGGCAAAGAGATTCCCACCTCTCTCATTCTTAAGGTATGGATCTGACTAGAACCTAAAGGGACTCTTGGCATACTAGGCATACTAGACTTAACATACTCTTAGTATACCATAGTAAGGAATACTTCACCTACTTCATACCTCTCCCTACACCTAGGACAGGTTAGGTACATTGGGGTAGAACTAGCTTAGAAACGCATCGTATGAGTACTCGCATTTTTTAGTCTGTGTTATTTATGTGAATGAATATCTGCTAAAAGATAATGCTATCGCAGTATTATTTATTTCTACTGCTTACGCTGTACATTATTTATCTTGCATACTGTCTTGTGATCGTAACAGCACATTTAACTTACACCAGAAACAAGACTGTTCAATAAATCTTTTATTGAAACGCCCGTCTATTCTTTCTGTGTAAGTTTGAGGGAAAACTAAGTATGCACGACTGAGCTGAGTGAAATAGTTATCTATTGTTTCTACGACTCTGGGACACGTTCTGATTCTAAAGGGAAACAAAGTTGTCATGTTTTGCGGCTGCCAGAAACTACTCCCTTCTTGTTATCCAAGGAGTTTCTAGTGGCCTCTGAGCTAGCTGGCACAAGTAATTAAGTTTAATATACTCGATAGGGACATACTGACCTTAGTCCTATGTCAAACCTATAAGGGATATTATTCCAATGCGCAGAGCCTATTAGGGAAATAGGAGCTACACTACATGGCACCCAACGTTTGGTAAGGCGGTAATTTAACGCTAGATACTGAGTAACTCAGCCGTGCTTTTTCTCTCAGAGACCCCTACCCATATACTCCAAAAGACGTCTGGAGTGGGTAGGGTTAAGTATCCACCACGGCTAAATAGGGCAGTACCCTAGATATTAGCTGTTTGGTTTGCTCAACGTTGAAGGATACAGTGTTCCAAAATATTGTGCACCTTATCTTTGTTTCCTTGAAACTTGTTCTACATTTTTCAAACAACAAAATGCCTGACTCCGACACTGAGACCGGAAACGGTGGAGCTGCGGATCAGCCAGCTGTAACAGCTTATAGCATTACAGGTTTTATTGAAACCGAGGAGGGTGTTATAGACATCCCTCAAAACTTAAGAAGAGCCATCACTCTAAAACTTATAAAACATGGCCTACCACCAAGAGGCGGTAGAGCAGTTTTCGTGATAGAGGCACATGAATCCTTTCAGACAGAGGTATTCTATTCATGGGTAATATTTCCTGAATCCAATCGAGTAACACACATGTTTCACTTCTACAAAGAAGATGATCCACCAGAATAATACATTCCTTTCGAGGATATTGAAATTCCATTAACATACCAAGAGCATCAGCTCTGGTTTAAAGGCGCCCTAAAACATCACAGAAACATTACCAGGGGAGCAACATGGCCGATTCTAGCCGGCTACACACCTCATCCTGACATTGAAGAAATGTCAGATGAGGAACTACTTACTCAACTTACAGAGTTAATAAAAATCTACAGACAATTGGTCCAATATGTCATGCGGACTTTCACAGTCCAACAACCATTGACACTTCCAAATCAAACTCCCCAACAGGGGAATACACTAAAAATTACACCACAGACTCTCTACGCAGTCATGGGTAAAATGCCCACAAAACGTGAGCAAATTCCATTCTGGATAGCTCAAAAAATGACTCAAATCGAAGCAGTATTTCCAAATACTAGCCCGTATGAGAAACACAGAATCCTAACAATCAGTTTACCGGTGGGGATCACACCACAACTGGAAGACTGCACCACTTGGGGCTCAGTCTTTGCTGCCATCTACACTAAAACACATGGCATTCTGTCAATTGCGGTAATACCAGATGTCCTGAAACAAATTCAAAACGAATACGGGGCAGAGCCTGCTCTAAATTTAGGTATGAAATTACTGAAAAATTTCGACCAGGTCTCAACAATAATATTATCTAATATTAAAGGGGAGGCAGCAGCAGTGGCGATCCGCCAAAAATTAAGGGAATTCGATGTTACAGAACATCAAACTGAGCTACCCAGAATAATTGAACAATCTTATGCAGAATTAGGCAGAGATAGTTTGGGTGGAAGACCAGTGAAGCCAAAACTATCTGAAAGTCCTGAGAAGGACTCTATTAAACAAACTCCTACATCTTCTAAAAAGAAGTGGGAGACTAACAAACAAAATTCAAACGAGAAACGTTCTCAATCCCGAGGTAGGTCTCCTCAAAAGGAGCCCTCTGAAAGGAGGTATAACCTCAGGAATAGGGATAATATGAGAAAGCCTGACAGGTATCAAGATACGTTCCTCTCGTCCCTTTCAGATCTCATCACAGACTTTGGAAAGAAGAGGACGAACAGAACATAGAGAAGAACGCGTGAAATCGAAAGACGAAAAACACGCTCCAAAAAATAAAGCAAAACCTCAATTCTCCAAAAAGAAAGTAGCAGGTCTGAAGATCAGACATGCCGAGAATACTGAGAACACAACTCAAGAACGGAGAATGGGCTCAGACAATGCTGGACAGTGCAGCAGAAGTTACAATAGCTCGCCAGAACCTGAAGGAACTTCTGGAGATAGTGGACTTGAATGAGTACATTACAGTTGAGACTGTAGACACCAGGGTTAGTACTCCACAAAAGTTATATGAAATAACACTCCGGATGGAGGGAGACAAACCTAGACAGGTGAAAGCACTTTTTGGGAAAGACTATCAAGGGGCTATGACATACTTCTAGCAGAAAAAGACTGGCAACCACAATTTGTCAGGGAGTGCCCACATGGCGAGGACATTATTATGCCTGCCTTCTCCAACCATATTCCAATTCACCAAAAATATACCTATGCCAGGAAATGGGCAGTAGCCCAGGCCCCAGCATTATATAAAAATCATGTAGGATGGGATGAGGACTCCCCTCACCATAAAATACATCTGAAACATGACCCAACTGCACAAAGGCAGTATCCAATAAAGCAAGAAGCTAAAAAACAGGTCAGGGAGATCTTAGATCAACTTGAATACCAAGGGGTGATTGAAACATGCACCTCCTCAATGAACAATCCTTTGTTTCCTGTCTCCAAACCAGACAATACATATCGTCTAGTTTTGGAATACAGACACTTAAACACTTGTTCTAAAACTTTTGCAGTGCAAAATGCACATAGCACAGCATTAATGAATAACATTGTGTGTAAAAATATAAAACAACATTAGACATCTCAAATGGTTTCTTTTGTCAAAACATAGCACCTGAAAGCAGGTACTTAACAGCATTCTCCATAATGGGGACCCAGCGTCACTTTTGTCGACTCCCACAAGGGTTCAAGAACAGCCCAGGTTTATTCTCAGCGAGGGTAACGGAGTTACTACAAATTTATGACAATGAGGCATTGTCCTATGTCGATGACATCTATCTGACGGACGATGACCTGGACAAACACTTGAACAGGGTAAGCACCATTATACTGGGCTTCGCCTCAGAGGGCTACAAATTCAACTTTAAAAAGTCCCGAATTGCCCATCTCAATGTCCTATTTCTAGGATATGAGCTTTCAAGTGAAGGCAAGAGCTTGGCAGCTAACTTTCTAGAAAAGTGTGCGCTGCTCCAACCTCCAAAAACGCTAAAAAACTTAAAATGCATCCTGGGTTTCCTAAATTTTGGAAGAACATACATACTAAACTACGCAGAAAGGGTTAAACCTCACTACGCATTAATCAAACCTGATTTTTCAATCAAAAATTGGACACATGAACTCACAGAAATCTTGCGTTCACTCCAGGCTAACATGTTATCAACAAATCACTTACAAACACGCGTAAGTGAACGCAATTTGGTGATCCGAATAATTTCGGGTCAATGCGGATTCACCTACTTAACCTTCAATGAGGGTGAGAAAATACCAATAGCATACAAGTCTCATTTGTACACACAAGCGGAAATGCGCTTCAGTTCAACTGAAAAAATTCTAACAGCAGTTCAAACCGCTGTAGCAAAAGAAAGAGCCTTAGCCCAAGGGAAACGCATTATTGTCGTAACCCCAGTACCAGCTTTAGAAGCGGTCACAAAAGCAAGCATTCCAAATGCTAAAGCATTACATCCAAGATGGATACAATGGGTTAATTCTCTTGCTGCAACAGATGTTGAATATGTTTTTGACCAGATTTAAAAACACAAGCATTCCTGCAATATGAACAAGAATGTCCTCTGCCCACTGAAATTCTGCCTCTCGATCAGTACGAATTCATAATTTACACTGACGGATCAGCACAACCCGCAACAGGGAGTAAGCAAGCTTACAGTGCAGCGTGTGCAATCGTTAAAGGTCGCATGCGAGATGGCATCTTCAGACCTATGGTCACAAAAACTCAATCTCTAGGAGATTGTATAGCTCAGCGAGCTGAACTACAAGCATTCAAACTGGCACTTGAAAGTACAGATCGAGAATTCCCCACACTGATAGTGTGCGATTCCTTTACTGTGTTCAGTCGTATAATGACTATATACGAAACTGGCTTGAAAATGGTTTCAAAGATGCGAAAGGTGGCACAATAAAGCACAAAATGCTTTGGGAACAAGTAGTTTAGTTGAAAAACGAACTACCAAAGGCTCACGTGATCCACACACTGAGTCATCAACGTGATGGCGTTCACGTTGCAGGGAATTCATTGGCTGACGAAGCAGCAAAGGGGGCTGTTCAGACGGCTTCCGTAGCTGCGATCACTCATTCAAAAACAAAAATAGACAGTGAGATAATGTTGGCTGTCAATGCTTCGAGCAAGGGCAGCAGTGCAGCGTTAACAAAAAAGTTTCCACTCAAGTACTCTTATGTAATTGATGCGAACAACGTTCCTTTTGCTCGAATCCCTGGAGTGGGGGATAGGGTAATTCCAAACATGGAACGTAGAGCAGCCTTGATTTATGAAACACATTTGGGGGAGGGTCTGTCACATCAAGGGATCTCTAAAACAATTTTGACGTTAAAAGAGATGTACTGGTGGCCTGGAATGAATACGGAAATACACACATTCATCAATAACTGCTTAGACTGTAAATTACAGCGAAAAAGCCACCAGACACCATGCTGCGAATGCGGCAACCCAGTACAGACACCATTGTTAGACAGCATTAGACTTTCTACGCGCCTGCGTCCTACTGGACAAGTGCAATCCCACAAATACTGAATCAAGGTTCCTATGGATATGGCCTCAGCGCTCGGCTGACGCTCGAACTGTTATAAAAGATTTGCGAGTCTTTATCGGCACATACGCAATAGGCACGCTACATTCTGACCAGGGCCCTGCGTTTAGCTCTCGGGCTTACAAAGAAGCCATGGCCAGTCTGGGCGTTTCATTGCGGTACTCCTCTCCATTCCATCCTGAGGGAAATTCGGTTGTGGAAAGGAAAAACCGGGATATAAAGCAGTCTATAACAGCTAAGGTATTAGGTTCGGGTGACGGGTGGGTCAAACATATTTATGGGGTCCAACGCTCATTGAATAACCTGCCAAGAAGTTCTCTAGGGGGGGTCACTCCATATGAGGTCCTATTTGGGACAAGAATGTGGGTACCAGATCTCGATGACGTAGGCACAGTGGTGGAAAATAAAACGTTTGATATCAAAGATCGTTTGGCTGTTTTACAGGAACTGAATGAACTAAGATCGAAACAAAGCAACGTATTCCTACAGCCAACCACCACTGGGGAAAAATCGGCGGTCCCAGCAAGGCCTGTCTGGATTCCAAAAGTTGGGGATCTAGTCAGAGAAAAAATTGCGGACAAGAAGAAATTTGGACCTTCTTACAGACAACCAGTACCTGTCCTAGCAGTTCAAGGAACAAGAACAGTACTTCTGCCACCCCTTGCTGGAAGAAAGGAGAAAAGATTTGTGTCCATCGACCTCATCAAACCACAGTATGTGGCCAATACTAAATAGTAGGCCTCGTGGACTCCGACCTAGTAGCAGACGCACTCCTCTCGCTACTATCCAAGAGGTTCAGACTGAAAGACTGATAACCATCGAGAATTCAGCTGTAACAGATGAACGGCTAAGCAACAATGCAATGGAACTCATCCCTCTTGAAAACCATGTAACAGTTCATCCAAATACACCTGTCTACACCAATGTAGCAAGTGATCAACTGGTTCCAGCGGTTTCTACAAATCCTGATGCAATTCCAACAACTGACAGAACTGCTTCTGGCTATTTCATTAACTTTGATACGTTCTCAGAAGATCCAAGTGACCCTGAAACGACGCCAGCATCATTCAAATTCAAGCAGCAAGTACAAGACTTTCTTCACTCCCTGAAAAAGACTTATCTGGTTTCACCATGGATTGAACTCTGGATTACATCTGGACTTTTTGTTTTCCTCCTCTGGCTAGCTTTGGTTACAACTATGAGCGTGCTTATAAGTGGCAGATACATCCATGTGAATACTGAAGGAAAAGATGTGAACATACTTTTGAAACCTCATAAATCTTCCCATCGTGAAGCAAGAGACTTGTCATCAGTGAACATCACAGCCGTTCCTATACAGGATGGTATAGTGTGGGACAAAACAGATTTTGATATCTTCGGCCCGACTGAACAATTGAACATTCCACATTTGTTTAAAATTTCACTAAGTGATCTAATTTCGTTCAGTACCTATTCTGATGATTGGGACTTTGAGACTGTTAATGACATAATGTTTGACCTAGAAAAATCTGCTGCATTTTCTAAAAATGAATATTTAGAGGGTTCATCAGACTATGAACAACTGTATTGTTATAACCACTATGGTCATCATTATTTGCATACATCTGCATACCCTAGAAATGTGTTTATGTTTAACCAATGGGAGCATTGTCCTACACCACCACAAGGTAGTTCAAAAACATTTGCCAACAAGTTTCCATATTTTTCAGGTTACAATACATCTGATCCAGAAACGTTTTACTATAAAAATGTAAACAAAACAGGACTGAAAATTATGTTAACTAATACAAAACAGATTTACTCTGCAACATTTATTGCCCAACTGTCTAGACAGGGTTTTGACTTATGGAAAGACACAATAGACACAAAATCTGTCTGGGGTACTAAAGATTGGCAAGTACAGGGGATAGAAGCTTTATTTAGTGCGTGCATCATCCCTGAACAAATAATGTTTTTGAATGAAACTGTCCAACAAACATCTTGTCTTGGACTAGCCAAGATCAAAGAGATGAAGACACCTTCTGTACCAACACCTGCCAGTGATAATAATACACAGGCAGCGGTGACAGTTGACCAAATACTACAACTCAACAGATCTAATCCTGATTGGAGAAAATGGTTGATCTGGCCCACAGACACGAACAACTGTCAGGAAAGATTCCTGAATACAACTCAGGGCTTTACTATTCATAGGCCAGACCCAAGATACGTCCAAAGACAGCATCCGGGGGTAGTAACAACATACAGTGTAGGAAAATTATGCCTCGATTGGCTTCAGAGATCTACACTACAGGATGTGAAACAACACTTATCCTTACTTGCAGAAGACGCAGACCTTAGGGAATTCTTGCTTGGACCAAGAAAACCGCGTCAAAAACGTTTCATATATGCCGGCATTTAGGCTGCCTATAATGAAGCATGAAAAGTGTCACAGATGGAGGCCGCAGAACGAATACGTGAATTTGATCGTATTAATTTAGAGAAAACCCTCTCTGTGGTCGACAATGGGTTAACAACTTTGTCCTCCAGAATATATTCATTGGATGGCATTGTATCCTCTGCTATCGACATACTAGAACAAGATTTGGTGATGTTACAGCAAGGCCAGTCTCAATTACGTTCTATTGTGTTATTAAGCTGGACGCTGCAATCTTTGCGAGCGGGCTATGTGCCTTGGCATTTCATCAACACGTCAGCTCTGTTTGCAGAATACAATCTAACTGATAAACAGATCGAACTGGCACAAAGAGGAGCAAAGTGTAGAGTGCTGAGCATTGAAAAACTGGAAAAATTACCATTCACAGTGGCAGAAAAATCAGCTACAGAATGGCTCATTCATGGCAAAATCACACTACCTGTGACTACTTTTCAGTTTCAGTATTGCCTCAAACAAATGCAAGCAGGCAAATATGAAAGGTTGGGTAAGGAATACATTAAGACATCTTGGGATTTACTGTATACATATAGATGTTGGAGTGGGAATCGTGAAGTGTTTTTGAGCGGTACACACTGTAAACGTGCACTGAGCGGTTCACTTATATGTCAGGACATTTCTTTACACGGGGCTTGCAAAGGTTCTGTGGCAAATTTGTCTAGCCATCAGCAGGGTACACCAGCTGCTGTGATTAATCCAGCGTTTGGACAACTTTCTAATGGGAGTTACCTCATGTTCAATGATCAGAGTTGCTGCGGCATGTTGCCAGGCATCCCATATCTAGTAACGGTCAACTCCAGGGTCACTTGCTGTATGCAAGTATTGTTTGCCCCAATAGACACAGTCAGGGAGTCACCTTTGTGGCCTTCGCTGAACGTCTCTTTTATAAGATTTGATACTTTAAGCAGAATGAAAGCCATGCTTTTACCGCAAACAGTGCCTTTGACCTTGGCCAAAGAAACCTATGATCTACAAGTAGCAAGGACTTCGGCTGAGATACAGACTTTAATACGTACAAACTGCCCTATACATTTCGTGGAAATGATAGGACGTATTTTTAACATGTCTGATACAACCGGAATTGTACATGTATTTAAGAGCATTTGCTCCGGTCTGTTAGCACCTTTCCAGGCAATACTCGGAATCATTCCGAACTTTGCACATTCGGTGTTTGGTGGCATACCATTAATTCTAGCACTTGTTGCCGGAATTCTATTTCTCTTCCTGCTATTGCGCTATGGCCAGCCTATTCGCAGACATCACTCCGAGCGAAATGGAGAAAGCTCTCCTTGAACGCAAGTGCCGTGAGCGAATAGTACAGCTTTGGGCATGACTCGTCTACGGGAACTTAATACCACGTGGTTCCTGTCATTCAGACCAATCTGGCAAGATTGCATCTTACCTGTTCTACGATGCCTGCTATGCGGTGAAGAATGCGTGTTGGACACCTGTCTAACATTTCCATCAGCAACGCCAACGGATGTCGATACTCTGCTGGTCCCGATAACGGCCCATGCTCTGTGTTGTCCCCAGAGGCTACCAATCCTGATGTCAGCATTCATTGAGATCTCACAGACGCTTCCGGCTGCTGCTGAGGTACGAGAAAGATCTACAGGCACACAGGTAACAACGGACGCGAACATTGCTGCGGTATCCTATGCTGAAAGCGATGCTTCACATCTCTGTGCAATTAATCTACTACACGAGGTGTTCCAACTGACACCAACTTCAGTGGACGATGTTTTGTCTACGAAAATAGATGATCTCATGTTTACACCAGACCCGTAAACTGCCTCTGATTCAGCCTAAAGTGTTCCGGAGATGCAGTAACAATTTGGCCTTCATATTTCAAAAACTTGGTACTCTTCCAAATTTGAACTTTTTCCCATTTTTTCGAACTAAAATGGCACTTCAATCTGCTTAAAGTAGAACTAGCCTTATAGTACAGACTTCGCGGTACTTCCACGGACACTTAGTCATTTTTGTGTGTCTAAAACAGTTCATTAATTTTCATGACATGAAATGACTTTGATTTTGAAAAACTTATCGATAATTTTTTTGTCACATGTAAATATTACTGCTTATTTCATTCAAATTGCATTTTATTTTAAAATATATGCCTGCAATGAAAAGCAATGCTTATAATGTACAGTACCTTTTGCATTCTAATGGGTTTTTTAAATGCCTTTTTAAACGGTTTTAAGAACTATTTTAGCAATATGCGGTACTCCATTTAATGTTTAGCATTTTAAATGTTTAGCATTTTAGTATTATCGTACACACGAAAGTGGAGTGGGTGTTGTATTCCTCTTAGGGTGTCCATACACGGGCTTTCCTGTATCATGTCCTTATATAGGCACAATTCGCCCTGCCCTTATATAGACATAAAATCCCAGTCCTTATTTAGGCATTAAACCGTGCACTCCAAATACAGGCATGGTCTCCGACATCCGTCCACCCTAACGTCACAACGAGTTCTTGAAGAACAGACCCTTAGGCTTCGGGAATTTCCCTAGCACAGGACTATTGACTTCTTCAAGGATTCATCTATTATGCATGAACCGTTATACCTTAGGGGTTCATTCATGACATCTTCCGCTGTCCGATTCACGTCAATGCTAACATTCTGAGGCACCTCTCAGGTATAAATATACCTTCCCTAGCCCTTGTAAACTAGAGGAGACCTCGACTTCAGAGGAGCCCGTTTTCCGGCCTGACGCACTGAGAAGACGCTGTCATCCCTGCACGCAGAGAGTCCAGCTTCCAGTGATCTAACTTCCCTTGCGGGGTGTTGGAGTTCGAGTCTGGCAAAGAGATTCCCACCTCTCTCATTCTTAAGGTATGGAGCTGACTAGAACCTAGAGGGACTCTTGGCATACTAGGCATACTAGACTTAACATACTCTTAGTATACCATAGTAAGGAATACTTCACCTACTTCATACCTCTTCCTACACCTAGGACAGGTTAGGTACATTGGGGTAGAACTAGCTTAGAAACGCATCGTATGAGTACTCGCATTTTTAGTCTGTGTTATTTATGTGAATGAATATCTGCTAAAAGATAATGCTATCGCAGTATTATTTATTTCTACTGCTTACGCTGTACATTATTTATCTTGCATACTGTCTTGTGATCGTAACAGCACATTTAACTTACACCAGAAACAAGACTGTTCAATAAATCTTTTATTGAAACGCCCGTCTATTCTTTCTGTGTAACTTTGAGGAAAACTAAGTATGCACGACTGAGCTGAGTGAAATAGTTATCTATTGTTTCTACGACTCTGGGACACGTTCTGATTCTAAAGGGAAACAAAGTTGTCATGTTTTGCGGCTGCCAGAAACTACTCCCTTCTTGTTATCCAAGGAGTTTCTAGTGGCCTCTGAGCTAGCTGGCACAAGTAATTAAGTTTAATATACTCGATAGGGACATACTGACCTTAGTCCTATGTCAAACCTATAAGGGATATTATTCCAATGCGCAGAGCCTATTAGGGAAATAGGAGCTACACTACACCTCCTAGACCCACCCCGCGCCACGACTGACGCCAACTCCACAGCCAAGGAATTTCTCCGCTGGATCTCCAGCTGCGCTGACAAGCTCGCACCCCTCTGCCACCCCGGCAAACCACGCCCCCTGAAAGCCGCCTGGTTCACCACCGAACTCCAAGAAGCCCGACGCTCCTGCAGACGCCTCGAGAAAGCCTGGCGAAACCGGAAAACCACGGAAGACCTCAATATCTACCGTAGCGCCCTGAAAGAATACCACCAGCCCATCAGAGACACCAAACGGACCTTCATCAAGAACAAAATCCACACCAACGCAACCAATGCCAAAGAACTCTTCAACGTCATACAGCAATTCACCAAACCCCCCAGCGAAGCCACGGACGTCACACCATCACAGGAACTCTGCAACAAGCTCAGCTCCTGGTCCATCTGAAAATCATGTCCCTCTATGACAACTTCAGCGACCAGACGCCAGACACCCCCCCCCTCTACCACCGACAAAGAGCCGACCATCACCACCTGGAATCCTGCCACAGTCGAACACACTACTGCGACCATGAAGAAGACCCACTCTGGAGCCCCCAACGACCCCTGCCCACCGCACATCTACCACAGGGCCACCGCCGCCATAGCACCCGAACTAGGATGGACCATCAACGCCTCCCTCGAATCCGACATCTTCCCAGACGACTGGAAGCGGGCGGAAGTCAAACCCCTCCTCAAGAAGCCCACGGCCGACCCGACAGACCTGAAGAACTAACGGCCCATCTCTCTCCTCCCCTTCGCGGCCAAAGTCACCGAGAGACTTGTAAATACTCAGCTGACCGCCTTCATCGAAGAGAACTCCATTCTAGACGCCTCCCAGTCCGGGTTCCGGAGCCACCACAGCACCGAGACCGCTCTCCTCGCCGCCACCGATGACATCCGCATGCTACTCGACCAGGGACACACCGCGGCCCTCATCCTACTAGGCCTCTCCGCAGCCTTCAACACCGTCTCACATTTCACTCTCGCTGCCAGACTCCACGACGCTGGGATACGTGGAACCGCCCTCAACTGGATCCGCTCCTTCCTCTCCGGCAGAACCCAGAGGATCAGACTCCCCTTTTCCTCTCCGAACCCACAGAGATCAACTGCGGAGTACCCCGAGGATCATCACTCAGCCCCACGCTCTTCAACATCTACATGGCCCCCCTCGCTGCAATCGATAGACAGCATGGGCTCAGCATAGTATCATACGCCCACGACACCCAGCTCATCCTCTCTCTCACGAAGAACCTCGAAGACACCAGACTCTGCTTCCATGAAGGAATGAAGAACGTCGCTGCCTGGATGAAAAACAGCTGCCTGAAGCTCAACTTAGAGAAGACTGAGGTCCTCATCCTCGGACCCTCCACCTCCGCCTGGGACAAAACCTGGTGGCCCTCTGCCCTCGGGAGCCCGCCCACCCCGACAGACCAGGCACGGAACCTCGGCATCATCCTCGACTCCTCCCTCACCATGACCCGCCAGATCAACTCCATCACCTCCACCAGCTTCAACTGCCTTCGGATCCTCCGCAAGACCTTCAAATGGATACCCCCCGAATGCAGAAAAACCGTCACCCACGCACTCATAAACCAGCAGACTGGACTACGGCAATGCCCTCTATGCCGGAATCAACAGAACTCTCCTACACAAGCTACAAACCATCCAGAACACCGCAGCCCGACTCGTCCTCGGAACTCCACGGCACGAACACATGACCCAACACCTATGAGACCTCCACTGGCTCCCCGTCGAGAAGAGAGTTACTTTCAAGCTGCTCACCCTACAAGTCCCTCCACAACATCGGACCCAAATACCTCAACGAGAGAGTCTCCTTCCACACACCCAAAAGGAACCTCCGCTCCGCCGACCTCGCCCTCGCAGAGATCCCCCGCATCCGCAGAACCAGAGCAGGCGGAGGAGCCTTCTCCTACATCCCAGCCAAAGCCTGGAACGAGCTCCCAGTCATCATCAGACGCTCCCCCACCCTGCACACCTTCAGGAAGAACCTCAAGACCTGGCTCTTCGCCTAAACCGGAGCAGCACTCCCCTCCCCCCCCCCCAGCGCCTTGAGACCCTCACGGGTGAGTAGCGCACTTTATAAACCCCTGATTGATTGATTGATTGAGTTGTGCTGTGTTTTCACTTTACTACTTTTCGAGTGCTGAATAAATATTTTACACATTGCCTCTAATTTAAGTGCGGCTGTTTTGTGCCAAGCTACCAGAGTGTTAAGCACAGGTTTATTCAGTGACTTTAGTTGTTCACCCTGACAAAGATTGTGATTATTATTTGAGGTGCCATCTATTCTCACCCTGTCAATTAATACCTCAATTAAGTACATGTCCCCACTGGGTTGTTATAGTTAGGTCTGTGTTCTCATCGTAAATGCCATTTTTGTTTTGCTAATAACTTTGGCGCCATTTGACAAATCTTTACAAAACTTTCGAAAAAGGTGCTATTTTTTTTCCTAGTTTGTGCATACAAAGTTTTGGGGTGATCCGTCAAGCTGAGGCAGAGAAAAAGGGGAGTCCCAAAACACAAGATCTGCATGCATTTTTGATGGACTTTTTTGGAACGCGGTATCGCATAAACTGCTAAGCGGAATTACACCAAATTTGGCAGAAAGCTCGAACTTGGTCCAGAAAGTGTGCTTTTTGTGATTTGATGTAAATCTTTTCAGTAGTTTTAGAGAAATTATGGATCAAAAACATTTGTATATTTGGACAGTTGGGTTAGATGGACTCTTGCGAGAGTCCCTCAAATGCAATTAAAAAAATAGAACATTCTGATTGGTCTAGGGGGATTTTTTTCCCCTTGGGCCAACTGGTTCCCGCAGGAGCAAGCGCTCTGACTGGCTGGCTGAAACATGAGAGAAAATGTTGCAGGCACTCATTACAGGACTCGGTAACTTAGTCCTCTGTCATGAGTTTGTTTAAACAAAAAAGATATAAGGGAGCAGGGTAGGGCTACTCTGCCCCCCCTAGCCCTTGTGGGAAGGTTCCAGAAGGATCCGCCGGCATCAAAATAAAAATATTTGTTTTTAATACCTTGATCCCGTGAGACTTCTGCGGGATCACAGCATTAAAAAAAAAAGTATAGTTAGGTGACAACCAACCCCTGCATGCAGCTGCCCTCCCTTTAACTAAAAAAATTAAACGGCCCCGGGCAATGGGTCCTTTGGGCCTAATAAAGCTCGGGAAGGAGGGCCACGTGGCCTCCACTCCCCTTTAATAGAATTTAAAGGCCCTGGGGGATGGGGTCCCCAGGGCCTAATAAGGCTGGTGGGGGCATGTGGCTTGTTTATTGTAGAGCAGGAATGTCAAAACTTCAGAAAAATGTAACGCTAAAGAAAACAATGCATGCATTTTTATCTGTTGCATCAATTTTTCACAGGCGTTTATGCGGCTGCTTATAAATGTGACAGTCATCTTGGGATGGTACAGCAATAATACAATACATAGAAGAGACTGTTCCAAAATGGCCAACATGCTTAGAATAAGTTGGCAAGTGGCATATTGGCATCGGGGAATGAATCTAGACAAAAGGATATGAAAACTTAATGCTACAGAAAATAAAGCAAACTTTTTTTCTGCTTCATCCATTTTTGAGGTGGTTTGTAAGCCTGGGCGGTGAACTACGCGCCGCTCGCAGAGTTTGCGGCGTTTTCTGCACTCCGCTTTACGCGGATCTTGCGGAGTGCAGAAAACAATCCGCTACGCATAGCTTAGCGTCCATTTTTGCTCACTCGCGTTCCTCAACGTCAAGTTGGCGACCGCGAGCGAGCAAAATCAACATCCCAGCGAGATTTTTCCTCGTTTGCGATCGGCAACATCAAGTTGGCAAGCGCGAGCGTGGAAAATAAACCTCCCGGCGAGATTTCTCAACGCGGGGGGGGTCAGGTTTCTCATTGCGAGTGGTCGCGTATGCTCGCGATGAGAAACTGCCCGTTCGCGTTGAGAAAGCTTCCGCCCGAGTAAAAATCTACTCGAGCGTCTGAAAACGACCTCTTGCACTATGCATGATGCCGTTTGCAATGATTGCACAGTGCGGACAAGCATCCGGCACTGTGCAATCACCGCGAACAGCATTTTCCTATCGCACTACGCTGCTCGCGTAGCTCCGCGTAGCGCGATGGAGTTTTTTTACCGCTTCGCGTAGCGTAGCGCAACTCTGCAAACTACGCCCAGGGTTAGTGGTTTGGTCAGTGAACGTTCCCCAGTGCTTCTGGGCTAGGTACCTACTGATTTCTTAGGCAAAATGTGGCTCAGGCATGCCAATGGAGATGGAAAGACTCATCCAAACAACTAATAGATAAAAAGTTAGAATAAAATACTCCTTTGTTTCAAGTTGAGATCGCCAATGTCTCAAATCAGTGGCAGAAAGAACTAGAGCAGGAACGCTACTGGCTGCAGGAGGCTGACCAAAATCCCCTTAACCCCTTCTATGCATCGGACGCACGGGAGCTGTCGGATGCATAAGTGCTTATGTGCATCGGACGGCTCCTGTGCGTCCGATGCCATGGCACTGGAAATCCCTCTGGTGTTCCCCCTCCCAACAGCCTCGGGAGCTGCGGAAGAGCTTGCCCAGCTCCCGAGGCTGTTCCCCTGGTTTCCCTGAAATGACGATCAGATGCCAGGGATTATTTTTTATACTAAATTTAGGGGTGGGGGCTGCCCGAGATGGGCATGCCAATACCCCCACCCCTGCAAAATTCCACAGTTTTTTGCCCCCCACTGGGAGGCAGATGGGGGCAGTAGCCCCCTATTTTCCCCTTGGGGGGGCAGAAAGCCCACTAGATGCCAGGGATTCTTTTTTTTATTGTATTTAGGGGTGGGGGCTGCCCGAGATGAGCATGCCAATGCCCCCACCCAATGCCCCCACAGTCTTTCTGCATCCCCTGGGAGGCAGATGCGGGCAATAGCCCACGATCTGCTGCGAGGGAGGCAGAAAGCACACTAAGCACCAGAGATATTTCTTTTTATGTTTTATGGAGACACAACTACAGATCAGAGGACAAACAGACCTTCTTAGAGGCAATGAAAAATTACAAAAAAAGTATTTTGGCCACTAAAGCTGCCTATTTTTCCTCTAAAATTTTAACCGCCACCAATAAGTCCAAAGAAATTTTCTCCATTGTCAATGAGCTGTCCAATCCTGACAGAATAAAACCCACCCCCACCCAAATCTTCTGTAATTCCTTGAATACCTTCTCCATTGAAAAGATCACGAAAATTAAGGCTAGCATCCTGAAACGTCCCAACCCCGAGGCCAGCCCCACTGCACCCAGAAATCCCTGCATATTTAATCAATTTACGATAATAAGCAACCAGACGTTCTTGGATCTTCTACCCAAAATAAAATCAGGCTCACCTAGGGACTCCTGCCCTCCTAGCATTTTGAAAGAAGCATTCACCGCCCTTCCCGGACCAGCTCTCTCCCTTTTGAACGAGTCACTGTCCCAGGGCTGCGTTCCCGCAACCTTCAAGGAGGCAATAGTCATCCCCCTCCTGAAGAAATTAGGAGCTGACCCCCAAATCCCGACAAACTATCGCCCTATTTCCTTACTCCCATACCTGGCTAAGGTTTTGGAAGCCTATACGACTAGATGTCTGTCCACTTTCCTGGAACAATCCGAGCACTTTGATCCCCATCAAGCAGGCTTTCGCCCAGCACACTCCACTGAGGCCATTATACTGTCGGTACTGGATACTCTCCGGATGGAGACTGACAGGGGTCTCCCGCAAGCCCTGGTGCTGCTTGATCTTTCTGCAGCTTTTGACACGGTCGACACACGACATACTGGTCGACCGTGTCAGAGACGCAGGGATTCAGGGATCAGCCCTTGAATGGATCAGCTCTTTCTTGGAAAACCGCTCTCAGTCAGTTCGTATTGCTCAGTTCACTGCTCCCAAGATGAGGCACTTCCTGCGGAGTGCCGCAGGGCTCATCACTTTCCCCCGTCTGTTCAAATCTCTATCTTCTCCCTTTAATCCAAGCCTTGAAAGAAAGGAAAGTCTGCACTTTTAATTGCGCTGATGATTTCCAACTGATCTTCCCCATCAGCAACTCCCTCGACTCGGTTCACAACTTTCAGACCACCATGCTGTTCATCAGTGAATGGATGAACAGTAATCACCTAAAACTTAATCCAGATAAAACTGAGCTAGTTCTAACTGGTGGCACTCAGAACCCTTAGAGCCCCCACTTTTGGCCAATAGAATGGGGCCTACCCCCTTCTCCTTCTACCTCAGCCAAAAGTCTGGGAAAAACAATCAATTGTGATCTCACCGTGAGGACCCAAATAGGATCAGTGATATCAACCTGCTTCTTCCAACTGAGGAAAATAAGAAAGATCAGAAGATTTCTCACGCAGGAAGCTCTGATCCAGGTGGTCCTTGCCATGGCGATGTCCCACATTGACTATGGCAATTCCCTCTACCTTGGCATCCCACTGTACCTAGCCAAACGTCTATAACTTGTACAGAACCAGGCAGCGAGACTGATTTTTCAGCAACCTAGGCAGCAACATGTTACCCCCCTCATGAGGAGGCTGCACTGGCTCCCTATCTCACAGCGTTGCGCCTTCAAGGTGTGCTGCCTTATCTTGCAGTCCCTCAACGGAAGGAGCCCTAAATTTATGGACAGCCTTATCCAAAAGCATACACCTATACGCAACTTGCGCTCAGCTCACAAGCACCTTCTGTCCACTCCCTCTTTTAAACTGAAGCGTCTAGGCGGCGCCAGGTTCGCCGTCCTAGCCCCTAGATATTGGAATTCTCTACCTGTTGAAATCCGCTCCTGCACTGACCTCCTGAGCTTTAGACAGCTCCTTAAAACCTGGCTGTTCAGACAAGCTTACGAGTAAAATCCCATGGGCCTTGGCTCCTCTTTATGTAGCGCCATGAAACCAATCTGGTGTATGTGCGCTTTATAACATTTTTTAACATAACATTTAACATAACTTATGTAAATAGGGGTGGGAGCTGCCAAAAATGGCCATGCTAACGCCCTAATCCCCTCAAAATCCCACAGTCTTTCTGACCCCCCCTGGAGACAGATGGGGGCAATAGCCCCAGATCTGCCTGCCGAGGGGGGGGCAGAAAGCCCACTAGGCACCAGGGATTGTTTTTTTTATATGTAGAGGTGGGGGCTGCCCAAAATGGGCATGCCAATGCCCCACCCCCCAAAACAATTGCCACAGCCTTTCTGCCTCCCAAGGAGGCAGATGGAGGCAATAGTCCCTAATCTGCCCTCCGGGGGGAAGAAAGCCCACTAGGCACCAGGGATTTTCTTTTTTTTTATATGTAGGGGTGGGGGCTGCTGAGAATGGGCTTGCTAATGACCCCACCGCCAAAAAAGGCTTTCTGCTCCCCAGAAGGTAGATCGGGGCAATAGCCCTTTATCTGCCCCCGCGGGGGAGGGGAAGAAAGCCCACTAGGCACCAGGGATATGTTTATGGGCATGCCAGTGAGAAGCCCCATAGGCACATATTTTGGCTGTTTCAGTGATATTTTTATTCTTATCTGCACCCAAGTGGGGGCAGAAAACCACTAGAAACCAGGATGAGTTTGTGTGTGTGTAAACTGGAGTTTGGCTGACGGTCTGAGTGTACTGACCTTTGACTGGCATTTTGCTGGCGGTGTGTGTGGACCTGCACTTGGCTAATGGTGTGGGTGGACTTGTGCTTGATGACGGTGTGTGTAGATTGGCACTTGCCTGGTGGTGTGCGTGGAGTGGTGCTTGGCTGGTGGTGTACGTGGACTGGTGCTTGACTGGCTGTGTGCATGGATGGTGCTTGGCTGCAGGGCCTGACTGGCCATAGCGGGCACCGGGCATTTCCCCGGGTGATGGTGTGCATGTACTGACTCTTGGCTGGCGGTGTGGCTTGCATGGGTCCCCCAGCGTTTTCTTATCCAGAATCCCCTGCAAACCTCAAATTTACTTACAAAGTCACATTTTCCTCACATTTCTGTGTGGGTAAGTTGTAGGATCACCGCACAGGCACAAATTTCCAACTACCCAGCATTCCACTTGGTCTCCCGAGAAAAATGATACCTCACTTGTGTGGGTGCCCAAAGTAGCGTCAGCCTAAAAACATATAAACAAACTGGCCTTTTGGGACCGTTTTGGGCCCCCCTCAACCTCTACATGTTTTTGGCCCTTCCATGTCATAGGCACTTGACCCATTCACAACTGTAAGGTATCATTTTTATCGGGAGACTGAGGGGAACGCTGAGTGGTAGGAAATTTGTGCTCTGCGGTGATCCCACAACTTTTTAGCTGAATTTGAGGTTTTCAGTGGATTCTTGGAAGGAAAATGTTGGGGGTTCAACGCAAGCCACACCTCCCAGGACTCCCACTAGTTTTCAAAAATTTCTGGGTTTTTTAGGTTACCCTAGATGTTTGCAAACCCGGGACCAAAAACACAGGTGCCCGCCTATCTATCACAAAACGACCTGGTTTTATAAGGGGGTCACTTGCGTTTTTGGTCCCAGGCTCAGCGGCCATCTAGGGGATACCTACCAAACCCAGATATTTCAGAAAACTAGACACCCAGGGGAGTCCAGGGAGGTAAGGCTTGCATGGACTCACCAAAGTTTTCATACCCAGAATCACCTGCAAACCTTAAATTTAGCTTAAAAAAAATCACATTTTCCTCACTTTTCTGTGTGGGAAAGTTGTGGGATCACCGGGCCCCCACAAATTTCTTACCACCCAGCGTTCCCCCAGCACTTCTGATAAAAATGGTACCTCACTTGTGTGGGTAGGCATAGTGGCCGCAACAGGAAAGGGCCCAAATCGTACTGTGGAGACTTCAAAACTACCTATCATAAAACGACCTGGTTTTGCAAAGGGGGTCACCCGGGTATTTGGCCCTGAGCTCGGCGGCCATCTAGGGAAACCTACCAAACCCACAAATTTCTGAAAACTAGACCGCTGGGGGAGTCCAGGGAGGTAAGGTTTGCATGGACTCACCAAAGTTTTCATACCCAGAATCCACTGCAAACCTCAAATTTAGCTGAAAAAATCCAATTTTTCTCAAATTTCTGTGTGGGAAAGTTGTGGGATCACCGGGCTGTCACAAATTTCCTACCACCCAGCGTTCCCCCAGGTCTCCCAATAAAAATGGTACCTCACTTGTGTGGGTGGGCCAAGTGCCCACAGCAGGGAAGGGCCCAAAACGACCTGGTTTTGCATACAGGGGCACCTGGGTTTTTGGCCCCGGGTTCGGGAGCCATCTAGGGAATCCTACCAAACCCACACATTTCTAAAGACTAGATACCCTGGGGAGTCCAGGAAGGTATGGTGTGTGTGGATCCCCCAACGTTTCCTATCCAGAATCCCCTGCAAACCTCATATTTAGCTGAAAAAATTACATTTTTCTCAAATTTCTGTGTGGGATAGTTGTGGGATCACTGGGCTAATGCAAATTTCCTACCACCCAGCGTTCCCCCAGGTCTCCTGATAAAAATGGTACCTCACTTGTGTGGGTGGGCCAAGTACCTGCGACAGGCAAGGGCCAAAACATATTGTGGAGACATCAAAATGACCGATCACAAAGCGACCTGGTTTTGCAAGGGGGCACCTGGGTTTTTGGCCCCGGGCTTGGTGGCCATCTAGAGAAACCTACCGAACCCACACATTTCTGAAAACTAGACACCCTGGGGAGTCCAGGTAGGAATGGCTTTTGTGGATCCCCCAACGATTTCCTACCCAGAATCCCCTGCAAACCTCATATTTAGCTGAAATAAAATCACTTTTTGCCCACATTTTTGTGTGGGATCACCGTGCTGTCACAAATGTCCTACCACCAAGCGTTCCCCTTGGTTTCCAGAGTAAAATGATACCTCAGCTATTGGCTCTGGGTTCCTCGGGTTCCTGTTGATCCTACAAGTTCTATATATCCCCACAACCAGAAGGGTCCAGCGGATGTAACGATATATTGCTTTTAAAAATCTGTCATACTTAGAAGAAGTTACAGGTGAAAACGTTGGCACACATGACTGTGTTTTTCAAAACATTTTCAATATTTCTTACTTTCAACTGTTAGTTTTGATGGAGCCGGGTTCCCTTTTCTGGATATACTCTGGAACCCCTGGTCGACAGACCGTTGGTTCCTGCTTGGAAGTGTGGAGGGGAGAAATAACTTGTCTCATTAGATTTCACAGTCCCAATAATTCATCACTCAGAAGAATCACAGACTCCAGGTTCTACCTTTAGTTCGTTTATTACAAAGCCAAGAATAACTGGACATACAAACACCTCAAGATAAGGGTATAGACAGTGGTGGCCACTCCATGAGGGCGTTGGAGCGCCGCCCCACTGCTCTCTCGCAGTGTGAGAAGCAGAAAATAAAATGGTATTTGAAATACCATTTTATTTTCTGCTTCTCGCGCTGCGAGAAAGCAGACGGCAGGGGTATGCCTGGTTGGGGGCGGGAGGAGCGTATGCCTGGTTGGGGGCGGGCGGGTGGGCGGGTCAGGAGGAGTGGCTTGCACCACTTTGAGTGCCGTGACTGCTTGGTCGGCCCTAGGGCTGACCAAAGCAGTCATGCGCACTCTACATTTTCTCTATGTAGGCTGCATGCAGCCTACATAGAGAAAATGGCCTCTCTACCAGTGCCCGGCTGGGCGCTGCCCCTGACTCTGCACCAAACACAACGCTGCCATTGCAGCGTTGTGATTGGCTTACAGGAGGGGAGGAAGCTGCAGCATGCCTGTCCCGCGTTCTGTTCCTGTTCAGAACGCAGGACCCCGGCCCAGGAGCAGATGCGGACCCCGTCAGGTAAGTGTTATTTTTATTTTAAAGCTCCCCCCCGCGCGTATTGCGAGCTGCGACAGGGCGCGGGACCCGGTTCTCTGCACGAGATGAGCATGCGTTGTCAGAGAAATGTGGGCTGTCGAAGGAGGTTGGAATATCTTTGAAAGGTGGACTGTCAAAGAAGGTTGGAATGTTGAAAAACGATGGCTGTCGAATGCGGGGGAGAGAAGAAAGCTGCGATGCCTCATTGCGCAGCGCGGAAGAGCCCTCCAGCAGGAGACATGAAACACGTGTGTTACTGTTAAAACATGTTGCTCTTCATGCAGTCCAGCGCCTAGGCCCGCAGCCGTGGGGGTTCTCCGAGGCACTAGAAATGGCGTTGGGGTACGTGTGTGACGGTGCACTGTATGTAAGGGGTGGTTGTGAGAGGGGGTGTCTATGGTCTTTGTGTACCCAGACCGAGGTGCCTATGAGTCCTCTAGGCTCCTGTAGTTTCAGTAAACTCGGAAACTCCTCATCCGTGGATGGTCTATTTTATGACTTTCAACATTTTGGAGGCGTCAAGAGGGGCAACTTTCCGATGGCAACCGGAGGTGCGGTGGGGGTGTTAGGAAATCACTGGGGGCGGCAGGTGTGAAAGGCACACGGTTGGGGCGGGGGTGTTAGGAAATCACTGGGAGTTGGGGGGGTAGGTGTGAAAGGCACACGGTTGGGGCAAGGGTGTTAGGAAATCCCTTTGGAGGGGGGAGAGGGTGCAGATGTGTGGGGTGGGGTGCACCTGTAGAGTGTGCTGATTACTGGGAGGGGGGTCTCTGCTGAAGGGGTGCCACAGTCTGAGGAAATAATGGTCCTGCAGGTGGGGGTCACTGCTGAAGAGAAATTTTGGGGCCCACCTGGGGAGTGTTAAATACCGAGGGAGGGTTCAGGCATTGGGGTCCCTGCTGTAGAGAAGGTTGGAGCTGAGAGGGCATTGCTGGGGCTAGGAGTGCAGTGGGGGAAGGGTAGTGTCCTGCTGACAAAGCTCGCCTCGGATCCGAGACTATTGGCTTTGCCAATGCTTGTTGCAAGATGGAGGGTCCCGGAGTGGCTCATTTGAGCCAGTGGATCGCTCCATGTGTTATTTCGGATTCAGCAATCTGTTTGAGATTAATCTCGGGTGATTGTGTTAAAAAAGCAGATAGCATCCTACTGGCGTGAGCAAACCGGACTCTCTTTGGCGGTTTTACACTTCCTTCAAGATATATTCAACCAGGGGTTCCCGTGGGTGAAAACCTCACAAACTTCACGAAATGCGAATTGAAAAAAAATGTCATGACTTTTGTGGTCTGCATAGATAAAATTTCGGCCGGATTTAAGAAGGACCGGATGTCCTAAAATGCCCGCAGCCTCGCGTTCACGTAGGCATGCCTCCCTCAAAACGGACCAGCGCTTGGCAAGAAAAGGTGAACTCTTGCAGCGCTCACATAAATATCCTTGCAAATAGGGGGCTCCTACTGTTTACAGCGTTGTTGTTCCCCGTGTCCCCTGCAGGTGTGCATACTTTTTCCAGTCTGTTTAATTTACCTCAAGGAGCCGTCCCTCGGTGGGTGCAGCCTTCCACAGGCGACGGCATTGTTTGCATTCTTTAGAGGCTCCATTTGCACGAAGAGGTTTAAAATCAAAGTGCATGAGAGGAAACGTGTTCTCTAATGTAACTTTCAGCGCGCGCTGTACTTGTTAAATAATTGATAGAAGGAAAGGCGTGAAGGGAAGGTTCAAGCTTGACACAGTACAGTATCGCTCTCAAGGGAGTTGCGATGTATTATGGGCGCCTCGCAGCAAGGAAGGGGTTGAACACAGTTTTATGCCCCTGTCGAAGCACAGGCATGACGGGGGTGAAGTGCTCAGGGGGCGAAGGTTGTTTGTCACATCCACCAGAGCATCTAGATAGAACCAAGCTAAATCTGCCAGAGTATGGTGTCGGCATCCGGGCATGATCACTCAGGCGCTGGGTTTGAAGACTAGGATGTATAAATCTCCAATGGAAGGCTAGTTGAGTCAAACCCCAGAACCACACATTTTTGTCTGGCTGATTTACTTCCTTTTGGTCGAGAGCATAAACATCGTGTTGTGGGGAGCATCGCCCCCACCCCTGCATCATCACTTAGCATTGACAGGCTTCGAGGCTCTGCTCATCTGTGTTTAAAAATGTCAACCTTCCTTTACAGTCTGGCAACTTTTATTTATCGCATGTCCTCCTTTTTCTATTGCACCATAAGCAGCAGGAAAAAGTGGCTGCTGGGCAGATCCCGTGCAGTAGTTTGAGGGCAGCCTGTTATTTAATGTCTCCAGAAAGATGGGACACCACGTCAGTTTTTTCGGGAGGTAGAGAACTCTTTTCCATATCTCTCACATGAGGCTTAGCTGATGTATTTAGTGGAAAAGGAATTGACACTTCAGGAGGCACTGCATACTAGTGTTTCACTTCTGTTTAAACGTGTCATTCAAAGAGGCGTACGTGTAAATACAGCGTGTATCGTGCCCAGGCTGGCCTCTGGCACACAAGGCAGGACTCTGGAGTATTAATCAAAGGCTGAGGCTACTGTGCTGCGTAGGGCATCACATTGTACACTACTATACTTGTAGCCAAAAATTGCGTGCCTATTAAATATGATATTGAAAAAACAGACTAAAACACGTGTTAAAGGTTTGAAATCTCTGCCTGAGTGTGAGCAGAAGAGTGCCTAGCGCAGTCCTTTGTATGAAGAACACACCCCTCACACTTCATCTGTGAGTCTCTCAATCTCTGCCTGCGTGTGCGCAAGAGAGCACCTAGTGCAAGGATCCGTAACCAATACTGTCCGTAACTCCCCTGAAACTCCCTTTATCGCACCCTAAGTCGCATGTTTATTACAACATACATCGTACTGGAGGAGTTGACATTGTTGTATGTCTAATTTGTGAGTGATAAACCCAGCTGGCCCGGATTCTGTGACTTGTTCAGCCTGTGAATCTTTCTTTGAATGCCGCTCAGTCTGTGCCTGGACACTCTTAATAATAAAATATCTATTAGCTGGATATGTGAAATTACAGGAGATGTGTGAAAATACAGGATGTATGGGAGCACCTATTTTTCATGTTGCCCAAAAATCAAAAATGTCTCCCACTGCTGGTTGGTCTTTACCAAATCCTTGGTGTGGGCAGGAGGGAGGGTGGTGGATTGGTGGGGGTCTGTAAGGAGTGGCAATTAATTACTCAATAGCTTTGTGTTCCATTGTGGTTGGTAGTGGCAATTCCTCTTTGTCCTCCTTTCTTTGCAAAAAAACTTCGCTAGCTTTCAAAACAAGATAAGCCGCCTAGCATTCCAAAAAGTAGCTAACAGGGTAGCCGTTTAGCCACTTAGCAAGCAATCTTCTGAGTGACTCTTTCACACAAACCACACATGGGGCAGTCATGCACAGGCACAATATGCCCCCCCACATCAGCATACGCAAAGATTGTCCTCTTTAATTCATAAAAATTGGCAATTTCTTAAATGATAAATAATTCAATCGTATTGCTTTATTAACCTTTCTGCTTCCTCAAGTTTGCTTGAAAATGCACCATTTGTCCACTCTTTTTTTCAAAGTTTTCGCAGGGGAGAACCCCCCCCCCCCTGAACCTCCCTTAAGTTGTTTAGGCTCGCTCGCTCGCCATAGTGCAGTCCGGAAATAATTTTACGCCTTACCACTTTCAAATGTCACCAGCCGCCACTGGGTATAGAAATACATCGGAACTAATACAAAGCCAAACCTACGGGCAAAATTGAGACGGTGAAGCATACAAAGAATAACAAGTTCTAAGATTGGGACGCAGGCAATGACTGCGACTACATTGTGATTATTCTTCATTGGAGGTTGGTAAGTTAAAAGCATTAATCTATCTATACGCTACCATTAACGTGACATCCCTACTTAGCATTCCCCAGGCAAGGTGTCAGTGCATGAAGACTTCCTAAGAAGTACACTCACGTTGAATGGGTCAAGTAGCATAAAGCTACGGAGCTCGTTCTAGGATACTCCTTTTCTCTCCATCAGATCTCCTCTCCTAACTCAATCCACGGGGCCCTGTCCCTAATTCCAACATCAAAATCCTAGGACACACCCATCTCGCATCACGCAATCATCCCCCCAGCCAGCCACGTCCTCGTAGGTAACTTTCCAGGCGGCTTCGATCTTCCCTGCTTCTGGCTCGATGACCTTGATTCCCAGGCCTTCTCCAGTGAGAAAGAACATCGTCCCACATTATCAGCACTACTTGTTCAAATGTATTCTCTCCTCCCTATGCCTAACTCCTAAAACAAAAGCGTTATTCCAACTAACAGAGATGAATTTCTCCACCTGCAACAGAAACGTAAGAAAGAAAAGATTCTACATGCACATGAACATTATGAACACTTCAATTAAGAGAGCCAGGGAAAATTACACAAGGCCTGCAAACATCGGCTAAGATAAGAATTAATATAAACTCCATTAATTACATGTATATATGAACATTAATATTGTGCACGTTTAGTCAATGCGTTACGTCTCAGTGACTTAATTCCCATCAGTCATTTATGAAACAAACATTAGAATTTCACCATTTAGAACACAATTACAATGTTAATTTCTCCACGTTACACGAAGTATCTCTATCACTTCACTTTACAAGTTATTACACTTCACATCCTAACACCCAAATGTTAGCATGACAAGAGAATATATGCAGGTGCACACTACTCGTGACTATAATGCACCCCTACAAATTAAAGAGCACAATCACGATCTATCAATCTCTCTAAAAAAACCTTGAAGGATCCACACAATTGACCCCTTGCTGAATTCAGAATTTTGTCTACTTTTCAGAAATGTACAGCTTTCCGGGATCCATTATTGCTTTCACACCCATTTCTACCACTAACTGGAAGGAGGTTGAAAGCACAAAAAGTAGCAAAAATAGGCTATGTCCCAGTAAAATGCCAAGACTGGGTAGAAAATGTTGGTTTTCTGACAAAAGTCTGCCTGCCTCTGAAAGTTGAGAAGATGGTGATTTCAGCACCACAAACCCTTTGTTGATACCTTTTGCAGGGAAAAAAACAGACGCTTTCTTCTGCAGCATTTTTTCCCCATTTGTCCCCCAAAAAAACAAATTTATCTGTAGTTTGGCTAATTTCTGGGTCCCCTCCAGGGGAATCTACAAACCCTGGGTACCTTTATAATCCCCATGATGTTGGAAGAAAAGGACGCAAATTTGGCGTGGATACCTTATGTGGACAAAAAGTTACAGGGAACTAATCGCGAACTACCCCAAATAGCCAAGAAAAGGCTTAGCACAGGTAAGTATACTAAATAATATGTTTACCATGAACGGCGCTGGCGCCAAGCAGATCAAACCAGAGAACTCTTTGGTAAATGTGCTTGCTTGTAGTGCTTCATACCCAGCCAACGAATAGTTTCCTCCCAAGCTGCTCTCTGATGGTTAAGAATGTCGAGGTGTTGTGGATGTATAAAACGAAATAAATCTTAAAAGCCAAGTGTTACTGAACAATATGTCATCTTTGTTTATGTGTGTGTGTCGTTTGAAAAATAATACACCGCCTGACAGTCATTTGGTTGTTTATTTGACAGAGCCCAGCTTCCTGTTGCATATTTGTCGAAAATGATGTTACTTGAAAGACAGCTGCTTTAACATGCGCAATGTATGCCTTTCATTGACGTGTAGACAAGTTCGGAGAGAGCTCTTTGAGAGAGCTATCTCCTTTTACTTAAGTTGTATTATCAGTTTATTCTTAATATTAGGATGTGCAGACAGGTTGTCTCCTTCACAGCTTGACAGTGTGAAGTTAGAACCATAGAAATTACTTTAGAGAAAAGTACAAAATGAGAACAGATCCATTTCTTCAAGAAAAGGCAAGCAAAGTATTGATGTGTTTTTCATTCTTTACAGTGCATGGAACTTAGTGTGAATGAAAGCTAAGCATTGGTAGGCTGGAAACGGTACAGAAGCTCTGCCAAAACAGTTTAAAGAAATCCCAGAAGTAGCAAGAGTAGCAAACCCTTTATTTGTCTTCTAATCAGTCAATGTTTGTTGAAAAAGCTTGCAAGTTTAAGAACTGGAAAATCATACACTTGGAGCACAAAGGTACAGACGATTATCAAAAGTACTTGTTTCTGACCACAGGCTGCAAGTTATCTATTGAAAGAAAAGAAAGCATCTTTCCTAGCAGTAAGGCTCCTTTAGGACTTCCCTTTCCTTAAAGCAATTCTATTGCTATGTTAATTATATTTTGTTGTAATTGTATTTATTTAGCGCTTACTACCCCTGACGAGGTGTTGGAGTGCTTTATGGTGGGTAGCACACTACTTCGTAACCCAAAGTTAGTGGTTAATCCAGTGGTTATTAGTTATTGTATATTGTTGGGTTATTGGGTTAGACATCTGCTTTTAGGAAATTGCTAGAGGCATTTTCTCCCATTTCTTGTGGTATATTAAGTTAGTAGGAGGTAAATGAGATTATTAGGGAGAGTTTATGCGCTTGAAAATGGGGTGAGTAAATTGGCTAGAGGGGGCTGGCTAATGTTAGATAACAAGGAGAGGTTGCACAGAAGTGGACTTTGTGATCTATCAGCAAGCACACCAGATTATTTTTGCGGCCAAGAGACATAATGGTCCCTTTCTTTTTCGTGATACCAAAGTCTGTCGCTGCTATTTTTTTATTTATTTATTTATTTATAAAGTTTTATAAAGCGCGAACATGACCAAAATGTTGGGTGTCAGAGCGCTGTACAACCTAATAAATAGCATTAAATATACAAGGAGCAAAATATAGACAATACAGCATGAAAAGATAATACAAAGAGACATAGTGAAAACACCAGCAAAGAAATCAAATTGGCATGGATAGTCGCCTCAGATAGGAAGGACATTATTCAGCAGTCTCATTTTTACTTTGTTTTTGAAAAAGAACGAATGAAGGGATGGTCCTGATCTCTGGGGGAAGAGAGTTCCAAATTCTTGGGGCAATTCCAGAGAAAGATCTCTTATAGGTTTTCTTTTGTGAAATTTTGGGGGTTTCAGCAGTAGGGAGCATGTACTACGAGAAGCTCTATTCCTTCCGGATAGCACCAGTTTCTGAGCCAGGTAGCGAGGAGTGTTGTGGTGGATGGCTTTGTATGTCATGCATGCTATTTTTAGGTAGATTCTAGATTCATAAGGTAGCCAGTTCAGAGAGTGGAGGGCTGGGGTGATGTGATCATTTTCTTTACGCCTGTGATGAGCCGTGCAGCAGCATGGAGGGTAGCCCTCAACGGTGCTAGTTTTATTTTCGGTAGGCCAACAAGGGTAGCATTCCCATAGTCAAGTTTGGAGATCACAAGAGCCTGAACCGCCATCTTGAGATCTGCATTGGGCAGGAAAGGCTTTAGTTTTCTTAAGATGTGGAGATGGAAATTGGCCGCTCTGGTTGTGGAGCTGATGTGATTCATCATGGAGAGGTTGTTGTCTAGCGTTATTCCTAGGGATTTTGCTGAATCAACAATATGTGGGGTACAGTTCAAGGCGGTGAGTAGTGGGAGCCAGTCTTTGATGTTAGAGGTGGTGTTGGGAGGCGAGATTAATAGGAATTCAGTTTTGAGGGCGTTAAGTTTGAGGTGGTTAAGTGTTAACCAGTGTTGAGTTTTGTTCAAGATGTTATTGAGAGTACTGATGTCGTTAGGAGAGGTAATCTTCATGTACAATTGCGTATCATCAGCGTACATATGGTAGGAGATGTTGGAGTGTTTGAGGATTTCAGTTAGGGGTTCCATGTAAAGATTAAACAGGGTGGGCGAAAGTGAAGAACCTTGGGAACGCCGATAGTGACCGGTGTCTGATCGGATAAGTCATGATTGATTAGGACTCGTTGAGATCTGTTTTGTAGGAATGAGCAGAACCATTTTAAGACAGTGCCAGAGAGACCCATCCTAAGTTCTAAGAGGTTCAGGAGGGTTTCATGTTTGACTGTGTCAAACGCTGATGATAGGTCAAGAAGGATTAAAAGACAGGATTCATTATGATCGAGAAGCGTAAAGCATCGTCGACAATGTGGACCATGGTGGTTTCAGTACTGTGACCTGGTCTGAAACCAGATTGGCAGTGGTCGAGGAGTTGGTGCTGGTCAATGTGATTGCAGAGTTGTTGATAAACACATTTTTCCAGGAGCTTGGCTAAGGTTGGGATGCTCGAAATAGGGCAAAAATTGTTGAGATCGAGAGGTTCGCGTCTGGCTTTTTAGTATAGGTGTGACTTGTCCACTTTTTAGACATTCCGGCATGGTGCCTTGCGTAAGAGAGGCGTTGCTAATTCTGGTCCATAGAGGTATCAGGAGGTGTGAAGTTTCCTTGAGGAATTTGGAGGGAGAGGGTCATTAAAGTGGTTGGAAAGTTTAGTGGAAGACAGTAGTTTTGAGATGTCAGTGTCCTCAAATGTCTGAAAGATGGACCACGAGGCATTGTTTTTAGGTTTAAAGAGAAGGTGGCTAGGACAAATTTCCTGCGAGGTGGAGGTGCATTGTGACTGGGTTTCAGGCGGTAAAGCAATTCACAGCAATGCGGAGCTCATTGTCAATTGACTTAGTTTTATCAGAAAAAAAGGAGGAAAATGATTGACAATTAGGTAGGGTTGTAGTGTCAGATGTGGAGGATTTACGCTTTCCATTAGTTTGTTGTTTCACTAGTTCAAAGAGTTTTTTGGACGGTTGAAGGCTGTGTCCAGTTGCTGACGGAAAATGATGATTTGGCACTTCTGATGCACCTATTGTAGTTCCTTCTTTTTTACGCAACAGTTTAAGGTTTGAAAGAGATGGAGTCTGTCTCCACACTCTTTCTGCAAGTCTAAGTCCTCATTAAGGCTACAGTTGAACCAGGTATTGGTTTTACTTATCGGGACTCTCTTTAGTTGTTTGGGGGCAATGGAGTCCATGATGTTAGACATAGAGCTAAGGTAGTGCTTAGTGAGGTCTTGAGCATCAACCATATCAGTGGGAGGAGACAGGAGGTTAAGGCTGGTGGCAGATATCAAGTCTGGATTGAGATTGAGGGTGTTTCTGATCCAATGTTTAGCTTTCACAGGCTGGCCTTTGTGGATGGTTGCCTTTACAACAATGGAGAAGGTGATGCAGTGATGATCGGTCCAGTCGCAGGGTGAAATAGAATCCAATAGTATGGTATTTTCCTTGGCTATGGTTAAGTCTAAGATGGCCCCTTTTATATGAGTGGGACGATTACAGACTTGGGTCAGGTTGAGGTCCTGGAGGAAAGCCTTAAAGCAATTCACTAGTGGATCCTTAGTGTCATTCCAGTGAATGTTGAAGTCACCTAGGAAAATCTGGTTGTTGTATGGGGTAAGGTTGGTGGAGATGATCTCCATGATTTGTTCAATGAAGGTAAGATTATCACCTGGGGGATGGTAGAAAGTGTGCAGAGTGCAGGTGGAGTTGTCTTTGGTAGAGATATTGATCATCATATATTCACAGCCAGATGTTGGAGAGGAAAGTGATTGTTTGACAGAGAGGTTTGATCGATAAATACAAGCAATACCGCCCCCAAGACGGATAGCGCGATCTTGACGGATGATAGAGTAACTGGGTGGAACCAGGATGTCTAGTATAGTAGAAGAGGAATCATTTAGCCAAGTTTCAGTGAGAATTAGTAGATCCAGGTCCAAGTTGAGTAATAAGTCCTGTATGTCGGCCGCGTGTTTCACTGCTGATCTGCAGTTGAGTAGTGAGCATTTTAGGTTGGTTTTGGTAATGGTAGTGGAAGAGTGTGAGATGGGAGCAAGTTTGAGGTTAGATTTATTGATGAGTCTGGGTTTGGTATATGGTAACCTTTGCGGTTGGGTGATAATGGTTTGAATCCTAACTGGAGGTGGGACTTGGTGGGTGGGATCATAAAGCAAGAGAAGGGAAAGGATATCTGTGGTCGAAAGGTATTCGACAAGCCTGTTGGGTCAGGTGGAGTGGTCTAGATTAGGTTTGCATCTCCATCTAGGTTGAGATCTGGAGTATGCACTATTAACTGTGGGAGGCGAGTGGGAGAGGGAAGATTACAGTGCTGGTGGTAGATCGAAAGGTTTGACATATTGAGTTCTAGATTAGAGGTGATGCGTAGAAGACTAAGGATATCAGCCCGCAACAACTGTATATCAGATTGTATAGTATCCAGCGTAGAATAGAGTAATGGGGTATTATTGTGGGTGGTGTTACGGCAGAGAAGTGATGGGGGAGGGGAGTTATCTAAAATATTGTATGTGACGGAGGGGTTCTTTGGTTTGGAGCAATAGTTAGTAGTCTTAGAAGTATCCCTACCTAAGGTGATGGGATTATGGTCAGACACCGTAATGTGATGAGTGAGGGGACGCGAAGAGGAGAGGTCGTGGAGACAAGAGGTGGAGAGAATGTTGAGAGGCTGCTGTCCAGAAGTATTGATGTCAGAGAAGGAGCATGTAAAGGCTGAGGAAGTAGGAGACATATGGTTTGTGGAAGCCCCTGCATGTGTAGTGATAGTGGTTCGCTGACTGGGGAGCTGTGTATCCCAAGCTGAGAGGGAGCTGTGTTGTGAATTATTTCATTATTAGGTTGGATATGAGGGTTGACTAGGTTAGTGTTGGAGGAATGGTCGGCGCCAATCCGAGTGGGGGTACTGTTCTGAGATGATGAGATATCAGGTATGGTAGTGTGGGCAACAGTCCGGGGCGAGCAGTAGGAGGACGAGTGGATAGGAATGGACGGGCAGTGTATGTTATTGGGAGGGGGATCCTTAGGTAGTTGGGATAGGTGGGGTGAGGTAAAGTCAGTGTTGAGTTTGTCCTTGAGGAAAGGGAAGACATTGTCAAAAAGTTCCAGGTTGCGGTTAGAAGACTGAATGAGCACTATGCCAGTATTATAGATGGAGATAGTTGCTTCTGCCTTGTAAAAAGGGGAGGGTGAAATATTTAGTTTGTGACCGTGAGGTATTTTCTTGGTGGTGGTGGGTTTGAGAACTGAGGATAGGGCCTTTCTCCACTGAGCACGACGAAAGGTGAAGAAGATAAGGTCATTAATTAATGTACCCTTGTTAATGCAAAAATAGTAATCGAGAAAGAGAGTTTCAGGATGAGATTTGAGAGCTTTGAAATCTAATGCTAATTTCTCACATGATACTGTGCTCTGTCAGAAGAAGTTCTTAGTGTTTAGGCCGACCTTGGGTATTTGTTATGGCCTTTTAGAAACGGCCACTATGCTTCTTACCATTGATGGCAAGCATAAAGAATTTGAGGATCCAGATGATCTTGATCATTTTTGCCGTCTCTACCTGGAGTAGACATGGAAGTGGCAGGACCTGACCCTGACAGTGCACTGCAGTCAGGTTTGAGCTATGTGTCGACCCAACTAGAAGGTTAGAGTGATGATGTTTCAGAATGTTTGAGGCTGGATTCTGTGCATAAATGATGGAAGGGAAGGGTCCCTAGAGAAGAACCTGAAGCTGCTGCAAGAGGACGTGACAAGTCTCAATCTCCCATCAAACTGTATGATTCCAACATATTTGGCACCAAACACGATAGGGTTTGTTTCAGCCGTTTTAGAGTTGGTCATCACGAGGTCGCATAATGCCACTCTATATGTTGTAAATGGCTGCTTCACTGACAACCCGGGAGAATGGACTCCGTAGGCTGCAGGAGTGTTCTGCTCATGCAGTGGCACCCTCTCACTTAGAACCAAACACCCTGCCTTCAGGAATGTGAAGGCCTGCTATAGGGGTGGCTGATAGGTTTTAAGTGCAGTCACCCTTAGATATAGTAAACCTATATCTTAAGTAAGAGGTGCATGCACCAACTTACACAGGCGGCAATGGCAGGCCTGTAGTTACATTTTGCATGGCCTCTCATGGGTGGCATAATACATGCTTCAGCCCATGGGAGGCCCCTGGGGTACTTATGCCCAGGGTACATGGGTACCATATACTAGGGACTGATAAGGGTACCCCAGAATCCTATCTGGAGTGTACCTAAGTACATAACATAACAGTGTAGGAAGAAAGCAGATAGACTGGGGTCCTGATTAGCAGGATCCCAGTCAGACTAGTCAAAAACCAGCTTAGCACCAGGCAAAAAGTGGGGGTACACATGCAGAAGAATCTACCTTCCTACAACCTCGGTCAATGAGTCCACCCCTCTTGGCCTCAATACTCTATTCCCTACAGCCTCCTCTGTCACCTGGTGAAGATGACTACAGGCTTTGTAAGTTTCCAATGATTTCCTGCTTCTGAATATTATGCCCTTGAGGCACACCGGAGCAGAAATATCATCAGAGGGAAATGGGCAAGTAGTTTTAACTAAATCTTGCTTGAGCTGGGTAAAATAGTGAGATTTCAGTCAAACACAGAGGCCAAAGTTCCCTTTTCAACTGACTACATAGATTTAATAACGTGTTGGCTACCCACAGCATGAGAGTTACATAATTAGAAAACGATAAAAGATGCTTTTCATGTATGTTTGGTTGTATGCATGTATATGGTATTTAGAAATAGCAAACCTACCTCTACAGCGTCAAAGACAAAGATATAGTCAACAGATGGTGGAAGAGGTAGCTGGGTTCTGAGATTTTAAGTGGACTGTTACTGCACCACAATGTAGTGTTCTTTAAAGAGGTGCATCTTCATATCTTTCTTAAATTGGAGTGAAGTTGTGGAAGTCCCGATGGATACTTGGCTATTGTTCCAGATGAATAGACGGAGAAGGCCTGTTGCCTTGTGTTCCCTTTTTCCTTCTTCTTTGCCTCTCTCTATCTAGAAATTTTCAAACTTCATCCTTCTTAGCATTTCGTCACCCCACTTGGGGGCGATGTCAGGCATTTGTTTAGACTCAGGCATATACAATTAAGTCCTGATGAGGATCCCCAGATCATAAAAGTGGGATCGAAACGTTGTCAATAGAGAATACCATGACTATCGCAAATGTTCTGTATCTAATAATGATAGCATCAGTACTTTAGAATATGATGTGACATTATTTGTTCATTATTTTTGCAGTCACTTAGAAAAAATCTGAGCTTTGAAAAATGTTCTTCGTTTTCTTGGTTGTTTTCCCACTCTTATTGTGTTCGGAGTGGAATCTCCGCAGTCGGGGCAGACGGAAAGATACTACTTGTAACTTACCTTTGTGAATACCGAAAGGTGCAAGCTTAGACTTTTGGTCTAAGGTTACCTTTGTGAATCGGGCCCTAGTAGTCCCCAAATTGATCTAATGGGACCAATCGCTGAAACATTACCGGCAAGTAAGGAAGCATACTTGTAATTCCTCTATGGCCGTAACCAGCGAATAAGATTTGTAGAGTAAGAAGTTGTCAACTTCAATTGCAAGGAATAGCTACAGAGGACTTGCAGGAATATTAATGACACAGGTTTTCAATGGAGTCGCATGGTCGTGGCTGCTTCTATTACCTCTTTTTCAACTTTACCTGTAGTGTTTAGTTATCAAGAATGGTAGGTTCTGGGATTTAAGTATGAACCATATTTACATTGATTTTACATATTGTTCTCTTGCTCACTCTTAGTTACTAGAGTGATATGCTATTGGCGAAGGAAGTGTACCATTCTTACCTCAAGTCATTTCATCTTTTAGGTTGTTGGTACTCGGTGCATTGCTTGCTGAAGGTAAATAGACTGGCAAGTGAGGTAGATGACTGCTTCATTCCTTTGAGACTGTATTATCAAAGAACTCCTAATATTACCTTTGCACGTTTCACATGTTTACATTTCTTAGAGGTTCCTATTGCCATTTGTCGTGTTGCCAATGTGTTGAAATGTACTGAATTATGGCGTCATGCACTGTCTGTGTTAACTGAGTCGACACAATGATTTGTAATCTTGACCTTTGCAAACGTTTTGGCAGACAATTGATTAAACAGCTGCTTTCTAATGTAATATGTATTTATGCCACTGAGTGGAACTTCCTGCACAGAGGAGAGCCAATTAGAGCTTCAGAAATTAACAAAGGTTTTTTTCTTCTTTCTCTTGTTGGTTTACAGAAAAGCGTGTTGGGCTGCTCCACGTTCAAAGTAGGGGACCTGGTGAAGTCAAAGGAGCAGCAGCTGACTCTTAGCCTGAGGTAGGTCTGGCTATTACCTACACCCCCAAGCAATTATCATCCCTGGCATTTAATGGTAGATGGCCTGCTCTATAGGAACTCTTGTAATATTGCAGGTATTGTGACCCCCTTTTCCTTTGCACAAAAGAGCAATTATTTTATGTCTTTCCTTTCTCTGGCTTGGGTTCAAAATGGCAGCTGCTCTTTGATGCAATTTTCACGGTTAAAAGTGCTGTACAGGTTAAACGGGAAATGTCTATTCATTGTCTCTTCAGCTGAGGGAACTTGATTTTACCCACTTTCAGGAAATAGACACAATTACTCTCTATTTGGAAACACGTCTGAACTACCGGGATACCTTGAAATGCATATTTCTTTCATGCAAACAAACAAGTCCTGGTGCCTGGTAGAAAAAGGTAGATAATCTGCTATCATTGAAAACACATTTAACTTCAACCAGGTTTGAAGCATTGTTTCGTGTTCACTGAATTACTTTAATGAATAAACATGCACTTCTGTTGTTGTATTTCTTAGCATTATTCATTCACGTCTGGTGAAAGCATTTTGGGAATATAGAGGCAAGGGGACACATGCTCACTTTCCTAAAAGTTACTTGAAACATTCTGGTTGTTGACAAATCATCTTATATCTTGATTCCCCTATACATCAGGTATATATGTGTTTATTAAAAACGCATCGGTCTGGCAAAGCCTATAGATTATACTTTGTGTCAGTACCTCCCTCAGTTCACATTGGTGAGCAAATTAGGAAGTGTGGAGGCAGACACAGTTTGAATGGGTAATTTGAGTCACCTTGCATTTCACTCGGATAGCAGGTAATGAAAACGACCCACCCATCTATTCTAATAGTTGTGTTAAACATTTGCATGAGGCACTGTTCATCAATGTGAGTTCATATCTCCATATATGCTCGATGCTCTTCAAAATACCATTTCCATAAATGGTAGAGAAATGTTCTATCAACAGCAGCCTTGATCTGGGATTCGCACTATTATGTCACATTATGCAATCTAAGATTTGTGTTGTGCACAATTGAAACTGGTGAAGTATCAAAACACTGGAGGGATTGTGATTGGACCTGTATATTTGTTGAGATAGTTGTGATATGATCAATGTGAAAAAAGCTGGATTTGATGTTTTAGGGCCTGACACTTGGTGTGTTTTCACTGCAGTGAACTTGTTCTGTGGGTATTTATACTCGTGTTGCCTCCACACGGGCAGCAGATCTCAGCGGTGCAGCTGGTGTCAATCTTTGAACAGCTGGGGGCATCAGTCTCAGCATCTGTCCCTGCCCTGCAGCATGGGGCATTGCCGGCCTTTTTAACTTGGTGAGGCCATCCTGGCTGTGTGGAGCACATCCATGTGTCTAGTTCCTGCTCAAACTCGCGCGCTTTTGGATGGGGAGGCAGCCCTTGTCTGCGAGTTCACTGCAGTCCTAGTGGCCTCTTGAAGATGGCAGTGCTATCTTAACTTCTGTTTTGACGCTGATATGGGGAACAGGTGCATGAAGATTGATAGAAAAATATTTTTGCTTTCTCTTCATATTGTCGTCTTCTTCTAGTTAGAGAGGGTTATATTTTTCCCCTAACCTACATGGCCATACATTCAGTGTATTTGACTGAAGTTTACCAACCCAATATGGTTCTAAGTGAATTTTGTGGCCCATAACATTCTATTATAACTATTTATAATGCAATTTGACCCAGGAGAAGATGCTTTGCAGTGCATTCGAAAGCTATGTTTTGTTGCTGTCATCACCCACTAGATATTTCTTTTGTTACCAATTTTGTAGCCACATTTTCCTGAAGCAAGAACTTTATTGGTTCCTGGATTCTTTTCCTTGGCTCTTTTCTCTGTCTAGAATTTGGGCGAGTCTGGTGCCCTAGCGCTATTCTCCGGTGACTACCTTCTTCTTTAATCAAGACAGGCAATATTGCCTAGGAGGACTTTTTCTGCCTTTTGGCTTTTTCTTCCTTGGGACCAATTCTAGAAGGCCCAGGTTACATTTGTATACTTGAACTATGCAGGGTGGCACTGTGGCTAATGGAAAGGGTCACTCATTCTCCAGGCAAATCAATAGAAGGAAGTGAGTACTTCATCCAGCCCTCGAAAGTTTACAAAACCAAACTTTCAGAGCCAGTTGGTCGCCATGGATTCATGCCAGTACATCTCTCATACTCTGCTGGAACAGGCACACTAGTTACAGCAACTTTGTGCAAAGAATGCAGTCTTGAACAACGCCTCTCCGATCATGCCACCGATTTTCCAGTAGTTCTTTCTTTCACTTCTTGTTTTTGAGGGACCCTTTCAAACGTAAGGAATTCTTTGATTCTCTTATGGTGCGTTTTGCCTTTTGTCAAGTACAGATTTATAATGACTGTATCACCATTGGTTTTCTAATAGATCTCTTTCTGGCATGACTCTCCCTTTAGTGATCTCGGATCCTTGTTATGATAATTTTGCAGCACCACATTTAAAATTCAAGAGAATCTTTGAACGCCCAAACATCAAGTTTTCTACTGAAGAGTTGCTCTGTGATGTCCATCTAGGGAACATAGATGTCTTGACCTACGCCACTCAATTCCATCAATTGGTGGCTGAAACTACAAAGGTAGAAAGACTCAAAGGACATTGGTTTGGTGTGGCCAGAAGGAAGAAATTAAGGATGGATTGTTCCATTGTATGTGTTGTACCAGCCCTGCTGACCTCATTGATTCAGTTCAGTTGAATAAACATAAAAGAGAAAATCTTGAATTACACCTTTTGAGTTTATCCTTCGTTTAAAGTTGAATCTTCAAGTGATGCTCCTGCTCGGGAAGAGCCTATGCAGATTGTTCTGGCTACAGGTTCTTTGACAGAGTGAAAATAAAAGTCATAGAAGGCTGGACTGTGCTTATATTGTGGCTATTCTAAGAACATGGTCTGGCTTGTCCTGTACTCCTGCAGTGTCCCTCTGAAAACACCAACATCCGTCTCTTGTAAGGGATAAAGGGCAGGGTGCGAGAATGCTCCTTTATGTGACCAGAGGACGTGATGTTCAATTATTTCTCTTACAAATATCTTTTAAGACCAATGATGGTTTGACTGTTGGGACGAAAATGTCCCCTGCATGATTTGTGTGAATTAAACCTCGGCCCCAAGGGAACACATTCGCAAGTTTCTGTCTAGTTTTCCATTTTTATTTCAGTCTCAGCATACACATTAATCATATCTGTATTCTGAGAGCCACTGTAGCTTGGTGCTGTAACGTTCTGTGACCCAGAGTGGAGCTCTCTAGTCTGGAGGGACGCACCAAGTATGCCTTCAATACAGAGTGGATCTGCTGTCCCCTCAGCTGATTGTACGCTACTGACAGTGTGTGAATTGTTAGTAGTAAAACAGGCAATTTTCCTGATGACTCCAGAGGTGAGTGGTTTACTGGTGTTGACATGTAAATTGTCTGTTCAGTACAACCAGGTCGTACTACATCCCTGTGTGCATGTGCATAATGTATTTTTGTTTGCCCCCATGCATACCTTCAGAGGAAGGAACCTTGACTCAGACCTAGCTTTTTGGTAGGAGGACAGGAGATATCGGTGTCTTTGAAATGCAAAGGTGTACCCTGGGCATATTCTGCATTTTGTTCCTTGTCAGGGTCCTATCTGAATGTGAAAAACAATAAGTAAGCCTTTCTGGTCTTTGTCTTTGACAAAAGAAAACTCTTGATTTAGTGAAAATATATTTGGTGGCTAGAAATAAAAAATCAAAAAAGAGAGTATGCAGCTATCTGTGAAGTGTGCCAGTAAACTAAGGTCAAAACAAGGCCTTCTCAAGGTTTATAGAGGCCATAACCCATTCTGCCTTAGCATTGCCACCAAAAAGCCTTGATTTTATAGTCATCTTACCTGAGAATAAAAGACATGCTACAATTTTAGTGGCTATAGATTCTTCAACTAAAATGGATCATTTTGTGCCATTAAAGAAATAACCAACTACTATTAGACTTCCTAAATTGCTTCTACAACACATTGTAGATTTACATGGAGTATGAGAACACATAACTTCAGATTGAGGCCCACAGTTTGCATCGCACATTTGGAAAACATTTGGCTTTCTCTTAGGATTTAAGGTCCATCAGACTTCTAGCTACCATCCTCAAACTGTTTAGCAGATTGAGTGCTTGAATCAGAGTTTGGAACAGTACTTCAGATGCTTTATTACAAAGTAGTTGGGTATATATTATTTCCACCAAAGTATTCTCTTTGAATAATTTTATACACAGCACATTTGTAATTTAAATGGATTAGAAAGTTTCAACCTATTTAAATGGGTGCTGACATCATTGAGAAGTCATTAAACCTGTTGTAGTTTGTGTTTCCCACATACATTAGTATTTATCCTGCATTTTATGATTCTTTACTGAAGTCTCTGAATACTTACACTCAAATTTAAATGTATTTTTCTTGTGCGCAATTAATTAAAACCATTGCATGTGTAACGGTACAAATGTTATAACTGTAAATAATAAACTTTAATATGTTTCATTTAATTTATTATTCTATATAAACATTAAAAAAGAATGTTATGATATGTTTTGGCTACCAAAAGCACTCTCTGTGATACATCCCTCAGAACTTTACTAATCAAATGTTCCAGATAAAAACTTTTGGATTCTGGGCTTCAATTACTGCTTCTCTACATGTCCGAAAGGATATTTGGTTAAATGCCTTGCATGGCAGAACCCGTCTCCTATTTAAAAAATGCTGGGCAAATGCAGACAATGTGAATAATTGTTTCTGTTGCTTCTTCACATATCCTAAATACATTGCCTGTGGTATTTTTGTCCATTGTGGGAGAAAATCCAACATTTGAAGGGCCACTAAAGCGATATACTGTAAACTTGCTTTCTGTGAATCTTGAATAGCATGTTGCAAGATAATGTTGCATTTTTAAACTCGGCATAGTTTTGTTATTATCATCCAAACATGGGATCGCCATGCCAGTTCATTTTTACTTGAACCCATATTTCATTCGTATTATCTTATTTAGAGCTTTTTATATTTCTGTCAGTTAACTGAGGTGTTCCAAAGCTGTTTTGTTTGTAAATTATTTAGAGAGTCCTCCAGATATAACTGACTCAAATCGGCTCATTAGACTCTGTAATTTCTGACCAAAGCAGCCTGTCCAGTGTATCTTTTTTTTGATATTCTGAGTGAATGGCACATTTTCAAGGAGGCCCCATGTTTTGCTGATGCTTGTTTAGCAAGGCCAAAGTAAAGCTGTTCTTGTGCCTGTGATGCTTGCCTTGGTAGACGAAACACTGATCTATAAGTTGTAGAGTATCGAGGAGATTGACCTCTCTAACTCGTAGCTTTTCACTACCGTAATAGTGGAGAGCAATGAGGCACCCATTAGTTTGTGCATGGGCTTTAGAGTTGAACCCCATAATGATTTGAACGGTGAAGGGAATGCTGACATTAAAGCACTAGCTTTTGATTTTATAAGCTGCTTATGTGGGAGAAAGGACCCTCTGTAGTCAATGATTAGTCCTTGATATTTATATTCAGTATCTTTGGTGATTTCACTACCATTTATGCCCTGGGCACCAGTTTGGTTGATCTTTTTTGCAATTACTAAGAATTTTCTTTTATTTAGGTTGAATTCCAATTTGTTCATTTCAATGTACTCAAGCAATTTATGGAGTAGCCTTTGTAGCCCAATTTAGGTTTTGCTAATCAACATGTCATCTGCATAAAGGACATTTTAAATGAACCTGCTGCCCAGTTTTAGTGGGTGCTCATTTTCTTTGCTGAGTTCTTCTGGCAAATTAGCTATGTAAATATTAAAAAGTAGGGGCATGTGTACGCATCCCTGTAGTCATGTACGCTCTCGTATATACTTTCTGTGATAGGTTGCCACCATCATCAAGTTTAATACGCATCCAAGAATTAGTGTACAGTAATAGGATCACCCGTAGTAGATTGGCTGGTATTCCCCAGACGGCTAGTTTTTTCCATAGATTATTTCTTGATATGCAGTCAAATGCAGGTTTGAAGTCCACAAAACATGCATACAATACTGTGGGAGTAGTAAAGGTTTTCTCCTTGATTAGTGATATTGCTTCTAAATTTGAGATAGTTCCCAATCCTTGGAACTACCTTTTGCTCCTTGGCCCAGTTGTTAGGGTCCTGGAGTAAAAGGCCAGCAAAGTGTTTGGCCTCAATGAGGAGTTCATAAAGCCTGTTGCAGTTAGTTTGTCTTTACCACATACATTAGGATTTATCCTGTATTTCATGTTTTTCCTGAATTCTCTGAGTCCTCACACTCCATTCCAACAACGACAGGGTCCGATATTCGGTGAGGATAGCTACGAAGTACATGATATTGTAGACTCCTTTCTATGTCATGGCAGGCTGTACTATTTAATTGGTTGGAAAGGCTACAACCCTGAATACCGCACATGGGAACCTGCAGAGCAAGCTCCTCACTTAATAAGGCGTTTTCATCTAACTCTTGTAAGCAGGGGTGAAACCTCATTAGGGGGATAATGTCAGGCACCTACTTCTACACCTGAAGTAGGCCTTGTTGTTCATTTGATGGAAAGGGGATGGTCTATGCTGTAAGTGTTGAGGTCATTACAAACGTCTGGTAAGGTCTGACATTCCCTCAGAGGTGTAATATACACAAGCAAGCTGATAGTCAAACATGAGAGTTGTTCCATCCTTTGTGTGCCAGTGTTTTGGGTAGCCATGAGAGAGAGATTCCAAGACCCTCCCTTCTTCTTGCTATCACCTCAAAAATTAAAGACTGCTCTTGACTTGCTGAAGCCAGTACACCAAATGGTAGAACTCTCTAGAAATTGTTTGTGTGCAGAGACCCCGAATCAACAAAGAATGTCCTGAAAGACTTTGAGTGAATGGAAATTCCATTCAGTGTTCAAAGATTTTTCATGACCAGGGAAGACTAAATCTACCAGAGTGTAGTACGACACCTGTGTTCCAGGGCTTGCCAACTTCCAAAGTGAGTGAGAGGCCATCACCTCAGAAGATTTCAACCTATTTCTGAACATCTGCCATGAAAATAGGACTACTGAGCTGAGAGAGGGGCTCTGAAGATGCCCTTGGCAAACCATCTAGCTAGAGTAGAAACCCAGAAAAAGCTGCAACCTGTGGAGCCCACTTGTTTTCTGTATAGTCCAGTGCTACAGGTACAACCCCGGAATGAGACTGCCTGGAGTAGCTGTGGTGTGCAGTAGCTGTGCTAGTGTGGTGCCGGCAAGTTTGTGCTCTTTGTGGTAGTGTGCCATGGAAGTAAGGAGGCTTAGAGCAGTGGTACTGCTCTTATGCTTCCGACATTGTTCTGCCCTTGAGCAACGGAGATGCTTTATTGTGTACCTACTCATGCTGCCAACATTGTTGTGCCTCAGAGCTGTGCCACTTCAACATGCAACTAACTGTGCTCTCAACATTGTTGAGGCCCAGCTTGGCACAACTGCTTCATTGTGTCAATGTCCGTGCTGAGAATCTGACCTCACCATGACCCAGCAGGGCATAATGCAAATAACAATTGAGAAGAGTAATATTTCTTTTTAGCCTTTCAAACTGTTGCTCGTGGTCAGTGATTTGTAGTATTTTCTGCTCTTAGTTTAGTTCCTCTCGCCATATTTTATTATATTGCACTTGTATTAATATAGCACTTTCCATACCCCTTGTGAAGCCAACAGTACTTTCTAGGTTGTTGCTAAGTACCTACTCTAGGTGCATCATTTATAGAGTGCTTGATAGCCGTGACAAGGTCACAGAAGTGCTCTGTTTTTCATAAGGTTCTTGTGTACACTTAAGATTAATGATTGAAGCGATGTTTGTTGTACTTTATCCTAAGTGGGAGAAACTGGGTGCAGAGCTTGAGGTTTGGAGGCAAACCTCAACCTCTGTCTTCTTGGTCCTCGTCACTTCAGTCTTTGTCCTTTTAGTAATGCTCATGGCCCCACTGGACTTAATCTTCCTGGTCCTTCTTGTTCTTTTTCCCCTAGTTCTGGTCATTCTAGTCCTGGTTCTCTCAGAATTGCTGGTCTTCTCAATTAGACTTCTTCTGATTTACCTCTCTCTGCCTCTTCTGATTCTCTTTGTCCTTCTGTTTTTGATCTTCCTGGTCGGTCGTGATCCTCCAGGTCTTGGTCCTTCTCTCAGGCTTCCTAGCACCACACCCTCTCTATTGTTCCTGCTCCTCTTGCTCTTATCGAACCTCTTAATCTTAATCCTCCTGATGTCAGTGCTTCTGCTGTGGGTCTCCATGGTCATAGTCCCATTGGTCCTAACCATCCTGGTCCTGCTTCCGCTGGCACTGGTCAAACTAGCCCTGGTCTATCTGGTGTTTGTTGTCCTGGTCCCCATGCTCTGACCCTCCTGGTCTTGCTCCTTCTGGCCCTAGTCTCATAGTCTCTGTTCTCCTACCCTTGTCCTTTTTTTGGTTTTCCTTGCACTGGGCCTCTTGATCCTCATGGTCTGCTTCCTGCTCATCTTCCTGGTCCTCCTGGCCCAATTAATCCTAGTACAGCTGGTGATCATGGTCCTCCTACCAGTAGTCTTCCTCCTCCTGTTTGTTCTTACCCCACATTAGTCAGGAACCACCTCCAATACTGTCACTCAGGTTTTTTAGTATCTTCCCGATTTTTTAAATGGGGATGGAAGAAAGAAAAAGTGAATCTAATAAGGACCTCTCTTAACATGTCTTTTTCCTTTGTGAGTGCTGAATGCCTGTGCGACCTGAAAATACTGGGGGTTTGCAGCATAAGTCACGGTAAAGTTAACTCTGGTAGTTTTTTCAATAACCAATTTTTATTAGTTTTAACAAGTATCAACATCACTCACCAACAATTAATGAATAGCACCACAATATGCATCAGATATGTAAGCATAGTACATGCATCATCAAGCATCAACATCATTACAACGTTAGTCCATGGTGTGCCCACCACCCACCCCATATCTTATTGTGTTTTCGGGGGCATCCCTGTGCCTCATAGATTGGCTTTTCCTGGCGAGCACACCAGTCCACCCCTTTCTTGTACACCTCCAATGAGGGGGGGCACCGGCAGTTTTCAGGTACAGGCGATATTCCTTTTGGCCACCAGTGTGGCTACTCCAATAAAGGTACCCTCCTGTCTAAGACCCCCAACTTCCTCCAAGAGACCCAGCTGGGCTGTCCGAAGGCCAAGATCAAACCGGCGGTCCAGTACCACAGAGTGCTCACGGCCTATCTCTCCCCAAAAGTCAGATATCACAGGGCATGACCAGACTATGTGGAGATTGCCAACTCCCTCGGGCCATACTTACCTCCTGCCAATAAACATCGTCTAGCTCTCCCACCCCATATCCCACTTTCATCGCAAAGCCAGGAAATGATCTGCGGCATTAACAATCAAGGAGCGGTAAATCCTGCATATAGCCCCCTGCCCAGCTACCCCAACAATAGTTTATCTTCGAGGGGATTGTATTCCGGTACCTGGGAGTCCACAGTGATGTGGATGAGTAGGGCATGATGCAATTGGAGATAATGATAGAATTGTGTGCAGGAGAGCTGGTAAAGGTCCTGCAACTCCTGGAATGACATCAATGTCCCCCACATCTAATATCATGTAGATAGGGGATCCCTATTCTGTCTCACTGTGTAAAGCCCTAAAGGCCTGACAAATGTCGTAGCCACATGCCATGCCACAACGGTGTAATTCCTGTGAGTTAACAGTCCAAATGAATAAAACATAGAACTGCTTTCCAAATGAGTAGTGTCACCCGGGTACAGTTAGGGAGAGTGTGAGGTATCAATGCCCCATAGAGTATGCCAAGTAATTTTGTCATGGCCCAGGAGATGGAGTTCTATTCAAGAGGCGGGCCGTCCCAGGCCCCATTAAACCAGTCAATGATCGTTGCAGTTTGTGCAGCAAGGTAGTACCAATAAAAATCAATCATATCGAGGCCCCCACTCGTACGGGGATTTCATTGTGGGGATGAAGGCCACCCGGTGATGCCCTTCCGCCCAGAAGAAGGTGGTGATCATTGATGTGAGCATGTGGAACCACTTCCAAGGGATCAAGGGAGGGAAGCTTGCTGTGATATATAGAAAGCAAGGAAGGCACATCATCTTAAATAAGGCTATGCGCCCCATAGGGTTCAGAGGCATTGGGCCCCACTTCCGCAGATCCCTATTCCAGCTGGACATGAGGAGCTGAATATTAAGAGTCCAAGCCAGGTCTGGGAGGCGTGAGATATAGATACCTAAGTATTTGAAGGAGAGATGCCATATCAGCACTGCAGGGCACCAAAGGTTCTGTTACTAGGGCAAACACAAAATGGAGACAGGGGGCAGCCCTGATGGGTGCCTCTGCTGATCAGGAAGGGCTGAGAGAGGACTCCTTTCAGCCAGACCTGGGCTGTGGGGGCGTTATATAATAGGCCCACGAGTTTACGAAAATAAAGTACAAAGTCTGCTCGTTGCAGCACTGCCTCCAAAAAGGTCTATGCGACTGTATCAAATGCCTTTTCGAAGTCAATTAGGAATAAGGCCAGGGAGTATTCTAGGTGGCGCGGCTGAGATAGGGAGAGCTGCACCCTCCATATGCAGCGGCAGGTACTCCTGCCAGGCATGAATCCACACTGATGTGGGTGGACCAGGTTGTTTAATGCCTGACTCAATTTAGTCATGAGGACCTTCGCAAACACCTTAATGTCGACTTTTATGAGAGAAATAGATATGTATGAGGAGCAGCTGTCCATGGCTGGTTTGCCTTGGGTACCACCACAATGGTGGTAGTGTCCAGGTCTGGGGAAAATGACCCATGCTCCGCTACCTCAGTATAGAGGGCCAGTAGGTGAGGTATCAAATGCGTCCAATAGTGTTTAAAGAATTCAGTGGGGAACCCGTATGGGCCTGGGGTCTTGCCAGAATTGAGGTCTGAAAGGGCCACGTTCATCTTGGCAGTTGTGAGCGGTTGGTCAAGGTCTTGGGCAATTGAAAGGGGGATCGAAGGCAGAGGGATATCATGTAGCAGTGGGGATGTAACCTCCTGTGGGGCACTGGGACCACCGCATATAAGTCTCAATAGTAAGCTGCAAAGACCTGCGCAGTCTCAGGCATACCCTCGTGGAGAGCTCCATGGGAGTCATGAATGGCCGTACTATCCTATTTGAGGCATCTTGAGTCGCCAGCCGATAGAGAAGTTTACTGGATTTATCCCCATGTTCCTAGACCCATTTGGTTGATGCTCTCCAGCACTGCCTCGCCTCTTCTATGGAAACCTGGCACAGCGTAGACCTCGCCAATGTCAGCTGCTGCTCAATGTCACCAGAGGCCTGGCCACAGGCCTGCCACTCTAGCTTGAGGATCTGGGCCTCCAGCTCCGTCACCTGCACCAACTGGCATGCCTCTCTACTTGATAAGACCCTTCAGGGTGGGCTTACTCGCCGACCACAGAGTACCGCCAGGGGACACAGAATTACAATTTAGTTTAAAGAAGGCCTAAAATTCCTTCTCTACAAAGTCGGCTCAGTCTTGGTATACCAGATGCCAGGCATTAATGTGCCACATGGGTCTCAGTGAGCCCCTATGGGGTTCCATTTCTAAGAGTAGTGGTGCGTGATCAACGATACCCCAGAGCAGGATCCGTATGGATTGCAGTGAGAGGAGGTCACCAGCTGGGAGTCAAATCTGATCTATTCTGGGCTCCGTTTTATGTGCTGCAGAGACATGCGTGTACAACCTCTGTGAGGGGTTCCACAATCGCCATGCATCACCCATGCCCATCAAGTCCACCCATGATACAAGCTGGGAGGAGCGCGCAGTCCGGCCCGGCCAAGGGACACCTCAGAAGTGTCCCGCATGGGATCTGGGACAGTATTAAAATCACCCCTATCAGGGTAGCTCCTGCAGGAAGGGCCACCGCAAGTGCCTGGAGTGCCTGCAGTGTTGAGTGTAACATCTGCTGGGGGATGTAGGACAATATGAAGTTGTAATGTCTGGCTTCTAGACCGCCCACAATCCCTATGTATCACCCGTGTGGGTCGACGTGTGAGGAAGACATGGCCAATGGGAAGGCCTTATGCAACAGGATCGCAACACACCCCACCCCCATGAACCTCTGGAGAAGCCAGCGTGAAAGATATGATCATACCAAAACCGGCAAAGAAAGGGACAATAGGAGCCTTAAAGGTGTGTCTCCTGAAGCATGACCACGTCCGGAAGAAACCGCTTAATATATCGGAGAACTTATAGTAGACCGTTTACATCCAGGAAATTACCTTAGCCATTTGGGGCAGGGTTGGGAATTGACGGATCAGCTCCATTTCCCATGATCCAGGGAAGGAGAGGCTTGGCAGCATCATGGAGCCTAACATGTGTAGGCGGATGCACATAGTGGATGATGTTCATGGTGAGCGCCTGAAAACGGAAATTCAGAACAGCATAGCGAAACAAAACAGTAACCCCTCCCCTCCACTCCATACTTTCAACCCTAAAGAATCTGTTGCCCAATATGTGAACATAAAGTAACTGGTAAGGGGTTCGAATTTCGTTCGAGGTTCCCAGTTACCCATTAGAAGGATTCCGGTGCCTGACAGCAAAATCTAAATATCACATGAAACTTACTATGAGAAAATGCAAAGTCCCAGAGAAACATCCTGTCCACCCCTTCTCTCCCAATCTCTCAACAGATCGTCTGTAATTACATCACCATCATTGTGCAGTATGTCTGCAGCGGGGGTCAGTTTACTATGGCCAGGCCCTTCTGATTCACAGTGCATTCCATGGCTCAAGTGAGCCGTTCAGTTCCACCGTCCTGAGTCTGAAAGAGAGCAGGGATATCAGAGATTGACACCTCAGGGTCCAGGGCACCTGGTGCACATCCTGCATGAGATGGGCTCAGTGATCCCTGTAGTTGCGCTGGGTTCGGTCAGCCCCTCTGGGAGTGGGTTCTCTTCTGCCAGGGTGCCCAGTAGGAGGGACTCAATGGGGGGACTCGATGCCCCTGACTCCATCAGTCCCCCTGTCCCGGTTGGCCCTTCCAGGTGGGCTGGGAAGAGAAGCATATATGGGATCTTGAATGCCCGGACTTTCTGCTAGGTCTCTGTGATGTGGACTAGTATTGATGAGAGGAGGCGTCTCCACAGTCCCCCGAGTATCTACAGTAGGTTTGGTGTACTGGTCCATTTTGGTTTGTGCCGGGTCCGGCAGTGGGGGCTTATGACGCCCCATCTCCTTTTGCGGAGTCGCTTTTGCTTTTGGAGGGCTGAGGCACACTCCCAGTGAGCCACTTTCCCCTAGGCAGCATGAGCAGCCAGCGACTGTCACCAAGAGGCAGGTCCCGTAGAGGTATCATTGCAGCCCAGGACTTCAATTAAGCAGAATGCAGGATTAAGGGCGGGTTTCCACTTCCCCACCGATCCCCTTAGTCAATCATGGGAGAGGCCCAGGGCCTGGCACATTCCCAGAGAGAGAGGGAAGACAGTCTGAGGACAACTGGGCGTGGGGAGGAGTTACCGCCCCCTTAGTGACCCGGCAGGGAAAGTGTTCTGGACTCACACAGTCCCCCAGGAGCTGGGGCAGAGGCCACCATACACAGTCCCCAGAGCACAAGAAATAATTGGCTATGGTCTGTGGGGCCACTCCAGTCGCGTGTACGGTCAGAGGTACACCGAGGGCACTTTCTGCAGCAGTCCAGCAGAGAACAGGTGTCAACATAGGTCGTTATCTTCCATCTGGCTGCCCCGGTCCATACCTCCAGTCCCACCACAGTCTGTAGGGGCCCCCTCCGGCCACTGGGCTGAAAAGGAGGTTTTCTAGAGTAACTTGGGCCTGTCTAGAGAGTCCGCCAGTCACCATCGCCTGGCAACACAGGCTAGGGTATACCACCCTCTCATAGCGGCAGCTCACCTGTGCATGTCACAGTCCAGATGGGAGGAACTCCTTAAGTCACCGAACCTCTTATAGCAGGTTACCATAAGTCCTTATCAGGAGGGGGATACTGTCTCCAAAATCACCCCCCAAGAAGACTAAGGCTGATGATGAATGAGTGAATGGGGGGGGCGTGGGAAAGCCCCAGATTGCCAGACTGTTCCTCACACCACTACCGACACCTACCCTTGCACCCAGGTCCTCACATGATACTCTGGGGGGCAGTCGCTGCTCAGGGGACTGCCCACAGTCTTAGGGGCGAATCGTGCCTAGTCTCCCGGTGTCCATGGCAATTGACTGGGCGGCTCCACTCAGCAGAGCCCAACCGCAGGCAACCAACCAGCCGCAGCCCCACCAGTCACCCCCAGTTGATCTCACTTTAGGGGTTCTGTCCTCAGGGCTGCTCCCAGCCCACAGCCGTCACCGCACAGGTTTGAGTGTTACGGAGACTGCAGCCTTCCATTTCAGTGAGTACTCAGCTCTGCTCCCAAGTCAGGGACAGCCGCCATCTTGTTTGTAGTTCCCCTTCACCATAACACTCCACAAGGCTGCGTGGTCTCCACTGCAGCCTCAGCCGAGGCTCACCAAGCCTTCGATGCTCCCTTTCAATTGGTAAAGTTTGAGACGAGGGCCGCTGCAGTTCCAGGCAGCACAGTTAACCTCACCGATGCAAGGCAGCCGCCATCTTGTTCCTGGCCCTCTCTCTCTTGAATTTCTGTGTGGCACTTCTATCGTTGCTGCAGATGAGAACAGGCAAAGCCCCAGGATGTGTCAGGCACATGGGAGGCTGGGGGAGGCCCCAAAAACGCTGTCAGTCAGGATAGTGTTGGATGATTAATAGGTCGGCGGGCGCCGATCTAAAGCTCGACTGCCCCCAACTCTAGTAGTTAATGCTCTTGGTGGAGGCACTCTCTGGTAACAGAATGGAAACATCATAAAACAGCACAGGTGGTTATTGTGCTTATTTCAGAGCATGATGGCAACACGTAGGATACAAATTTGTTTTTTATGTAGCATAGCTCAGTGAGGTAATGCTTTTGTTCTAGAGATCCTTGTGGTGCCTGCAGTTCACAAGGTACAATGCAGGTTCCCAGTGAGTTATACAATGGCATCCAATAGCTGCATGTAACCTGCAAGGCATACGTTGACATACTTTTAGACCATTGCAGGTTTTTTTCCTCAATGTGTCATTCTAAGGTTTTTAAAATGATTTAATTAGGGCAGTTATAAATGTTGAGAGCTGCAATGTGGGTTAAGCAAAGGCCTAAGGTATACGCCAGCACACACAAAATACACACCGTGTCTCTGTTGGGTGGTGACTGGCCTCGTGCGACCACGCCCCCGTTTATTCAATCACGCCCAGACCACGCTTGGTCTGGGCGCGTGGGTGCGACATATCCGTCCCACACCGGATTCAGAACTGCACAGCTAACTTATTACAATAAACACTTACTGCTAAGTTCCAAGTAAATAGTTCTTAGTGTAATTGCACAGACAAATATATAAACACAACATGACGTGCAAAGACACATTTCTTACAGGGCTTGCGAGTGGCAAAAACTGCTTCCAAATCAGAGTTTGTCTCTTAACAACTCATGAATTAACGGTATGTGTGTCTTTGCTCTGATGGACATCTGTAACCCGAAGGTGTTGATGTTCATCTCCGACCATCCTTGCCGGACAACTATAATGGCTGATTGTCCCTTACGTCCAGCAGGCCCAGCCAGGTGTGGAGTGGAAAGTTTGAGAGTTCTCCCTCACCCCCAGCATTCCCCAAAATGTGTCCTGGTGTTCACACACTTGAAAAGGACACAGTAAGGTTTAGGACATCCTAGGATTAGCTCAGGCCTGGCTTGGATCTCGTAACACGTTCAATATTAAATTCCGGAATCGAGATCCGTCTGCATCCTGCTATATTATAACACTCCTAAGAGCTCCTAATTGGGACCTAAGCAGTAATGGTTTCAGCTAACATTTTCTCATTTTCACATGCAATGGTAAAAAGAACATAATGTGTTTCTTTATCATTCAATCAAAAAAACTGGGGGAGGTAGAGGTTAAGGTTAGGTTCACCCTCCTTACTGAATGCAGTTCTACAACATCCGGAATACCGGAATTAGAACCCTAACCATAGGAAGAACAGGGATTCCACTGAACATGTGTGAAAAACCCTCTTTCCAGAAAGAAAAATTATTTTCTAGAGTCCCCTCACCCACCAGGGTTACCCCTAGGTGGCATGCTTCATCATTGGGGTCCTCTCAATCCGCTGCGGATTGAGGCGTGCTACGACTTGCGAACTACGTAGGAGCACTTAGTTTTTGGAAAATATGTGTGGTGCAGTAATGTGGAGTGGGAAAAATAGATTAAAAATACCTAGCTGATGAGCCAATATTTTATTCCTGCTCCTAGTCGGTATATTTTAAAATCAGGGGTTAATACTAGGGAAACACCTGACTGAAATGAGTATGGAGTCCCTAGTACTGGGTCGACACATTTCGAGCTTTCCCCTAAAGCTCTTCTTCAGGAGGTTATTTGACACCACACGACACTATCATTATGGCCAAAGTCATGGGCCTCACTTTCTCCGAAGAGGAAGTGGAGAGAATTTTGTCTTCCATGACCCCTTTCACAGAGACACCCAACAGGGATACCAATGAAGCGGGTCAACGTTGGGACGAATTGACAGAACTCAAGAGGAATCAGATCAAAACCATGATCCACGGGGTCATGATGACCGAATACCTTAGGGTGAATGCGGCACCACGAGGATTAATTGTACGTAACAAACCATTTATATTTCAACAAGACAAATCATTAAAAAAAGACTGGTCCCTAATCTCCTGGCATTGCACCAGAGATTGGTTGGTACTCATCATAAAAACAGCGGCACGACTGTCCCAGGAGATGAAAGAAGAGATACATACACTTGAGGTTCGTTTAAAGACTTTCCAATCGGTCTCGGAGTTGAAGAAAAGACTGGATGAATTGAACAAAACCATGACCGACTTCGAAGTGACATTGAAAGAAACAAAATATCAGAAGTTCAAAAAGGATTCCAAGAACTTCTCACACGAGAAAGTATATCCTTATACAAGAGAAGACTACAATCCATCGGGAAGGAACCCAGGGTACAACACCGATACAGATGGTTCGGATACCGGCTCAGATACCGGTTACAACCGAATAAACAACACCAGAAGTCGACGCAACCACAACGGAAGGATGAGGAACAGAGGAGGACAAGGATACGGATGGCCCACCTACCAAGGACCCCCACCCTTCCCTGCTCCGCCTTTCTACTATGGACCTCCACATTATCAACACCAACCCTACACCTACTGGGAATCGGCCCAACAAACAGAGCAGTCCGGACAATTGTTTCCTTTTTTTAGGGAGAGGCAAAGGAACACCAAGAGGGAGAACGAAAAGAGGACAGCAAGTACAATGGTCACACCCATTGGAAACAACGAGGATGAACACGAGGAGCATAGGCCCTGCGAACAACCCCTGTACCAGCAGCCACCCAGTCTAGTGGTTAATCTGTCAGGCATAACACTATCATCAACCCAACTGACAGTACTGGAGAAAGGATTAGGCTTCGTGCCTACACCAAGTTTGGACAAATTTAAACTCAGTTGTGAGTTGAATGAATTCATTCGGAAAATAAAACTGCAAGTATTTTTTGAGAACAAACCAATGATGAACACTCACAGTGGTGATACAGACCTACATCGGAAATCAACCTTCACCCCTCCATCTGCCAACCTACCGGTGGAACTCCTAGCCTTCGAGAAGGCCATCCTGAAAGAAGTAGGTGAAATCGACCCAAGGACAATAAGAGTGTTCCACAACACCGGCAAAATCGAACAAGAAGCCATCCTACAATTGGCCAACGACACTAGAATCACAGTAAAACCAGCGGACAAAGGAGGAGCCATCGTACTTCAAACCACAGAGGCCTACCGCAGAGAATGCATGAGACTCCTGGCAGATGAGAGGAACTACCTCCGCATCAGAGATGACCCAACGGAATGCCTACGGGTAGAGATCGCCAGCATGGTGGAAGAGGCCACAGCACACGACTGGATTACCAAAAAAAAAGGGGATTTCTTGGCTAATACCCACCCGGTTACCCCCTATTTTTATACCATACCCAAGATACACAAGTCATTAGAAGACTCGCCTGGACGACCCATCGTTTCCGGCATAGGGTCCATACTGGAACCACTCTCAAAATTCGCGGACGCCTTTTTATGCCCCTTGATACAAGGAACAATCACGTACCTACAAGACACTAAGGCAGTACTCTGTCTGCTTCAAGACCTACATTTTGACTCAACAACCAGCATCCTCATTGGGTTGGATGTGGAGAGCCTTTATACCAGCCTACCCCACAAGGAGACCCTGGACATCATTGAAGAGGTCCTCTATGAAGAAGAATGGACCTATCATACACCAAGACATCTGGTATTAGAGTGCTGCAAGTGGGCCCTGATGGAAAACTTCTTCCGTTTTGAAGATATCCTGTTCCGACAACAGCACGGGACCAGTATGGGCAGTACTTTTGCCCCGAGTGTGGTGGGATTATACGTGCACCACCTCGAAAAGCACAAAATCCTGTCAGGTACGAACCCTCACCGCCAACATATTTAACTTTGGAAGAGATACATAGACGATGTTCTACTGATTTGGGAGGGTGACGAGTCCAATGCCAATGAGTTCATCGAGTGGCTGAACCAACAGGACCCTTTCCTAAAGTTCACACATACCATGAGTAGATCCCAACTGGTATTTCTGGACCTTAACATCTATGCTGTTGATGGCTTACTAAAGACAACCACACACGTAAAACCCACTGCAAAAAACTGTCTACTCCTATACAACAGCTTCCATCCGAGACATCTGAAGGAGAACCTCCCTTTCAGACAGTTTCTTAGACTTAGGAGAAACTGCTCTGAGACTAAGGACTTCAAAGCACAACCCAAAGGGCTATCTGAGAAACTTCTCACAAGGAAATACCCAAAAAACCTGATATTCAAAGCCAAAAAGAGAGCTGAAAACAACAACAGAGAAGCGCTCCTGGAGACATATCAAAAACAAATCACTGAGAAAGAAAAAAGACCTATATGCATCACAACCTTCAACATAGCGTCCAACCGTCTTACAAAACTAGCCAAAAAACACTGGCGTACCCTTAACAGTGGGAATCTGAACATCCCCACACCCATGTTCTCACACAGAAAAAGAAAAAGCCTAAGAGACATCTTGGTACACACCCGCCCCAAACCCCAAATCAGAAACGATAAGGCCCAACAAGTACTGAGTACCCTACCAATGGGCCACCACCCTTGCGGGAACTGCAGTGTGTGTCACTTGACCTCCACTACAAAGAAAGTAACTTTTAACAACAAGATGAGTTGGGAGTTACGCAAATTCACTAACTGCAGTACCACAGGGGTTGTGTACTTGATCACATGCACATGTAACCTACATTATGTGGGTATGACCACCACAAAGGTCAGCACCAGGATAGGAGAACACCGCAGCAACATCAGGTGCCACCGGGTCACCACAAAAATGGTGTCACCCCTAACGATCTACACTGGGTAGTGTTAGAACATCTCAAACACATTGACAATCTAGAAAAAAATTGCTAGAGAAAGAGCAGCGGTGGGTGTATAAATTGCACACGGACACTGAAGGATTGAATGATGATATCCCGTGGGGGCAGTTCGCTAAATGAATCAGGAATACATCTTCTGCCAGACTTAGTAGATTGTTTGAGTATACCAGTCTACTCACAATGTAACAGAAGTAAAGGTCAGACCGCACGTGATACTCACACTAACGTAAATCATAACGCTAATAACACATGGGTACCACTTCATCTAGAATGCCCAATTACCCAGGAAGGTCCCATCACCATTCCACTAGCAGCAGCTCTTTTGTGATCAGCAGACTGCCTAACGGTGGCATTCAGTCTCCAACTGACAACTACGAGTCTACTATTCCATACATGATATCTTACATTAGCCAGTAATCGGGCATTATTTATGACTTCCACCTAACAAGACACGAGATTTAGTCATTACATGATGTACATACAAGCTATTCTGAGAAGAGCGCAGTCCAGCTGTTAAGTCTTAGGGTCTTGCGCATTAGTCTGATGTACCGCATTATCCAGGAATCTGGCATTTTTTATGACTTCCCCTAACATGACGTGAGGTTTAGTCATTTCATGATGTACATACAAGCTATTCTGAAAACAGATGAACTGTTATGTCTAAGGGTCTTGCACTTCAATCAGATGTATCGTTGCGCTCGCAACATAATCACTACTTTACATCATACTTGAGTGTCTAAATTTATCCTCTTTATAAATGTATCCCCCTTGTTAGTTTTATTCCATTTTTGTCCACAATACCCGACAATTTGGTCATTCGCCTAAAATGGCCCCACTCCATTGCCAGTCACAGCGGCCATTTTGTGAAAGACACGGTCTAGTGTTTGAATTAAGCATGACTAGGCTGATCCGGGTCTATTTCATTCGCCAATATGGCCACGCTCCATTGCCAGTCACAGCGGCCATTTTGTGAGAGACACAGTCTAGTTTTTTGAAGTAAGCATAATGGCCACCGGGAGACAGACGTGGTAAGATGCGGTCTCCATGGGTGCCATCAGGTCATTTTCCGCGAGGAGTGCTTTGACGAAGTAAGTCCGCCAGACCCGTTTTGACCTTATTTCTCCATTTTCCAAAGAAATAATAAGGTTTCTATTTTCCTTCCAGGATAAGCTAAGGCACCAGGAATTTTCTCACCGGTCCCTATCTCATTTACCTTTAGGAAACTCTAATGACCATCTCTATGTCCCCATTACCATTTTAGGGTGTGTCTACAAGCCCCTCTACCCCTGCAGATCATGAGTCATATTTCTGCCATTGATATGTAATACTATATTATTTTTTTGTTATATGTTGTATGTCACGTGGTGTCTTTTCTCACGAGTGCTTTTAAACTGCAATTTGTACATAACCACTTTTCTTCACAAAGACATTGTGTGTGATTGATTTCTTCCACCACAGATGATCGCACAAAATAGCTGTTAAGTACACCCACTATAGAGGAGTACATTGATCGAGATACAACGCTGCATATATATAGGGCCTGCCAGCTTGGCTGGTAGGCAGGCCTTTTTAATTTTCCTTTTGCTTTATCTCCTACAGATACAGCGTGTCAGTGTACAACCGTATGTATTAAGTATCAGGTGAACACACATTAGGTGTGCACCCCATTGTTTCCTACTCACAGGATTCTTTAGGAGTGGTACGCACGGGGCTGGCCCTCGTGTGGTCCTGAAGAAGAGCTTTAGGGGAAAGCTCGAAACATGTCGACCCAGTACTAGGGACTCCATACTCATTACAGTTAGGTCTTTCCCTAGTATTAACCCCTGATTTTAAAACATACCGACTAGGAGCAGGAATAAAATATTAGCTCACTAGCTAGGTATTTTTAATCTATTTTTCCCACTCCACATCGCTGCACCACACATATTTTCCAAAAACGAAGTGCTCCTACGTAGTTCGCAAGTCGCAGCACGCCTCAATCCGCAGCGGATTGAGAGGACCCCAATGATGAAGCATGCCACCTAGGGGTAACCCTGGTGGGTGAGGGGACTCTAGAAAATAATTTTTCTTTCAGTAAAGAGGGTTTTTCACACATGTTCAGTGGAATCCCTGTTCTTTCTATGGTTAGGTTTCTAATTCCGGTATTCCGGATGTTGTGGAACTACTTTCTTCATCATTAACCTGAAATGGGAATTAATCAGAGGAACCTTCATTTACATCCCATTCGTGTTGTACCTGGGACCTCTTCGCTTTTGCAAGTGCATGACTACCCTCTTGAAGAGGGTGGTAATTTACGAGTGTTTTGCGACCGCAATTGCGGTCACAAAACATTTATACATGGCTTTGGGGTCGCTATTCGGAAGGGAACGCCATTTCCTAATAGCGACTCGCAATTCCTAAATAGCGAGTCGCAAATAAATTGCAACTCGCTATTTAGAAATTGTACATGGCCCTGTGACATTTTGCATGATCAAACGGGTCGAAAAAAAACGTTTACGCATGCAAAATAGGGTCGTACATCTGGCCCTAGGTGGCTTCCTTGTTTATTCCAGTCTCTCCTCCATCAGTGTCTTTCCTTCCACTTCTTGTCTTTGTCCCAACCATGGATCATTGCTGTTTTACTATGGTTTTCGATTGGATGAGTTTCTAGTTGTCTTTTCTGTTTTTTAAAAAGTTGTGATGGAATTTCAGATGCGCTCCCTGGGATATGATGTGAATTTTGGTGTCATGTGTGGTTCAATTCATGGGTATGTGAGGTGAATTTTAGAGGCTTTGCAAATTTGGTTTGTGGAATTTTGGTTTGGCATTTGTCGTATATGCTAGAGACCTCTTAAGTTCAACACAAGAATATTGTATGTCAGGTACAGCGGCAATATGTTAATTTTGATGGCTTAGAAGTCTTTGGGGTTATTTGTTGTGTAGTTGTCAGTACTGTAAGCTGGCAAAACATTCAGTTTTTATTAAATCCTGACTCCAGATGTTTTATAAACATACAAATACAATTAAGCCACAAGGGCTTTTCACACATACATTTCTGCCATGTATATTGTCTGATTAAAGGGCTCACATTAGCCTCCTTCGTTTGCTATTGCAGGGAAGGAGATCGAGTAACATGTAGGGGTGAACGAATTATTCAGGCAAATTTCAAAACATGTGAAATGTGCATGTTTTGTCCTGCCAGGAGAGCACAATCAGGGTTTCTCCACTGCTCCATAGGCAGAAACAACAGAAAGAAAAAGGAAGTGACTTTTAGGAGCACTGTGAGGGGCAGGAAAAGCGCTCCTCAAAGCAACATCCCCAGCAGGGCAGACTGTGGTCAGCACCTCCCTGCAGGGTCTTCCTGGTGCTTTAGGACAGTGACAGTGCTGAACGCACAAGGATTCCTTGTTCAGTGCATGTGCTGCATGGCATTCTTAGTTTATTTTATTTTTTTAACTTGAAGCAGGTGGAAAGCAAAACCAGCAGAAAGGGTGGAATTGCCCATAGTTTCACGAATGCTTACCATGTCTTAAAGAAAGACATTTGCCCACCACTGGTAGCATGCTCTATTGTCCTTAGAATTATTTTCCAGTGGCATTGTATGTGCTTTTTCAAATGACTTTGTGAATGGGATCTCTACTGGCAGACAAGGTTAGTTCTTTTGCCACAGTCATTATGTAATGATCCCTCATCATGAGCCCTAATAAGTTGCCTAAAATAGTAGACTACTTTTTCAAAACGCTCACTTAATCTTCAGACTAATATCTTTTTCTGCGACCTCTGTTGTCTGCTTGCTGCTCGTGGTTGCTGGCTGGATGCGGAAATCTGAGGCTGAGCCTCTCAGCATGCAGCACTCTGTGAAGTTTAGATGTATTCATTTGTTCATAATGAGCACGGAGCTGTCTCACATTATTATTAAGTACCAATTAACTTTACATTTGTAGGTGAATTTTAATGATTCAAATCTCTTTTATTGTGGATTAGGAAGCAGAGTCCTCCGCCTCTCCTCCATAGTGGAATTGCCTGTTGCTGTTCGCTCTGCAGGAGCACACTGTCTGCATCAAGATTCCCTGAAACTCTGAGCCACTCTAAGTTGAATTACATCTTCGATAAGAGTTGAAATATTAGAGGAGAGCAAGAACTCTAGTCCATGTTCTCTTTAGTTTTTTTTTTACGTATTCTCGTTATATATTTAATTCATGTTCATGCTGTCAATTCTCACTTAATTTCACTCCCCTTGATCACTCCTTACTCATTCAGGCACCTTAATAACTCTGGTTGTGATTTGCCCCTGTAGTCTCTGCTCCTTTACGCTGGGAGCGAAAGAGAGATGGTGTATGGGGAGGGGGGGGAGGTGTCTGTGAGTCGGTCCATATGGAGTCTTGTTAATTGCCCTACTCTGCTATAATTCTGCTTCTTCAGTAGCTGCTTCCAAACTATATGTTTGGGGAGGGTTAGGTAGGAGGTCGCATGTCATTTGAAGTCCAGGCTGGTTGACAAAATTTCCATTGGTTCTGAACCCAGGCTGGGATGTTCACTCAAACTGCCTTCTGTACTAGACACAGTAGAGTACTTTAAATTTAGTACTGTGAAAGTTATCCAGAATTCTAAGCGCGATTTCCAGATGATTCATACCGCTGTACGAGCGAGCAAGTACGATGCGCATATAGCCTCGCGCTCCGAGCGACTCGTACCCGTCAGCGAGGCCCTCCAGACGACTCCGACATGGCTGACGCGCACAGCGCAATGTGGCCGATTTCTGAGCGACCAAGTACGATGCGCACGTCGAGCAGCCGGATCGAGTTGGAGCCTCCGACTTGAGACAGCGCTGAGAAGCGGATTTCGGGGGGGCCGTAGCTGGCCCCCCTTCACCCGTAGTCCTACGACTCTGTCACTGGGGGGGACCCTTGTCCCCCTACACATACATGCGCAGGGCAGCTGACATCGAGGCGTTCCCGCTACAGGGGGTGCCCTTTTCCACGACCTACCTTTATTCTTTATGGGAGCCTATGTACACTATGTACAACAGGCTCCCATAGAGTTCAATGGGACTCCGAGCAACCCGAGTCCGTCAGCGCTCAATTGCATCGTACTCGATCGCTTGGAGCCTCAGAGCACGAGTCGCTCGGAAAGCTTTACGTGACCGAGTCGGCCGTAGGGCTTTCCGAGCAAGATCATAATCGGGCCCTTGGTGTAATCACTATAGGGAGTGTAATACCGCCTGCTGCTTGCCATTGGTTCACTCCTGTGTTGCTCTTTTTTCGAAGTTCCTTAATGGTTGCTGCTCCCGATACATCATTTACGTTTTTATGCAGAGAAGCACCGACCAACTACAGTTTACTTACACTGTAAGGGTTTATTTGATCCTTCAGGGACTACTTCTTTTATTTCCTGCTAGCCATGGCACCCGCTTTTCGGGCTGCCATGCGCATAACTTTAATATGCACGGGGGTCGCGCTTTATGTTTTAGCATGGCGCTCGCTTTCATAATCATTTTTTTTTACCATGGTGCCTGTTTCATGTGCCGCCATGTACATAATTTTTATGGGCACGGGCATTGTGCATTATATTTTAGCATGTCACCCGCTTTCATATTTACAACACGGGTGCACGGGGCCGTGTTAGTTCAGTTAGATGAACCAGGACTGCATGTTCCAGAATGCACCAGTTATTAATCAGTAACTCAGAAAAGGAACACGGCGTCCTTGATGACTAAGTTATCTGGTAACTTTAATATATACTTTGTTCTAAGAATATGCTCCACCCCTCCCTACCAGAGAGCCTTCCCCACGCATTTCGGCAATTATCTGGAACTGAGAGGCACCTTAGCACTCATATTCACCGGTTGTGGGGTCATGTCTGTGGCTAAGTGATGGTCTTACCGCCCCACCCAGCATTCGAGTCACCTGTGAAGGCTCGCAACTTCATATCCTTGTGGAGGGGGTGATGTCTCGAGGCTCGAGGAAACACAGAGAAAGCCACTGATGAGCTGAAGTACCTTGGGCATTCCAATGAGGTTTTAGCCCTTCCCTTCGTTTCTACCAGCGTATAGCACATGACGCATTCTCTAAATGGAAGCTGCAGGCAGGCACGTCGGGGCGAGAGGAGGGGGAAATTGAGTCACGGACATTGCATTTAAGAGGGATGAATCCAGTGCACGTAGATAAGGTATCCATTGGAGGGGAAATGTCGAAACAACCACACCCAATACTCCTATGCCCCTTAGCCAAATAATTGTGTTGAGCCATCATAAACCAGCAGTAACATCCACCATGTGTAGTGAAGCAAAGTTTGCTGTAATACCTATAAAGCATCCAGTTTCAACTCAAGCTGAGAAATACCGCTTCTCTATTTGCTTGTGTAAGAAAGAGTACATTCTTATGCTGCTGTGTTTGTCACAGCAGGGTGCTTCTGTTTTGTCAGTTCCTAAAGGGTAGGTGAACTGTTTCTCACAGTCAGCCTCTTGTCTTCCCATCACTGCAGGGTGATCTCTGCCGTTTCGTTTCTCACCGGTACTCCATTTATTCCTTTATTGCCATGTGCATCCAATCCTTGTTAACCCCGTTTATCACATCACTTTGCCATTTGCATAAACAGTCTGTGGAACACATTTTCCATTTTATGTAGACAAAGATGCATGACGTCGGACAGCCTCCATTGTGCATATTCGCCTTTTCTCCTCGACATGCTGTGGATGAAAAAAGGGGCTGCCCCATAACTTATGTGCATATTTACTCAAAATGGAGTCTGCACCATCATGAGGCAGGTTGCCTCACGATGGTGCAGACTCCATTTTGAGTAAATATGCACAAAAGTTATGGGGCAGCCCCTTTTTCACCCATAGCATGTCGAGGAGAGAAGGCGAATATATTGCGAGGTGAACATTGGGACAGGAAGAGGCTTGGGGTATGTGACTGAAAATAGTCTGTGGGTGAAGTGCTGCTCTTCTCACAGGCTGGCCCACCTTCCTTTCCCAGTGACCTGCAGAATACCACCTTTTCTTTTTCCGTCATTCATTTAGTCTGGGTTCAGGTCAGCTCCACTGTCTGCTGATCCACAGCTGTGGACAGATGTTGAGACACCAGACTTAACTGGTGACAGTTCTATTTATTATATAATGTTCAAAACCCCGCATGCTGCAGGTAGATCCTGTGGGAACAATTTATAACTGTTAATCTAGAATTTCTTACTTCATAACAAAGTATCCATTCTTTCTAAGTGTCACCCTGCCGAATAAATGTCTGATCTTTTTTGAATGGTTGGTTGAAAAAACCCTACCTAGAATTTGATTCTGGATCAGATGTTCTGGGCCCCATTCACAATTATGGTTACCATGTGACTCTATCTCAGCATGGGCACAATATTCAAGGTTTGTGCTCCCATGTTATAAATATTTGCAATCTGCTACATTAGTCCTTGGTGTCTATCGTAGGGCCAGGTGGGCTAGATCCCTGACACATTTTCAGAAAACCACTATACTTTTGAGTTCATTGTATGTGAACTTATCTTATGTGGATATCGCGAAAGCGTGCATAAATCTGATCCACTTGTATGATTCCATTTAGTTTAATTGAGATTACCAAAGGCTGCAGTTGCCAGAATGAACTCGTTGTACAAAAGCCCGGGGCCAGAACATGGCATCTTGTGTGACATGGAATCTTTTGGTCTCCATATTCCTAAACAGGCCCTCATCTGCCTCACTGAACATATCCTCTCTAAGGAACCAATCCAAAAATGGTATTAGATTCTCTTTTCCTGGTCCCCTCAATGCTCCATGGACGGGTGTGAAATAGCTATTCAACTAAGAGGACTGAAAGGCTCACTTTTCAAAATGCTGAAATGGCAAAGAACCATAGCACTGTAGAGGACTGAACCTTGATGGTGACTTGCTAAGCAAACCTTTCTCTTTAAGTGCCTAGAGACAATATGATATTCAGAGAGTGCTACATATTTGCACTCATTATCTACTAATCATTCTACTCCCATGTCATCAGAACAACCAACTTACCCATCAAGACAAGACCTATTGTGATAATCCAGCACTCGCAATTTTTCATGTTTCATCCTCTCTCTCCAAAGTACAATTGTAGTTTACCTCACAATAAGGCACACTTTCTGCAGAATGTGATTCCATAATTATTATTTACATCATAGAACACGAATAAAATAGGTATCATGCATTTGTTGTGGAGATGCTGGGTAAAATGTAATAGACCAAGATGCAGCAAGTTGTGACTCTCTTCCCCTCTTAAAATTCTACCATATACTCATTTTTGTTTGGAGAGAAAAGGGGTTGATATTTATTACCCAATAAGAATTTTCCTTAAATGCAGAAAGGGAAAATATCTGCTCTTGGTTGAAGATAACCATAAAATCATGAGCACACCCTCTCACACTATTCTGTCATCCCTTAGTCACCCTTTTGGGGGATTATTGTGGGAAATTCTCAGAGTTTGAGCGCTGGCTGAGGGTCGCTTCCCACCCACTGTGCAGGCCATAGGCGTGAATCACTAGGGGCTAGTACAAAAAACAATTAGCCTCAAAGACTAAACTCGAGCCCACGCCTAAAGAACATTTGTAGGTTAATATATCCGTTTTCAATTCTCCAACCCAACAGTCACAGAGAATACATCCACCCCTCACACACCAGCCACCTCGACTAGGGGAATGCCCTCTATGCTGTAATTTTCACCCAGCACCTCAGAAAACTCCAGACTACACTCTTTATGCTCCTCTATGTAGAGTTCATTCACCACTTCGTGCACACACTGCCTATCCCTCTCTATCTTCCTTTCTATCTATTCTTTGCAACTCTCACCCCTATCTATTCACCATGTCACATAATTCCACTACACAAATCCACTCCACACCACACAATTCCACCCCACACAATTCCATAACTAACAATTCCACTCCAAACCACATAATTCCACTCCAAACAACATACATCCACTCTACTCCAAACCAAAACACATAGATAAAGGACCTTGTCATTTACAATGACAATAGCTCTAACGCTCGCAAATGAGAGATCTATTGCATTGCAATTGCGTGTTTTTTTATAGTACTCTAGACCAGACATTTGTCTTCCTTCTTAAGGAGAAAAAAGCAGTGTATCGTCTTGTAATGTGACTCTGTGGTCAGTGACTGCATCAAGGCATTTCATTCAATTCGATTTAAATGGGCCCCAGAGCCTTGTGGTGCCTCTTCTTCATAAATGTGTATAGCTATGCCAGTGGATGTAAAAAGTAGCCTGCAGGTCATAACCCTTTGGACTCTGGCTTTAAACAAGCTGAAAGTGGTGGCAGAAAAGGCTGCAGGTTTCCTTCACCCACCAGTGTCAGCTTTGTCAGTGCCTGAAGGCACCCCTGTGGGGAGATGGACAGTCCTCCATTCATTGTTTTTTGTCCTGGAGAGGCTTCACACTTTAGTCCATTAACGCATGTGTGTGCATTTCAAAGAAAAGCTACACACATCTCCTTCAGCTAGATCATGGGTACTCACAAACTTTCTCTCGGGGGCCAAATTTACAGTGTGGTTTGTGGCCGAGGGCCGCACCGGTGGGGGCGAGGTCAGTGGGGGAGGGGGGCGGGGCTAGAGCAAAAAAAAAACTATGACCATGAGGTTGAACACAGGCCCCTGCAGCGGACGCCTTCGTCCACTGAGCCACCAGACCCGGCATACACACATCTCTCTCTCTATATATATATCTCTCTCTCTCTCGCTCTGTCTCCCTCCCTCTCTCTATCTCTCCCTTCCTCTCTCTATCTCTCCCTCCCTCTCTCTCTTCATCTCCCTCCCTCTATCTCTCTCTCTCCCTCTCTCTCCCTCTCTCTCTCTCTGTCTCCCTCTGTCTCACTCACTCTGTTTGTCTCCCTCCCTCCCTCTGTCTCCCTCCCTCTGTCTCCCTCCGTCTGTCTCCCTCCCTCTGTCTTCCTCCGTCTGTCTCCCTCCCTCTGTCTCCCTCCCTCTGTCTGTCGCCCTCCTCCCTCTGTCTCCCTCTGTCTGTTGCCCTCCTCCCTCTGTCTGTCTCCCTCCCCCTGTCTGTCTCCCTCTCTCTGTCTCCCTCTGTTTCCCTCTCTCTCTCTCCCTCTCTCTGTCTCTCTCTCTCTGTCTCCCTCTCTCTCTGTCTCCCTCTCTCTCTGTCTCCCTCTCTCTCTGTCTCCCTCCCTCTGTCTCCCTCTCTGTCTCCCTCCCTCTGTCTCCCTCTGTCTTCCTCCCTCCATCTCCCTCCCTCCGTCTCCCTCCCTCTGTCTCCCTCTGTCTGTCTCCCTCTGTCTGTCTCCCTCTCTCTGTCTCCCCCTCTCTCTGTCTCCCCCTCTCTCTGTCTCCCTCTCTCTCTGTCTCCCTCTCCCTCTGTCTGTCTCCCTCTGTCTGTATCCCTCTGTCTGTCTCCCTCTGTCTCCCTCCCTCTGTCTCCCTCCCTCTGTCTCCCTCCCTCTATCGCCCTCTGTCTGTCTGTATCCCTCTCCCTCCCTCGGTCTCCCCCTGACTCCCTCCCTCTGTCTCCCTCTGTCTCTCTCCCTCTGTCTCCCTCTGTCTCCCTCACTCTGTCTGTCTCTGTCTCCCTCCCTCTGTCTGTTTCCCTCCCTCTGTCTCCCTCCCTCTGTCTGTCACCCTCCTCCCTCTGTCTGTCTCCCTCTGTCTGTCGCCCTCCTCCCTCTGTCTGTCTCCCTCTGTCTGTCGCCTTCCTCCCTCTGTCAGTCTCCCTCTGTCTGTCTCCCTCCCTCTGTCTGTCTCCCTCGGTCTGTTGCCCTCTGTCTCCCTCGCTCTGTTTCCCTCTCTCTGTCTCCCTCTGTTTCCCTCTCTCTGTCTCCCTCTGTTTCCCTCTCTCTGTCTCCCTCTCTCTGTCTCCCTCTGTTTCCCTCTCTCTGTCTCCCTCCCTCTGTCTCCCTCTCTCTCTCTCTCTCCCTCTGTCTGTCTCCCTCCCTCTCCGTCTCCCTCCCTCTCCGTCTCCCTCCCTCTCCATCTCCCTCCCTCTCTGACTCCCTCCCTCTCCGTCTCCCTCTCTCTCCGTCTCCCTCTCCCTCCGTCTCCCTCTCTGTCTGTCTCCCTCCCTCCCTCTCTGTCTGTCTGTCTCCCTCTCTCTGTCTCCCTCTCTCTGTCTCCCTCTCTCTGTCTCCCTCTCTCTGTCTCCCTCTCTCTGTCTTCCTCTCTCTGTCTTCCTCTCTGTCTTCCTCTCTCTGTCTCCCTCTCTCTCTGTTTCCCTCTCTCTGTCTCCCTCTCTCTCCCTCTGTCTGTCACCCTCTGTCTGTCGCCCTCCTCCCTCTGTCTGTCGCCCTCCTCCCTCTGTCTGTCGCCCTCCTCCCTCTGTCTGTCGCCCTCCTCCCTCTGTCTGTCGCCCTCCTCCCTCTGTCGCCCTCATCCCTCTGTCGACCTCCTCACTCTGTCGCCCTCCTCCCTCTGTTGCCCTCCTCCCTCTGTCTGTCTCCCTCCCTCTGTCTGTTGCCCTCTGTCTCCCTCTCTCGGTCTCCCTCCGTTTCCCTCTCTCTGTCTCCCTCTCTCTCTCTCTCTCCCTCTGTCTCCCTCTCTCTCTGTCTCCCTCTCTCTCTGTCTCCCTCTCTGTCTGTCTCCCTCTCTGTCTGTCTCCCTCTCTGTCTGTCTCCCTCTCTCTCTGTCTCCCTCTCTGTCTGTCTCCCTCTCTGTCTGTCTCCCTCTCTGTCTGTCTCCCTCTCTCTGTCTCCCTCTCTCTCTGTCGCCCTCTCTCTGTCTCCCTCTCTCTCTGTCGCCCTCTCTCTCTGTCGCCCTCTCTCTCTGTCGCCCTCTCTCTCTGTCTCCCTCTCTCTGTCTCCCTCTCTCTGTCTCCCTCTCTCTCTCTGTCTCCCTCTCTCTCCCTCCCTCTCTCTCCCTCCCTCTCTCTCCCTCTGTCTGTCTCCCTCTCTGTCGCCCTCTGTCTGTTGCCCTCCTCCCTCTGTCAGTCTCCCTCTGTCTGTCTCCCTCTGTCTGTCTCCCTCTGTCTGTCTGTTGCCCTCTGTCTGTTGCCCTCTGTCTGTTGCCCTCTGTCTCCCTCTCTCTCCCTCTGTTTCCCTCTCTCTCTCTGTTTCCCTCTCTCTCTCTCTCCCTCTGTCTGTCTTCCTCCCTCTGTCTCCCTCTCTCTCTCCCTCTCTGTCTCCCTCTCTCTGTCTCCCTCTCTCTGTCTCCCTCTCTCTGTCTCCCTCCGTCTGTCTCCCTCTCTCTGTCTCCCTCCCTCTATCTGTCTCCCTCTGTCTCCCCCTGACACCCTCCCTCTGTCTCCCTCTGCCTCCCTCTGTCTCCCTCCCTCTGTCTGTCTCCCTCCCTCTGTCTGTCTCCCTCTCTCTGTCTCCCTCCCTCTGTCTGTCTCCCTCTCTCTGTCACCCTCTGTCACCTCGCCCGCGTGTGTGTCAGCCCGGGCTGAGACAGCTTCCCGGGAACACACACAGCCGCACTGGAGTACTTCACAGGTCTTTAAAAGACCATTCACTTGTTAATGAGGCTTTGTTGTATTTCACCTCTTCTTAGCGCCCCTGCATCTCCACTGAGATGCAGGGGCGCTAAGAAGAGGTGAAATACAACAAAGCCTCATTAACAAGTGAATGGTCTTTTAACACCTTTGCTGCTACGAACGTTCCGCGCCAGTGCGGAACGTTCTATTAAGCGGGCGGGGCCGCGTCGGCCAACGGACGTGCGCAGCACTACCGAGGTAGTGCTCGCGACGGCCGTTGGCCGACGCACGCAGCAAAAGGGTTAAAGAATCGCCCGGCCCCCATAGAGCAGAGTCTCTCAGAGTCCGCGCTGCTGCAACCGGCGGTGTTTGCTGACACTTTAGAAAACAAACAAAAAAAAAACACAGGTACGATGTCTGCAAGGACCGTGGGCCGCCAAGGAAGGCTTGCCGGGCCGCTGGCGGCCCGCGGGCCGTACAATGAGTACCCGTGAGCTAGATGATACACATTAGACTGTCTCATGAGAAACAACGATACAAACCTGATGCTTTTTCCTTCAGTGTTGTTTGAACTTTTAAACAGTTTGCTTTATCATCTTACAAAAACATGTTCATAGTTTATGGGAGTACAAAATTTATATTTATATATGGAATAGTGAGTTTTATGTCTGTCTGCTTTTGAGGGTAATTGTTCACCTGTAAATGGCTTTACACTTATTTCAGGAGTGTCTGAGCTTATTTTTTTAACTGATGCAGCATGATCTTAAAAATCATAATACACCACACTTTATTAATAGAAGACATGAAAAGCTGAAAGTATAGGTTGCACACGTTCGGCACAGTGACACACGAAACTGAAACAAGTGTGCTTTAAAACGTGAGATGAAGAAAACATACATATACTGAAACATCTAAATGAAGTTGTACCAATAACTTTCCAATGCACATTACTTATTAACGTATACTGATGAAATTTACAATGTTAAGTGAAGAGGCCTAGTGTTTTCCTTGCTTTCTGCTGAGAATGAACCAGTTAAAAAAGTCAGTGCAAAAACATGTAGAAATGAAGTAGAAGTTTAAAAAGTCACATAGCAATACTAGAGTTTCTATAGTTTATGAAACAACAAAAACGATTTTTATAAAAGGATTTTAGAAAATATGCACTTATATGAATATCTTGAAAAATTGTGGTAGTAGGGTATTTCTAACATTAGTTATTTTCATGTAATAATAATTTGTGAAAGTTATTCAAATTCCTTATTTGAATTAATTTTAATTTCATTATATTTGATGTTGGGTTAGAGCTCATTTCATGTACAGGTGCGATGCTAATTTAAAGGCCTTTTCAAAATGCTTTTGCTAGTGCTGACCTTTCCCCTGATTTAATAAAATGGTTCATTTTCTACAAGTGAAATGTTGCTTATTTGTCCCGTACATGTGTACACCCCGACATTCCTGAATGTTTCTTCAACATGCCCAGTAAAATATTCCTGTGGGAATGGAATTTCAGCTATTGCTATGGACAATTACTTTGTATCTTTCCATATCAATACTAGGCTTATGTGGACTCTCAATCTTTAGTTTCTCATGACTAGCATGGGAAACCATCACGATGTTGCAAGTGTCCTAGGCGGAACTATGCGAATATGGATATGTGATAGTCTTTCGATGGTGGTGTGATGCCTCCTCACTGGGATGATCTTACAAACTTTATAAAAGAAGGAACCCCAGAGGGGCAACACATACGCAAACGCAGACACCATTGATTTTTGCTTCTTGCTGATTTTTTCTATTTGAGACCTGGATGCTATTCTGATCGATTTCTGAACTCTCTTTTGCTTTTGGACTGCCTGGTTCATGCTACAGTTGGTAGCTAATGGACTGAACCTTCTTTGCAGAGCCATTTCCATTTTTCCATTTCCCTTTTTTTTGACCCAATGCTAATGTACTCGTCCATAATGGGGTTTAACTTTGAACCCTTTTCCTATATCCATAGGGCCTGAGCTGTTAGACAACAAACTATCCTTTCTGCCATAATGGTGGTAGGACTCTGTAACTTTTTAGCTGATTTTGATTTATAGCCATCTGAGAAAGCTTGCTTAAATGTTTGGCTTTGTTATACGAGCTGTGATATTCTTAACTGAACTTCTTAAGAATTTACTCGAGGCAATGAACTTTGAGTCTTTAATACAATTACCAAATTAACCTAATTATCTGTCTGAGTGTATTATTGAGTCCTGTTGGTTCTGCCATTTAAATTGTGCTGTTTCCTAATGAATTACATGTATTGTAGGGAGAATCATCGAGCTCTGACAGAACATGAAGTGTTACTTCTTTTGTTTTGCGTTGTTCTTGTAGAACCTTTCGTCTGCATAATCCTAACATGACTTAACTTCTTTAGGAAGATGAGTCTTTCTGTTGCTATCCTTTATTTCTACAGCATAGTTATGAGAGTCGTGTACCTAAATTTGATTTTTTATTTGTAAGTTGGCTGTCAATTAATGGTCCTCATTGGACAGCTAACATGGAGTTTGGTTACCCTAATTCCCACCCCTCCTATTGGCGTAGAAAGGTTCATCAGAGGATCTTTGAATCTGCAATAAATGGAAGCACTGTAAACTGTCTAATCGTAAAGTAGCCCAGTATGGTTAGAGTAGTAAGGAGAGTAAGAGTATGTTAAAATCATTTTACCACGCTTTACTCTGCAACAAATCAAAAGCAAAAGGAGAGTCTAATTTTTAACTGTACTCCTTTATCTTCCTTACAGTGTAAGAACACTGCAGGCCAGCAGCGACCTTTTAAGTTGAAAATTCATTCCACGTATCAAGCAGTGAAGTTGGGGGCCAGCTTTTGCTTTCAAAATCTGGTACTTGTAGTATGTGCTGGCAGCAAGCATTGGCAAAGCAAAAAGGTCTTGCATTTGGTAGACATTGACTGAACTTTTAGCTTTATCAATAAGATAAAAAATATAATGGCTGTTGCTGTAAAAAAAAAAAAAGCCTGGTGTGATGACCTGTGAGTGCATTTACATCACCAAGCGTGTACACATATGCCCACCTTGGTGCAGCAAATTTCAAAACAAAACAAAAAATATGCAAATTATCAATAAAGGAGTGGTCAGGTAGCAAATTGTAGCTGCTTTGCCGTCCAAAAAAGGAACAAAAAGAATGCGACTGGGAGGAATATTTTAGCAACAGGGTGTGGTGTTTGAGCAAGTCACTGTAGCCGAGTGGCAGAAGCAATGGTGTAGCAGGGACAGGCAGGGGCAACTGACTCATTGCATGGGTAGAAAAAAGCCACAAAATAAAGATGAGAAGGATAGGGAGGGGAAAGTAAGAGATGAGTTGTGGGAGCAAAGCAGAAAGCATGCGATGTGAGGGAGAAAGCAGCGTATTGAGGAGAGACCAAGAAAAGACATTGACTCCTACTGACTGCTGTAAAACAAAAACAAGAAAGTGGTTTGCTGATGTCTGCCATGAAAGGATACAAGTCATCTAGTCAAAAGGATGGGAAAGAAGCTATGATCCATGGGAAGGCCAGGCACACGAAGAGGATGGAGAGAATAAGAAGCAAGCAAATGAGAATGGCAAAAAAGCCAACCAATGATAAGGAAAGGAGTGATCTAAAGCTCACTCTGAGTATTGGTATTGTACACAATAGGTCTTCCAAAACATACAGAGCAAAGCTGGGTGAAGTGAAAAGCTAAAATCAAGACCGTTGTCAGAACAGAGGGCTATGTAAGATCTCCCTATAAACCATATCTGAGGAAAAATAAAATGTTTCTTTATTTCACAGGCAGTGAATGGGCCTAGTATTATAAAAGTACATGCATATAGAGTAATTTTCAGGACAATCGTGAGAATAATAATAACGCAATTTTATATAGCTCTCAGTACCACACTTCAGTACCACACTTTTGAAAGGGACGTAAATTATGTATTATTCTTACCCACTTTGGTGGTATGCAGTTCACCATCTTCAGAAGGTTGAGGTGACCTTGTCAGTGTACATGCTCGGTAAAGTACATCAGCTGTCTGCAGTAAGTATTAAGTCACAGAGCCATCTCGTCACCTTGAAGGGGTTGTGTTGGTGAGAAGAAGGGGTAGTGTTTTTTCAGTATTACTACATTGAATGAAATTTGGAATTATTTTGCCTGAGTTTTTCATGCAACTATATATTCTGTGAAGGATCACAAAACAGAAAAGATGCAAAATGTGACATTTCTGTTCAAATAGGGTTATCCTATGGTGCTAAATACTCATAAACTGCATGAGAGAAGAGAGCTGAGAGGAGTCAGAGATATCAAATCAAATCAAATCAGCAGCATTTGTAAAGCACAACACTGTCTCCCTTAGGGGTATCCTGGTGCTGTGTCTCCCTTGAAAAGCCAGGTCTTGAGTCTCTTTCTGAAATCTGTCAGTGAGGGGGCTGAACGTAGCTGATGGGGAAAGTCGTTCCAGGTCTGGCAGCGTTGTAGGAGAAGGAGCAGCTGCCACGGATGCGGGGTGTGTGTGCGAGCATGAGTGAATAGGTGCGCAGGTGTCTGGAGGGTTGGTGGAAGTTCAGCCTGTGGTTGATGTAGGCAGGTCCTAGATCTTGGGGGGCTTTGTATGCGTGTGTGAAGATCTTGAAGTGGCATGTCTTCTGGATGGGGAGCCAGTGGATGTCTCTCAGGTGGGGGGTGATGTTGGTATGTTTGAGGAGGTCCAAGATAAGTCTGGCTGCAGCATTCTGTATGGTCTGGAGTCTTCTGAGGAGCCGGGTGGAGATGCCGGCATAGAGGGCGTTGCCATAGTCGAGGCAGATGGTGACGAAGGCCTGTGTGATGGTCTTTCTGGTGTTGGTTGGGATCCATCTGAAGATTCTGCAGAGCATGTGGAGTGTGTGGAAGCAGGAGAAGGTGACTCAATTGAATTGCCATTTCATGGTCAGTTGGCTGTTGAGGATGATGATGAGGTTGCGTGCATGGTCTCTCAGTGTAGGTACTAGTTCTGCAGGTCACCAGCTGTGGTCCCAAGCGTAGTTGTTTTTCCCTAAGATCAGAACTTCAGTTGTGTCGGAGTTGAGTTGGAGACAGTTGTCTCATCCATTTGGCTACGTTTGTTGGTTTTGGTGTTGGAGGGGTCCTCGGTGAGCGAGAGGATCAGTTGAGTGTTGTCTGCATAGGAGATTATGTTGAGTCCATGGGATCTGATGACGTCTGCGAGCGGGGTCCTGTAGATGTTGAACAGGGTGAGGCTGAGGGATGATCCTTGTGGTACGCCGAATATGATGTCTTTGGGTGCGGAGGTGAAGAGAGGCAGCTGGATGCTCAGTGTGCATCTTGTACGGAAGGAGGCCATCCACTTGAGGGTGTCTTGCTGTATGCCAATGTTGTAGAGTCTGTGGATGAAGGTGTTGTGTGAGACGGTGTTGAATGCCGCAGAGAAGTCGAGGAGTGTCCGGGCCACAGTTCCTCCATGGTCAAAAAGTGTTCTGATGTCATTTGTGGCGGCAATCATTGTGGTCTCAGTGCTGTGGTTGGCACGGAATCCTGATTGTGACTTGTCCAGCAGGTCGTTTTGTTCCAGGACTCAGTGAGCTGCTGGTTGATGGCTTTCTCAAGTGCCAATTAGGGGGTAGCAGGGAGATCGGACGGTAATTTTTGAGACCGCTGGTGTCAGCGGAGGCTTTCTTTAGGAGGAGTCTGATGTCTGTGTGTTTCCATCTGTGCGGGAAGGTTGCTGTGGAGATGGAGGTGTTGAGGATGCTGATGAATTGCGTGATGATTGGGTTTGCTGCAAGGTTGTAGAGGTGGTGGGGGCAGAGGTCGGTGGGCGCCCTGGAGTGGATGGAAGACATGATGGCTGAGGTGTTCAGGGCAGTGAGCGGAGACAAGGTGGTAATGGTTTGGCTGATGATAGCTGGTTGGTAGAGGTCATTGGGGTTGAGTGTAGTGGTTTGGAGGTTAAAGTTGTTAGAGATGTTGTTGATCTTGCTGTGGAGGTACTCTGAGAGGGTATCGCAGAGTTCTTGGGAGGGGTGATGGTGTTCCCTATGGATGTTAGGTTGGAGAATTCTTTGACTATTTTAAAGAAAGAAGTTACTGTTGTAAAAACTGTGTGACAGAGTTAGATGTGACAGTAACAGATACACAGTAAATGGGGCAAAAGCATAGCAGGGGAGGGTGATTTATAAAGTTAGAGTGACTGAGATGGTGACAACAAAGTCAGAGTAAATGAGAGGAAAAAGGATAAAATGAAAAGGATAAAATCAGTAGAATATGACAGAAGACCAAGTGAAAGAGAAATAGTCACAGGGAAAGGAGAGACAAGAGTGGAATACATATTTTATAACAATAATCATAAAGGGACAAGGAGAGAGTGGTAGAGTGAAAAGGAGTGAAATGAAGAAATTGAAAATACAGTGGGTAGGTCTCCCTCCGTGACTAGCCGCACTGTGTAGCTTCATTCATTCAAAAGCAAATGACTTGCAACATATCAAAGCATTTTGGTTTTGGGGAGGCTACACATAGGCAGCATTTTCTTTGTTTGTAGAGTCATGCACATCTGTTTAAGCACATCTCGCTTTCCTGAGCTGCAGGCAAGTGGACACTTAGGGTCGATTCCGATTCGGGCAGGACATCTCTCCGACCGAGCCGGACCCAGATAGATTTCTGACCGAATCGGACTCTAGCAGCCCGACCGAACGAGTACGATGCGTACGTATGCTATCGGACTCGATTCGGTCGGACTCCCATTGAAGTCAATGGGAGCCGGTCGTACAACATGTACACAGTCTCCCATTGACTCAATGGGTACGACGCGAACAAGGGCGCCCCCTTCAGCGGGTTCGCGTCGATGCGGGTCGCGTTGTACATGCACGTGTAGGGGGGACCCATGGGTCCCCCCTGTGTGCGACTCGTGCGGCTACGCGTGCAGGGGGGTCTGACACGGACCCCCGAAGTCCGGCTCCGGACGGCGCGAGTCGGTCGGACTGCTCGAGGCGCGCATCGTACTGGCTCGGTCGGGGAACGTCTTCATTGCGCAGTGCGAGTCGTGTCCGTGCGAGTCGGTCGGAGCGGTTCGGACCCGCGAACGAGTCGGTCGGCGATTTCGCGTACGTTCGCATCGTACTCGCTCGCCCGGACGCATGCACGAATCGGTCGGAAAAGAGGACTCCGAATCGGATCCGGTAAAGCCGAATCCGATTCGGTGCCCTACCGGCCGAGATCGAAATCGGCCCCTTAGTTGTTTGCAGACGATTGTCCATTATTTTTGAAGTAGTGTGGGCATCATTTGTGGTGCTACCTTATTTTGGAGACCAAAATTATGACAAACACAGACCTGTGAAACTCCATTTTGATGAATGTACAAAATGAAAAAAGCATTCTGCTCAAAACATTTGAAGGATTTCAGGAAAAGTTAAAACAAAGAAGTTGAACTGAAGTAAAGAAGTAGGGAATAAAAACTAGGTATAGGCAGCGAAGAGACACTAGGGGGTTGGCAGGTATTGGGAGTTATTGCAGTTCTAGTATATGGTATTTGGTTAGCCCAAAAAAATGCTAATGATTTTTTCGGGAGTCCATGTTGCAATTTATACCACCCACTTTTTGACATTTTGATCTCAGTGAAATAATCACAGAGTCCGCATCAGGGCAGGAGCCAATTTATGATATCTGATGGTGCATAAGGCTTGCTGGTTTTATCCTGCTACAAAAGGAGTGTATATGTGTATGAATGTATGTATGTATTTATATATATATATATATATATATATATATATATATATATAAATTCACTGAAAAAAACCATAGGTTTTAGGGACAGTTATAGTTAGTTGGACATTTCACTCGTACAAAACCATAGAAATTCCCCCGTTATAGTTAGTTCAGCTAACTATAACTCGCGCCCGCAATGCACTGCTGATGACGTCACATATTACATCACTCATGACATGGTCAGTGACATCACTGATGACATCACTGATGACATCTCAAATGACATCACTCATGACATCATCCAGTGACTGTGTGTTTCTGTAAAGTTTAAATATGTTTAATATATATAGGGAAAGGCGTATTGAAGAATGAGTGGGTGTATAAGTGTCTGTATGGATGATTTAGTAGGTGCGTGATTAACTCTATAAGTGAGTGATTAAACGTATCTTACTGAATGCATGGGTTAGTGACTAAACTGGGTGAATGTCTGTATCCGTCTGTCTATTGCTGTGTAAGTGGCTGCATGGGTTTGTGAATAGCTACATGAGTGTCTATATGAGTTATTGATTAGTTGTCTGAGTATCTGTATGGGTGCCTGAGTGTTTGTGTGGGTGGGGTGTGTGCGACTCTGTGCATAGATGTGAGTGGGTGATTCACTGGGTGGATGGTTTCAAGAGTGCATCTGTGATAGACTGTATGGGTGGGTAAGTGTGTGTAAGAGTGTGTTAGTGAGTGAATGTATGTCCCAGTGGTACATGTGTGAGTAACTACATATGTGAAAGGCAGTATATATGTGTGTTGGAGTATATAAATAGCTATAAGCGAGAGTGTGTGATTGTGAGAGTGACTGTATGGATGAGTGTGTGCTTGTATCAGTGATTGTATAAGAGCGTAAGAATGTGCTAGTATTTGTATGAGTAAGTGAGCTGGTGTGTGTATAACTGTATAGGTGAGTAAATGGGTGTGTGATTAATTTTTTGCATTACTGACTAGGTGTGTGAGTACCTCTATGGATGAGTGGCAGTGTGTGAGTGTTTATATAGGTGTATGAGTGCATATGATAATCCTGTACTGAGTGACTGTACGGGTGAGTGAGTGGATGTGTGTGTAGACCTAAGAATCAGTGAGTGGGTATGTAGTTATTGGTGTTGGAGTGTCTATGGTTTTGCGAATAGCAGTCTGTAATTTAGAGTGGGTGTATGAAAAGTTATATTAAGGTGTGAGGAGGTGCATCAGATTATCACGTAGATGATGTCATCAGTGATGTCATTTGAGATGTCATCAGTGATGTCATCAGTGATGTCACTGACCATGTCATGAGTGATGTAATATGTGACGTCATCAGCAGTGCATTGCGGGGGCGCGAGTTATAGTTAGCTGAACTAGGATTGAAGGGGATTTAATTCCCCATCTTAAAATGCGCCACGGGGCCTGTTTGCACACATGTCACCTGAAGCCCCGCCCCCTCCCTTCACCACTGTGCAAACGCGCCCCGAGGCGCGTTTTAAGTTGGGTGATTAAGTCCCCTTGAATCCAGAGGGTCCCTGGAGTCGAACTAGCCCACCATGTACCTCCAAAAAGCGCCACAGAGCTGCGTTGCAGAGAGGTGTATAAAGGGGCGTGGCCTCTGTACACCTCTCTGCAACACAGCCCCTGGCG